>CM053567.1:65605960-66088055 GCA_028646485.1 Cryptoprocta ferox | reverse complement strand
GTTTCTTCTTTCCCCCACTTGCAAATCCGAGTTTTATCCCTTCAGTCCTTCTCAGTTCAATCCATACGGGCGTGTGCGGATTATAGAGCTCCCTGTTCTTCCGCCATCTTGTCCTCTTCCTTTGGGATAAATCTGGACTCACCGGCCCCAGAGTCCAGCGCAGAAGCAGCCGGATGAAAAGTGCCCGGACTTTCTGTGACAGGAGGCGTATTTGCTTGTCTTAAGGTGTGGTGACCCAAACCACAGCTAGAGGTCTGCTGAAATACTCTCCAGCCAGCCGCTAGCGGGCGCCATCTTCCGGCTCTCCCGCTGCCTCACCGGGATTTTTTTTTTTTAAATAAAATAATACATTAATTTAATAAATTAAATAAATAAATATATGAAAGTGAAATAATAAAAGTTAGAGAAAAAAACAGTTGAGAATTTAAAATCTAATCTCAAAGTGATCTTTCCAAGCTTGATATCTTAATTCAAATAAAGCAAAGTAACTGTTTAATTATGAAAGCATCTCTCAAAAGATAAATGATAGGGTGAGAAAAAACATTTGCACATATATTATAGTAAAAAGGTAAACTTCCCTGGTATATAAAATGCCCCACAAAACAAAAGCAAAATGCAGAATAATGTATAGTATGCTTCCATTTGTGTAAAAAATGTACTTTAATATATAAATTTGTTATATGTAAGTGAAATCTCTCTGGAAATATAAAAAATTACTAATTATTGGTCATCCCAAGGAGGGGAAATGAGTGCTCAAGGTTCAGAAGAGAAAGATTTTTCACTCTATACTACAACGAACTTTAAAATTATAAACTCTATGAATGTACCATTCAGAATAAATAAATAAAACTTGAATTAAACTTTTTCATTTCTAAGTGAAAAATAACTCATAGGTTATTTGAATATTTGAATCAGGATTGTTGCCCTACAGAGAAAAGCCCCCAAACCTCAAGGCTTGACACACACAAGGTTTATTTCTCACTCCATAAATTCTGATACATGTTGGGTGACTCTCATATACCCAGTACCCACAATAGCTGAAATTGGGGCCTTCATATTGGCTGCAATGGAAAACAGGTATGAAAAGGCACATGGGCTCTGAACTGTCCCAGCCCAGAACTGACACATGTCATCTCTGCAAACAGTCCATTGGCCAGAACCAGCCATATGGCCCCCACCTGAGTACAGGAAAAGTCTTGAAAGGAAGACCATGTGTGGAGTACATGGTGGTCAACACTGTACTTCCCCCCACAGTAAATCAGTTTTCAAATAAAGGTCTTAACAATTATAAACCCCATACTTTATGTAATCTCTGTTTCATGTGCTTTTGGTTTTACTCTGTTACAAAGGCATATTAATACTCCAAACAAAGACATGTAGATGACACCCCTGGGATGTCTTAGAATACCAAGATATATCTTACCTTAAACGTAGAAGAGTGAACTTTGAACTTTGACCTAGAACAGCAATAAGAGGTATTGTTGGTTCACCTACATTTGGGTATGCTGTGAAATGTGTGAGTTTAGTTCTTTTCAGCTGTGCCAAGTGCAATTAAACAATAGTATTCCACACAGTCATTGACCAGTGTTGGGGGCGGGGTGCCGTGGGGGCGGGGGATGCAGATGTGCTCACACTATCCATTTTGTCAGGATCCTTCGGCCGAGTTTTCACATCACAGTCAGTGAGGGCCAGTAAGCATATTCTACCTCCACAAATTACAAAGAAAGTCTACAAGAAAGTTAATGCAATGTTCTGCCGTCTATTTTTATCCTGGAAAGAACTATCCGTAGTAGCACTTAATTTTTGTCTCTCAGTTCTACTCTGAGTCCATTTTGCCAAACTGAGCTTTATTACTTTGTGGCAAGAGAAGTGAGGTCCCCTAAAAAGTTGAAAGCAATGGAATAGATGACTGGATGGCCTCTGCATTGCTCTTCTGGATTCTGCAGGATGAAGCTTAGACATGATTTAGCAACATAATTTAGTTAGTCTCCATTTTCCAAAAGTGTTTATTAACCAGAAAGATTTCTGTATCCAGTTCTGAAGCATGCCCACTACCTAAAAGCAGGGCTCAGAAAGACAGAAAGGTTTGGTAATTGGGACCTAAATTGAGGGATTACTCCCCAGGAGAAGAGAAAGAAGAATTAGAGAAGAGATTGATCAGCATTTCAGCAAAGGAACCAAAGCAAGTGAAGTGTATCTTAACATGCCATTTTAATTAGGCATGAAAGTGACTGCAAGAGCAGTGTGTGAGCAGGGCATTTTGCCCCCTAAAAGTATGCTATTTTTATTTACCTCTAGTCATAACAGGGTGGGCTGTCATAAGCAGAATATTGAGTCATGAGCACACCCTCCTGGGTTGGTATGGGACAACAGTAAAAGACAATAGGAATTCTCAAAGATGCTTTAGTCTGTTTTTGGTCTGTTTTTGTTTGTTTTGTTTGTTTTGTTTTAACTATGAACATACCAAAACACAGTATTTTGTAATTTTAATATTATACTAAAATAATAGTAATATGTATAGCATGTATGTACTAATGCAGGTTAATATATATATCTAATACATTTATTTCAAAAGAATCATATCTTTTCTAAGGTTTCGGGCAACTTGGTGTGCCTTCTTTCCCTCTTTCTCTATTTTTGGGATTCTCTTAACACTTTCAGCTCTCATTTAGTTTTAGCAGGCTTTGGATGCACCCCAAGGAGGAGGACTCCTTTGAAGTGAGTCAGTCTGATCCTAGATCCACAGAGCCACCTGCAGATGTCACACTGGAACACTGCTCCTGACACACCACCTGTTTTTCCTTGTTCTCCTTCAATTTTTGCTTTCATCAAGCAAATTCTTTAAACAGCTGGGTGGTGCAAACACATGGAGCCCCCTGGGGAGGACATTTTTTTCCACACCAGAAAACCAAACTTAATTGCTCGGTCGCATTTGGAGTACTTTTCCTATTCCATGGACACCTTAATCATGTTAGCTGTATTTGAACTAGATAATTGCAATGTTGTCAGCCACACAAGATGAACATAAATTTATTTAAGTATGAGTTTTAGGGAAAGATCAATAGGTAGTCATAATTGTACAGCTAGCAAATAAAAGAATGTGGCACATGATCCCTTCCAACTAGTGTCTTCCCAACTGAGAGAGATTAACTAGAAAGAGAGTCTCAGTGGATCACAGTGATAAATTAAGAGTTTGAGATTTATACTCTTGTTGTGATTTGTCTTGTTTTTCACCCAATACTAGGGATGAAGACTACATGGCTATTTTTATATCCATGCATTGCTACGGTGGTGCAGTAAACTTCCATGATTTTACTGCATCTCCATAGCAAAGCATTGGGATTTTATTATTACTATATTCTCAGGCTCCAGACAATATGGATGAGAAGCTAGTAACAAAATTTCTATAAGTAAATGGGGGCAAAGAACAGCAAGTTTACTATTCTACTTTCAGGTAGTCCAATCTTTTGTTTTAGAGATCAAAAAACTATATAGATACCATGGTGCAAAAGGAATTTCTGCCCAACTTTTATGTCTTTCAGGTAGAAAAATAATTTTGTGACCAAATATTAAACCTTTTCCAGGATAATAGACTAAAAGTCAAAAAATCTTGTGTGGGCACAAAATGTAATTAATATTTGGCAATATGTGCCTTCCATTTGTTTTTGGCTCACAACTAACTTTTTTGACCCAAAGAAGCTCCCACCACACTATTCATTTTACAATAGCAGCATTCCTTAATTTGAGGTTCGCCTTTTTAAAATGTGTGATTACATTATGTTTTTAAAAGTAAAATCTGAGGGATGATTGTGTAAAAATGGCAAAGTAAATTCCATGAGTCCAGGTGCTGTAGCCATCTTAAGTTACCCCCACGAAATCCAATTTGCATTCCAATAACGGATTAATCTAACAAAACAAAGCTCAAATTACAAAGCTCAAATAGTTTACTTCCCAGTTACCTATAAAATTAAATTCTACAGTCTTATCCTAACATGCAAAGTCTTCCTCAGTAAACTTCTTCATCATCAGCCGTTACTATCCTTGTTTGGATATACCTATATTCCAACTTAACTGAATTATTTTGTTTCTTTGAATACTTCTTATGACTTTTTTTAAATGTGTCTCTGTTGACATCCAAAAACTACCATTGACCAATCCAACTTTCCTTTAAATCGTATTCAATAATAGCGATGATGACAATAACAATAAGAGAAGTAACCAGCATTAGTGAGGGCTCATTGTGTGCCAAGCATTGAACCGAGCACTTTATATTTGTCATATGAAGCACTAAGCACTTTTTATATGTAATAGTTCATTTATTCCTCTTGACAACCTTCGGTGGTAGGTTCTGCTATTAATGAGAAACTGAGATATAATAATAAACTTGTGCAAGATCCCATTCCTTATATGTAGAAGAACCCAGAGGGAAAATGCCTTCTTTTTTCACGAGCATTTTCTGATTTCTCAAATGTTATAAACCAACTTTATCCAGATTTGTCAGGCAGACCTTCAAGGTTGTTTTTGTAGAAATTGAGCCAATGAGTAGAAAGCCATTCATGGTTCTGTCCGGGAAGCTCACTGAAATCCAGTTTTCTATCTTCTTAGAGATCCAGCTACCACCAAGCAGGGAAGCTTCACTTGAACCAGAGGAAGATTCCAGAAGCAAGATTGTTTATCTTAATGCAAACTGAATAGTCTGTGTTGGTGGTTAGATACAGTGAATTTTTAAAAATTTAGTTAGAATAACAGTTCTTAGAATGTGAGTATCTAAGAGAATCTGCCAGATCAAAACTATTCTGAAATAATATTATGCCTTCTACCAGTGTTTCAACATTTACGCTGATGGTACAAAAGAAGTGGTGAGGAAAACTGTTGTAGCCTTAGCACAAATCAAGGCAGTGGCACCAAACTGTACCAGAGTCTTGTTGTCTTCATTGCCAGTATATTCACAGGAGAAGAAGTTCCATTTAAGAATGTCCTTGAGAAAGCAATAGAATTTATTAATTTTATTAAACCTAGACCCTTGAGAACATGTCTTTTTAGTGTTCTGTGTGCAAAATGGAAAATTTGTGTGATGTACATACCAAAGTATGATTGTTGACTCAAGATAAAACACTTGTGTGACTGAGTTACAGCTGAACTAGATTTTTTTAATGGAACACTATTTTTACTTGAAAGAGAAACTAAAAGACACAATATGGTTATCCAATCTTGAATAGTTGGCAAGCATTTTCTCAAAACTGAATGAAGTGAGTCTGCTCCTTCAAAGAAAGTAGTTGACAATATTTGCTGCCAGTGATGAAACTGGAGCTTTTAAGACTTTGTTACCATATTGGCAGTTTCCCATTATTTATAAATTTTCTCATGAGAGTAAGGTTAATGAGTGTGATTTTTTTATAATTGAAAAATAGGCTTAGGAATGCTTTGCTTCACTCTAGGTCAGGCTGCCTGCAGATATAGACCCTTTCCTCTGCTTCCTTATTGCCAGTTACATTAAATACAGTATATGACAAGTTTAATAATACCGTTCTGTAGTCAACATCCATGTGAGCGTACATAATGACCCTCATGCAGAAAAAGATTCCATTAGCCAATAGACAGCAGTGATTCCATTACTGATCATGAAAGTCGTCCTACACTGTAACCCTCCTCTCTCTTGTCTCCCTCACACCAGCCACAAAGGTTTTCAAAGTTAAGTGCAGGTTAATTTGTTTCTTTTTCTTTATATTTTTCATTTTCTTTATTATTTTATGTTATATTACAATCATTTTTATATGAATATTTTTGGGTTGTGGAATGAATTATCTGAGTTTCCATTATTTCTTATGGGGAAATTCACTTTGATATACAAGTGCTTTGGATTACAAGCCTGTTTCCAGAATGAATTATGCTCGCAAACCAAGGTTTTACTGTATCTGCAGAAATTTTAAACTATTTTTTTCAGTTTAATATGAAATCAGGTTTTTTTCATATGCTTCCACCAAAATAATATATCTCACAGATTGAAAACAGAAATATGTGAAAATCATGTCTTCTTCTAATAATCCAGACACTAAAGAGATTTTTAAAAATGTAAAACAATGCTACTCTTCCCATTTTTTTTACTTTTAAGAATTTATTTTTCACAAATGTTTATGTTTAACACAATATTTTTATCTCTATTTTTAAATTAATAAATATTTTATTTTTACTTTCAATTTCATAATATATACTCTTAAGGGATTTTCAATAAATTTACGTGGATATTGAGACTAAGGTGATTATATACTACTGAGCTCGGTCATCAACTCTAAAAATAAAGACTCTACACCTTGCTGGAATCTTACACACTGTTCTCAAAAGGACCAACAAGTATAGATAACACACTAATCCATGTATCTTGAATATTTTTAATTTCACCAATAAGAAACCAGTTTAACATTTACTGTTGTAATTAGAAAATATCTAACTCACAAATGAAAATCATTCATGACATTCACTATGTGATTAGAAAAGCCTCATGTACTGACCAAGATGGAGACATAAACTTGTATAGTAACTGGAACATGGATGGTCTCATTAGAATTCCAGCTGAGGACATCTGGAGTTTGTATTCCCTATTAGAATTCAGAATTCAGCAACTAAGTTTTAAATTAATCATAATTAGAATCATGTAATACTATACCATCGATGCTGTAGTATTTGAAGTAAAAGTATAGACATTGTAATGCCCAACCAAATGCCACCTGCCTTTGAATCTCTAATCTTTTATGTGCCTTTTTCAGGATAGATAGTTATATAGCCTTTACCACTTCTTTATTGAAAGTTTTTGAGCATTTATTTTATTTCCTATTCACAAATTCTGGCATTTTACCCACCCTACCACTACAAACCAAAATAATAATGATAATTGGGTAAAACAGTTACTAAGAAGCAAGAGAAAATTAACCATGAGGGCTAATAAGACCCTGGGCAGGTAGAACATGCAATTTCAGAAACACACAGAGATCAACAGTAAATAGTAAAGAAGAAATGGATATTCCAGTGGTAAATGAAATATAGCAATGAACACCTAGGAGCAGATACTATTTAGTCACATAAAAGTAAAAATACCAAACATTCAAAAACAGTCAGTAAAGACTTCATAACTCAGCAGGAACACAGGGGTGGGACCTGAATCCTGAGGGTGAAATAAAATGGAAAGTGGGGTACATAATCTTAGAGTTTGACCATTAATTAGTTATCAGTTTAAAAACCCAGGAACAGGAGAACAAGACAACATTCGTTATCAGTCTATCAGAATACACAATTAATAAATGTGTAATTTTTATTTGAATGAAGAGATGACTTTAAGCATACTGGAAATTTCACTTTTACTATTTGAGTCTATTAGCCTGCAAATAAAGTCAAAATGCTTTTGACATAATTTGGTAAAATAAAATCAGGAAGTGGAAGGACAGGTTCTAAACTGTAACTCTTAAAAGCATTTAGGAGAAAAAAAATCAAACCCAAGCACAATTTTGTAGTTAAAAAAAAAAAGGGCTGGATTTTAATTCTAAGTTGACCACCTTCTAGAATACAATCCTAAACAAAATATGCATTTTTTCTCAATCATTGTTTCCTCATTTTTAACAAGGAAAGTAATATCTTCCCAATAGGGTAGTTAGGAGCATTTGCTATTATGTATATATAAAGCACGTACGCATAAGCGTGTTATTACTTTTAATGATAAAGTTCCTTGATTTTGATCACAAAAGTATTTAAAATAAGCTAGCTATTATTACCATTTCCAAGAAGAAAATATTTCCATGTGCCATGATAGCAAAAAAGAAAGAAAGCAAAACAAACAATATATCATTAAAAGTATATTTTAAATGGAAAGAGAAAATGCTTACCACAGTGCAAAAATAGCATGCTTCTCATTACAAATATGGTCAGGAGTTTTAGTTAGCTTGCAACAAATACCAAAGAGATGGAAGAGATGAGAAATGTTGTGCAACCAACATTCAGAAATATGAAAGAGATATTATTCAAATAAAGGGTAAAGGTAAAAGTTTTATTTTCTTGGATTTTCCACATAAAGAATTTATACTAATCTATCGATGAATAAAAATTAAATAATTCCCAGGATCTCCTTGGAATAATACATAAATACATAAATATTTGCATAAGTCCTATTTCTTTCTCTACAAATTAAAGTCATTGATTTTTTATTTTTTTATTTAATTTTTAATTTTAATTTTAATTAATTTATTTATTTTATGTACTGCTACCTTGAAAGACAAAGAACTTTGAGATATGTAGTGAGACTACTTATAAAAATGTTAATCCCTGGAGCATCTGGGTGGCTCAGTCGGTTAAGCATCCAACTCTTGATTTCAGCTCAGGTCATAATCATAGTTCATGAGTTCGAGCCTCACATCGGGCTCTGTGCTGACAGAGCCTGCTTGGCTTTCTCTCTCCCTCTCTCTCTGTTCCTCCCCTGCTCATGCTCTCTCTCTGTCTCTTGCTCTCTATCTCAAAAATAAAATAAAATAATCATTTTTAAAAATGTTAATCCCCTATTGTACCACAGGATCCTGATAGGAATATTTCCTATTGTTTTGTTCTTGTTACCTCCCTCAAAGATGGTTATGCACATGGATGACAGAAATAAACCTCACTTAAACTGTGATAATGGCCACACAATTACCTAACCTGAATTGAAGAAGAGAAATTCCTCATGGTAAGTTAAAATGCTCTAAATCAGCTGTGGTATTAGGTATATGTAAAGTCTTTTCAGGGAGTATATATATGTGAACTTTCAGATTCTCAACTTCTATGTTTTTAAATTCTCACATATACATTGTCTTAAATTGATCCTCCTGAGAATACATTTTTTATTTTTTTAAGTTTTTTAATGTTTATTTATTTTTTGAGAGACAAAGAGAGACATGCATGGGGGAGGGGCAGAGAGAGAGGGAGACACAAAATCCGAAGCAGGTGCCAGGCTCTGAGCTGTCAGCACAGAGCCCAACACGGGACTCGAACTTATAAGCTGTGAGGTCATGACTTGAGCCGACTGAGCCACCCAGGTGCCCCTGTTTTATATATTTTTAAAATAGTTGATGATTCATATCAAGTTGCTATAGCATTTAAATTCCATAAGATACAACTCAAAAAATGAAGTAGCAGTTTTAATTTAGTTATGATCATTTACCATATATATGTTGGAAGTTTCTTTAAGTTTCAATATTTACATTTATGATAAACACTTTAAAGTAGTCAGTTAAATGTGAAGGTATCATGGTTTCACAAAGTTCCTTTAAGCCTCAGTGAATATAAGTTTGAAGTAGAATGCTCTAGTCTGAATCATGGACACCAGAAGAGACTTGATTGGGACCAATCCTAAAACCTCACATTGATCACTACAAATGAGGAGGAAAATAGTTGGGGTTTTTTTGGTGGTTTGTTTTTTGCAGTTCAGTGACAATGTCTGGTCTCTGTCAACTCACCACACAAGATTTATGATTTTGAATGATTAATCAGCAGTGACCATGATTTGTTTTTGTAGAATTTCTCTTTGAAATGTACCTTGATCTTGATGTATTACTACAGGTTGATCTAGACAGGAAAAACTGTCACCAAAAGCTGCAAGTACTTTGTGGGAGGCTTTATGTGATTATTAGATTTCAAAGCCATTAAGTTGGTGCTAATCGTCCACATAAGAGCTCTAAACATGATTGTGAACACCACCTTCTTCCTCTAATCTTTCCTCTCTCCTGTTTCTCCAATGCTGTGTAAAAGACACATTGATTTTCTTTGAATTGGAAGTTTTAGCAATCTGAAAGTCATGTATTTGAAACAATTCATCTCCCTGCAATGTGCAACACTGGGTTCACACAAGTGTTGAGCACCCAGGCATAGTAAATATCAGACTGTCTATAAAAGTCACATCGAGTCTTCAATAAATTTTCCATAGCATTTGACTATTTCTAGAGCCCAGTAAGAAACATAATACCTTCCTTTATTGAGCACTGACATTTATTACTTTGTACAAATTGAGTGTTTGAAACCCTGAAAACCACTGCAGATACAGTAGAAAAAGTCAATTGCTTTTCTGATCGCTTTAATAAAAGCTGTAGAAATTCTTTATATTTAACATCTGTACAACTAAAGAGAAGTGTGTGTGTGTGTGTGTGTGTGTGTATGTATGTGCGCGCGCGCATGTATAAATGGGACCTCCAGCTGCTCTTAGATTGAAGGAATCTCCATGGCATCAGCAGACAGGAATATTTCATTCACCCTTTGGCTATGGTAAAGGAGTCAACAAGATCCACATTGTTGTTCCGGGTGTTAAAGTGTGTCTGCTTTGCAATCGTTGTCTGAGACCCAAGCCCTTGCTTTATAGTGCTTAAATAATTGATTTCACCCAGCCTTCAGTCAGAGTTAGAAAACCCCAAATATTTTCCCATTAATCCTTAGAGTAGGGCACTGCTTATGGTGCTCAGAAGTTTCAAATTCATGGATTCATGGGAAATCGTAGAGTTTACAAAGAAATTCATTTGGGCTGGGAACAAAAATAAAAGCCTCCTATGGATGATTTCCTAATGTGTTGAACCAGAGCTAGAGGTTGGTGTTGCAAAACAATATTATTAAATTCATGAATGATACAGGCTAATGTTGGTCTGCCACTGAGTAGATTATAGTATAGAAGTCATTGTTATTTTTTTAAATAAGTAAATTTACAAAAAAAAAATTGGGCCTAATAAAAACACAGGAAATCATCCACATGTTATAAAACATTAGGACTGGCCCTTAAGATCAATAACTCTCTGATGAAGAACTCAAAGGTGAAAGACATTATGAATGTTTACCCACCAAAAGAAGCAAATTTAATGGGATTATATTCTTATGAATAAAGCATTCAGGATGTTCTGTCTACTGTTCTAATCAATGAAATTCAAATTTTACTCACTGTTGAAATGAAAAATAGACACAGGTTTATTCACAACAGAAAATGTACTCTCCTTTTTGTATTTGATTATGCGACATCCTGAAAGAATGTGAAGCAGATTACAAACTAAAGCAAGGTATGAGATAAATCATTTAAGGAGAAATATCACAAAGTTTCTTGAAGAAGTTGGAATAACTGCTCTGAGACAACTGAGTTGAGTAGATTACCATGCTGAGGCAATAAATTTCACTGTGAGGTTTTCGACTGCAAACCAAAGGATGGGAAACACATCAGGTTGCATTTGTTTTCACATTTTACCACTAGAAATTATAAAACTTCATCTAATGTCGCTATTTCCACTAGAATGAAAATTGTGTATATATTATAGCCAGCCATGTGGATGCTGTGTACACATAGACCTGTGTAGTAAGTGTGAAAGTGGTGATATGTGTCAAGATGTCAGATGCAACAAGATCTACACAATACAGAATGGACAGTACTTCGGTTCCACTCATTGGTAAACTGTATATTAATGCTTACAAACAACAGCAAGCATATCAGCATAACATTATGTAGAAAAGGAATTTGCTTCATTTTTTAAAATGCTGCTGAATTTAGTAGAAAGTGGATAGAGAAGAAATGGTTTACTTTTCTAAAATTATCTTGGAGGAATGCCTGGGTGGCTCAGTTGGTTGAGCGTCCAACTTCGGCTGAGGTCATGATCTTGCTGTCCATGAGTTTGAGCCTTGTGTCGGGCTCTGTACTGACAGCTCAGAGCCTGGAGCCTGCTTCTCTTCTTCTCTCTCTACCCCTCCCCCACTCATACTCTGTGTCTCTCTCTCAAACATAAATAAACATCAAAAAAATTATCTTGGAAATTTTGACAAACATGTTTTAATTTTAGTGTTTCTTAAGATCATTCCACAAATATGAGGAAACCTGCCATGTCAGGTTTTGAAAAAAGGTATTTGTTTTTTTTTTATTTCAGTGTAATTAATATACAATGTGATATTGATTTCAGTGTACAATATAGTGATTCAACAGTTCGGTACATTAGTCAGTGTTCATCACAATAAGTCTACTCTTTACTTTAATTTTTTTCATTTTTAATTTTTTTTTTTAATTTTAGAAAGAGTACATGAGTAGGGGAGAGGGACTGGGGGAGAGAGAGAATCTTAAGCAGGCTCCACGCTCAGCACAGAGCCACATGCAAGGCTCAATCTCTTGACCCTGGGATCATGGCCTGAGTGGAAATCAAGTCAGACACTCAAATGATGGAGCCACCCAGGCACCACCACAATAAGTGTGCTTTTAATCCCCATCACCTATTTTACCCATCACCCCCTAATTCCTCTCTGGTAACCACTAGTTTGTTCTCTACAGTTAAGAGTCAGTTTTTTTTTTTTTTTTGGTTTGTCCCTTTTTTACTTTGTTCATAAAGGAGTATAATTAATATTATAATCTGTGGTCATAGCTCTGATCTATTAAATCTTATCCATAAAACTGTCTGAGCTGATAAGTGTTAGTATGTTTACAGATTTGTAAAGAAATGATTAGAAAGATCTTCCCATATCCTACTAAAGTGCTTCTTCATCACCCCCAGGGTAGCTCTTTGCATATGGATAGAGATGATCCCATTACCCCTTGTAGACATGGTTGAACAGAGACCTGGTGAAAGAGTTATCCTCATACAGATTCCAAATGATAAATCTTTATGTCAATTTATGGTGTAAATTATATGATTGTTTCACTGCCTTGGCTTTTTATAATTTTTTTCTTAGCAAGAAAAAGATCACTATCTGTTTTTAAGTTAATGGAATTTTTGCAAACGAAGATTTATGCAATGGAAGATAAGAAGAAATATGTGTTTATTTTTAGCAATACTTGGTGAGAAAAGACAGAAGTCAGTTACTTTATTTAAAAAAAAACAGTTTCCATGTGCAAAGAAACATATATTTTAAGCAGATGTAACAGCAGGTCCATTGATTTTTCTGGAGTGATGATTGATTCTAAGACGGAAGCCCTTTTAGAAGTACAGCTTCTATAGCAGGATTCGAGGGCACAGGTAGTGTCCCTGAAAGACCTTCCCATTTATATCTTTCTCCGTCTCCTGGCAGCCACCTCAGCTAGGTAGTACAACATAATCCTTTAAAGGAAATGAGGGCACTCAGATTTCCTGAGATCAAAATAAAAAAGGAAAATGTAGCACGCAATACTACACCTTTAAGCTTAAAACAAAACACATAACAAAATAACAACACATTTATCATTGTTTTTTAAATCAGAAGTTTTACTTTTTGAAAAAATTACAGATACCATTTTGCGGCAAATGATTGACAGAACTACAGACATTGAATCATTCATTCAAACATATTTTTTGAGCACTTCCTTGCAGTGTGCCAGGCACCCCTGAGGGCATTTGGAAAATAGCATGGGCCCAAACAGACTCTCCTCATGGAGCTTATTCTCTAGGGATGAGATAAACAATAAACGGATATGTATAATATACATTATGTTCAATTATGATGAGTGCTAACAGAAAGGATAAAGTAGGAAAGGCAGATGAAAGGAATTGGGGTTTGTGGGAGGGTTGCTGTTTTCCGTAAAGGACATCAAAGAAGGCGTCCCGGCGAAGGCAGCTGTGGAGTAAAGAAGGAGCCTGCTGGCTATTCCAAGACCATCATGGAGGCCAATGTAGAAATATGCAGTGATAGAAAGATTCATATTTTTTTACTTTTTAGAGACATTAAATTTTATTTAAAGAGTAGAGGAACATAAATTTTATCTTTACGCAATTGCTGATGAGGTGGCAACATTTTTATGGTAGGAAATGATATGTCTCTGAAAGCAACACTTTGATCTGGAAAACTGGAACCCAGGTAGCTGTTATCTCACATATTGTTCTCTCCTAACACCTCAATAGTTTTCTCAGAGAACAGAAGGGAAATCGGTAGATTTCAATACTTAGAGTGATTTTTGCTTTATTTAAAAAAAAGACCATTTTCAGAAACTGCAAAAGCCAATGTAAATATATATATATATATATATATATATATATATATATTCAATTGATTCGATCTATAAATATGGAGATAGATTTGACTACTACTAGGAATAACTGTACTATAGTCCAGTCTTGGCAGTGTGAACCCATTTAATGAGCAGAATGTCAGGAAACTTTTCATAATAAAGAATACAGTCCAAAGATTCCTTCTTCATAAATCCACAAGCCGTTCCGTCCCCAGGACATTGGCCATCAGTATATTGTAACATGGAAATATTTACTTCTTTTCCTCACTCCTCCATCCCTCCTAACCTGTGAAGAACAGGCCAGTCCCTAATTGTATTCCTAATAAATACATGGGTTATTTTTTTTTAAGAGCAATACCCAGAAGCCACAAGAATAGAGGAAAATAAGTAAATTTAACAATAAGCAACAAGCATTAAACATTAAACCACATGGCAAAAGGAGACAGGAATAAGCATAAAATGCAGATGGAAAGAGAAGCTAGCTCATTATTCTTGGGTGAAATGATCCCAACTAGACACTTTTCATGATGAATTCAGAGTTTTCAGCCATAAAAACTCACAAACAGTAAGTATTGCAAAATGTAAAATTATGGGACCAAAAGATTCTTCCCATTTTTATTGAAGTCTCATTTACACATATAGGGTCTATACTTTTGCTTTTTTATAAAGCTTATTTTCTTTCTTCTCTTCATGAAGTAGCATATATTTGTGGTGGCTTAATCTTGGGGAAAGCCATCAATGTACAGGAATCTCTGTTCTAAACTAAGATTATTTTGCCAGATGTTAAGCTGGTCTGACAACTTTTTTTTTAATTCAACTATGAACGTATCATTTTGCACCGAATTTAACAGGGCCCTAAGGAATCAGGATCTCCTATCTCCAAATATAAACACGTGTTAATTGCAGTTCTTAGCGATACTTCAGGATCCATGCTGGGTACCTGCAACCCAATGTTTTCAACTTCACCTTGCTGTTTCCAAAATTTTTCATAAAAGAAAATCTGGCTGTTAAAATCACATTACAGTGTTTCATTATTCCACACCATATCCAGTAAGAAGGCAGTCCAAACTTCAAATAAATGCTGCTCTGAGCAACCAAATCATGAACACATTTTCATTATTTTGCTGTTAGGTAACTCAAATATGCTAATATTCAATTCATTTTAAAAACTTTCCAAGTGTATTATTTTTCTAAACTACTTTTTAAGTGGTTCTGAAATATTTTCTCTGAGCTGAGACTAGCATTTAAGGATTTACCTCAGTGCCAAAAAAAAATTGTTTGTTATATCTAATTATGTTGAATGCAGTTTATAACTAATTTTAGTTCCATTGGAGATTTGTATGGTGAACTGAAAGAAATTTTGGCTCTATTTTGGCTGTATTTTAGATTGCCTGAATGATATGCTTAATACACAGTCATCTATGGCCTTCTCATCGGTGTTCTTTTACTGCCTACAATTCCCAGTCTAAGTTTGAGATACTGTTTGCGTTTGGGATTTTGCCCTTCTTGTAAACTAGTCCATCAGCCTGTCCTGTCTGAGTTTCATGGACGCTGGTAGAAGACACAAATCTCCTGGGTCAGAGGCAAGGAAACAGCAGAGCAAGTAGCATGAGCATCAAGTTTGCACTGATTCCTCATATCCACCAGTTTCCCTGGGGTGCAGGTACACAGAGGACCAGTCTTACACTTGGGGGGTTTGCATCACAGCTGATAAACACAGCTTGGGAAATCCAAGCATTAAGTAAGTCTGCTCTTTGTCTTTATAGGACAAACATATAACCCTAAGAAATGGCCCAGGAAAGAGTGGTCAGGGCCTTGCACTCTTGGCAAATTCAACCAAGTAGTGTATACAAGGACGCTCTGTGTGCATGGAGGATTGCCTCTAGCAGGTGATATTTGAGTGAAGTTTGATTCAAAAAATCCTGACTGAGGGGCCCCCCGGGGGAAAGGCTCAGTCGGTTAAGCATCAGACTCTTGATTTCCACCCAGGTCATGATCTCATGGTTGGTGAGTTCGAGCCCCACATTAGGTTCTGTGCTGACAACATGGAATCTGCTTGGGATTCTCTCTTCTTCTCTTTCTGTCCCTCCCCTACTAGTGCTCTTTCTCTCTCTCTCTAAATAAATAAATGAACTCAAAACCAAAACAAAACAAAAATCCTGAGATTAATTTCTATTCATCTCAAGAAAATCTATTGGTATTCTTTCTGTCCCTCTGTCTCTCACTCACACACACATACACCTCTTACACTGACTTCAAATCAACTGAAACCAATATCTTGAATAATAACCCACATACACTGCCTGTTTCCAAGTCAGCTAAAAGTAAAGGTGGCTCTTTATGCTTGTTCAGTTCTTTGCTTATAAACAAAATTCCTCATGGATTAAGTATTTTTGCAATGTTTTCCTTTAGGACTGAACTGAGGTCCCCTCATTCTCCACAGAATACCAAACTATAAACAGCTACAAATATCCATCATTATGAATATAAATCATACTTACAATGATGAGAGCTGCTAAAGCCTAAAACAAAATACTGCATATTCTCTTTATACTATTCTGGAACTGCCTTTACAAAGTAAAAATAAAGTTCTGCAACCAGGTAAAAATTTTCACACGTATCAGATTATATAGTGCACATATTCTTCTGTAAAATTTGGGCTGAAATATTGTGTAGCTCTTGATCCTATATTGGAGCTGGGGCTGTCTAATTCCTGGTTTGTACTTTAAAGAGTAACAAAGAAAAGAGAATGGCAGCTAGTGGAGTAACAGAGAAATAAGAAACAACATTCTGTTTCAAAAGATGTCTTATGTTCAGTCTATTTGCCCATTTTTTGTTTTACAAACATCTCTTTGCAGGACAGCTTGCCTTTTAAGTGAATTAGAAAGATGGGATTTATAAAGTAGATCAGAAATAATAAAATTATATGTAAAGTGGTTAATTTTTAACTTTAATACATGCATAAATGTCTACTCTAGGCTTTAGAGAATGGATGATATATTTAACCAGGCATAACTGTAGCCAAGCATTTCCAAAAGTTGTAACTGTAGTAATTGTAGAGAAGGTCTGGAAAATAGCCCAGACAAATGTACCCCCTTAACATAAATCATCCCAAAGTGTTCTTTTAATCTTAAGAGAGTATAGATAGTCTCATTAAAGGGAGAAAGAAAATCAGGGTCAAAGAAACTATTATCCATAACTTTGCCCTAACCAACACTTTATGCAGTATAATTTTCATTAGACCAAGAACTGCAGTAGTAACACCATCTTTTAAGTAGTATTGCTATTTCTTTTATTTTCTTTACTGAGAATTACTATCTATGTATGCAGCAAGCATGAAAAAGACTAAAACTGGATCTCTACTTGCAGGATTTCCCATTCCAGTTGAGAAATGAACTCATACACCAGTAATGACATAGAACGGGTTAAAACACCCGTAAAGTGCCCTTGGCAACCACTCTGAGCAATGGGCTCTGAGGACTTGAACTCCACACTAGTTCTAAAGCAAGCACCTTTGGACGACACACTCACTTGGTTAGAGTATTCCAGTATAATTAAATTGGGTTAGTCTACATTTTTCCTTATACTCCACACTTGTATAACAGAAAGTCCCAGCTTTTTTTAGAAGCATATCATGAGGACTCAATAGTGACTCAAAAAAAAAAAAAAAAGTCAAGTTCCTTCCAGTCCCAAGAGTTTTGGCATCACTATGATGCTCTGATGTGTGATTCTTAAAATGAAATAGTAAGAGTGATAAATGCTTATAATATAAACTATGGTTTGTTCAGTGTTTAACCTGCATAGGCACTATGCCGATCCTTTTACTGTTTTCTCCTCACTTATGCCTTAAAAACACTGCTATATGACAGAGACTATTGAGATTCATATTTATAGATAATACCGAGGCTACAAAGAAATTAGGCAATGCCCCCAAATCCACATCAGCCCTGGGAGCAGCAGGATTCAAACCTAGGCTCAATTGTCTCTTAGTGATGTGATTTGTTCACACAGTTAGCTAAATGAGTATCTTTTTCTAAACGTGCCAAATGTTATTCTTATGCATGTTTTCTTTATCAAATTTTATAATTTGTAGTCTCTGGAAAAAAGAAAAATTTTTTCCTGTGATCTTTAAAAGTGGCAAAACGTTGTCTTCAGAAAGAATATTCTTTCCCTCTGCATTAGTTGGCTAGGGATACCTTAACAAAGTACCACAAACTGGGTGGCTTAAATAACAGAAACTTGTGTTCTGGGGCCCAGAAGTCCCAGATCGAAGTGTTGGAAGGGTGGGTTCCTCCTGGGGTTGGCAGGTGGGTAAGAGAAAATCTGGTCTGTGCCTTTCTCCCAGCTTCTGGTACTTCTCTGCAATTTTAGTATGTTCCTTAACTTGTAGATCTCCACCTTCCTCTCCACAAAGCGTTCTTCCTATATACACGTCTGTGTCCAAATTTCCTCTTTTATAAGGACACAGTCCTATTGGATTAGGGGCCCATCATACTCGAACGTGACCTCATCTTCACTGAATACAACTGTAATGACTCCGTTTCCAAATATCCTCCTATTTTGTGGCACCAGGGGTTGGTCCTTCAACATATGAATTTGGAGGGGATGCAGTTCAACCCATAACACTATCCAAAGTAAATAAGTGTTCACAAAAATCAAAGCTAATATAAACATTTCAGCTTAAAATGTCACACTGCACTACCCACCACTCATCATGAACCTTTTCTCTGTTTATCCAGCAAACCATGGATCACGAACTCAAAAACATACAGACGGATAATGAAAGGCAGGTAGCTGTGGGCATGCAAGTGAATACACGTGGATTGCATGAGTTTTGTGGACGGCAGTGAGGCAGGAAAATGCATACCCCACCCTCGTGGTGAGCTGCTTCTCAGCACTAACGAACTGATGCCATAAAGAGTTCTTCAAGACTTTTTGGGAATTTGTATTTGTATGTGTAATCACCCACATTAAATATAGATTCATACTAAACACCTGCTACACACACATACACATGCGTGCACGTCCCACACTGTGTGAGCCACTACACACCTTTGCAGATTCTAGTTCACAGTTCTGCAATCCAGGTCCCATGTGCACAGTTCTGTCCTATGCTTCCCCTGAGGCTGCAGTACACTGCACAGAGACGTTCCTGGGATCCCTTCTGTCTGCACATTCTTTCTTGGCAATCTCAGGCTTCTATATCAGTTCTAAAAAATTAACTTTTTTTAAATGTTTATTCATTTTTGAGAGAGAGAACATTAGCAGGGGAGGGGCAGAGGGAGAGGGGACAGAGGATCCCAGGCAGTCTCTGCACCGAGAGCAATGAGCCCCTTGCCAGGCTCAAACTCATGAACCGTGAGATTATGACCTAAGCCGGAAGTTGGATACTCAACCGACAGAGCTACCCAGTCATCTCCTAAAAACTAGACTTTTAAATCTTCCTTCTTCACTCTGGCTTTTGGCCTGTGCTCCAGTCCTACATTTCCAACCACTAGCCAGTTGGAATTTCAAACCCCAAATGAACTAATTGTCTTCCATCCTCCTCAGTACTCCCGATCTCCATTAAAGGCACCATTCTCCCCACATCACTTTCCACACCATGGAAAACTACGGGAACTCGTTGACTTCTGTCTTGCAACTTCTGTATCTAACAATTGATAAAATTGTTCCAGAGCCCTTATCAAGGGTTGGGAAGTGAAATAATACTCCCACAGGTAATCCTTCATGTGACTGTGAATGTAAATTCATCCTGCCCTATAGAGCAGCTAGCAACCTAGAGAGAAAATTACAAGGCCAGCCAATCTTCACTGAGTATTTTTGCAGTGTGCATATCAGGTTGGAGGTCCAGTGAAATTCTGGAAGCCAATAAAGTGTTCTGTAGTGTACATGAGACTGGTGATTTAAGTGTTTAATCTAAACTTTAATGCTTCCCAAAAAGTTGACCCCACTAAATAGCACACACATACACAAAAATACCAATGAACTAATTAGCAAATGAAACTGATATTCACTCACAGAGAAATGGAAAAATGTTTTGAAAAAAATCCTAACATTGATTTTGCCTTCTCCAGCAGAAATGGGTTGCCATGTGAATCTGTTCATGCATACAATGTCTTTGAATCGAAATTTGGTTTCTTCCCAACCCCACTAACTATTGAGTAAACACTCAGAGAATATTGTTTGCATAGGAACCAAACTATTCATATTTCAGAGCACTGACAAGTCTCCCTTTAACTGTTCTGTGCCATTTCCACATCCCTGTCAGCATCATGTTGTCATTAGTCCTGAGCTGAAATACTTACAGTACCTTTTAAGCTGTTAATGTGAGCATTTGGGTGGTCCTGAGGTAGCTTTTTTTTATGTAGAAATGATATGAAGAAATGATTTTGTACTTTTAATTAATATTTAATTTATAAAAATTACAAAGTCAAGAGTGAAGTTCCCCTGGAAATTTTAAATTCAGCTTGTAAATATTATTATATCTTATAAAGACTTTTAACCTTTAATCAATTAAGTGCTCTAAGTTATTTTGATATGTGTTTATAAAGTTAAGATATTCCATTTCCTTACAAATACTGCAGTTATCTGCAATAATAAACAAAACCTTCCCACACACTTAAAACGTCTTATAAATCTAATAAATGCATTTATAAATAAGGTAATTCTTAAGTTCTTCTAATGTTAGTTGCAAACTTACTTTTAACTTGAAATCACAAATACAAATTAGTTTTTCAAGTAAATATTTTAAAACTGGTTATAAGAGGGGAGAACGGACTTAGTCAGTTGAACATCAGACTTGATTTTGTGTCAGGTCATGATCTCACCATTTATAGGATCGAGCCCCACATCAGGGGTAGGGGGAGTCTGTTAGCTAGAGCCTGCTTGGGATTCTCTCTCCCTCTCACTCTGCCCCTGCCATGCTCCCATGCACCATTTCTTTCTCTCTCTGTCTCTCTCTCAAAATAAATAAATATATAAACATTTTAAAAACTATTTATAAGATAAGTATTTCCGGTACTTACAATATTCAAAAGACACAGATTTTTGCTAAACAGCACTAAAAGATAAATACGAATACAGCTTTATTATACCCAATTCCAAATCTCTCCTGGGTCGACTATTAAGGGAAAAAAAAAGTATCTGCATATTGAGGTTGCCTCCCCTAGTGTCATGGCAGTAACCTGCCGATGATTCAGAAATTGTAGCAGCGTGAAAAATAGGTGCTTCAGACATCAAAGGTATTCCTTCCCGATGGCAGACCCATGCTGTTTGCAAAACTAGCTCTTTAGCTTTTCTTGTAGTTCTTTGTTTTTTCTGATACATAAGAAAAACATTTAATTATTTTCTAATGGCTGATTTGGTCAAAAATTATCTTGGGAACAAGGAATTACTTTTGTTCAGAGATTTGGAAGGCTTCGAAGGGTGTTAAGTACAGAAATGTCTCATCTGGCTGCCGTCACCAAGAGACAGGTGAAAATAGGCCACGTGTGTGTGTGAGGATAAACATCCCTCTGTAACCCAAGAAAAAGCTCACGTCTAGTCAGCGGGCCCTAAAGAAATAGTAAAGGTAGAATATATGTAAAAGAGAACCATTATTTTCACAGAATTTGTTAAAAGTGCATTCAGGCCAATATTTGTGGGAAAGTATTGTAGTTTCTTCAATTAATATTTTTAAAGTTCTGACATACATTTATGTCAGAAAGTAAAGGTCATATGCCATTTATTTTGTTTTTCTTTTTTTTTTTTTGTTTATATATTTTTGAGAGCGGGAGAGACATAGCATGAGTGGGGGAGGGCAGAAAGAGAGGGAGACTCAGAATGCAAAGCAGGCTCTGGGCTCTGAGCTGTCAGCGCAGAGCCGGACACGGGGCTAGAACCCACAGACCAAGAGATCATGACCTGAGCCAAAGTCGGAAGCTTAACTGACTGAGCCACCCAAGCTCCCCAAAATGCCATTTCTTTTCTTTTTTAATTTTTTTTTTGGTTTATTTATTTTTGAGACAGAGAGAGACAGAGCACGAGAGTGGGGGAGGGGCAGAGAGAGAGAGGGAGACACAGAATCTGAAACAGGCTCCAGGCTCTGAGCTGCCAGCACAGAACCCAATGCGGGACTTGAACTCAGGGACTGCTAGATCATGATGTGAGCTGAAGTCGGACACTCAGCCAACTGAGCCACCCAGGCGCCCCCCAAAATGCCATTGCTTCACAATCCCATTTGTGTAAAACTCTGTTTGAACACAGAGTATAAATGTTGAGTATCTTTCAAGATTTTTGTAAAAGTGAATTAAGTTTGCTTTGAAAACATATAAAGTCTTAACAATATTTTTAAAAATTTGGTGATTTTAAAGAAATTGTTATAACAAGATTTTATGTAGCTTTAGACTTTGTTTTTGTTTTCTAAGATAACTTCATACTTTATAGAGTTACTATGCTTACCGTGTTTTCAACTTTATAAAAGGCTACAAACAATAATGATAGTTGATAGATGCAAATTATTTTTAAATTTTTATTAAGTAGGTATTTTTTCAAAAAAGATATAATTAGGGAAAAGTAAATAAACAGACCATCCTCTTAATTCTCAGAGGTTTTGAAATGTTTGCTCCAAGAATCAAGGAAAACCCCACATTTTGGGGTGCCTGGGTGGCTTAGTCAGTTAAGTATCTGACTCTTGGTTTCAGCTCAGGTCATGATCGTATGGTTTGTGAGTTTGAGCCCCACATGGGGCTCCCTGCTGACAGTGTGGAGCCTGCTGGGGATTCTCTCTCTCTCCTTCACTCTCTGCCTCTCCCCCGCTTGTGCTCTCTAAATAAATAAACTTTTAAAAAAATTTAAAAAAAGAAAACTCCACATTTTAGGTCTTTTAACGTTAAGCAGTGGAAAATACAGAATAGTAATGATTTGCTAAGCTAGATTTTAAAAAAACATATAATCTATCAGCTCTAGAATTAGGGAATGGTTTTGACTAGATCACATTAGATAAATGCAGTCATCTGTGCAATAATTCATTGTAGAAGCAAGTAAATATAATTATTGCTTCTTTTGCCATTTAAGTACATCAGAATACTTTAATCACAACATAATATGTCAGATTTTATTATATTTAACTAATTTATGCAATTTTAAATCTTTTTAGCTTCTCTCAGGAAACATACTTGAAACTCCTCATCAAGTTATAAAAGAAAAGGTGTGAATTTTGCTTAAAAGGAACTACTGATGTTTCATGGAGATTTTCAAAAAACTGACAGAAAAACACATCCTCTTGAGATGACCTTGGGACAATTCACACCAAAAGAAGAGGACTTTTGAACCAAAAAGAATTTTTCACCTGGGAAAAACATAAGCAAAACGGTCTATCGATTTACAATATTTAAAACTGGACATCATTCTATACATGGTAAAAAGCATCATATAATAGTCCAGGGACAATCTCAAACTGGAGAGCACTTCACTGTTTCAAGACCCAGACAAAAGTGGAGCAACTAAAACGAGATAAATATCATTTCCCTTGCGTAGTATCACTTACAATCCCATGGGTGCACATTGCTAGCTGGAGCTGAAGAAATGCCCCGGTTAGCATGTCCTTTCATTATTTTATTTTTTAAAAAATCTCTGTCAGGTTTGTCAGAGATAAATTTCCCAGTAAAGTAGATAACACCTTAATTTCAGTGGCTCAGTAAGGCAGTGGACTCTAGATTTAGGCTCAGGTCATGCTCTCAGAGTTCGTGGGATTGAGCCCCACGTCACATCCTGCCCTGTCAGTGAGGATCCTGCTTGGATTCTCTTTCTCCCTTTTTCTCTGCCCCTCCCCTGCTCATGCATTCTCTCTCTCTCTCTCTCTCTCTCTCTCCAAATAAATAAATAAACTTAAAAAAATCTTTTTTAAGTGAGAATGATAAGAATTGTATTAGTAATATCTATAGGAATAAAACTGCCCATTGCTAGTTGTTTCTAACTTCAGAAAAATGTATAGTCAAAGAAACATATCAAACATGACTGGGGTACAGTTTGTTCTAAAAGAGGCATATACATTCAAATTAAATGACATTTGACTATGACAGTTCTTCAAATACTAATTATAATAGCCACATAGTTAATATTTATATACCACTTCAAACTGCTTGTATATTATTTACATATATTTATAACATTGTTAAAAAATGAAATTAACATACTCTGTCAAACTTTAAATCAGTCATGGTCAAATTTTCCCATTCCTTTCAGAGAAAATTCTAAACACTGTTACAGTATAAATGCTATACAGCTGTCTTCCACAATATTCTCCAGTGCCCTATTGGGACTCTCTTGGAATCAGGCAATAGGAACCAAACTGTTTTATAGGCTACTGATTATTTTCTTTGTTCGCAGTTTTAAAATTGAGATGGAGCCAGAAGTTAAGTGGCCAGAGTTATCTGTTAGAGTGTAATTATTATTTATCTAATTGAAAAGAACTGAGAACTGTCCAATATTCAAGGAGACTAAGAATTCATAGAGTGGTTAAGTGTAAAGTAGGAAAGTACCATATAAATGGGTTTATCCTGGTATGGGGAGCACTAACGTCTTAACTTCCATCGGAATATCAGCCTGAAAGCCCTGGGAGTGTGCAAAATTTCAGAAATGTGCCCCTTTAGCTTTTCAGACAACACTTGCTGCATTACACACACATACACACTCACACACACACACATTCATTACATGTTCATTATACATCTAAATCATTTTTAAATACAAAGATAAAAAATATATAATTTGAGATTTAAAAGTCTATATAGATAAAGTTTCCACTAGACATGGAACGTTAATACAAGAATGGATACAGTAAATTAAATGCACCAAACATACACATACACATACAGGCACATATACACATACACATGCACAGAGATGAAGTATCTCTCCCCAAAGGGAGTCACCATGGTGGTGGTTGATCTACTCAGGCATAAATTCAGGAGAAAGCGGTAAGTAGAGCAGCACAGCTCCAAGCCAATAGCAGCTTGAACCCTGCATCATGTTTATGAACACCTGCAACTTATATCATATGCACTTTCATTTGAAACATTCTGCTAAATCTGTAAAATTATTATAGTATGGTCTCATGCTCTGTCACACCGTGACTACCTTTGATCTGGGTCCATGGGGAGCATTTATTCATGTGGGCAGCAGCAACAGCTGTAAATACAATGCTAATACTATCAGGGTATTGAATTTCCCTTTATTTTGCAGCTGAAATCAAGGTTTATCTGCACGACATTTCCCATTTATCATACTTCTAAGTTTCTTAAGTTTCAAGGTAATCTACCAAAGGTAGTTGCTTACAAAATGTGACCATCAGGCTCCATTAGAACAAAAATAAAAACAATTTTATTGTTTCTCCCTGGTAAAGAGAATTGATTGTTGCTAATCAATCTCAACCTTCATATTTTTGGCCTTTTTATCTTTGCCCCAATAGCTGTAGTTCATAGTTGTTTACTGTTCACAATTAATGACGCATGAAGTGGAAGAAAAGGTGAACTCTGCCCCAAGCACTCTATGTCCATCCCACTTGATAGAACAGAGACAAAAAGACAGGACAGTAAAATAGAAAGTGAATGAATGTATTCACAGACTAGTATAAGGAGATACTCTGTAAAACTCATGTCTTCTTGTTCGATAGTATACTTTCTAGCAAATTCCCTCTTACATTCTACTTTCTATTCCTCCTTCATTGTCTTCCATCTTTAAATCAAACTAGTTCAATTTTATCTTTTACATTTCTACTGCCATCCCTTCTGTTCAGACTCTCAGGGCCTCAAAACTAGAGTGGCATCTAGCCAGATGACTAGCCTTCAATCTTTCCTTCCTCCTGTCCACATGCTATGTTCTAAAGAAGGATCCTTGTGCCATTCCACTGCTCAAATATTTTCACTTAATGGGCACCATTGCCCTCAAAACAAAGATCAAATATCTTTGAACTGAGTTCATGACCATTCTGTGGGAAAGCAAGTAAAGATTTTTTTAAAACCCTGATTTGGTTTATGTCCAATAATCCTGTAAGGAGACTATTCTTTCCCTCTTCCATCTAGTGTTGTTCCTCAAAGTGCACTTCATGAACCAGCAGCAGTGGTATTACCTGAGAGCTTCTTAGACAAGAAGAAACTTGGGCCCTGCCCTAGACAGCTGAATCAGGACCTCCATTTTTAACAAGATCCACCTATGCACACGAAAGCTTGAGAAACAAACTTTAGGGAAAATTTGTATATGAAAAAGATCTCTAATTCTCTCACTAATCTTGGACCACTGCTCTACTGGCTTCTTGACCATTTTGTAGGCAATTGGCCTGATTGTATTCTGTGAGTTAGCCCTCTACTGAAGATTATCTACGTAGTGGGTGGAGTCTCACCAAATTCAGTTTTCATCTGTATCCCTGACCAGAAACCACCAGTTTTACATCTTACAAGCAATAGGTAAGAGTGGAAAGTATTTATATTAGGCACTTGATGAGAATATGAGGGTTCTTTCAACAAAAGTAAATGAAACTTGTTTAAGATAGAGAGAAGGTGTAAGAAGACTATTGTGGATAAATAGTGTTTGAGCAAACAAATGATCCTCAGTGGGATACAGAAGGGTCAGGTGGGTCATTGCCAACTAGTATTATTAATCTCCCAAGGCAACCTTGCACCTGTCTTCCATGTGACTCTATTACCATTATTTCAGCTTTTAGTTTTTTTCCTTGACAAAAGTGCCTAGAGGAAGGGGCTCATTTCAATTTTTCTTTATCCGTGTTCCGAGCCTTTCCTAAAGTGACACGCAAATACGGAGCATCCCATATTTCCTAGAATTGATATAGGCCAGCCTACCTGTGACATAGCAATGAAACTAACATCACGCCCCATACTCTCTCTTCTCTGACACAAATACCATCAGTTTTCCAATCCCACATACCCTTGATTCTGACTGAAATTCCCTTTCTGAGTTTTTTATTTAAATCCTTCACATTGTTGGGCACGTGTGTGGCTCAGTCAGTTAAGCGTCCGACTTCATCTCAGGTCATGATCTCACAGTTTGTGAGTTCGACCCCCATGTCAGACTCTGTGCTGACAGCTCAGAGCCTGGAGCCTGCTTCAGATTCTGTGCCTCCCTCTCTCTCTGCTGCTATCCCACTCATGCTCTGTCTCTGTCTCTCTCTCTCAAAATAAATATTTAAAAAATAAAAATAAAAAATAAAACCTTCACATTGTTTAAGGCCCAAAGTTAGAAACTCTATAATCAACAGTCAGAGAAAAATCTTCTAATTTTAATTCTAGAGTACTACTTCTATATGATTTGGGATGTTTATCACATTGAAGACTAGAAAGTCCATTCCTAGACCATAGTTGTGTGTGTGTGTGTGTGTGTGTGTGTGTGTGTAAAGTTTTCTGTGTCTGTTTAATTTTTGCTTAGAGACCATGTCATAGGAATTTTAAATCCCTCAGACATATAGTACTAAGCGTTAACTTCAACCATTGATCAAAAAATATTAACTATAAGAGCCAACAACTTGAATCCTGTCATTTTCTAAATCCCTGATGTATTCTTTTTCCTAATTGAACCAATATATTGTGTTTTGAGGACACTCATTCCAGGAATACCTTTCATTAAATTATGTACATGAAGTTTCTTTTGATAAAAATTCTGGTTTCAAACTTCAAGGTGATAAACCTAGCTTAAATTTGTGGGAGGAACAATATTCTACTAAAACTTTGAGTTTTGAATTTGGTAATTTAAAAAGTTCTATAAGACAATTTTATTTTCTGCTCCAACAATTGGACGTGGCAGAGTAAATTTTTCAGCATCAGTGGACAGCCAGGAAGTAGGTCCAAAGCTCAGTGATAATGTGCACCCAGAAGGGAAACATATTCTTTTTCTTTTCTCCCACCAAACACACTGACTCCTACTGCAGCTTCATCACTCACCAAGTTTTGTTGGAGTAAGTTATGTCAAACGTGCATTTTATATTTAGTGAAAACATAGCCAGTGCTGGTTTTGTTTTCTTTTTTTCTTCCAAATTTTTTTTTGTGAAAATGTAATTTTTTTAATTGTTTTATTGCTTAATTTACATCCAAGTTAGTTAGCATATAGTGCAATAATGATTTCAGGAGTAGAATCCAGTGACTCATCCCCTACATACAGCACCCAGTGCTCATCCTAACAAGTGTCTTCCTTAATGCCCTTTGTCCAGTTAGTGGATTCCCCCATCCACAACCCTCAGTTTGTTCCCTATATTTAAGAGTCTCTTATGTTTTGTCCCCTCCTTTTTTTATATTATTTTTGCTTTCCTTCCTTTATTTTCATCTGTTTTGTATCTTAAATTGCACATATGAAGTCATATGATATTTGTCTTTCTCTAATTTCACTTAGCATAATACACTACAGTTCCATCCATGTTGTTGCAAATGGCAAGATTTCATTATTTTTTATTTCCGAGTAATACTCCATTGTATATATATACCACATCTTCTTTATCCATTCATCTGTCAGTGGATATTGGGCTCTTTCCATACTTTTGTTATTGATGATAAGACTGCTATAAACATTGGGGTGCATGTCCTCTTCAGAACAGCACACCTGTATCTTTTGGGTAAATACCTAGTAGTGCAATTGCTGGCTCGTAAGGTAGTTCTATTTTTAATTGTTTGAGGACCCTCCATACTGTTTTCCAGAGTGGCTGCACCGGTTTGTAGTCCCAGCAGAAGTGCCAAAAGGTTTCTCTTTCTCCGCATCCTTGCCAACATCTGTCGTTGCCTAAGTTGTTAACTTTAGCCTTTCTGACAAGTGTGAGGTGGTATCTCATTGTGGTTCCAGGGCTGATTTTCACGACAGTTTTAGTGTCCTTTGTGGTAAAAATGACATTAATAGTCTTTATAGACTTTTCTTAAGTTTTCTTTAAAAAAACTTTCAAAAAAAGAAAAAAGAAGAAAACAATCACATCATTAAATCTTTAAAAGGGGCATTTAGTGTGTTATTTGTTTCTACTAGTACCACAAAAATTATGCACTTGTATTTAAAAACCATGTATGTCAAGGCATACAGAAAGACCTCAGGTCCTATTATGAAAGAAATAAAATGAAATCAAGATAGATATACACTCACTTTAGGAGAATTATATAGAGTAGAAAATGCAAAATGGATTATAAAACAATTATATTCCTTCATTTCTATGGTTATAGATAATTAATGTTGAACCACAAAGACAGGGAAAAATGATTGTCTTCTATTCTCTCACTGAAACCTAAATCTGTTTAATGTTTACACTTACACTGATGTAATTATCTTTGACATTATTAAATTGATTTTTTTATATTTCAAAAATTTTTACCTACACTAAATTTTCTGAATGATACTACATCAAGAAAGGAAATGTTGTCCTTATTAACTTAGTCAAATTATCCATCTTTAACTTGCCAGCAGTCTGTAAAAATGATTGTTCATCTTCCTGGGGAAAATGGGAATCCTATTATAGACAACCTATAGAAAATTTCCTAAAAGTAGTGCTTAAATCCTATACTGAAAACCAAAATTAAATATACCAGATAATCTCATCTCTCATAAAATTAGAGATATTCTGAATAAGATTTTATTACAGATGTCAGATTTTTGTGGGAGTAAAATTGAAGGTAAATTTTATTTTTAGTTCATACTCTTCTTAGGTAAGAAGCTTCCTTCCAGCATACTAAGAAAAGAATACCGAGGCAAAGGTAGAAATAAGCTTTTAGCCCAAAGAGTGGTCTCTTCTGCAATAGATTAGGAAAAAATGACAAATATATATATTCTTTTTTTTATAAAACTCAGTTAAATTTTTAATTTTTTCACCAACAACCTGTTATGTAAAATTTAAAGAATAGGAAGCAAAATACATTTACCACCTCAATTTTCTCTGTTCCAGGAAGGTGATGAGTTTCCAGATATGAGAAATGCAGAAATAAATAACCTGAAAAGTAAAACATAATTGATTTCTACTTCATCAACTCCCATTCCCCCAGCAAACCTAGCTCTTGATTTTTAAAATTTTCTTTTTGTTGCTGCTGGGAAAGATGTGTCCTTTGTCTTTTCCAAACTATATAACTTAGACATGAAGTTTAGTAAGACTTCCTCAGGATCATCCTTTATTCATCAGATGAGGAAATTATGAAATTAGGAAGTGGAGTGATTTTGTTTAGATTACTCACCTCAATAGTAAAGAATGGGAACTTAATGTTTAAATTTATTCTAAAAATTCCCCAGAAGGAAGAAATTCTTGAAATCAGAATGCCAGTATGAATAGGAGGATGTATTTCTTGATTACCTGATTCAAAGTTGACCTACACAATAAGAGAAAACCATCTATGAAATGTGCTGAGTCACAAAATTAGCTGTTACTGGAATTTTCGCTATTGCCAAAAACTCTTACACAGACATATTTGGGAAAACCCAAATATTATACCAAATTATTCATAGGGACATTTCATTTTGACCAAAGTGAACAATCTTATCATATAGTTAATCTCATAACCTTAGCTTCATCACCAATATAAATGTTTTTAAATAAGTAGATCGATCGATCGATAGATAGATAATAGATTACAGTATTGGTATTACCAAAAGTGGACATTAAATTCCTCCATATACAATTTGAGTATAAACTATTAACAGCTAGTTTGTCATTTAACTTTCTTTTTATTTCAATGGGGCCTACTTGGTATAACTTAGAATCACCCAGAGTTTTGGAGGAAGATTCATATGCCAAAGCCTTATGTCACCCTACTAAATCAGAATCTCCAGAACATAAGTAATTCTCCAAGCTCTCTAAGCTATTCTGAAGCTATCTAAGGTTTGGGACCCGCAGCAATTGTGTTAACTGTTGATTAAAATACTGTACCACATGGAAGGGTGTGTATGTGTGTGTGTAGAAGGTATGGGCAACAAATGTGTGCTTTAGTTTTAATTTGGGTTTTATTATGTTTTTTTAGAAAAGAAACAAAACTTCTAAAAACTTTTTTTAGAAAATGAACCATTTTTTTTCCTCATTGATATATACTGTCTTGAAAATTGAATGTCAAACATCTTGGTGTTTTAAGACATAGAGAAAATGTTGGCCAATGTAAAAGAATGCTTTTTATTTCAATTTGAATAGGGCATACTCAGAATTTAAGACTTCCTTTTCACTGTTAAATTAAAAAAAAAAGAAAGAACAGTAAGACGTGAAGTAGATTTAGTCAGACAAAACAGGAACTGTCGATGTTATGTGAGTAGCACAGAGGATATAGTCTCACACACTCATTCAAGATCCCCATGCAAAAGCACGTTTATAGCACATAATTATCATTGCAGCACAGTATTACTTTGTGACATATATGATATTACCAGAAAGAATTTACTAAAATTCTGCATCAGAAATTAAGTCACAGATATGCGCTTAATAATATTTTCTTTTTGTGTGTGGGGCTGTTAAAAGAATATATGGATTATGCTCTGCATTTTAGAGAAGTTGAATTTACATGAATCTGTGTCAAAAATTTTTAATATTTGGGTTAAATAACAGAAAAATATATTTAAAAAAAGAAAATTCATGATTTAATTGTATATAAAGTGAGCTGATGATAGAATATGATTTTAATTCTAAATAATGTATATGCCAACCTCTAAGAGCATAAGAAATTTAGAAAGTAGAGAAAGTAATCTTTGAAATTGCCAATATAGCATCAGCTTTTTAAGTCACAATAATTCACTTTGGCATAGTACACAGATTGTACCTTGTTCAAATTATCCAGAAACTTGTTAAAGAATAGATGGGGGAGTATTCTCTTTCCGCTATTCAAAATACGTGGCTCTTAATTTAATGCTGAACACATTCCCCAGGTTACTTGGGTTTATAAATGACCTGAATGTTCTCTCCATCTGTCTTACATTGGGTTCCGTGGAAACAGACTGTGAGATGGCGAGTGGCATGCAGAAATTTTACTAGAGAAAGGTCTGAGAAATACCTATAAAAAAAAAGTGAGGAAAGCAGGATTAACAGGGAAAAGCTGAGTACACAGCAGTATTAAATGAGACCTCTGACAATTTTACTGGGAGCTGTGGCGCTGTAATGGTCCTTCTGAACTGTCCCGCATACAAGAAAGAGGTTCAGGCTTTGTAGGTCCATATTAGCCAGTCAGCAAGTCATTGGTAGTGTGCCCCTCCCTCCACTCCTGACCCTTGGAGGAAATGTGACTGGAAATGAGACAATTCTTTGGAGCTAGGCCAGTTCAAAGGGAGAGACTCAGTTGTGGGAAACCAGCAGCTGATATACTCATAAGTGAGTACATTAGCCCTAATGAATGAGTCTGAATACATTATACTTCAATAAAGCTAATAATAATAACAATAATAACAATAATAATAATGGGTCTGAGTAGTGCACCACTGTATTCCCTACAATCAGTCTTGTACTACTCAAATCTCATCATTTCTTAGAGTAGGTTTGTCCCACCAGGGAAGAGGTTCCTGAGCCCCTTAGAAGAAAAGGTCAGCAAAACAAACTATAGTCCTGATACTGCAGTTGATTTCAAGGTTATGACTATGACTCATCAGCCCTCTATTCAAGCACACATTCCGAATTTCCCACATTGCTGGGCTGACATTTCAGGTTGTTTTGCCTAGGGGTGACCCAGATCCTCATTCCCAGTGAATCTTAGCCCGTCCTCAGGCCATGGTTATTCTATTATCCATTTACCATCAAAGTAAACAGGGATGAACAAAAGATGCCCCCAATGGATTGCCTGACACCAAACAATCTCCTATGCCCCATTTACTACAGTGGTCTTATTGAATCAAGTTCAATGACCAATGCCAATAAGATAATCCATTTCCTTACCTGCTGGTCTCTTAGTATGCAAAGCCTGAACTGATCAGGCAACGCATATTGGTTAAAGGTCAATGAGAATCTTACTGTGTCCCCTGGTAAAAGTGTTCCCCCTTTTGAGAACTTGGACCTCTATACCCACAGAGCCTCAGGAATATGGGAAGCACAAAATGGGTCACTAAAAGTAACGCTATCATGTATGCTTTCACTTTTGTTTCCTGGATCCACATATTCTAGTTCTGGAGGCTCAGGATCATATAAAGTCCATCCTCTCAAAGTGTTATATCACACCTGGTGACAGGTACATTTTTAACAGACCATTCTATTTCTTGGTCAGGCCCGTAGTTTATAGGTGGCACAGTATGTGTTAGGTTCATATGCCCACTGCTATGCTTCTCTTGCTCCAAACTAGGTTCCTTAATATAATGCAGTGCTATCTGGGATCTTTTATTGGGATCTTTTATTGGATTTACAAGCTCTCCGATAATGGCATTGGCCCTGTGTGCAAAAAAGGCAAACTCATACCCAGAGCAGGTGCCAATTCCAATTAAGATTGGAATTATTGTCATCTCAAGGTGAAAGTGTCGATTACAGTCAGTTTGTTCCAAGTGGTTGGTTGGTCTCAGATGGTATATAAGGACTCAGTATTGGTCTCTTGCTGGCAAGTTAACTCAGAAGTGGCAACAGCTAGATCAGATTTGGTGAGTCAGAGTCCATGCTATCAGGTTCATTTACAGGCTTCTTCTTGCACTCCCATGACTGCTCTCCATAAAGTCAACCTAAATTATACTAGTCCGTGGATACTTAATGACAGAGCCAACTGAGATCTATTGGCCAAGTCAATCTGTCTCCTTGTTTGTTTAATGTCTTTTCAGTGATGGATGTTTTCCCATGGGTATTTGTATCTGATACTAGCACAAGTACCAGGACAAGATCATCTTACTGCACAGTGATCCCTATAGATCCTTTCCCAGGCCTTTTTCCAAGATCTCTTCAGCCAGATCTTCCAATCTTTCTCTTTTTGGGTGCCTGTTCAATCAGCACCAATACCCAGGAGCCCCTGTATGTTCTTACTTTGTTTAATTTTTCTATTCACACAAACTAGATGAGTGAGTGCCTCACCCAGAACTCTACCCAGTGGGATATCCCTTCACTACTTTTTCTCAGGACAGTCCTGAAAAGAGTAGCAGTTCATCTTCAGCTGTCACTAATATATTAGGCAAACTCATTAATGACCCAAGTTAGCCTTTTCCTTCTCTATCAGTTGGGCATAAGGGACCTCAACACCCACATGAAGCCAGAGGCAAGTGGTAGATTCTAAAAGGTAAGAGGGAATGCACCACTTGCTTCTATAGCTTACTTGTGCCATCTGGTCCTATTTGTGCCTAGAACTTGTGGAGTCACTTCCATTTATACAGGATTACTGCTCTGCTTGCCTGGTCATATGACTTGGTGCATCAGCAGAATCTTACTCAATAAGGACATCTCTGACCTCACTACACCAGTCTCTTGATGTTCCATGGTCAGGTCTCTATAAAGGACTAGTAGTATTCCAGTTGTTACTTTCTGAATGATATATAGTTTGCTGCTGCCGCCCGCATATGCTGCAGACCTCTGCATATGGCCCCACTCAAAGCTGGCAGCCTTTTACAGAACCAGTATATGAGTTAGAAGAATATTTCCAAATGTACAGTATTCTGTCACCAGATCTTAAGAAAAATAATCTACCAAGAATTGCATTTCTTTCTTAGTGGTGAGACGTGAGATATACTAGGATTTGCCCTTTACTTTAGAAAGGATGTCCTAGAATTCTCCAGGCCATTTACCCCCCTAAACACTTCATTGATATTATAGACCCCTGAATCTTCAGAGTTTGTCTCCTACCATAGGAATATGTGTGTCTTAATACAACATGCATACTTTTTGTTCATCTGGTCCTATTAACATGATGTCCAGGCTCTTTTCTGACTATATTATGGCAGACAGTAGGAGATTTTAACCTGGACCTGGGGCAACACGGTAAATGTATAATACTATCTGTTCCAAGTAAATGAAAACAATTTCTGATTCTCTTTTCTGATATGGATGAGAAGGAAGGTATTCATCAGCTCAATGACAACATATTGTACAACACAATTTTTGTTAATCTGTACTAGCAAACAAACCACATCCAGCATAACAACTGCAATTAAGGCTACTAATTGATTAACTTTATGGAATTTCACTGTCATCCATCATCATGATCCATCATCATGATCCATCATATTTCTGTAAAGACCAGGTTGGTTCATTTAATGGGAATATAAGAGACCACCCTGTGCTCTGTGAGCATGACACTAATCTCTGCCATCCACTCCCAAGATGCAGTATTGATTTACTTTCTTGAAAAGAAAGAGACAGTTTCATAGCCTTCTAGTTGGCCTTCCCCAATACAATAGCTGATACCCCAAAGATCAAGAACCATTTGAGGGTTCTGTTATCTACCAAGTATGTGCATTCCAATCACACATTGGAGAAATGACTACAGGGTATGTTTGTGGGGATAAGGGTCCCACTATAAGCAGGAGCTGGGGCAGGATTCCACTTATTCCCTGGCCATCACACATCCCCATATGGGGATCCCCTCCCCATCCCAGGAGGATCATATTGGCATTTTGGGTCCTTGGCCAACAACATTAATTTAGACTCTGTCAATAGTCTTCTAAAAATCTGGATAATATTCTCTCCCTCATGCACACTTACAAGACTTGATGTTTATAATTCACTTCAGGAAAAAAAAAAAACTGGGAATTGCCACTGAATACACTTACTGCACTGTTGCAGGGTCCTTCCTCATAGGAATGTGGCACCTCCTTCAGTTAATGGGTTCCAGCTCTGAGAACTGTGTTAGGTACAGAATTGGAGTAAGGAATCATGACTTTTTATTGGAGTAGACATCTTCAGTCTCCTGCTTATCCATCTTTAATTTTCCTGGTTGTATAAATTAAATAGTACCCTTATTGACTTCCCTTCAACTCTTGCTTCCAGGAATACCATCTCTATACCTCTCTCAAAGCTGAGCTTTCTTGGCCGCCACTCTAAACTTGCCTCTGATTGTAATAATTGTACACACCTTGCACCACCACCTGGCCTTTATTAGTTTAGAATCCTATTATCAGCACTGCTGGAAAGAAGCCCAGCTCTGTGACAGCACATCCTACTATCAGCCCTGGTCTAGATAAGGACAGACGTTACTGAACTTCTCAATGATGCTGATGTCACTCTGTGGAAGATTTATTTGCTAAAATGTTTATCCAAGAAAGCCAATTCCATGGAGACTTCTAGTTTAAAGCAGAGTAATACCAGTTGGGGAAAAGAAAAAAAAATATATATATATAATGTTGGGAACTAAGAGGCTGAGCAACTGAGAACACAGAACCACATTGTCTTCCAACTTTAATTATTTGAAATTTATGCAAGTTTTTCATTGCTGCAACAGCTAAAGAATTTTATGGAGAATCATCTCCTTCCACTGGACTTTTTTTTTAAGTTTGCAGATGCACTGGAGAGTAAGTAAAACCTGACAGAAGCTTCATTAAGGAAAGAAATGAGATTTTATGCCCAGAGCTGAGATATTCCTGAAATGAATATACATATACAAGGAACAATAATTACATCAAGTACCACAGGTTGTAGATGGAATAAAATGTGGCATTTTTCTTGGACATGGCAATTAAGGCATCAAGGAAATTAGAAACCGATGAGGTCATTTAGGTTTTTGTTTTGTTTTGTTTTTTAAACCATGGAAACTACCAGTAGATTATTCCAGGTGGGCTTTAATCCCTAGCATTTTCCCAAATTTCAAGTGCACACAATCAGCACTTTAGTGGATTGTGTGATAAAGGTCACAGAACTCTGAAGTTTCATCATGGAATGTAGTGGCCTGAAATTAATCAGGTAGCAACAAGCTAAGGAGTTGCTATTAGAGATTTGCTTGACGTTAATCCTACAATTACTCAGGTAAAAATACAAGTAGAAAAGTCATTAGAAGCATCTTTGATATTTCTTTTAGAATCATGTTTGCTTATTTTTCACTCAGTGTTTTAATAATATTAAGAATATTAGAGCTAGGTGGATAATCTAATAAACTTCATCTTACACATGAAAAAACCTGGGGCCCCAAGGTCTGTCTTAAATCAGATTGAGTCTCCTGCAAAAGGTTCACAATTCATAATTCAAGTTTTCTTTCTTGAAAAGATGTAGAATTGACATTTTGACAAGAAGGTATATGGTTTGATTATACTATATCATGCTTTCAATTTCTCAGACTTGCCAAGGAACCATGTCACATTTATTTTTATTTTTTTTTAATTATTTTAATGTTTTATTTATTTTTTGAGAGAGAGAGAGAGAGAGATCAGGGGAGGGTCAGAGAGAGAGGGAGACACAGAATCCAAAGAGAGGCTCCAGGCTCTGAGCTAGCTGTCAGCACAGAACCTGATGTGGGGCTCGAACCCACGAACCACGAGATCATGACCTGAGCTGAAGTCGTATGCTCAATCTCCTGAGCCACCCAGGAGCCCCATCATGTCACATTTTCTTAAATTTTCAGAATTTCACTCAATTTCAGCTTAAGGAGTACTTACTCTTAAGCACAGAGTAAGGAAAATGGTACCTTATTTCCTAGATATTATTATTATTATTTTACCTAATGGTTCACTGAAAAAAACATAAAATGAAATGTCAAGGATAAAAACATTAGAGTCTATGCCACTAAATATACAACCTCAATACCTTTCAGTCCTATTTTTTTATAACCATGAATAACTTTAAACGTGCAAAGAAAAAAAAGCAAGGAAAATCTTTTGGTTTTAGAAAAAGTAATGTGTGAGATTAGTCTATGTTCCCAAATCTTCTTTCAAAACATACTTTATGTCAATTTACCTCAAAATTTACTTCTCTGGAATATTTCTGAATGTATAGTCCTTGAGTTAGCTTTTAAAGTTTCTCAAGAGTATAAAAAACTACTAAACTAATTTCATGCACTCTCCACTTTAGATCTGGAATTATTCTGTAACTTACATGACAAAAGTTCACAAAAATACTTTCAAAACTATTCTGAAACTCTATCGAATGAAAGAACAGAAACTAAAGCTCCATTCGTCATCTCCAAGGAACTTAAATCATATTGATTTTCTTTATTTCATAGTTTGACCTCAATTTAGATTCAAATTTTGATCAGTATTCCTTTGAGAACTCACTAACTACAGAATCTAAGGATGAGAAACAAGCTACTGTGTTGTTCCATAAACAAACACATAAATAAATAATCTATAAATCAATCACAGCCAATCAAAGGGTGTACATGTGTATGTGTTTGTTATACATACACATATACTCACATATGTTAAATGAATACATGTCACTAAGACATTAATTCTCTATTATATTTCAGTTATTATCTCTTAAATGGACATATACACTGTTTGAAGAAAGTATACAACCAGGTTGAATTTCATTGTTTCTAACTGTAGTTTACAAGAATTCTAAATTTAGCTTCTGTAATTCAATTTAATACCTCTCTAAATCCCTATTCTGTCTAATGCACAAAACTTCATTTAATCATCTTTCAGCTAAACTCAGTGAAATTAGAAATTGCCCCACAATTCCAGGTTAAAAAGCAGTTAAGTGAATTTAAATCTGAAGAGGGCTCCATGTCATATTGCATCTGTGGAATCTCATTCCTTCTGTCTGGTCTTTGAACATCAATTCCTGTACCTCCCCTGAGGGAGGTCTGCCTATAGCATGGCTTTCTCACAACTTGTAGGACCCTTCCAATCCTCTCACGCCCGTCTAGTTATGGGAAACTGTTTAATTACTCTTCTATCATCCCAGGGAGCTCAGAGTCTCCCAGAGCTCTCCTAGGTCTCCCGTGCCTTAGACCATCCTGGCCTCCATTTCTCCAGTCAGCTGTGAACATCACTGGTAGGGGGCTTCCTTGGGAGGCTTGTTAATCCCCAGGCTGTAGGCTAGAACTGAGACTTGGATGCTCTCTGTTCTTGGATCCTCCTAAATCTGTCTGGAGGATATTCCTCCTCTCCCCTACTAACCTGGCAGAGCTGACCAGTAGAGTATCATTTTTTCTGAGACTGCACCGATATCTAACCCTGCAGTGATTAGGTTTCTTCTTTTTCTCCCTTCCTTTTTCAGATGGTGAAATGTTATCTCGTTTTGGGAGGAAATCTACCTTTTATAGTATCATGAATTCTTCCCCAAATTATGGTGTATTGGTAAACTATATGCTCTGACTCTTTCAGGCTCTTAATTTTTTACACCACAAAAAAATTGTTATCCTTCTCAAAGACATTCTCTTTCTAGGATATCAAAAACTGTTTTGGCAAATTTAACTCTGAGGCTAGACTGCCAGAGATAAAATTCCAGCTTTGTCACTCACTAGTTTACAGTTATTTAAATACTCTGGTACTCAACTTCCTCACATGCGTGTGTGTGTAATGTACATACTTATATAATATGTAACATATACATATATCAAATAATATATATACTACTTAGCTTATAGAAATGTGATGAGGATTAGATAAAGTAAACACTTGGAGCACAGTAGGTACATAAAGCATTAGCTATTATAATTATCAATGTTATTATTAGGCAAAGGTGGGTAAAGATTCTTAGACCAAGAAAAATGCAGGAAAGTAAAAGCTGGCTCAATACCTAGTAGTTTTATCCTGGACCACTTTTTAAAAAATTATTTAGTAAAAATATTTTGTGAAGAAGAAGAAAATTTGGTTTTTCTTAAAATTAATTAATTAATTCTAAGAGATTTACTGATGTGGTATGTGTCACTAATTTGGTGAAAGAAAAATATTAATTCAATTTGTTTAACCTCAAATACATACTATAGTCATCTCATCTCCTGGAGGGCTATGAGAAGATATTCTAGAATCCACTGGAAAACAGAAACTATATTTTACAATGCTATCTACATTAAACCTGGTGAAATATTTAATTTTTTGACAAACATTTCCTGAGGGTCTTACTAGGTAGAGAGATGCCAGGCTGCATACCAAGACGAAGGTATAAAAACACTTTTTCTTTTATTTATAGGAGGTTACAACATAGTGAGGTGAACAGATATGTGCACAACTAATTGCTCTTTAGGATAAAAAGCACTTTAATTAGGTCCCAAGGTGTTATGGAAGGCAGAAGGTGCATTTAATATTGATACAGGAAAACTCCAAACAAACTTTATGGAGAATGTGACAGTTAAGCAGAAACTTAGGAGAAGGATATATGCCAAAGAATGCTGGTAAATTTTTTAGCAACTAGCTATCTGAAAAAATATATGTGTATATAGACACAATGTGTAATTTTATTATAAAAATTAATGATATAAACATATATAGTACACAATTGACAAATAATAAAATATACTATACCCTTTATTGTAATTTCCATGTGGATAGATCCTCGCAGAATTCATTCATTGATTTTTTCAAAATTCTTGTGTCTATAAATAACCTATATTTGCACTTAATAAATGAATATAATTGCAAACATCCTATGTTGGAACTTCAATAGTTTGTCAATGATGTGAACAACTTGGCAGAATTGATAATAGTTTTTGAATACTGAAAATATATTTCTTTAATTTTGGGGCTATTCATTGTGCAAAAACCATATACCTTCCAGTTTAATCACATGATTGACATTTTCCTCATGATTTTTTAAGTTGAAAGACAATCAACAAAATGATAAATGCAATTCTGATTTTTAGTGCTTGCTGATTTCGGTGTATAATATTCCCACCATGTCTGATTTCCAGCTGCCAATCTACACCATGTCAGTGAAAACAAACTTGGGAAGAGATTTTCAGTGGCACATTAGACTGTAGACACAAGTAGCATAAGAAAATATAAAAATAGTAAAATGTAGTAGCATAATTAGGAAGTTAAAATTTGTTACTGTTCCTTGCCTTTGTTTTCTATATAACTTATTTAATTGCAAACTTATGTAATTTGATTTTTTTAGATGGCTATGTTAACAACTGTCTCATAAAACTCCTGAAAATTTATCACTCAGCTCCACCACACCCACACACTACTCCAGTTCCATGACAATTCCAGCTCCCTGGTGGTTATTTTATTTATAGAACATCTACATGCCTGGATCATCCCCCTAATTTATAGATGAGAGAAGACAGGGTCAGAAAAGTTAAGTAACTTGTCTGAGGTCATGCAAGAACTAAGTGGTGGAGCTGAGGTTTAACCCAGAGCTATATAATTTCCAAGGATTTCTGAGGTGCAGGGATTCATGGAGCATTGAACTGGGGGAAAAAAGGATATATATACTGTTTTATAAGTGTTCGTTGACTGCATGTGTGTGTGTATGTGTGTGTGTGTGTGTGTGACGTCATGTGATCTGAGATTTGTGTTCATTACAGTCTGGATGTAGGAAGTGAGGGAGTAGTAGACCCTCTCTCACCTCAACGTTTCCTTAGGCTACTGCTATCTACCAAAAAGAACACAGAAAGTGGTTTAAACTGGTTCTCAGCATAGATCTTTAGAATTTTGATCAGCAATGAAAGAATGGAAAGTTCACAATGAGGAAGTCAATCGTGCAAGAGTCCAGAGGTATGTGAAGTCAACAATGAACAAGCTGGCATGACTCAGGAGAGGTTATACAGTCAATGGGAGAGAAGAGCAGGTGTTGAGAGATGAGCCCAGCAAAACATTAAAGGCTATTTCTCTCAGGCCATGCCAACTGGAAATCCTGGCTTGCAGCAAACCAGTTAATTCATTTATTTTCAATTTGCAAAAATATATATATATATATATATATATTCATTCACTCCCTCTTTTGGTAGGCAGGGAATTCATAGGTTTGTCTCCAAAAGAATTATGTTTTCCTAGGATTCTGGCCACTGGAAGTTTATCCTAGTCTTTCTTTTCTAATTCACTTGACTGTCACAGTTACCTCCCAAAGGATGTCCCTGTCAGAGCTCTGCCAGCAACCATTTCAAACAGCTGCTTTTCTATCTGTCCCACTGAATTTTTCAGATGTCAGAGTGACTGCTCCCTAAACCTTAGACTTGGTGTATCTTAACGGACCCCTTTGTCCAGCACTAGATTGCACCAATACTCAGATAACCAATCCCTTCCTTCTGCCCAAGGGTCAAAAAACATGTTATCACAGAGCAGTTTTAACCTTTCATCCTTCATTCAGTTTTTTTTTTTAATTTTACTTTCATCAGCAAATTTATTCTTAAATGAATCAGAGTTCCTTTTTGTAGACCTGGCTGAAGAAAGAATGTGGGTAGATTGTGACTGACTTTGAATGCTAAAGAGTTTAGACTTGATCCAGTGAGACCACAGAAGGCCCTCCAGGGAAGTGACATTACCAAAGTTGTATTTTAGAGAGATACTTATGATAGCGCTGAGAGTATTGTAGAGATGAGAAATTAGAGACAGAGGCAAGGTCAAGGGGCTATTTCAACAGTTCAGAATCAAAAGGATAAGGGTCTGAACCAATATAATAACAATGAATATGGAGGGGGGACGAGCAAATATTTGAGATTCATTTTGAAGCAGACAATCAAGGGTTCTATGATTGATTGGAAGTGAAATGCGGCGACAGAAGTTAGTGAGTGGGGAAAGTAGGGTCAGAGAAATGAGCTGACTTGTAGCATATCGAGAGAGGAGAGGGAGCGGAATACGTATACAGAAATGGTTAGCAATATATTGAAAATGTGGGTCTAGTTAAAAATAGAAATTGAAATGCAAGGGAAGAAATTGATTTTTTTTTCAGTGAAGTAGCATTGTTTTCTTCAGTTGAGAGTAAATTGTTGATGTTTAAATAAGACTAGTCCATCTTCAATATGTATTGAACTAAGTGAAACACTTTCCATTTCCACGGGTGTAATCTAATATTAAGAAGAAATTAATCTGATTGTATCAGGGTCATTTATAGAGTACGGAGTCCACTAACAATATTTAGGATCACACTTTGTTTGAATGTCATTAATTTTCAGGTTTTGGAACCTTGAACAAAACTAGCCTATTATGATTATATCTTTAATTGTCCTTAATATAATTTAATCATTCCATTTTCCTGCTCAAAAACTTTTAACTGGCTCCGTCACACATAGAAAAAAGTCTAAAACTCCTTAGCACTTGATACAAGACCTTTCACAGTCCAGGCTCCATCACTCATCTGATTTCTTTTCCCACAAATTCCCAATGAGGGATGGTGAGTTAGCGTGCACACATCCTCTCTACAAAGGATTAGCCCATTAAGTTAGGTACAGGTTCTTCACTTTCCAACTCAATGGTTTGGTTAGATTCAGATTTAGGACATATTGGGTGAAAAAGAAATTGAAAGTCTGAGGGAAAGAAGAAAGGTACATCTTGGCAAATGAGAAAAAGAAAGATAGATCATATTGCCAAGCCATAGACCAGCAAGAGGGAATTAAGTTTGAGAACTTAAAAAAGGAAAAGAAAATATAGAGTTCCAACAACCAAAGACAACCCACCACTGCTGTCATTTTCCCTTGAGGTGACAGTATTTCTAGCTACCTCACCCCTTCTTGTGGAGGATGTATTTAAATATAGAATGTCAACAGTCCTTCTTCAGAGAGAACTTTTAGTTTGGTAAATCATTTTGAAATAAATTCGTTTTATTTTTGTGAAGTCTTTGAGAATTTACATATTAAGTGGGAGAGGTCAAAAGTTAGTGACCATAAAAAAGATTGATAAAATAGTCAGCGATATATATTTTTTCTCCAAATATTGTTTTCTAATCAACTATTTTGAAAGTTAATTTTTCAGTGTGGTGAAAGTCGCCGGTACATTTGACACCATTAATTAAACTCCCTACCTGTGGACTACAATTTCTTTTTGGATATGCTAACTTCACCAAAGAAGAAGAATGTTATTATCAGAAACAGAAGAATGATTTCTAAGTTAACAATGGGTTTAGATTTGTAATAGGAAAAAAAACCCAAGTTAACAATGGGTTTAGATTTGTAATAGGAAAAAAAACAAAAAATCTCTTAGCTACTTCTAAGTCAAAAAGCATTAAGGTGGATTCTAATAAAAATACTGTCTCACTTAATTTTCATCCCACGATTGTACTCATTTGTAAAAATAAGGAAACAGAGCTTCCAAGATGTTATTGTCCCAGATGGAACACCTAGTAAGTAGTGAAACCTAAGTTTCACTAGTGAACACTATCAAATCTAACTCCAAAGTCCATGTTGCTTTTCTATATGACTCTGCTTCCAGAAGCCGTTTTGAGTAAAGAAGGCTAGAGGAAGGTTGGTAGAGAATACAATGAGTACAATAAATCTGTTTGAGAGGTAGAATTTATGATAATCTCAATAATTATTATATTGTAAGCAATTTTCAGGTTTTTGACAATTTATACCTTTTTAATACAAATTTTACTAAATTTGTTTTTCTAAGATGATGACAGAGCTTGGAATCCTTTAGGGTACACATTTTTTAATGGCACTAATTCTTTATTGTGGATACCAGGACACCCTAGGCAGCCCCTCTCCCCCAAGTGTGAAGGACTATTCCTCCAGTTCTGAGAGAAAAGCCAGGTTCCAGTCCATAGCTATCAACTCTCTCCAGAAATTGCCCCATGAGGAGGGAGGCCATGCCTACTTTCTGGGGGAAGCCAACATCCAATGACTGTTCAGTGCAGGACAATATCAGGCTGGCACCAACAGCATCCCAATTTAGGACTAATTCTGTCAATGGTGTGTCCTGTTCCTTGGCCACAATTCTTGAGTTGGCCAAGAAGGAATTCAAAGCCAACCTCTTAAGTAAGCAAGGATTTAATAACAGTTTAATGAAAAGTACACCATCCAGATGGAAGAACAAGCAGGTCCTGAAGTGGCAGCTGCACCAGAGGTTAAGGTTGTCTTTTCTTTTTATGTTTGAATAGGTTATAGGTCTTGGTTAGGGCAGTTTCTGACTAAAGTTGCAGCCAATCATCTAAAGATTCCTTCTATTAGGGGAAGGAGAGGTTGGTTCTATATGGTCTATATGGTCAGAACTGTCATGGCAGCCATTCTCTGTTGGAGGGGAGGGACCACAATGTAAATGTATTGTAATGGAGCTATAGGTTACTGTAGGGCAGTGGTCATAGAGAAGAACACCTGTGTATCCCCTGGGGTCTGTCCCAGCTGTTTGGAACTTGGCCTCTGCCCTTTTATCAATTGGAAAGCACTTGTTCCATTTACGTCTAGCTAACTGCCTAGTCTATCACTCTGAAGGGCCCTCCCAACTCCAGAGCTTCTCAGAGTAGAACAAGGCATTCGTTAATACTGTCTTACAGCCCATTATCTCCCTTAGCCCAGCTATGCTTCCTTTCCTTCCCACATAGGTGCTGAACCTAAAAACACTCTCTAATAAACTGCATATACTAATCTCCATCTCCTAATCTGCACTTCAGGAACCAGACCTACAATATTCTTCCAGTTCCAAATATCTAGTGAATGAAGAAATTTATGGATAATATTTCCCTGGCTGGAAAATTTAGTGTCCTTTTCAAAAACATTCACAAAAGAAAGGGAAATCGTTTAATGAGAAAATCAGGTTTATTTATTTTAAATTATGTAATCAATAGAGAGCCTTAGGTTTGGCAAGTTTAAGAAACTGCTGATCAGAGACAATTTACTTCGTAAGAGTCAAAATGAAAAATCCATATAGAAATATCTTAATTATTATCGCTAACATTCCTTTTAGAAAAGAATAAACTAGGTTGATTTTTTAATTTGGGGAAACAAAATCTTCATATTAACAAATTCTTTAAAAACTGGATTGTAAAAGAAAGAGGAAGATGCCAAATGAGTTTTTTTTTTTTAATCTACACTTGGATTTCTGTGCTTCAGGGAGAAGCAGTATATGAAATATTGCCATCAAAATGCCAGTCTTATCTTTGATGGTAATTGATCTGTTATCACTAAGGAATAAGATGTGTACCACGTTTCAGTTTAAACCTGTTGCATTTACAGGATCACAGAAGCAGTCATGACTGGTGAGTCTAGCTATGGATATGAACCAGGTGTGAGCTCATTCATCAAGTACACCATCATTACCTGGTTCTTGGTAGTGACTGCCAAATTCTCTGTGTTTTCACTTGTCTTAATTGCAAAACTCTGCTCTAAGATGCATAGAAATAAATGAGTTTGTTTTTATGCAATATAATAATTCACAGAATTTTGCATTTTCTAACTTTAACTCCTGTGGAAGAAATTAACCACATATATAGGCAATTTAGTTTTAAATTCTGATTGAATCTTCAGTAGAATATTTATTGTTTTCATTGAAATTTTTGAATGATTGTCTTCAGTGTCCATGCTTTAAGTACTGCCAAAAATAAACTTTAAGTTATTTGGGTCCAAGGAGAGCACAACTTTCACTTCAGTTCATTTATTTTCCAAATCCAATCCAAAACCTTTATTTTACACATCAGAAAAACATTTTGAAATCCCAAAGTATAAAATGAATGTTCTCCAGTATTTACCATCTTACCACAAATAGATACATGGTTATAAAATAATATTTATGTTTATACCAATGAATGAATACTATAAAAAGAGCTTAAGAGCACCTGGGTGACTCATGTGGTTAAGCGTCCAACTCTTAATTTTGGCTCAGATCATGATCTTATGGTTCATGGGATCGAGATTGAGCCCCTCATCAGTCTCTGTGGTGACAGCATGAAGCCTGCTTGGGATTCTCTCTCTCTGCCCGTCCTCAGCTCTCGTGCTCTAAATAAATAGACAGATAGATAGATAGATAGATAGATAAAAACATTTATAAATTTTTATGTTTATTTATTTTTGAGAGAGAGAGATACAGACAGAGACAGAGCATGAGTAGGGGAGGGGCAGAGAGAGAGGGAGACACAGAATCCGAAGGAGGCTCCAGGCACTGAGCTGTCAGCACAGAGCCCCACACAGGGCTGGAACTCAGGAACCGTGAGATCATGACCTGAGCCAAAGTCAGACACTTAACCGATTGAGCCACCCAGGTTCCCCAATAAACAAAAACATTTAAAAAGAAAAGAGCTTACACTCCAAACATACTCACTTACCAATTTAGGCAAATATTTCTTTCTCACAATTAACCTTTGGTGTTGATTTATACTAATTCAAAACCATAAGAGCACCAATCAAGTGTATAAATCATTTTTTATCTTTCCTTTTTAAAAAAATATAATTTTCTGGAGAGTTCTATCACCACAACATAGGTGCATTCACAAATGCAGGGCTCTGAGAACATGCTCTTCCAGAAACGCAAACCAGGGATGAGAAGTGACAGGTGCTCTGTTCAGTGGCCCAGTATTACGGGAGTTAATCCTATGCTGTAATGAAATCTGACCCAGCAAGTGCTCTGTGACTTTAAGGGAATTTGTAAATGATTTAAAGCTGAACATATTATTAAATATGTCCTTAGGTGAAACTAACTAGAATATTTTTCAAAAATCCTATTACAAATGTGGTGCAGAGCAGGATCAGTTTACACAAAGACAGGCATAAAAATGTTCATTTATACAATGTTACTTGAGGAGCAGAAAAGCTCCTTTTCTCTTCCACCTTCTCCTCCTAGGCTTGAAGGCCTTTATTAAAATGCAAATGTTCTCTGGGTGGATTAACTTTCTGAGTAGAGCCCTGAGGGCAAAAGAAAACAAGTTGGCTAAAATAGCTAAAGCAAAAAGTTTCAAGAGCCCCTCTCCACCTCAAAATGAATATCTGAAATAACAATATTACCATTTAGTAGATTGAAATGTGCCAGATATTATGCTAATGTTTTATATAATTTATCTTACTTATTCCTTACAAAATCCAACCAAATAGGTTTTACTAGTATCTCCAGATTTGAAAAGCTCTGAAATTTAGAAAGGTAGGTCTTTTCCTAAAGTTGCAGAACTAATTGGAAAGAAGGTGAACTCAAGTCCCAAATCTGTGACAGTTGACCATTAAACAAACTACTTTTCAAGATTTCTCCACACCCGTCTTCTCTTTATTCTCTCCTATCTTGGAGGGCAAGTTTACATGTGTCTTTTCCAATGGCCATCTCATCTGCCTATCCTATTCATCTACCTATCCCAGGATGTTGATGCTACATCTATCTCGATTTTATCCTCTCTCCATAGCGTCTATCGCTTGTGTTCAGCTATTTCCATTAAACAGCACCCTTTTCTCTGCTTTCTCTGCTCCCCTTCACTCAACCAACATATTTACTGACCTTCACTGTCTCTTACAATCTTCTTATTTCTCTACTTCTTTCCTTTGACAATATCTTGAATAAGTATTCTAAAAATGTGATCTCCAGTTTTTTCATCAAACATTTTAAACAATGTACAAGTTGGTTTCCAACAATAACAACAAATGATGCTTAGAGTCTTTGTTGACTCTTCCTGATCCCCGGCCCTCCCATCCATCTATTCTTTCCACCTTTCCTGCCTCCATACAATTAAGAACCCAGATCTTTGCTATTTCTTTCATAATCACAATTCCATTTTATTTCTACTGTCATCACTAGGCTTGATGAGTTCAAAACTTATTTTGCCATCTTAATTCTTAAACCGTGCATCTTCCACATTCCCAATACATAGAATAATTTCTGCAGAATGTAACCTCCTAAAATAACACTTGGATCACATACATGGTTTTTACCAGAGTTTGTTAAGCTTTCTTCTGATCGCAGAAATTATGTAGAAACTCCTCCGCCAAATTTCCAAAGCTTTCAAAGTATGAAATCTGACTCCAAGTCACTTTTCCCTTCCTTCCACTCCTCTACAGAACATCTCCTGTTAAAGTGCTAGTTCCTTCTGGCTTTCCATGATCCAGCCCATAGTACCCTTCAATCTTTCTGGCCCAGTGTTTGGACCCGTAGTGCTTCATGCTTTATCACTTCTTCAGCATTGCTGGCACTGCTTCTGTTGTTTTCCATTTACGCTGCCATCCTATCCTCCCAATCAATTCAGTTTCCTCTGACTTTTCTATTTCATCCAGCAGGTGTTCCAGCATTTGGCTATTACGATTTATTTGATATTAAAATTTTTTTCTTTTATCCTCATTTTCAAGAGTGTATATCTTGCCTTTTAAACCAGACTTAGCATTTTCTTTGAGGACCGCGTAGGAAGTGTGGGTCATTTTCTGTATGTCTCTATCCCTACTTCACAGTGTGTATAACACAATGCTTTGCCTGTTATAAGATATTGCTATACATTTGTTGAATAAGTGGTAGGTAATATTTAGTTAGGACTTTATATTAATTAACTAAAGAATTCACAACCATATTTTAATGGAATCCTGTAGCAAGTAAAATACATTTTTTATTAAAATGCTTTTTGAAAACAAATTATTGGATTTTCTCCCATTTTTATTACCCCAACGAAATATGGTGTATTTCTTTCTTTTTCCATGTGCATTTTATCCAAAGAATCTTCTGGGAGCTTAGTCTCTGGTAAACAGTTCACTGTAACATTAATAAAAGGAAACAGATTCAGTTTGCTAGAAAATTAAAAATCTAACTTACCTCGAAGACAACTCTACTCTAGTAGTAAAAATAAAAGGCAAATATATAAATTTCTTTCATAAAAGCTTACATGAATATTAGAAACAATGTTCTGAAAATGAATCATAAAGTCAGTTTCTCCCAAGACAAGTTAATAGTATTACAAGTCCTTCCATTTGTTTCTTCTATAATTCTCATGACCCTCATTGTCCAACTGCTAACATCACGCTCATTATATCTGTGCCAACTTACTTTTGGCTTACTTTTTGTAAGACTACATTTTGCACTTTCCATTTGTAAGGCTAATTTATATGGAATTAGGATAGTAAGCATAATTGATTATAACCAAAGAAAAGTAAGAAGAATTCTATGCATTCAAAGACTTGCAAATAGATCTGTGAGCTGGATCTATTCTCAAAATGAATTAAACTGACTAAGGTTAGAAATCTGAAAGTGGCCCTTGATCAAAACCTAGGAACTATTTTCTAGATCATCATCTCACTGTTGGTTGGAATGAAGCTAGACTCCTTGTGAATCATTCTTAGGAGAGTGTTAGAGAACTTAAAATAGCCAAACGCTGCCTCAAATAGAGATGTGTTTGGTGAGATCAGAATTTTTTTTCAGTCAAATGCATTAAAATTAAGTATCATGGGGCAGTGAGACCCTTGGTTCTTTGACTAAATAATCTAAGTTGATTCTCCAAATTATAAGAAATATATTAGATAATTATTCAAACTCAAATAGTAATTGGCATAAAATAAGAAGAAATATTAATCATGGGGCATCTGAGTGGTTCAGTCAGTTAAGTCTCCAACTTCAGCTCAGGTCATGATCTCACAGTTCAAGAGTTTGAACCCTGTGTGAGTCTCTGTGCTAACAGCTCTGTCTGGAGCCTGCTTCGGATTCTGTGTCTCCCTTTCTCTGTGTCCCTCCTCTGCTCATGCTCTGTCTCTCTCTCCTTTAAAACTAAACATTAAAAAATTTTAAATAAGAAATATTGATCATAAATATTGATCAGAAGCCATAAAAAATAAAATTTTTCCTGGCTTCTGCTTCTGGAAAGATGGGGTATAGGCATTTCTCTATTCTTCTCAGTAAGTACATGTAATAACTCTTGATATTGTTTATAAAACAAACATGAGAATGCTCTGAAAGGTGGAAAGAAGAAGGCAGAATAGATAGGGACCTCAGGATCTGAAGAGTGACACAGTGGTGCATGCCCTTTTTCTTTGTGTCTAGTGCACCACTGGGTAGATGAGATACTGGAGAAACAGACAACATGGAAATGCCAATAGAGTCAGACAAAGAAAGCCCAAAAAAGTCCAAGAAAAGCCTGCTCTCCCACCAAAGGAATAGGAAAGGGGCATCCTAGAAAGACAGAAAAATTTAGAATATAGCCACTCTGTTCCAATTGAACACTGCAGATGATATTGTGGTCCCCCACTCCTGTGAACAAAGCCCAAGTGAAGTCTTAGATTTCTGCTTCACCAGGCTATAACAAGACAACCTTTCCCCTTGTGTGATGTCAGAGAAGGTTAAGTAGGGAGGCTGGATTTCCACCCCACCCAGTAGTAATAAAGTACATGCTTCCTCATCCTAGGAGGCCTAGTGGAAAGTCAGGCCTTACAGCACAACTTAGCAGTAACAGAACCACCCCTCACAGTTTTAGGAGAGAGCATGTAAAAAGCAATAATGAGGCATTCTCTCCCTTCTAGCCAGAGTCTTATAAATGGAGGCCTATTAGGAAGCCTGAACCTCACCTCCACCAGGCAGTAGGAAGGGGCCCTTGCTTCCTTTGTCAATGGAAGCCAGATGGAGAAGGAAGACTCCCACTCTCATCTGCCAGTAATGAAGCAGTCGTCGACTTCCTTTGACAAAGAGGTAACAAGAGAGGTCTGCCAAAATACATGATTTAGATAAGATCCAGCGTTTCATACCATTATACCAAAACTGTCCATATTAAAAAAAAAAAAAAAAACTCCTCTTACTAAGGAGGATCTCAAATGAATGAGAAGAGACAACCAATAGACACACCCAGACAGAACGGATGTTAGAATTATCAGACAAGGACTTCCAGAAGCCATCATAAGAAAACACTTCCACAAGCAATTATGAACATGTTTAAAATGAATTTTAAAAGTAGGATATTTTAACAAAGAAGTAGAAGCTTTAAGGAAGAACCAAATCAAAGCCTGAAATAAAACCCTCAATAAAAGATTAAAAATTGCCCAATCTGAGCAAGAAATCAAATCAATTGAAAACAAACAGGGACATAGGAGAATATAATAAAAAGTCTAATTTTTAGGGGCACCTGGGTGCCTCAATCAGTTAAGTGTCCAACTTTTGATTTCAGCTCAGGTCATGATCCCATGGTTGGTGAGATGGAGTCCCCCATTCAATCTCCGCACTGACTGTATGGAACCTGCTTAGGGCTCTCTCCCTCTCTCTCTGCCACACCCTCTCTCTCTCTCTCAAAATAAACAAATGATCAAACAAACAAAAGTCTAACTTTTGTATCGACTGAGTACCAGAAGCAGAAGAGAAAGAGTATGGAGCTAAAAGTTACTCGAATACAACATGGCTGAAAAACTTCCAAATTTGCAAAAGACATAAGCCTACAGATTCAAGAAACTGAGCAAACACTAAACAAATAAATTCAAAGAAATCCAAGATACATCATAGTCAAGCTCCTGAAAACTTAAAAACAAAAGTCTTAAAAGCAGTTAGAAATGATACATTATATAATAAGGCAAAAACAGTTGAGTGATAGCAGATTTCTCATGTGAGTGCATGGAAACCAGAAAAAAAGTGCTCCAGTATTTTTCAAGAGCTGAGAGAAAAGAGCTTTACGCAGAATTCTATATTCAGGAAAAATATCCTTCAGAAATGAAGGAAGGATCCTTCCTCAGATAAAGGAAAACTGAAGACTAAAACCATTATCAGCACACCTATGCAAAAAGAATGCCGAGGGAAATTCTTTAACCAGAAAAAATTGATATAAGAAGGAAACTTGGTGGCACCTGAGTGTCTCTGTGGCTTAGGTTAAGCGTCTGACTCTTGATTTTGGCTCCAGTCACGATTTCATGTTGGGAAGTGGAGCCTCGAGTCAGGCTCTCTACTGGCAGCACAGAGCCTGCTTGGGATTTTCTCTTCCCCCACCCCCGCCCCTCCTCCACTCTCTCCTTCTTTCTCTCTCTCAAAACAAATAGACATGAAAAAAATTTTTAAAAGAAGGAATCTTGGAACAGCAGGAAGAAAGAACAATAGAAAAAGTGAAAATATGGGTAATTACCAGAAGTTTTTCTTCTTTTGAGTTTTCTAAATTATATTCGATAGCTGAAACAAAAATTATCACACTACCAAATATGGTTCTCAATGTGCATAGAAGGCATCCTTAAGACAATTTATTATAAAAGGGAGAAGTAAAGACATATAAAGACAGGTAAGTTTCTAGTCGTCACCAGCACCGGTAAACTGCTGATACCAATAGATGCTGATAAGTTGAGCAAAAAATCCCTACAGCAACCACTGAAAAAGCTATACAAAGAAATTCACTCCAAGACACTATAAATCTCCAGAGGTGCCTGGGTGGCTCAGTCGGTTAAGCATCAGACTTCATTCGGTTCAAGTCATGATCTTGCAGTTTGTGAGTTTAAGCCCCACGTCAGGCTCTGTGCTGAAAGCTCAGAGCCTGGAGCCTGCTTCGGATTCTGTCTCCCTCTCTCTCTGCCCCTCCCCTATTCACACTCAGTCTCTCTCTTTCTCAAAAATATATAAACATTAACCAAAAATTTAAAGGCACTATAAATCTCCAAATGTCAGAATTATAGAGATGGAGAATAGATTGCTGTTGCCAAAGGTTAGGGTGCTAAGGTTACTATAAAAGGGTAGCATAAGGGAGATCTCGAAGTGATGGAATAGTTCCCTGTCTTGACTGCACTACTAGTTATATAAATTTCCGCATGTGGTAAAATGACCTCCAGCCATATACATACATTGTACCAATGCCAGTTTGATATCAAACTACAATGAGGTAAAATGCAACCTTTGGGAGAAACTGGGTGAAGAGTATATGGAACCTGTCTCTACTATTTTTTTACTTCCTATGAAAATATAATTATTTCATAATAAAAAGGTTTTTCTTAAAAAGCCAAGTTAGATAAGAAAAATCAGAATGAATTGGCTGCTAAATAAATAAATAAATAAAGCAAATGATCAAGGCCCAAGAAACAAATGAACAAAAATTTGTGGCAACTATTTAAGTCTTAAGCCAACAGATACATGTCAAATTTCATAAACACAGTTTGAATGTTAATGAGACTGGCAAGTGTACCTACAGAGCAATAATTTTGTATTCTGTAAGAACTTCATTAATTAGACTATTCCCTTGTAAATAACTTTTTTTATGTGTATTTATTTATTTATTTTTGAGAGAGAGAGAGAGAGAGAGAGAGCACCAGGGAGGGACAAAGAGAGGGAGAGAGAGAATCCCAAGCAGGTTCTGCCCTGTCAGCATGGAGCCCGACACTTGGCTTGAATTCATGAACGGTGAGATGCTGACCTGAGCTGAAATCAAGAGTCAGACGCTTAACCGACTGAACCACCCAGCTGCCCCTTGCAAATAACTTTTTGATCCCTGTTCCTCAGTAATCTCATCAATCTCTATGTACCTTGTGTTAGTCAGGATCAGCTAGGTTATGTTGCTCTAATAAGCAATTCCAAAATCTCACTGGCTCAAAGCGACAAATATTTCTTTTTCATTTGTGTTACAACATGCAATGGGTTGGAAGGAAGATGCTCTTCCTTCTGATGCATCTTGCTGATGGAATACGCTGAAGGAGAAGCAGTAATCTCTACTGTTACCTGTCATTGTGACCGATGGGAAGAGAGGAAAAAGGTCTCAAGATGCTTCTGGCTCCAGGCACAGTTTGTCTTAATTTAATTTATAAGCAATACCATCAATGTCCATCACTAAGCCTTGTTTCCTCTCTGTGTTGCCTTCATCCTTTATTTGGTTATATGCCAATTACTGTTGCCAAAGAAATAGAATAAGCAGGGTCTATTATTGGATCTGTGATTGATATCACTTCTAACCACCTTGAAAACTTAGGTGGGAAACAAGTTTCCACCTTGAAAACTTAGATGGGAAAGGAATCTTTCCAAAAATAAGTTTAAGTTACTCTTACCATAAAAAAAGGGAGGATTGGTTATGGAGAGTAAATAACAGATTTCCTGTACAACAAAAAACTATGGTGAATACTACATTATATATACATTTCTTTCAGTAGACTATGTGGACCTTATTTCCAGGGAAATTAGTTATTTGTTTATGTGATTCCTGGCATAGACCATGCAGTCTGGTATACAGTAGGTGACCAATAAGTTTTTATTGAAGGGCTGACTGACTTAAGGAAGGAAGGAGGGAGGAAAAGAAGGAAGGAAGGAAAAAAGGAAGGAACGAAGGAAGGAAGGAACGAAGGAAGGAAGGGAAGGAGGAAGGGGGAAAAGAAGGATTAAGGAAAGGGAGAAATTGATAGTGATTCATGATTGAAATAGATAACATTTTATTTTTACTTTTCCACCTTTTTCATTTTTCTGTTTCATTTTAGAAGACAAAAGAAACATTAAAATGTTCACAGAAAACGTAACAAGAAATACATTCTGTTGAAAATATTCATTTAAAATGAATCTGGTAAAACATCTAACAATTTGGAAGTTACCTAATACATTTAGGACAGCTGTTTACCTGGATACTATTCATATGAAAACCATGTGGCAAAAGTAAATAAGTAAAATAAAGCATCATGTTGGCCGAGGGGATACTTCAAACAGCTTCCCCTTGGATTTTTCATACAACAGTTGCTCTCATAGCACAAATTCAATTAAAATAAGTAGCATAGGTAATAACTCAAATATATTTTTGTTGTTGTTGCTGTTGTTAATTGGTAACACCCACCACAGACTAGCTGAAGAGAGCAAAGATGTTAAGGAGAACAAGGAGAACATAGAATATGAATCTCTGGCCCTTGCCGTGGGTTAGGGAACAACTGGATACCCTCTCCTTCCATTCTTTTTTTTTTTTTACACTTGTCAAAAAGGATTCCGTGGTTTACAAGTAAGAACCTCAACTGACACAGAGCCCCTATTGAGCTCTCAGAATACATGTAGGCCCGGCCACTCAAAGTACATGTGGAGCACGTTGGAAATGCACGTGGAAGCATTTCATATGCTTGCTTCTCATTTTTTTTTTCCTCCCTAGCAAGGTGAATCAAGAAGGCAAGTACATTGAAACTGTACCTTTGCAGACATCATTTAAGGGAATCCCTGTGTTTACAATCCTTTAAACCTCAACTACCACATTTAAGACAGCGCCCAAACTCCGGCACTATGATTGAGTGTTGTTTTTATAGCCATGATATGTTAACGTTAGTGCCAAAGAGTGAAATATTTATATAGTGAGTCCTCTTCATGGTTTTTTGTGCCGGAAGGAATGCTGCACTCACTTCTTTTAAAAAAATTTTTTTTTAACATTTTTATTTATTATTGAGATACAGAGAGAAACAGAGCATGAGCATGGGAGGGGCAGAGAGAGGGGGAGACACAGAATCTGAAGCAGGCTCGAGGCTCTGAGCTGTCAGCACAGAGCCCAACGTGGGGCTCGAAGCCATGAACTGTGAGATCATGACCTGAGCCAAAGTCAGACGTTTAACCTATGGAACCACCCAGGTGCCCCTTTACGCACTTCTTTAAGTGCCACCTTAAAATGGTGGTAAAGGGAATTATAAAATAGTTTCAACAAACATTTTCCTTTACATTTTCACACAGGCAAATATATGTGTTAGTATGTTTTGAAGGAGCAAGCACCAGAGAGACTATTTTCCATTAGAGATCCTTTTCATCTTGGGTCAATAAAACATGCTTGGATTTAATGTGGATTTAACTCAAGCATGGTCTTATAGTATGATGAGTGTATAAGCTGACTTTGCACATCTTGCATGACTCTGACCTCCATCCCCTAAATTCATAGAACTTCACTTAAGGCTAACTGTTGTATCCATGTAATGACTTCTAAAATATAATAAAAAAATAACTTGTATTTTGTAAACAATTTTCATAGCGCCATCAGACCTATCGCTAACAGTATTGTCCACAGATTTGTTCTTTCCCCACTCTAAGAGATCTCACTTAAACTTCTAAGACATCAGTCCTGTCCACATTTCATCCACACACCTTGCAACACACAAGCAATTCACCACTGAGTGGGCTGCAGGCTATGGATCCAGCACTTCCAGGCTGGGCTACAGAAGGTATATCTGATCCGAGTCCTTGTTTGTAGATGCTGTACTGTGGCACCCAGATCCACCCCCTCAGGACTGAGGATGTTGGGGATGTTGCTGACTGACTGCTTGCACAAGGCTTCACACTGTGATTGTCATTAGCTGAAGAGGGCGGCTCTTTCCCAGAGTAGAGTCCCTCTCTGTATACACTTGACTGTATAATACGGGGCAGTAAAGGCTCAGGCCCCCGGTTCCAACTCAGGACAGCTGGGAAGGGCATTCCAACTTTAGAGCTCCTGGGGGGGTATGTATGGCTGAGTCTTTTATTGTGACTGCACCACAGCCTAACTTCTCCCTCTGTCTTGTTCTGCTTCTTTCTGTCTCTCAGAAAGTTGATCCTGAGAATACACATCAATAAGCCATGTTTGTATAGATCTCTGTCTCAGAGTTTGCTTCCTGGGAATCTGATCTGCAGCATCTAATGAATCCACTGTTTTAGGTGGACTGGCTTTTACATAGAATCTAGCCTCCATCAGGATTGTGTTTGAATTTTTTGAATTTTGCTTAATTTGAAACATGAAACAAAGCAAGAGATAGGAACTGATGATGGGTAATAGAACAAAGTTCATGAAAATAGAGAGAGGCATGAGAACAGCTGCATCGAATCGGGTTTGAGAAAAATAATCTGAAGATGTTATTTGAGAAAATCGAATAATGGAGTAGATCCACCAAGAAAGGCAGTGATGGGAGAGGTCATATATCCCCTGAGAGATGGAAAATCTCTTTTCCACATTAAGTCCCTGTGATTCCAGGCTGATATTAAATATCCTTCCAACAAATATCTATGAAATTATATAACTAGACAACTTTTCACTTGAGCCAGGTTGAATCCTTTTTTTTCCTTATTATTTTGCAAACAATATAGCTTTGAATAAAATACCATACATAACATAAATATATAGAGTTTAAAATTTTTGTAAAGCTCTAGGCAAAGAAAATATTACATGCTCTGTTTGTGGATCAGAAGTAACCCCTGAATCCTTGCAAGTAATGTATGAAGGACAATCTGTCAGGAGAAAGTGGTCCAGGATAGAAGGAGGCAGTATGTGGAAGAGTAAAAAGCCAAGCCAGTGAAATTTAGATAAAGTCCTAGATTTAGCCTGATTTCAGAGGGAGTGGTGGAAAGGGAGTAACACCTTAGAAGTTATTCTGTCTCAGAGTAAAGTGGCTGGACTTTGTGACTTTTATCCCAGTCAGCTCGGATGTGGAAAGAGTTCATGTGGGATTCTGGCTTTCCATATGTGTGAGGCATTTCAGTGGCCAAGAGCAAACCTCTAAATATGGCAAGTGCTAGCCTTCAGCAGTGAAATGGAAGATGGAGAATGGGTGCACAAAACTAGGAAAAGGGACTTGAGGGGTTCTGGGTGGGGCATCAAGGGTGGAATTATTTCCCTATTGAAACAAAATACCAGAGAAGATTCTCAAAACTGGAATAACCACTGTTGGATTTAAAAAAAATATGTCCACAACTCTTGCTATTCCTTCTTCTTTCAAGAAATACAGCTTAATTCCTCGCAACTGAGTATGGGCTAGAATTGGTGTCTCTGTTCTAACAAATATAATAGGGCAGAAGGGATGGTTTGTGACTGGGAGACTAGGTCCATCCTAAGTCATCCAAAGGTAAGAATGACTTCCTGTATATTCTCTCTCTCTCTCAGATTATTTGTTCTTCTGAGGAAACCAGCTGTCATGTCATGACCACGTGGCGAGGAACTGACGGCTTCTGCCGACAACTGTGGGAATGAGCTTGGAAATGAATGCTCCGGGCCCATTTACTTCAGATGATGCAGTCCTAGCCTATACCCTGACTGAAATCTTGTGAGGAAAGCCTGAGCCAGAACTAAACAGCTTAACCTCTCCTGGATTCCTGACCCCCAGAAACTTATCGAAATAACAAATGTTTGTTGTTTTGAGATGTCAAGTGTTAGGGGTAGTTTGCCATCCCAGAATAGATAGACTCAGTCTCCTGTTGGTAGACCTGGCATTTTTATTTTTATTTTTTTTTTGGTGGCAAGGCAATTGCCAGGTCATTTATTTTCAAACAGAACACAGCAGAACTGCAAGAATAGAATGTCACCTCAAAAATGCAAATAATTCTCACCTTCCTTGTAACTAACAGTCAGGAACCGACTTTTCCTCCACCCAGAAAACCTAAAACAGGTAACATTAGAACTTGAATACTTTCTGGAAGAGGATAGAAAAAGCACAAGGCAGGGGAACCTGGGTGGCTCAGTTGGTTAAGCATCCAACTTTGGCTCAGGTTGTGATCTCAAGGTTCATGGATTTGAGCCCTGCTTTGGGCTCTGTGCTGATGGCTCAGAGCCTGGAACCTGCTTCGGAGTCTGTGTCTCCCTCTCTCTCTGCCCTTGCTCTGCTTGTGTTCTCTCTCTATCAAAAATAAATAAATAAAAATTTTTAAAAAAGAAAAATCACAAGGCAACAGAGTTATCTCACAAGCATGTGAGAATGAGAAGGAACAAGTCAGATTATAGACTCTGAAGTCTATAATTTCCTGCTTTGAAAGTCAGTAATAACAGCCTGATAAGTTTCTATATTCCTTGGTGGCCTCATATGCCAAGTGAGAATAAGATAAGTTGACTGGGTGGTCGTGAGGATGAGATGGGCCAGTGGTTCTCATGGGAGGCGGAGGGCATTTGGCAAATGTATGGGGGCAGCTTTTGTTGTCAACATGATTAGTGGAGCGCTGCTGACATTTAGTGGGAAGAGCCAGGGGTGAAAGTTGTCTCATGGTGTGAAGGACTGCGCAGTCCTGCGGCGTGCAAAACCGCTCGAATTCCACAGAATTTCCAATATCCTGCTGCTCATTTTACAGGGAAAGCCAGGTTGTAATTATCTGGCTTCAAAACATTTTACATACAATTACAAAGCCCTTTTTAAGTGATTTGAGAAATAGCAAAGTTTTTAGGAACATAGCTATCAACAAAATTATATATATACAAAATGTTATACATATAATGATATGTAGTATGTACGTGTGTGTATATATATGTACATGTGCATGTATGCATATATGTATACATCTATATTATAATTTTCCAAAGGTTGTTTAGTATTTTGTAAGTCATGCCCTGGGGAACACTACTTTAGATATGGCTGACAAACCACTTTCTCTACATTTGCATCTGACATAATCATAATGATTCTAAACACAGGTACAAATATTGGACTGCTTTATTATACTTTTTAGTCTGTCACCTTCTAAACACTTATATGTTGTTACATTGTATTAATTTATTATCCATTTCTTTTATTTCTATTTTGTATATTAGGATTTTATAGTAATTTTTCTAAAACCTATTACTTTAGACATATTATATTATCTCTGTGCTTTATTTCAGGAGTGGAAAGAGAATGTTATAAGTTATTTATAGTCGAAGAGAAGCACTGGATCTACGATAATTGAGAAACACTAATTGTGGAAAAAAGGATTTGAAAAACAAGAAAGAGCTATGCGAAGAATCTATTCTAAGTCTATAAACCCTTATCTTCAGCCCCTAAATCCAAAAGTATCTGAAACCCAGAAGAATTTTTAAATTCATTTAACCATAAAACCTGACTTGAACTTACCTTAATGGGTAGAAACACATAACCTGAACTGACATATTATTAATAGAATTTATATTAATAGAATTTATTTAGTCATTTATTTATGTACTCATTTATTTGTTTATACTTAGTCATACCTTTTGCTACTGAGCTCTTAACGTGCTTGTTTCTAGGGTGCTGCCCTAGATGCTAATGGGGATACAATGCAATATCCAGAATATGTCCCACCATTTTGCCTTCCTAAAATCTAAAATATTCTGAATTCAAAATATATTTGGCTCATAGTATTTTCTCAAAAAGATCGCAGACTTGCACCTACTATAAGCTGGTAAGGTGCTGCTAGTGGAGCCGTAGACTTGAAAGAGAATAACAAAGCTGGAGGCATCACAATCCCAGATTTCAGGTTATATTACCAAAGTTACAGTAATCAAAACAGTATGGTGCTGGCACAAAAATAGACACAGAGATCAATAGAACAGAGTACAGTCCAAAAATAAACCCATGTGGTTTATGGTCAGTTAATCTGTGGCAAAAGAAGCAAGAATATACAATGAGGAAAGGACAGTGTCTTCAATAAATAGTTTGGGAAAACTGGACAGCTACATGCAAGAAAATAAAACTGGGCCACTTTGTTATATCATACACAAACATTCACTCAAAATGGATTAAAGTTCTAAATGTGAGACATGATTGCATAAAATTCCTAGATGAAGCCATGGGTAATAATTTCTTTGACATCAGCCACAGAAACATTTTTCTAGGTACGTCTTCTTTATTTAGCAAGGGAAACAAAAGCAAAATTAAACTTTGAGACTACATCAAAATAAAAAGCTTTTGCATAGCAAAAAAACTATCAATAAATCAAAAGGGCAACCTACTGATTGGGAGACAATATTTGCAAATGGCATATCCAATAAAGGGTTAGTATCCAAAATATATAAAGAACTTATATAACATAACACCAAAAAACCCCAAATAATCCAATTAAAAATGGGCAGATGATCTGAATAGACATTTTTCCAAGAAAGATATTCAGATGGCCAATAGACTCATGAAAAGATGCTCAACATCACTCGTCATTGGGGAAATGCAAATCAAAACCACAATGAGATATCACCTGACACCTGTCAAATGGCTAGAATAAAAAAACACAATAAATGTTGGCAAGGATGTGGAGAAAAAGAAACCCTTGTACACTGTTGGGAGGAATGAAAATTGATATGGCCACTGTAAAAAACAGTATGGGGTTTTCCTTAAAAGATTAAAAATGGAAATACCATATAATCCAGTAATCCTACTACTGGGTATTTACTCAAAGAATAGGAAAACACTAATATGAGAAGATATATGCACCCCTATGTTTACTGCAGTATTATTTACAGTAGCCGACATATGTCTATTGACAGATGAAAGGATAAAGAAGATGTGGTATGTGTGTATATACATGTACGTATATTACTCAGCCATAAAAAAGAATGAAACCTAAAAGAGGACCATGGGGAGGGGAAGGAGGAAAAAGAGGGAGAGGGAGGGAGACAAAGCAGGAGAGACTCTTGAATACTGAAAACAAATTAAGGGTGGAAGGGGGAGGGGGAAAGGGGAAGGGGGGTGATGGTCATGGTGGAGGTCACTTGTGGGGAAGAGCACTGGGTGTTATATGGAAACCAACCTGACAATAAACTATAAAGTTAAAAAAAAAAAGAATGAAATCTTGCCATTTGCAACAACATGGGTGAACCTTGAGGGTATAATTCTAAATGAAATGAGTCACTCAGAGACAGACAAATACCAAATGATTCCACTTATTTGTGGAACTTAAGAAATAAAACAAAGAAAAAAAAGGAAAAAAGAGACAAACAAGCAAACAAAAACCCCCAGATTCTTTAAAAAAATTTTTTTTTATTGTTCATTTATTTTTGAGACAGAGAGACAGAGCATGAGTGGGGACAGGGCAGAGAGAGTGGGAGACACAGAATCCAAAACAGTCTGCAGGCTCTGAGCTGTCAGCACAGAACCTGGCGCGGGGCTCGAACCCACGAACCATGAGATCATGACCTGAGCCGAAGTGGGCCACTTAACAGACTGAGCCACCCAGGCGCCCCCCTAGACTCTTAAATACAGAGAACAAACTGGTTATTGCCAAAGGATGGGGGCGGGGGGACTGGCAGGATGAATGAAACAGATAAAATGGATTAAGAGTATACATATGTTGACAAGCACTGAGAAATGTATAGAATTGTTGGAGGAAAAAAAAGAAAAGAAAAAAAAACACACCTAAACCGCAAAGTATGATTTCAGGGTTTTTTGTTTTGTTTCAATATTTACCAACTGTTGTTTCAGGCCGTGGGGATCACATCCTGGGAATAAGACCTAGTAATATTTTTTAAGAAGCTTTTAATTTAATAGGGGATACATCATGAAAACAATTGATTGCCATGGAGTGTGCTAAAGGGAAAATGGGGTCATTTAAATCAGGTACTGTTGCATCATAGAAGAAAGAAAGGTCAGGTAAGTTAAAACACATAATTTCATCTAGAAATATTTCAACCGCTTTTTTGTTTGAATTCTTCTTATTTTTGGAAAAAAAAGCCTTTTTGATATTCTATTTATGTATGCTAGTTAAAGAAATTCTCTGTTCCAGGAGCCGTCTATATTTCAGTATCAGAAAACTAGTAAGATGTAATGTTAAAAGCAGTGATTCTTCACATGGTTTCTGAGAATATAAGGAGTCTCAGGAGAAGCCAAGCATTGTGTGCCTGGTAACATTACTAATCTCTGTGCTTTGTAGCCTCTCACATTTCTTCCTCCTCCTCTGCCCACAGACAGACCTCCTCTACCCTTCAGGAGTCTTAAAACTATTCCCAACATCTCTAGAGGGCTCACCTCCCCTGTACAGTCTTCTCTTTCAACAAATATGCTTATACCTATATCTCATAAGCCATCAGGCCTCATTTCTCCCTTCAAATCATCCACTTGGCTTGTCTCTTTCTGACATGACCATAGGGCTCTATGGCCACTTGGAACACAATTGATTATACCCCAAGATTCGATAAAATCCTCTAAAAAACCCAAAAGTGATGGCTCAGTTATGTCAAACTTACACCACACCTATCAACCACAGAGAGCTGCAGAGAGACGCAGATAGCCTCTGCTGGTAGCTCCTCATTTGTGGTCAGAAGAAATCCCTTCTAAAAATGTGAAGAGAAGAGGCATCAGCATTATTTATATCGGGACCCAAGAGCTCAACAATACTCACACTTCACAGTGAGGAGAGCAAGCAGTCAAGTGAACAGCCACGAGAAACTAGAATTTTCAGGATAATTACAAAGTCAGGCAGCAAAATAAATATAGAAATTTGAATCCAATTAATAATAAAAATACAAATAGCTCATGTTTATTGTGTGTATACAGTATTCTAGGCACTAGACTTAGTGGCTCTTGTGGATTTTCTCATTTAATTCTTTTTTTTTTTTTTTTACTCTTTTAGAGATGGAGAGGGGGAAAAGGGGGGGGGAGAGAAACAGAGAGAGAGAGGGAGAGCATCCCAAGCAGGCTCCATGCTCAGTGAGGAGCCTGATATGGGGCTTGATCACATGACCCTGGGATCATGACCTGAGTCAAAATGAAGAGTCGGATGCTCAACCTACTGAGCCACCCAGGAAACCCTAATTTAACTCTTAAAATAATTGAAAAGGTAGGTATTGTTGCTATCTCTTTCCTTTTATTAGCTGGGGACTCTTAGACTTCGAGAGGTTAAGTGGCTTCTCCAAGGTAACATGACTGATAACTGGGGTAGCTGGAATTTGAACCATGTTCTCTTTGACCCTAGAGCCCTACTTGTAAACCAGTATACTTTATTGCCTTTCACAATGGCTCTAAATACTGTTACCAGAAATATCTTCTGGGGGTTCATAAATTACTAAAAGAAACATATTCTCAGAAATGCAGCAATGAAATAGTAGTAAAATATAGGCAGATGCTAGAAATCAGTTTTATGGAAATCATTAGCCATCAGATAGAGGTGAGATAGGAACTCCATTCATAAAAGTGCATTAAGAAGGTAGCTTAATATATGAAATGCAGATTTCAGAGTTGAAAACTATTTAACAGAGGCTCATTCTGGCTTCCAAACTTTTGTCAAGGGAAATGAAGCAATCCCACTTCTCATTTAGGAACAAAGGAGAAAAGGAAATTTTCTTAGAAATACAATATTACTAATTTAGCTCCCTATGGTAAAGTTTAATAATGAACTGCTAAAATGGAAAAAAAAAAACCATCAAATTTTCCTAATTAGAAAGTGTCCCTCCTCATACTATAGCACTGAAAAACAGTAATAAAAGAAGCTAATGGGTCCACAACCTTTAAAATTGTTTTATTAGGTCTAGAATCAGAATATGCATGCAGGTTTTATTTAAGCTAGGATCTAAACATATTACAGGAAAGAAAGTTATGTAAAGTGGGGATGCAACATGAAAAATGGCAGATAGGTAAATCGTATATGCAAAGCATATCTTAAACACTTAATCCCTATGTTTGATATGAGGCAAGATTGAGTTACTTAAGATAAAACACAGGTTCTAGAGGGTTTTGTCAAAGAAACATTAAACATGAATGTTTTAGAGAATTAAATGTACTTACTTTGAATATTTAAAATTTTATCTTGTTAACAGCATTTTGAAATATAATTGATATACAAAAAACTGCACATATTTAATGCATACAGGAATTTGATGGGTTTGAATATATGCGTACACCCTGTGAAATCATCACCACAATTAAATAATGAACATATCCATCAGCTCCAGAAGTTTCCTCCAGCCCACCTCCTTTTTTATAAATGTGAATATTTTAGAGCATTGAATTTATTTACTTTGGGCATATAAAATTTTAAACTATCGTCATATTCTTGTTTTTTGTATTTTTACTTATTTATTTGATTATTTATTCAATGAGTCAACAACAAATACTGAGTACCCATTAAGTGTCAGACACAGCTCCAAAATTTATTCAGCACTTTCAGAAAACAATATTCTATATGGAATCCCTTCTTTCTACACTTCACATTATGCCCATTTTGATATGGTGCATGTGGATGCTGTGTGTATGTATAAGACCGTGTGTGTGTGTGTACATGTGTGCACGTGTGTGTATGTGCAGGCACAGGGGCTCAGATTCTATGAATGGAAGGTTAGTACATCCACAAGGTCATAAAGCAGATTTTATTCCTCACTGCTGCTTGTGCAAAATACTGACATTATCTTGGCATTAAAAAAACAAATACCTGAATGCAAAATTGCCAAGATTTTTTAAGGGAAGTTTTCACAGCCAGCACCTGTTTTTCATTGTGGTTGAAACAATCATTTTTCTCATTCCCTTTGAGGTTTTACAGTTCTCTGTTACGCTGCGATAGCCCTTTTAAGTTTACGTTGTGGGTCTTTAGTATTATGGCACAGATTAGGTCTACCCATTGCTACAAAAACTGTACAAATACAGAATCAATTCCTTACTTGACATCTAAGGAGAAAAAAATCTTCAATAAACTTTAAGGGAAATACACGTAGTTTTGCTTCTGTATTAATGACAAGTATCTAACTACAACTACATGACAAAGGTGATCCATAGTGTCAGATAATTTAATTAATTTTATTATTAAATTATAATGAAAATTATCAAGCTAAACAGGCAAAAAAAACAACAACACTGAAGTTTAATGGCCTCGATACTCAAACTGAAGTAATTTCTAAGAGACAAAAAAGAGAAAATCATTTAACTGAAGTAACACTCTGCATACAAGAAACATGTGGATTATGCACTTATTAAAAATATATTTTAAAAAATTAACTTCCAATGTTAATGGAATATTTGTGCAATAAAGATCCTCAAAAGAGATCAAACTATTTTGTTACCTCCTAATACTGTCCTGACAGTGTGCATGATTCAACCTGTAGACAGAAGGTGTCTGCCCACTAAGAATATAGTGGGGGTTGAGAAAAGACTCAGTAAAACAAAAGACACCTTGCACTACAAAAACAACCTGCATTATTTGTATCATTGTTACCAGTAAATAACACACATATGTTTCACTGTAATTTATTCATAATGGATTTAGAACAATAGCCAACCACCATCATATTTATCATAGGAATCAATTTATCTGTAGATTCAGGATGTGCATCAAATAATAAAAGACACAAAATTTTTACAGAAGGAGAGATACAAATAAATAATGGTATATCCACACACATAATGTCACAAAATCATTCAATTAAATTATAAAACTTAATGCCCGGGGAAAGTGTTCATCATATAATATTAATAGCAAAAAGCTAGGGGAAAGGATTAACATTATGAAACCAAATTTATAAGAGATAATGGCAAAGAATTAGGCTCAAAGTTAACATTAGGGAAAATACTTTATTAATAGAAATCTAATCAACACTCTTCTGAAATTTCAGTAGTAGCCTTTATTGACAGCTTATTCTTGCTGCCGTCACATATGCCTCATACGTTAAAAAATGAAATATATGTGTACAAGTGTTTAAATGGCTTGAAGAACGTGTGTGTACTTTTTGAAACAAATAGAAAACCAAATTCCAAGTGGAAGACATCACATCAGGGACACAGTTTACTAACATATTAGAAACCTATTAGGTCACGTTCCAACCAAGAATGCTTTTCCTATTTGATTCTATTCTAAACCTGGACCATGTTGCCTGGGCCACATGGTTTTTCTCTAAGTGCATGGTGAGGCTTACTTTCGTAGGGAGGAGAGGGCCTCTACATCTGAATATATGAAAATTAGGTGGTCGCAATGTTGGAGGTGAGTCCAAAATTGACCAGAGGTTAAATGTGCTTAAGCTTTTGTTGCACTGTCATCTCTCCCATAACATCACCAAAGAGGGGTCTGTTTCCTTTCTTAGTAATTATCACTGACATATATCTGGCAACTTAATCCAGGAGACTCTCCCTGTGGTTCTGTAAGTCAAATTCACCTTGCACTGAAGTATCCCTTGAACTTTACAGTTTAAATGTGGTTAGGCTGCTAGCCTGATTCCCACGGACTTTGATTTGCAGGGACTGGTCTCATTGGAACTAAAATACAAGTTAACAGCCACAGTCTGGTAAAAGAAATGATCTCTAAGTAAATCATCCCATCCCACTGTGTGGCCTTTTGTGACAGATAAGTCGCTGTATATTTTAGCAGCAGATTCAGGCTTATTCCTATCTCTCTTCTTCAGAAATTTAGAGTTTAAAGAATCACTACCACCTTGTTTGTCTTCTAGCTCTCTCTGTGATGGCAGTGGCTCATAAGCTTTTTGCACCAAGTCTTTTGATAGAGTTAGAAAAACTACAACACATGTGTTTACAAAATGTCTACGTACAACATCATGAAGTTCATAGGTAATTTCAAGTGTGTCCAGGACCTCCATCTAAGAGCTCTTGCTCTAAGTACTAAAATGTGTAAACAGATTTCTGTAGTAGAATTTTAGAGTAGGGTCACATTTACATTGAGAGTTACGCTGATTTTCTGAGAAAATTCCATAACTGAATCCTGTTTGCCATTAATTTACATGGCAATTGCAGAGTTGCATATCTAAGTAACTTATTTTTATGGAAAGATACAATAAAATGAGACCTATGCACAAGTATCCCTGAAAAACAGTAACTTTTTAATATCACACTATCAATAAAAAATAAATTCTGAAATTAAAAATCTTGTTAAGATACACAATGGAGAAATTTATCTTAATGGAAAAATTCTCCATGAAGTTTAATTTTTTGAGAGAGAGAGAGAGAGAGAGAGAGAGAGAGAGAGAGAGAGAGAACAGGGAGAAAGGGGCAGAAGGCGAGAGAGAGAATCTTAAGCAGGCTCCACACTCAGCATGGAGCCTGCTACTGGGCTTAATCCCACAACCCTGGGATCATGACCTGAGCCAAAACCAAGAGTTGGATGCCCAACTGACTGAACCACCCAGGAGCCTCTCTCCATGAATTTTTTTTCAACCAAAATTGAGTTTGTTTATCTTCATTGTGATAGTTCCAAGGAAATCTATCTCAAAATACATGTAGATATTTACCTTCTACAGGTACAGGAAGGGATTTCTGGTAGGGGATTTGGCAACACTGTTGAATAGCTTGTAACGTAAGATGGCAGATTAAACAGATTACTTTGAAAAGTGTAGGTATCCCTTAGGAAGAACTTCAGTGGAGCAAATGCCCGAGGACATAGGTAAGAGTAACCTTTTTCACTGAAATATCTGCACATAAATACAGAGGTCAATAAACAAAATGAAAATTGAAACAGTAATAGATTGAGAAACACAATTTTATTACTATGACAAAAATGAGTACAATGACACTGATAAGGTGAGCACGGAGATTGTAGGATATATTCCATTTAAAGAGGCAAAAAAGGCAGGGAGGGATATTTGAGTAATGAAGAGAAGATTTTAAAATGTTGCTGGATGATGCCTGCAGATAATGATTTCATCTAAAGGGTTTGGGATTTTTTTTTCCATATGAGGATTATGAAATAGGTACTGAGGTGAAATGTAATATTTCAGGAGGATCTCAATTTAATGAACATACTGCCTATTCTATGGTAGACTCATAACTAGCTGCAAATGTTAGACATCAGGTTAGCCCAGTGCCTCCTGACGGTTGTCCACAATCTGCTAAGGGGAGACTAAGTCAAATCTAATGATTGTGTTTTTAAGGCACAAATGATTACTTAACACCTACAGTGTACCAGCCACCTTGCTTAATACTTCACTGACGTAATCTAATTTTTAGTAGTGGGACCCTGATCTTTGAATTACATTTGAGCAAAGTGGGAAATCAAGATGATTAATAAATGGCCAGAGACCATGTGGTTAGTGCCAGAACCAAATTGATTTTAAAGCCCCTGCAGAACAACACAATGGAACTGGGGTATAATCTACAAAGCACATGCTTAATAGAAGCATCACAAATATGTGCAGGCATTTCAGGGGAAGTGACATTTGAACGAGGTCTACAAGGATGAGCACGTGTTTGCAAGAAAAGAAAAGGAGAAAGGCGTTTAACTCAGAATAAATGACATTTTTGAAGGTACTGAGCTGAGGCGTTGCATGGAGGAGACAGCTGATGGGATAGGCTGAGTAGAGTGTCTGGACTGGAATCATCTTAAAGCTGTATTTACTTCATTGCCATATTGATGCAACATAGGAGATACTTGAGGGAGAAAGGATCTGTGTTTTAGATGCATCTTTACAGAAAAAGTTAGGGGTGCCTGGGTGGGTGGCTCAGGCAGTTAAGTGTCTGACTCTTGATTTCAGCTCAGGTCATGATCTCACCGTCATGAGTTTGAGCCCCATATTGGGCTCTGTGCTGAGGGTGGAGCCTGCTTAGGTTTCTCTCTTTCCCTCTCTTTCTGTCCCTCCCCAAAGCATGCATATGTGTGCTCTCTCTCAAAATACACATTAAAAATTAATAAAATAAAAAGTGATGTATGTGTTTGGCAGAAAGGGAGCTGGAAAAGAGGCAAAGATAGTGCAGAGAGAATAGTAATGGGCAAGAGGAAAAAATTCTGTTAAGAAATTGATGATAAAGCTTGAAAGACAATGGTGGTCTAAGCTAGAACAATCAGAGTGGGTACAGAAAGGGTTGATTCAACAATGAAACTGACAGTGCCGGGTGGTTGATAGATGTAATAGTGTGGTTGGAGAGGGGAGGATTTAGAATGCTTCACAACTTAATAACTTGGTAGATTCTATTAAGTAGCAGAAACAAAAGAAGAGAAGAAATTGGGAGAAGAGACAGTAAAGGTGAATTCCATTTAAGTGGTACCTATAGAAGATGGTTCAGTTGAACAGAACTGGATCTCTGAAGAACAAGGCCGGAGGTATGGAATGTAAAATAAGCAGGATATGGATGGCATTTGAAGTCATAAAAGTGCAGGGGTTGAGTCTGGAAAAGCATATGAAGAATCAAGAGTGAGTAGACAGAAATCAGCACAGGAGATACTGAAGTGTGACATTCAGATCATGGGTCAGCACGAAGGCATCCTGGGAAACAAGAAAAGGAAGGGTTTCAAGAAAGAGGGTGGCTAGTGGCATCACATATATTTACTGGCAGCCATCAGTGTAATATGCATTCCTTTTTCAGAAGTCAGTTGCATCAGCACGGGGTTTCAGAGTTCTGGCTTCTTGTGGTTTGTAGTTGACAATGAGCTCCATGTGCACCAATACTTAGATAACTACCATGTCAGTGCTTCTCAAAATTTAATGTGGACATAAATCAATACGAGGCTTGTTAACATACAAGTTCTAAGTCAGTAGATCTGTTGTGGGGCCCTGAATTCTGCATCTCTAACAAGCTCCAGGTGATGCTGATCCTAGCGGTACAGGAACTCCACTTTTATTACAAGGCACTAGAACGGCTAATGCAAACACAGGCTGCTTTAACAGGAGCACTGCATCCAGATCTGTGATTTGTGATGCAAGTTTAAGACAAGCATTTGAACACAATAATCACGCCACGACATACGAAGTTTAGTAAAAGCATGGGTAAGCTTTACTTGCAGAAGTAAAGAAGCTTTACTTTACACATAGGGGAAATCTGTAGGTTGTTTCCCAATATTTGAAGAAGATCAGTTTAATTGTTTCACTGATCAGAACCTGCACTGATGAATGGACACTACAGGGAGGCAGATTTGTTGTTTGAACTGGTCAACAGAATCCTGACCCAATGGGTAGTGTCTTCCCTCTCTGTGAATGTTTTCATACAAAATTTTAAATGGACATGCTGGGAGACATCTCAAAGATTATCTAGTTTGAACTACTCCTTGATTTAATGGATGAAGAAGAAAGGTTGAGATTTATATTAACACACAGGTTATGCTGTAAAGTCGATTATTATACTGAAGACTTGACAACCTCAAAGGCCATTTTTTTTTACTCTATCTTTTACATTCATAAGCTGGATCAATTACATACAAATCTTAATTCTAGGGGCCAATTTTATAATCAATTGGTTAAGCAAACAAAAAGGAAATTTAGTGATTTTTTTTTCTTTTTGGTGGGGGTTTCTGAGACATATCGGGAATTAGCATCTATAATATCAGGACACTATCTGGGTACCTAACCATCGGTTACACACAGTTAAAAAGCTGTAAATCATCTCATCGATCAAATGAAAACTTGAGAGATCTTAGAAAAGTAATTTGGATATTGACTTCTACATTCTTTATTTAAAATTCATTGAGAAATTATTAGATGTGAGGTCTTAGGCTGGTTATTGGGGCTATTGATGAATTTATTTCTATGAGATGAGTGTGGGACTGATGGCTGCTTATGAAGCTTGAGGAGGAGAGGGTCTGGGCTGAAAAGTTTAAGCCATTCCTTGCTAAAGTGTTTAAGTACCTCTGGACCAGAAGTTGATCAGCTATAATTGCAGGGGTGACAAGTTAGCATATTAGTGACTTTATACATCCATTATCATACTTGATGGAAATAGCAATAATCTGGGGATGGAAGGTAGAGGGTTTCATGACCTGCTTTGATTCCAGGATTTTGCTGGGAACTTATGGTTTAGGTTTTTTGAATAGATATTGCAAAGCACCTTTGATGCAGTCCAAGGTGAAAAATGAAGTTTGTTTTTTTAGAAAGAACATAGGCTTTGTTTATTCATAGGCTAATTTGAAAAGCAGATGCATATGCATGCCAAATAGTTTGCCTTTTCCATGAATGGAAACCAAGTATGAACTTCATGATATTTTCCAAGTGTTTTTACATGTCTGTGTGTGATGTGGTGCAATTATTCAGTCATGTCACATTCTCACTTCCTGGCTTCATCTCCAGCTGCAAAAATTAAGATGAAAAACTGTATGCACACACACACACACAAACATACACACACACACACACACACACACACATGCACACACTTTCCACGAAAATAATCATTGCAAACTCTTTAAGTATCTTTGGGTAAAAAATAGTTTAAAAACAGGGGTGCCTGGGTGGCTCAGTAGGTTAGGCATCTAACTTTGGCTCAGGTCATGATCTTGTGGTTCACAAGTTCAAGCCCTTTGTCAGGCTCTGTGCTGGCAGCTCAGAGTCTGGAGTCTGCTTTGGATTCTGTGTCTCCTTCTCTCTCTGTTTCTCCACCCCCCCCCCCACTCTCTCTCTCTCAAAAATAAAGATTAAAAAATATTTTTAAGTTTAAAAACAAATCACTAAGATTTATTACCATGCCAGTGAAGACTGCAATAAGACTTTGGCCTTGTTAACACTCTGTATGCCTTTATTCCAACAACAATGATACGATGTATTGTCAAAACAGATAAGCCTTATGTAATACAGTAAGATTTTGAGCAAATCATTCACAGTATGCTTCTAAATTGTATGACAGTGATCAAAATTTCTTGATTAAATTATTGTGTCTTCCGGAAGACCTCTAAAGATATTGAACATAGAATTGGTCACTTGAAGCCTTTTCATTTTACACTTTTTTTGCTTAAGGTCAGGTATGTCTCACATTGAAAAAGCACAGCAGCCCCTCGGACACCAGTGTATTGATAAGCTAGGCTGGAAGGAGCACACTCAGCTTCCTCCCAGATACTTCTGTTCAAATGCTGGCAAATCAAGTTTTCAGATCACATCTTTCGGACTGAGAACAAAGCAAATCAAACTCTGGCCAATGAATTATTCATGTAATTCCAACTCTCCTTGTCACAGATTTCTTTTCTGATAGGTATGACCTGTAGTTGCTGATCTATGAATACTTATTTGAAATTAAGAATGCCAGTCTGGAAATTTGGAAGATCATCGCTACCGTAGGTACTATCTTTTAAAAAATTAGCATCAAAGGATTAAGAGATGTTAATTTTATTCCTTGTGCAAGTTAAATATGGAGCAATAGGAATATATCTTAGTTTCTAGATTTTGGAGGGGACTGCTTCTCAGCAGTTGCCTATTGCTTATTATTACTAAATATATAGACATTTTAGCTCTGTCAGAAGCTATTTTGTACAAAAGATATTTTTATATACATTTTCCTATCTGGGGATATCATTGGAGCTGGTTGTCTATCAGTAAGTCTAGCAGAAAGTTACTCAAATAACTGTATTAAAAATGATAATTTTTTTTGGTAAGATCTCCTTTGATTAACAGAAAACTCATATAGTGTTTAGTGAGCTGTCATGTATTTGACTTCCATCAGGGGTGTCAATTAAAGGCTTAATCCTAAACTCTTTTAAAAGAACTAAATTCTGTACTTCTTAGTAAAATATTTGCTTACTGAATGGAGTTAAGACCATGATAGAATTTATAATAAGGTGATTTTTTTCCTAAACAGGAGATTAAAAAGTACTTGTACAAAACTGTTTTAAAGTCAGCTTAGAGAATTACTGTACTTCCCCCCTGAATTTTGTGGAGGACCTTATCTCACAACAAAAGAAAATAGGGTGAAATCTCTGTTTTGTCATCAAATGGGCAGAATATCGACAACCCACCTGGGACTGAGTCCTGTTAATAACTTTTTAGATGAAATCTGTAACAAGATTGAAATACAAAATACAAAAGCATTTATGGGCCGTCTTTTAAGTTCATAAGTAGAAAAAATGGAAACAGCTTATTTCAGTAACAAAGAACACAACTTTAAGCAAAAATTAAATTATTGCTAAACTCCTAGCAATTTGTCACATTTAAATATTACCTAACATAGGGACAATACCAGTGAAGAAGAGTTGGACTGCAGAAACAAAAGGCCAACAAAGAATTCATTTGCTAACAGCATCCAGTGAGAGACATACTTCATGCTATAAACTTCAGAGGAGGAGAGTTTAAGAATACAAGAGTAGCTTTATGGTGAGGCTTAGGGTAATTCCCGTTCCAAAGTCTCTTTCTGAAATACGGATCTAAGCATCCTCAGGAATCTGACTAACTTTGAAGGGAAGCAGTCAGAAGAGGTAGTGTTATCTTTTCTCTGCTCTGAGTAGAAGGGCAAGGGAAAGTTGTTTCTGAGGAGATTCAGATGAAACATGGAAATTGAAAAGTAGAGACTGATGCCCTCAGATGAAAGGATAGCCTCAAGGTCTTCACAGTGAGTTATGAGTAAGATCTGAAACCTATTTGATCTCTCCCCCTTTCTCACTCCAAGAATGGATGTATGCCTCTGCCACAGCGCATCTCAGCAAAGGACACTTTGAGAGCGAGCTGAGTAGAATCCTTTCATCAAAGGTTGCACATTCCAAGTGCTCTCAACTTCCTTCCTCCAAAAGAAACAAAACTAAATAGACTATAATAGTTAATCTTCAAACTGTCATCCCACTGGCAAACAAGGGTTAGAAAAGTAAAAATGGAATCAAGAATTCACTGTTCTCACATCAGAGTAAACAGTAGTCTGGACACAAACTATGCATTATGTAAATGATCAGAAAACAATGTAAAGGCATGGAAATGATGCAAATAATCTTATGTTTAAAAAGAGTGGGGAGGGAAGAAAGGAGAGGAGGAGAGAAGATGAGGGAGGAAGAAAAAAAGGAGGGAGGGAAGGAAGGGAAAAAGAAAGAGAGAGAGAGAGAGAACAAAATTTGGAAAGAACAATAAACTAAAAAGCAGGTGTAAATTCCCCAAAGTACATCAGGATATAAAGGAGTTTATTAAAGTATAAATAGAAAACAATTATTATAAATGCTTTTAATGCTTTTATATTAACTAAATGTTTATTAAATTAAACTAAATGTTTATATTAACTAAATGTTTATTAAAACATAAAGTAAATAATATAATTAATAAAAATGATCATGAAGAGGTGGGATAAATTGTCAGTTTATTTCTTCTTATTTCTTAACAGTATATTAGCAGATAATGATGTAAATAAAAGCAAGTGTTTAACAAGTGTGCCCATGCTTTTAATGTTTTCAATAACATTTTTCCACCACAACTTTAGTGGGACTGTATAGAAACATTTTGTGTTGATGGGACATTTTCCAAAGTGTACTTTTTGTTTCATTTTAATTTTTTTGTTCATAGTTTCAAATGAAGATATACAAAATTGTCTTACTAAAACATTGTATGTACAGTCCGACCTCATTTAAATGAAATAATATGTATCTATTAGTCAATCGTTGCCAAATAATGTTGCATGCCAAACACCCACAAAATCACTGTGGCTTACAACAAGAATCATTCATGTGTCACCCAGGCACTTGAGGTTGCCTGGACTCGGCAGGACTTGACTCTGTGCCACTGATTGGGTTTAAATCCGCACCAGGTCTCTTTTTGGACTAGTGAGCTCTCTGGAGCACATTCTTCTTGCGGTGATGACAGGAGTCAAAGAGAGCAAACCCAGACATACAAGCACATTTGAAGCCTCAGCATGTGTCACAGGCACTTTTATCTTGTTGCTTACAGGAAGACATATGGCAAAGACCAAATTCAATTGGGAAAGGATATTCCAACTACCATTAAGACAAAGGCATAAATGCTGAATACGACAAGGGATGGAATTGAGACCAATCATTCAATGTATCACACCACCCATCCATTATCTACATACCTATATTCATATAGAGATCAGATAAAAACAATTTGCACAAGGGTGATAGAATTGTAGATGGCCTGTTTTTTGTTTTGTTTTGCTTTTTTTACTTATTCCTTGTTTGTTCTTTTTTCTGGGGGTGGGTATGTCTTTTTTTAAAAAATTTTTAATGTTTATTTATTTTTGAGAGAGAGAGAGCACAAGCTGGGTAGGGGAAGAGAGAAACAGAGTCACAGAATCTGAAGCAGGCTCTGAGCTTTGAGCTGTCAGCACAGAGCCCGACATTCGGCTTGAACTCACAAGCTGCGAAATCATGATCTGACCCGAAGTCAGATGCTCAACTGACTGAGCCACCCAGGCGCCCCTAGGGTATGTCTTAAATATTGCAGTGTATGCATCCATAATTTAAGAAAAAAAAAAAAAAAGCTTTACTAGATGTAATTCAAATGCCAAAATGTCCACCCTTCGAACCGTATAATTCAATGGTTTTTAGATATTCACACAACTATCACCACTATCCAATCTAATTTCAGAATATTTTTATGACTACAGAAAAAAATCCTGTGCCCATTTATAATCATTGGCCTTTTATCCTTTTCCTCTGGACCCTGGCAAATATTAATAATATACTATCCTTCTCTAAGGATTGTCTATCCTGAACATTTCATGTAAATGGAATTATGAATTATGTGGCCTTTTGTGAATGGCTCCTTTTACTTAGCATAATGTTTTCAGGGTTCATCCATGTTTCAGCAGATATCAGCACTTCATTCCATTCTATTGCCGAATAATAGTATTCAATTTATGAAGATACCACATGTTGTTTGGCCATTTATTAGTTGGTGGTTTTTATGCTTTGACTATTATGAAAAATAGTTATGTATTTTTGTGTGCAGGATTTTCAATTCTTTTGAGTATATGCCTAGGGATAGAATTACTGATTCATATGTTAGTCCTATGTTTAACCCATAATGGTTTTCCTGCATGGCCACATCTTGCAGTCCCCCAGCAATTTAAAAGGTGTCCATTTCTCCACATCCTCATCAACACTACTGTCCATTTTTTTTTTTTATTCTAAGCCATCCTGGTAGCTGTAAAGTGGTTTTTCATTGTGGTTTTGATTTGCATTTCCCTAATGACTAATGATGTTGGCCATCTTTTTGTGTGCTTCTTGGTCATTTGTATGCTTTTTTTGGTTTGTTTTTTTAGAAATGTGTATTCAAGTCCTTTGCTCATTTTTCAATTAAGTATCTTTTTATTGTTGTGTGTTAAGGGTTCTTTATATATTCTGGATATAAGACCCTGATCAGATAGATATATGAATTGCAAATATTTTCTCATTACTTATCTTTTATTTTTATTGTGTCCTTTGAAGCGCAAAAGTTTTAATTTTGATGATGCTCACTTTATTGTTTCTTTTGTTGCTTGTGCTTTTGGTGTTATCTCTGAGAACCGCTTAATCTAAGGTCCTCAAAAATGTTTCCTATACGTCTAAGTTTCATAATGTTCTCTCTTACATTTTGATCTTTGACTCTTTTTGAGTTAACTTTTTGTATATGGTGTGAAGTAAAGGTCCAAATTCATTATTCTGCATGTGGGTATCCAGTTGTCCTAGCACATGTTGAAAAGGATATTCACTCACTGTCGAATTATCTTGACATCCTTGTCGAAATCAAGTGACCATAAATGTGAAGGTCTATTTCTGGACCCTTAATTCTGTTCCATTGCTCTGTAGGTCTAAACTTATTAAATTTACCACAGTATTCTGATAGCTTTGTAGTAAATTTTGAAATCAGGAAGTTTGAGTCCTCCAACCATGTGGCTATTTTTCTAGATTCTTTTTCTCTATTCTGGGTGCCTTGCATTTCCAAATGAATTTTAGGATCAGATTTCCAATTTCTTTAAAAAAAAACCTGTTTGGAATCCCAAAATCATAAAATAAATTTTAAGAATTAAAATTTAGAGAATACTAAATCTCTTCCTTAAACTTTGCATAGATTTATACTAAGATTCACTGTAATGACTTGGTGCTTATGAAAGAAATTGGATTCGGTGTATGTGGCTGGGCAAATGTTTTCTGAGGTAGAGTCTGAAAGTATGTAATTAACATTTGGACAGACAGGATAGGAAGTTATTAAAATAGGTTAGTGTAGAAACAGTGCTTCAAAAAGAGAACCCAGTGTGTATGAGCATATGCAGGAATATTGGTGTTTATGGGAAACTATGAGTATTCACTAGAATTGTACATCGGGTTTGATGATACAAAGTGAGTCAAAAGAGGTAAATGATGTAGAGATTATGAATCATCAATTGATGTCTGTTTCATATCTTAAAAACTTTTAAATTCTGACTCACAAAAGTTAATCATACTATAGAATGTCTCCAAAATATGAATAATAAAAGATTATTAAATGCCCCTAACTTGAATAGAAGTGCTATCTGAGATACCGTTGGTAGAAAAATCATTAACTAGAAAACAAACATGTAGTTTGAAATCACTGCTAAAGAAGAAAAATCACTTATATCACTTTAAGTAACAAGGAACATCTTCATCTGCATGGTGTAATCATGGTGGCAGGTGCCCCAACATCACCAGTAGACTGGATCCATTACAACTAAAAAATATCCAGCACCCATCTACTATTTCGTTTTACAGATTAAGGTGCTGACCTTCAGAGATATTTAGGATCTCCAGGGGGCCTGATGTCATATTCATGGCTACATTAAAAAAATCATTTATTCATTTGTTTGGTAGACTACGAGTCTGAGACATCAAAACAAAGGCAAGTAATTATAAACTGAAATTATCTATAATGGCAATATTCCTGGGAGCATGGGAGAAAGTTTAATTCTAGTGGGAGTTAAGGAAGAAGAGCTTTGCTGAGGACTGGCATTTGAGTTGAGACTTGAAAGGAAGCTCCTGAGACAAGTAAGCAAAGGAACAATGCTTCCAAGAACAGCGTGTGCCAGCACAGGGATGTGCACAAGTATTCTTATTCTCATGAAACTGTTAGGTACTCACTGACTAGAGCTGTATATTAGGCTTGATGGTGCAAGATGAGCAGAAACAATGAGATTATAATAAATTCTGAGTGCCATGCAAAGAATTAAATTTTAATCCTATGGAGTTCAATTGTAAATTTTCCACCCCAGTAACATAATCAGATTTGTTGGGAGGACTCCTCTTGTCAGTCATGGAAGGGTGGAACAGAGGGGAGTGAGAGCAAGGGCCAGAAAAGCGGGGAAAAGAGAGTGGGCAGCATAATGAGGGTGAGCCATGTGGCTCTAAATCAGAGCTGCAGCTGCAGAAACGGAGAGGTAGACACCAACACAAGAGCGACTTTTGAAAAGGTAAAAAGCCAGGAGGACTTGCTGACTGACTTCATATGAAGCATGAAGAAAAAACAGGATGTAAGGCAAGAGGTCGATTATATTTTCAATTTTCTACTCCTTCCTATGAACATAAAGATTGTGATTATTTATAACTTTTAAATGTATTTATAACATAATTAAAATAGATTAAAAATCAGAATCTTTTGGTATTAAGGGTATTTCATTATATTAAATACACGATATGATATTAAGGGAGACTTGTATTTTCTGCCTTTCCTTAAGTCCAATCACAGGTTTAAGTAAATGCACCTGGAGAGAGGGATGCAGGGAGCATAACGAAATGAAGTCAAGGTGTTTTCACAGCGTAAATTCTCACTACTTTATCATTTGTGCCTTCCCACAGTGCATACACTTTCTGCTAGAAAAGAAAGGGAATGAGATATAGAAATGAAAAATGTAGACATGGAAGCCTGCCTCGTGCCAATTAAGGATTGCTCTTTTATTTTAATAAAAACCACAAGGTAGCAAAACAGTCCATCTCAAGGGGCAAAGGCACAAATCCAATATGTCACATATAAAACACTTGTGGTCAATACAGACAATATTCTTCTGGCATTCTGAAAAATCACGGTCACATGTGCCATTAATGGGTTGGTTTTTTTTTTTTTTTTTTTTTTTTTTGTCAAATGCACAATAAGGTCTATGAGTGAGTAAGCCTAAAGCAGCCCTTCCCACTCACTGGCAATAGCATGTGGGACTACCTTCATAGAGTAATTTCTTTTGGCTCTCAACATCTTATAGGTAACAAAAAAGAAACGTTCACAAATAAGAGGGAAAGAAGGGGTTCCATTCAATGGTGGGAAGTGCTGGATCACACGCAGTTACACAGGTCATTTACTGTCTGATTTAGTGGAGTCTCTGCTATGCTAATGCCAGTTTGCAAATTGCCAAGAGGGAGACACACTGCACTGCATTTTCTGTGGAGCACGGTGAACTACATCTAGCAGGCCTCTGAAGGGCTGGGACAAAACCACGAGGAGGTAAGTCAATAAGGCAGCATTTGTATGTTTCTGTATTTGTTCTCCATGTGGTCGGGTGCAGGGTAGGACTGCTGGATGGAAAAGTACCAAGAAAGGGTACCACCCAGGCCTACAGGCGCAGTCTGAAGACAGCAAGGCTCTGGGTTCTAGCCTTCTGGGGCAGGTGGAAAGGCAGAGAGAAGATGTAAGCCCTGAATAGAAATCTGCACCTGAAGGTGAGGACCTTATGTATATGGTTAGTCTGTATACCAAATCAATTTGTCCTCGCAACCCACCCCACCCCCAATTTAATAGCTGCCATTGAAAATGAAGACCGTGGAAAGTTACAAGATTTTTTCTTTTTCAGTTTCACACTGCCATACGATTGATCACTATTTCATAAATCACATACAACTTGCAAATCAGGTGCAATGTAATATACCAGAAATCAGTATCAAGACCAGGGAGAAAAAGAAAAGCGCTCCAAAACATTGGAGACAAGAGACAGGGAATCCTCAATGCTTTTCGACCTGTCTTTTGAATGGACACAGACCTTTGCATAATGGAAATCACAGTAACATGAAACGTGATCCCCTTCACTGCCTTGGAGTTCAAGACAAATCTTGCACGTAAGTGCATGGGTATACACACACACACACACACACACATCCGCATCTCCCCAAAATAGCCACATCTTTTTTTTTATTCGGTGATTCAATACATTTTTAATTCAAATAGTCACCACATAACCTAGGCACGATATTAAGCATTGTACAAGCAAAGTAATTTACTGCTTTTCATTTCAATTGACAAAGAGTACAATAAGTGAACTGGTTAAGGGATATACTTCTGTACATAAAAATATCCATGTATTTATACAAGGGTACGGAACAGAGTTTAAAGATAATAAAACCAGAGCATCACAATAAATAGGATGTGTTCCCACAGGACAGCAGAGCACACTTTGTCAGTAAGCTGTCCGGTCTTTTTTCAAGGTGCTTTATATTCTTCTGAGCTAGGCTCACATTAACCAAAAGTAGGGTTAGGGGTTAGTAACTGAATCTGAATCTGAATGCCTACACACTTTCATAGGTTGTGTTTTATTTGCATTTCCAATAGTAGGGGTGGAAGATATGATCATTTATTTTCCGAAAGTCTTTGCAACTTAACAAATTCTATTGATTTCCCATTTCAATATTTTAAAATGCAGATTAATCTAAGCTCTAGCACCGTATGACAACAAAATACATGTATTTTTGTCAGAGCAACAATATTTTATATCATCTTTGTTCCTCTGGCTATAACAATTCTGTTTAGAAAAATTTTACCAAGCTAAAAAATAGTTGATCTAGGTTGTCATAAAAAAGAATATTAAATACCTTTGGTAAAAATAGATATATTTAACAAGATTAGAAAAGCAAACAGTTATAGTGTCAAAAGGAGAATATAAAAATGTACACAATAAAACAAATAAACCAACTTATAAGATAAAGTGAAGATAAGGCCACTCTTCTTTTCAGGTTTCTCTTCCAAACCATGAATGTAGTTCTCTTCTTCTATATGGTGGAAATTTTAGTAAGAAATATGGAAAATCCAGTCTTTCCTATCAGCATGACACAAGTTTGATTCATAGTAACATACTTCCTTTTTAAAAATCAAGGTTGTAGAACACAGAACACTCTGGTTTATATATGTGAATATAAGGAAACAATTCCAGATTTTTGTGATTTTAGGCCCAGAACATGGAGCTTTAGAGTTAAGCAAGGCAACAGAATCAGGTGCTCATCGGCACACAGTTTTTTCCCATACTGACATTAGCCTAAGCCATATGGAGACAGCTGAAATACGGAACACAGCTAGCTGAGTAAGTACAAGGTAACTCTGTCACTAGCTAGTGATGCACAACCTTCCTTTTTTTTTTTTTTTTTTCTAGGACCAAAGACCTCTTCTTCTGTTATTTGGGCCTCTCCTCTCAAAAGAGGTGTTGCACAACTTCTAATTCTGTGTGGTGTCTCCTCTTTTAGAACACACTGTAAATCCCGAAGATGAAAGGTCCCTGAAGCAAACAACTGAGATTATGGATGGAGACAATGCGCAAGTTCTCTAACAGATCAGCCACTGAGCTGTACCGCTCGGGGAGAGGCTGTGTGTGCTGATGTGGTTATCCTCCTGTGTGCCCTCTGCACACACAGTCACACTCCTCGTGGTGCTCCAGGGCCACGTCCGTGAGAGATTTATGCAATCCCCTGACACCACTCTTTGGTCTCAACTGAAGGACCTGAAAGGGAACAATGTAAGCCATCTTTAAAATCAACCAATGTCTGTAACGTTTGATTTCATGGACAAGTAAAATTTCAGAAAAGAATCTTGGGGCCCCACAGAGACTTACAAACTTTGATTTTTTTCCTGGTGAAGGCATCATGAACCCATTTCCCCACCCCTCAAAGAAATCATAAACAATCATCATCTTTTCACGAAAGAAAGTATGTTTTAATAGCAGCCGCTTGGAAGGATGCCGCCTCTGAATACGGAACGGTCCTTACTTTGAAAGACTTACTGTGCGCTCTATTTTACGCCTCTGACAATATTACAGAGAATTTCACCTTGATTAAGTAGTTTGAAACCACTACTGCCCAGCTAGTTTCCTGTTTGTTGGTTTTTTTCACTCATTTTTTCACACATTTAACAAATATTTATACTTGAAGCTATACAAGTACTGCAATCCTGTGAAAGGAAACACGACCACTTTACAGCTGAGTCTGCTCAATTTATGCCACTCATTAATTTTCCTGGCTACGCTTCAAGTCCTCTATAAACTTGATGAGATGGATTAGATGTACTTCATAGACAACAGCCTCCGTCACAGCTAACTTTCTGCAGCTGGACCCGACTGTACAGTATACGGAGGCTGGCGATAATAACAATGATGCCTCTATTAAATGAACTTAATTTGCAGTTTGTTTTTTTAATAAAAATATAGCAAAACAGACACTGATACTCAAGATATTTCTTTTTAACACTGCAACAGGAGGGCACAGCTATGTGTCCTAGAAAAGATTATCTGAAGTATTTGATAAGAACTACCTATTCAATGTGTATTTTCACTTCTTAGAATAGAAACAATAAAGTTTCAGGAATTGTGTTTGTTTGGATGATGAACAAAGACCAGAGTACATTATAATACGAAGTTGTCTAGTTTCTCTGTTCTCTGGGTAGGACAGAGATAACTTCATAGAGCAACTGCTAAAAGATACTCTTCCTGGAAATGTTTGTTAATCCAAAAAGGCACAAGTCAAATCTTATGACCATTCTATTTGAAGATGTAAAAGACAAAAATAGAGAATGTATACCTCATTTGGAGTATGTGGTCATATCAAAGGTTAATCAGCTAACATTTTTTGAATGCTTACTGGGTGCCAGGCACTGTAATAATGTTTTTACATACTTTAACTCACAAGAATTCTATGAAGTAATTTATAATTATTACCCTTATTTTACACATGAGTGAACAGAAGCTTTAGAGAGAATAGGGACATAGCCAGTATTTGTACTTCAGCCAAAGATGAATTATTAAAGTTAGACTGATAGATAATAATTTTTATAAAGACTCAGAATATATTATCTGTCGTACATTCTGCTTTTTTAGTAACTTTCTTCCTAGACAGCTAAACAGCAAAGTCTTGTAATAACTATGAGGAATAGGAAAAGAAAAAGGAAACTTTAAAAGCAGATTTTCTATTACATTCACAATTCTAAAATAAAAATTACCAAGACTGTATTATTTTAATATGAAACTTAACCCAATGACTATTGAATATTATTTTATGTTTCAATACTGACTTACTGTTTTTGAACAACTTAAAGTGGCATCAGCACTATTAAGATATAGGTGCTGTAACTTATCCAACTTTTGTTAAAAATTGCTTCTGGAATGAGGTTGGGTGGATAGATAAACTGCAAGATTGGCATAGCCAATGTTAATTCCTAGCTCCACTTGTATACATTTTCCCAGTTAGCAGGGGGAAAAAATTTACTATAAAAGGTAAGAGTTAGAGAAGCTACCATATACAGTCCTAACAGGCAGCCATGCCAGGCAACAATCCTACAATCGTTCTTTCCTCCAGAAGTGCTTATGTCGAAATGCAGTCACCAAATAAAAGCTCCTCCCCACCCCCCATCTTCGTCCACTGATATCTGTGGAAGTTTACAAATAGAAGAAGAATCTCATAATGTTGTAGTGACGCCAAGTCTTAGATGAGAAATTCTAATACATGGGAGGGGGTTTAATTAGTGCTCTCCTTTATTTCTCTACGAAGTTTTGACTTTGGAGGAGAAAGATAGATTGGAAAATGACCAACAGACCCCAGATAATATTAAAGAAGACTGTTTTCAGGGCACAGTTCATGACACCATAAGAGAAACAAGACAGAAGCTTGTCTCACACAGTTTTGAGAGAGAGGTTCAAACTAAAATTACAGACCCATGAAAAAATAATCCAGGGGAAAGTTAAAATCAGAGAATATGGAAGAGATTAGATCAGGTACTGAAAGAACCATCAAGAAATAGATGAACATGTACCACTGCTCACACAGTACAAAAAAAGTGCATTAAATTTTGGGTGCCATGGAACGTTGGGGGGTGGCACTCGCTACAAAAAAAAAGGCAATTGAATTATATACTTTTTACCTAGAACAGATTTATGCAAGAAAAGCAAGACCATACTATATGTTACCAAATAAATACATAAATAAATAGTATATCCTATAGATACTTTTGCCTGGAAAAGAATACTCTTTATATCTCTGGGCAAAATTCAATAGATCTTTATTGATCATTTGAGGTGAGACACAAGGGGTGGGGAATACAAATGAGAGGGAGAATAGCTAATATATATTAAGGACTTGGAATGTGCCAGACCTGGTTCTAAGTGTTGTGTCAGCTCCTTTAATCCTCACAGTAAGGTATGAAGGTTAGGTGTTCACTTTACACATGAGGAAACTGAGGTGCAGGGGAGTAAGTAATTTGCTCCAAGTCACACAGCTAACAAATGTCAGCTTCACGCCCTGGATGTCTGGCTTTAGAGTTGTTTTTCTTAAGTACTACACTATAATGTGATCTTTATTCTTTCTTAGTTCTCAATTTGCTAAAAACAGATAAAAATAAACAATAATTCTGAAATAGCAAAAAATCTCTAATAAAGATATCTTTAAAGTTCTATACATGCATGGAAGATGGGCTAGTTACGCTAGGACTGGCAGGAAACTAGGATGCATTTTGAGGAAGAGGTAACATCTGAGTTCATATATATGGAAATTTCCTGTCTTGCTTTCTGAAAAATCCTATTTGTGAGATAGAAAAATCATTAAGGAAGTTTTGAGGGGGCAAAAGTGGCTTCCAATAAATAGTATCTGGTACTTGATACTACAAAACTAGTAAGAATCTTATTAATAATAAGATTATGCCAAAATATGGGGGAGCCTGGGTGGCTGCCGGTTGGGAGTCAGACGTTGGCTCAGGTCATGATTTCGTGGTTCACGAGTTCAATTACCATGTCGAGCTCTGTGCTGACAGCTCAGAGCCTGGAGCCTGCTTCAGAGTCTGTGTCTCCCTCTCTCTGCCCCTCCCTTGCTTGCACTCTGCCTCTCTCTCTCAAAAATAAAAAAATTTAAAAAAGTTATGCTATAATATCAAAACATGTAACAATAATATCATCTTGTGTATTACAAGCTTTTTAATTTTCTAAACTTATTTTTGATACAATGGTTGAACATAAACCACTGAAAGTGGTGAAGAAACCAAAACAGGGAATAATTTTTATATTTGTAATAACAGAAGGAATATAATTCAGCTTAATAGTTAAGGACACTAGTATAACAGAGACAGGTGAAAAGGGAAGAATTAGGATATCTAAGCTCTGTCTTTGCTCTGTCTTCTCCATGAAGTGGACTAGTCTTCAAACTGAAAGCTGGAACAATGGTCATCAAAAGGAATTAAGGCCCAAGATGGGCTTCACTGTAAATGAGTCTTTGGATCCAGATTAATGGTACTCTATGAATTAATACTTTTAGAACTATTTGAAATTATGTTTAAAAATAATTTCACTTATTTAGGAGTCATACTAAACTCAGAACTTACTTCCAAGATATATGACTGAGGAAAAACTTAGGCCTCAGAAGTGATCAATTTCCAAACAAATAAACCTTTCTTTTTTATAAGGTGATTTGTTAACAACAACAACAAAAAAACTGTCACAGGAAAATTAATGATTCCCGCAAAGCATTATACAAAATTAAGACATGATAGTTAGTGGAGATATTTGTGAGAAATGTGAAGTAGGCAACCATATAGTTATATTTCTATACACACATGCATTAGAGATTATTTGTGGGAAACTTGTACGAGGTGGTCGTGGAATTAGATAAACATCCATAGTTGTATATGTGCACACACAGATAATGCATATATAACCACCCCACCCAAAGACTAAAGAATAATGGCGTGGTGTCATTCTGAAAGAAGGCCAGTGGGTTTACAAGCATGCCCATAGTACCTCATCACACAAGTTTTATCTGAGACTATAAAATAGATACCTCATATTCCATGGCAACTTTTTTTAAAAATGTGTATTTATTTTTGAGAGAAAAAGAGTGTAGGTGGGGGAGGGGCAAAAAGAGACGGGGAGAGGGGATCTGAAGCAGGCTCTGCACTTAAGCAGAGAACTCAATGTGGGGTTGAACTACAAACGTGACATGGTGACCTGAGCTGAAATCAGATGCTTAACCCCCTGAGCCACCCAGGTGGCCCCTGGGGCAACTTTCTTAATAACTGTAAAACTGATGTTATTTGAAAAGAAATTTGTAAGTACAGGATGGAGGAGGATACGCTTGACCCGAGGATTGATTTGCTGACCAAAAGCATGGTGTGAACTCAGCATCTGATAAACTTGTTGTAAAAAAAAGACTAATATGACTGGTCAGCATTTTATATAGAATGGTGGCTATAAATCCAAGAGTTGTTGGCTAAATCAGGTTTTACCATATTTAATAAGGACATGCTTTAGAAAGCCCAAAACTGAATGATTTTAGGTGAGAAAAGATCAGTCTGGTTTAATTCCTATTCTCATCACATCCTTTCATGGCCACCAATCAATTCTGATGCCTGCTTTACTTTTTAAGGTAGTTTATTTAAACTGTTTTAGAACTACTGTATTAAGGGTTTTTTCTGGACTCCCAGATTCCCAGTTCACAGAGTAGCAATAAGGCCGACCTCTGGGCACAGCCTGGCTAGAGCCTCCTGAGCCACCAAGCTCATGATTAGCTCCTTCCTGAAACTAGAGCAGAGACGATTCCCCGCACAAGGATCTTGAGAAGCATGGAATATAGAAAAGAAAGTAGCACATGACTAATGGTGGTACACAGTCCATTTTTATCACAGACTGCCAGTCTGGGACGTTACTTTCCACAAACTGCAATCTAGTAATTGTCATGGAATAACAAAGCTGGGAAAAACCTGAGAGGTTATTGTATTTTACATTTATTTTATAGGGGGTAAGCACCCTGCTGATAGTCACCAGTATTAATGGAAACAGGGTTCCTTGTCGATTGGAATCCAATGCTTTTGTCCCACCTTATCAGCTGCCAACACAATACTGGTGAAGGGTGGGATAGCCATGTCATATAAAGTACAGTTTATGACCCAGGATATATTTAGATGACTAACAGAGTTTTATTGATGTTCTTATGCACATGACAAATTATCTCATTTAGTAAGTAGGTATTTATTTTGTGTTGTTCTTTTATTTAGTGTAAAAAAATGAAACGTAATGAGATGCAGTGATATTGAAATGAAGTCTGAAGAGCATATTTTGACTTCGTATAACATAAATATTTCATAAAAATTAAAATTGACTCATCAAGAGTGTTTTGCTTTCTGATACAGGAATCTACATGATGCTCCTCGAGAAAGGGTGGGTATAATTGGGGATATCCTAGCACTAACAAAAATATGGAGTGTGTATGTTCTAAGGTTCCCAAGCCTCTGAAAAACAATCATTACTAAAGTTTAATATTTATATTTTCCTTAATTCCACAGAACAAAGTGATGAAAGAAATCCATAAAAGGCTTAACATGCTCTTCGGGACAACATGAATAAATAGGAAGACTGGTATAATTATGCATATACCTACTTGGGATGTATGTGTCCGTACTGCCTCAAATGGAAAAAGAAATATCAAAGATCTCCTTTCTCCAACATAGACAAAAATTTCTCTAAGTCTGTCTCTAAAATATTTTCCCTTAGGGGCGCCTGGGTGGCTCAGTCAGTTAAACATCTGACTTCAGCTCAGGTCATGGTCTTGCAGTTTGTGAGTTCGAGCCTTGCATTGGGCTCTGTGTTGACAGCTCAGATCCTGGAGCCTGCTTCAGTTTCTGTGTCTCCCTCTCTTTCTGCCCACCTGTGGCTCTCACTGTCTCAAAAATAAATGAACATTAAAAAAATTAAAATATTTTCCCTTCGTATTTTGAAAATTTGAAAGTTGAAAAGTTTTACCCATTTTCTCTCCTGCAGAACACATTTTCCTTTTTATAGGACAGCTAGAAACCTCACTGAATACCCATATTGTATTATCAGAGGACAAGCTTTCTACATCTTTAATGCCTGGGTGTTTGAGTTAAAGGTCCTAATTTTAAGAAATGAAAACACGAACTAGTTTGTAAACCTTATTTCCCCCATGAATGCTATGTCTCCTTTCCAAACAACAATCCATTTCAGATACATGGTTTTGTTATCTTTTAAGACACAGAGGAACCTGAAAAGAAAATGATACACCTACCTCATGGTATTTTTTAGTGACTTTGCTTGGGACACACTGACACTCATTGCAGTTGTGGAGACAACAGGCACAGTTTCCACCACAGCGTTTAACCAGGAGACAACCTGGCCAGAAAATGGTATCGGTTCTCTTTAGTTCTTCCCTTATGGACACCGAGAAGTTACGAGGTGTGCAGCTGTATAGTCTTACCTCCTCTTTTAGTAGGTTCAGATCCACCACTACATGGCATAAAAGGAAGCAAAGAAAAATACATGTTTGTGCTTTGAGCTTGGTTTCATTTCAACAGGCTCTTTTCAGAGAAACCTATCCGATTCACAAACAATACGGCCAACAATATCTCTTCTTATTTTAACGAGATTTTAGGGCTATTGCAGCTCAAAAGTCTGACTTTCATTTTATAGTAAACAAAGCTTCATTATGACTTACTGACCAATAAAGAGATACCATTGTGCAATATTAGGAACAGAGTCAGCAAAACAGTCGAGAGCTATAAATAGGAAACTTTACAGAGAAAAAGAGGGCTACACCTTTTAACCCTCGTAAAAAAGTAAACAAGGAGAGCATTGGAGGGAAGAATAGTATGTAAAACGATGAATGCTTTGATTAAAAAACAAATGGAATTTTTAAAGAGGATTGGAAGCTCATGCAATTAATGAAGAACAACTTCTAGAAACTTGCAGACAGAACTTTACATAACTTTTCTGGCAATAAGAGTCAGAAAATATAAAAAGAGCATGAAAAGAATGCATTTTTGAGGACAACTGAGTAGACCATGAGTGAAAAAAATGACATCTTAAAAGGGCTGAAGTTGCTGAAAACCTCTGCTTCCGATGCATGGAGTAATTCATGTCTGAAATTCAGCTTAACCAGACTCCTTCAGATTTCTATTCTTCTCTCCTTCTAAAGGAAGGAAGAGACGTCTAATTTGTAACAATTGTCTCTATTCTTTTAGTAAGTTGGTTAACTATATAGTGTTTTATCCTTTAAAAGAATACCTACTTGTGAAGACCAAACAAAATATTCTTTCATCAGATTGTTGCAGTAAATTTTCAAAGCATTATTGTTTTTAATTAGAAAATGATACTTGTCTCAGATAAATGATATCAAAATAGCATGTTGTATTTAATATGAATTTATATATAATATGAGACAGCACTTAACTATTAGGATAAGCATCTCTCTACAATTTTAATTTCTGCCTTATAACTTTGCCTTTTTCCCCTAGAAATAGTCAAATAATAGCAGTTCCAATAAAATAGAAGAGTTTTGGGTAACATACAATTCATCAGAAATTTTTCTTCAAAAATAAAGATTTTATTAAAATTTGGAATGTTACCTAAATATCTTGTAAATAATGCATATGCAATTGTAAATTATAAGCACACGTAAACTATATGGTTGACTAAAACCTTGGTCAAGTATAGGGAAGCACCAAGGAAACGCTAAATCAAAAGGTTCACTTCAACATCTTATTTAGCTAAAAAATTATTTTTTCCAACTCAATAGAAAACCACTGTTTTGAGTAGTTAAAGATTTCCCTTTCAACTGAAAATTGATCGTGTGAAAGGAAAGCTTTTAAATATTTAAGAGGAAATGAGTTCATTCTTTTTTGAGTGTCATAAAAGACCAACTTATCTCTAATAAAAGTAATGAGATAATTGAGTTAAATGATGTCACACATTTCACCTGATTTCATTTCGCTGAACTAACAGTATTTGTACATATTGCTCTTTCATTGTGAAAGCTATATATGAGTTTATCTGAATCTTTTCTCTAGAACTTAGTATCTGGGCAAGAAGGGTTTAGAAAGTCTAAAACATCCACAAACATACAAAGCCAGTTGCCAACACTTTCAACGCTGATTTAAGATTTATGCCTCTTTAGAATGTGAATGAAGCTCTTAGCCTTCAAAGGCTATTCATCTACCTCAGTGTTAAACACACTATTTCATGAAACTAGAAAATGAGACTGTATATGTTCACTTTAAAATGTTTACTTAACCACAATAAAAGGTTAGATAGATTTCCCAAGTGAACTGAGTTATGATACCTGCTGCAATGTGAAAATTTAAACACTCTTGCAACTTGGCTTCCACTCATTTATCATGTTTGACACAAAAGTCAAAAGCCCTTTTTAAGTAAGCCTGACTTAGAAAATAAGGTATTTTCTTTTTCCGCAGTAGCAACGTATGAATGAAAACCTTAAGCCAAGAGGAAGAAAAGGGAGAAAAATGAAAAACATTAACACAGCCCACACTGGCCTACAAAATACAATTAAGGATTCTCAGTTTGACATATCTTATTTGAAATTTAAGCTTCCGACTCCTAAGCCTTCAAGCTCATCATCTAAGCTTCATTAAAATAAGTCATGTGACTATAATTTGATGTCATGAATTTCCAAGCATTGTGAAGAACTTCTAGGCAAAAAGAAGAGGAGGAGGAGGAGGAAGAAGAAGAAGAAGGAGGACGAGGAGGAGGAGGAGAGGAGGATAAGGAGAAAGAGAGAGAAAGATCATGTCCAATACATACTTTTTTCTTTAGAACTTAACTATAGTATTATGGAAGTTTCCCTCTGCAAAATATTTGAAATGTCAAAATCGGTGTTCAGGTTCTTTATACCCATTTCATAACTACTCTCTAAGATAATACATGCATAAACTAGTTGGTCTTTCTAAAGAAGAAAGGTTTTGGGCATGGCACAAATTAAAGTTGTTTTTCCTACTGAAAATTTTCTTGATCAGATTCACCCATACTGCAGGTTTCACTAAAAAGAATAATACTGACTGAAAACAAATCATGGTTACACTTTACTTTGTTTGTTGTTCATTCTTTTAAGATAGTCAGTCCAAGGATATTCTATTACTGTAATGCAATCTGAGGGTGGTCTTTCTAAGATGAATGTGGTAACACTGTGATATGTTTATTCTGTGGAAAATCAATTTTGATGTCTAATTAGAAGCTTTTAAACGTTTTACTCCTTGTTCCTTTGTAGAAAGACTCTTGGGAGTGGAGTTGGTTTTGTCTATATAGATGTTATCCCACACCTGCATTTTAGTTTACATAGAGTTCCAAAAATATACACTGCTTTTCTCACACTTACTGTATGCTTAAAAAGTTAATAGTTTTGGCAAACTGCAAAGGACATCAATTTGGAAAGTGCTAAATGAATATTTGAAAGATCTGGTTCAGTGCTGGATGCTTTTAAATACATGCTAGCCTCTGGCCAAATCTTCACTGTGCACCAGGTGGAGAGGTGCAGGCGTAAAGGCATGGCTAGAGGGGAGACTTTTAGGCTGGAATCCTGAGATCGGCTGTCAAAAACAAGATCTGAGCTTAGAACCTGGTTTACTCCCTTTGCTTCTTCCAGATCAACATGATAATCTACTTCAAATTTAACAAAGGCTCTATTCACAAATGTTTCAGCCAGGCTTGCAGATCTTCATTTTCCTGTTCCTAAGTGGGAGGGAAGGGAAGTGTTTGTAAGTTATTCATCAAGATCCAATCTTATAAATATGTAACAGCTTTCAGCATCTGGACAGGATTCTGCTGCCCATGTACTTTAACACCAATTTCAAATATTGCTGAAAGGAAACCACGTCTGTTGGCATAGCAAACATCATGGTTGGGCAAGTCTGAACATGACCTGCTGAGATTAAAGCTCTTGATCCAGAAGGGCTGCAACTCTTAGCAGGAAAGGGCAGGAATCGGGTTTCTTTCTGACAAGATTTAGAAGAACAAGTCTGGTGCAATCTGCCCTTGTGAATTGCTCAAACTAACTAAACCATGTTCCTTCTACATAAATTCTCCAGACTGTCATTCCATTCTCTAGAGTGATCCTGGGTAGATTTCAATGTTTCTTTCTGAGAACCTGAAAGAGATTTTTTGAGTGCATTATAATTAGCCAGTTATTTCTATTGCGTGTTCATTTGTGTCTGATATGGATACTCTCCAATCCTGACATCACTAGGAAAATTAGCTAACCTCAGAGAAGACTCAGTTAATATTATTTCCAATTTCTTAACCATGTGGAATTAAGTTTAATTATCAACACTTTTACTCTTGAAGGGAGATATGCTCATATGGTCAAGTGATCATTTCAGAGGCAAACTAATAGAGAGAAAAATTATCATTGTGGGAAGTTCCCTTAGGTCATTCTTTTCTTGCTCTGAATTCTATCTTGGCAACTGCTAGTCTTATTTTGTGGTGAGCCATTGTTATTTTCCATATTATTTATAGAAATTTCCAGGCTCAGGAGACAGAAATTAATATAATCCTGACCCACGAGGAAATGATAGATAACAATTTTGATTTTTCTCCCTTTTCTAGGCCCAAACCTGGTTTAGCAGCTAAGGTAATCTTTCTTGAATCTCTAAAACAGTATACCCCCAAAATTAAATTTGAATAAGCACTAATTCTCATGAAATGTAAAAGAGGACTTCATCAAAATGATATTTTTGAATTAAAGAAATGACAAGAATTTTCAGCAAAACTATCCTTTTTTAGTCTTCCAAACCCACTGAATTATAATTGCTTCTCTCTGTATGCATTCTTATTTAATATGTAAATATGCTCAAATGTTATGAAAATGGGTTAAATATGTCACTGAAGAATTTTAAACTCTACTCATTAGAAGCTATGGTAGAAGAATTCGAAACATTAGCTGTTAAGAGAATCAAATGAGGTTTGAATCTGAAGGGAGAACTTACCTCTGGATTTTCTTCCAAAAACAAAAGCTTTGCCAAGAAGTTGCCAAGTTGGCCTGTATAGATCTTCCAAGTCCAACTGCCATCTATCTGGTTCAAGATACCGAATAAGATCTTCCAAGGTACTAAAGGCAGTGACAGCGTTATTAAGTAGATCCAGTGGCAAAGCTGAAGGGGGTAACACTGAGGGGCTCACAGCCTCTGTGAATTGCTGAAAGTAAAATGAATCTCTGTTAACTATTTTAAAAATGTGAATGTATTTGTTCTGGACTTATGTACAAAGTTAGGCTTTAGTAAGGCTGAAAATGCAAGGGAAAGGAAACTGTATTCAACATAGATGATAATTGCTTTGCAAAGAATTCTTGTAGATAAATTCCAATAAATTTTCTGTGCAGTCAATGAGAAAGACATTAACTTTTATTATCACAAACCATGGCAGATGTGGATATCTGTTGCTTAAATAAGAAGAAAATGTCTTTATGCTTCAATTAGGGACTTATAATGGAAACTATAACACAGTTTAGCAAATTTTTCTTTTGCTTTTCACTTTTCATTTTCCTCAATCTGCAAAAAATCAACAGGGACTTATGCAAATGAGTGTCAGACAAATTAAAAACGTAATGTAAAATAATTAACCCATGAAGAATTAGAACAAATACAGGTGAAAAGCCTTTCACACTGGAGAATTTGTTAGTTAAGGTAGCCAACACATAACCCATGAAAATAACTTTGATGAATTTGCCCATACTTTTTTTTTTTAATAAACAGGATTAAAAGAACGACACTGGGAGAACACCCTAATAAATGACATAACTGTCACAGGATTCGTGTCCAGAATATGCAAAAAAACCCCAAAAACCTCCAACAATTTGATAGAGAATGGGTAAATTCCAGACAAGAAGCTTGAATGACCAATAGATATATAAAAGCATGCTAAAATTCATTAGTTATCAGAGAAGGGCAAAACAAAATAAGGTATTAATTCACATACAAAAAAGAAGATACTATTTTATATACATGAGATAGGCAGGGATTGAAAAGAAAGGATTGCCAAGGATGTGGGTAAATTGGAATTTCTCTGTTCTGCCTGCAGAATTGAATGTAAATTGCTATATCCACTTCAGCTGATTTAATGGATGTACACAGGATATTAGAGCTAAGATTTATATGATGCATGTCCCTGTAATTCAGTTTTATATTAAAAAAAGGTTTATATCTTTTTATTTGTGCACATGGAAATATGTGCAATAATATTCATCACAGTGTTGCTTGAAACAGAGAAAACTTCAAAGTAATCTGAATGCCCATGGATAGAGCGATGGATTAAAAGACATCATTTTAAATGGTAAACCAAAATGGGGCAATAATTTCAATAAAAGTTCAGTAACAAACCTGCCCCTGCAACCACCAAGTTTTACACTGAACTACAGTTAGGCAGTGATAGATCAGAACCGAAATCAAAATAGGCAAAATAAATACATGAGCAAATGCTTAATTATTATTATTATTATTGTTATTATCATTTATTTTTTTAAGTTTATTTTGAGAGAGAGAGTGGGGTGAGGGGAAGACAGAGAGAGACAGAGAGAGAATCCCAAGGAGGCCCCACAATGTCAGCACAGAGCCCGATGTAGGGCTTAAACTCACCAGTTGCGAGATCATGACCTGAGCTGAAACCAAGAGTCGGATGCCTAACCAACTAAGCCACCCAGGCGCCCCAATTCTTTTTATTTATTTATTTATTATAATTTTTTAAAGTTTTATTTGTGTAAGTAATCTCTACACCCAATGCAGGGCTCAAACATACAACCCCGAGATCAAGAGTTGTATGCTCTTCCAACTGATCCAGCCCGGCGCCCCTATTTTTATTTATTATTATTATTTTTGCAGAGGAGGAGAGAGGAAGAGTATGGAATATGGAATAAAGCATTTGTGTTGGTTGATGTTCATTCAGTAGTGTTTACAATAACAGAAAATTGATAATAAATCTAAATTTATGGTATTGAAAACATTAGTTGCACTGTACTCAAACTGAAATAGTGTACCATTATTATACATTAAGTCCTCTTCTTAGTCCTGTTTTAATTAACAAAAGAAATGCCTACTATGTAGTAAATGACAAAAAAACTCAGCACGGTATATAAATATACCTTGATTTAATATACATAAATGTATACAATATACATGTCTATATTTTTAACATTTTTATAATAAATATGGATTCCTTTTAGAGATCCAGTAAAAATAACACTTGTTGTAGTAATTAAAAAGTAAAAAACTATCATGTAAGCTCTTCCTTTTAATCTTTATTACTTGGATCCTGGGCTGGATACTGGAAACAATCTATTCTATTCAGCAGACTCTAATGTTGTCTCCTTGCCTTCAGTCTTTCCTTATTCCCTTTATTCCGTGCTGCATAACCCCGGGTTAATCTACCTAAAATAACTTATCACTGATCATGTGATGAATCTGGACAAATGCCTAGAGTGATTTCTCATCTGGAGGATAAAATCCAAATTCCTCACCCTGCATTCAGGATCCTCACAATCTGACCTCGGCTCACCTTTCCCATTTAATCCTCTACTCATCAAAGACATGCACATTTTGTTCCAATCAATCCAGTCTCTTCACTAACTACTGCACATGTCATATTCATCGCAGACCTTGTACCTCTACCCATGCTAAATACTGCTACCCTTCCCCCATATGCAAAGCTCTCTCTCCTGTGATCCGCATAATAAATCTTTACCATTTATAATGGCCTTTCTTGAAACATGATTCATCCATGAAAACTTCCTTAATAACAGGGCCATCGTTGGCCATATATCTCAATTGTGTCAATTTGAAAAAGATCCTTTCTCTGGGCTATCCTGAGGGCACATGGCTTGAAAAGCAGAAGCTGTTCTATAAATTACGAAAAGGACAAAGGAAAGGAAAGGAAAGGAAAGGAAAGGAAAGGAAAGGAAAGGAAAGAAGGGAAAGGGAAAGGAAAAGGAAAAGGGAAAGGAAAGGGAAGGAAAGGAAAGGAAAGGGAAGGAAAGGGAAGGAAAAGAAAGGAAAGGAAAGGAAAGAAAAAAGAAAAAGAAAAGAAAAGAAAAGAAAAGAAAAGAAAAGAAAAAAGAAAAGAAAAGAAAAAAGGACCACTGTTCTCTGCGGTAGGCATATCCCCTGATGAAGTTCATAGCTTTATGGTGCAGATCCTTCTCTGTCCACAGGAAGAGGGCCATTTTTATAAAGCATAATCAGCAGAAATGAATGTGGCAGTCTTGGGTCAACACTGATTTCATTCTTATTTTAAAGATCTAATTTCAATAATGTCAAGAGTGTGGCTAAAGTATTACCACAAAGATGTTTTCAATTATTCAATCCAACTTTTGAGAGTAGAAACCAAATGTAATACATTTCTGTTTACCTCTAGTATTTTTTTAATTGTCCAAGAAATGTAAAACTGCTGATAGAGAATAATATTATAATGTATAACTATATTATGGATATAAATAAACAACTGTCTAATAAAAGCTTTCATTGTTAATAAAATAAATTTGGTTAATATTAAGTTTATAATGTGAAAAGGTTAATGCAGATGTTGTGCAAATTTTTAAAATATAAGCCAAAATGTATGTTTATTAAAGTGAAATTAAGGGCCAGTAATACTCAAAGAATAACTGAGTTATTACTCATGACTATGATAATATAAAACAAATCAAATGTGTCATGATCTGCACACAGAGAGTAAATGTAGAAAGCTAATACAAAAACACACTATTCGTTAATATGTCAGAGTGCAGATGTATATTTTAGGTATGATACAAAATTGTTATTTAAGCCATTTTCAATTAGACCATAATACAAGAATGGCTTATTTTGCTTCCACATTTGTTTGAGCATCTCTGCATAGAGCATTACTTCTGAAGCAACAAAACGTTCCAACTGAAATCAACACTGCTGAAATAGATGCAAATTACTTATACAAAAGGAAGCAAAACAAAATAAGCCTATACTATTGGATACGCACACCTTGGGTTCCATGAAGTATCAGCATATCAATCATCTGAAATGACAAAGGCTGGGAGAAACCAAGTTGGCATACATTACTTCCATCAGTTGGTGTTATAAACCTCCAAGTCTCTAAATATTTAAATTAAAATACGATAAATTAAAAAAAAAGATAATGATACACACCAGTTCCCACCTCAACACAGGAGGCGATAATCAACTTGCCTTCCCTGGGTTCAAAGAATCAGTCTTTGGACAGAACAGATGAAGCATGCCTTTATATAAGGGCTTTCTCATGACTCTTAACCGTACCCACTGGTTCAAGAAGAAACACGTTATTCACTAATGTAGTTCTGCTTTCCTAAGTTGTCTAAAGGATTCTCAGAGAAAAGGGAGAGCAATGGAAAAAAGAAGTTAGAGGAAAAAAATGCCTTCTGATCCTTTACATTTTGATTTCTCCTCTAATTAAAAACTACTCTTTTCAGTCTAAGTCATAGCCTTTCCTTCAACATTTAGTGTTTAAAGAATTCTAACAATATCTTCTATTTAAAAATACTAATGTTGGACTAAATGCCTTAGATTGAATTGGATTTGCACATCCTCCACTCTCTCTTCTATTCACCATAAAAACAGAAACGTACTGGGGTGCCTGGGTGGCTCAGTCGGTTAAGCATCCGACTTCGGCTCAGGTCATGATCTCACGGTTTGTGATTTTGAGCCTTGCGTTGGGCTCTGTGCTGACAGCTCAGAGCCTGGAGCCTCCTTCAGATTCTGTGTCTCCCCCTCTCTCTGCCCCTCCCATGCTCATGCTCTGTCTCTCTCTGTCTCTCAATAATAAAAACATTAAAAAAAAAAGAAAATAGGAACTTATTACTAAGTTATGTGTCATCCTAAGAATATTTAGTGGATGATAATGGTCAGTAATGGAAAGCACAGTTTCTTGGTGTGCTGTAACTTAAGCTAAATTGACACCCTTTCTTTAGTAAGCCAGAAAAAAAGGCTTTTTCTGCCATTCCGTACAGGGCAGCAATGACAACTGGGTGACTCTCTAGTCCCAGCCTAGATGTTCAGGTATGTTACTTGGAAGGATAGATGGTGAAAGAGCAGAAAGAGATCTGATATTTCTATGCAGTGAAGTGTCCTGTTGAACGATGTGTTTCTAAAATGACAGTGCCATGTACTAAGAAGAAGGATCCTAAACAAAATGAGGTCTTTTAAATTTCTTGGTGAAAGTTACCCTGAATGACAGAAGAGCCCTGATCAAGAGTCAGTGAGTCTAGACTCTAATCCTGAAGCTGCTCCCACTTAGGGAAGAGAGTTTGGGCAAATACTATAACCCCTCTGAGCCTCAGTTTCCTCCTCTGTAAAGCGCTGGCTACTAAACTCAGTCACCTCTAAGCTTATTTCTGGGTTTTAAATTTAAGAATTTTATGTAATTGTCAGGTATAAGAGGGCTCATTTTCTTCACATCTTCGCCAATCCCCTGATCTCGTCTCCCTGATGATAGCCATTCTGACAGGTGTGAGGTGGCATCTCACTGTGGTTTTGATATTTATTTCCCTGATGTTAGTGATGTTAAGCATCTTTTCATGTACTGTTAGCCATTTGGATGTCTGCTTTGGAAAAACAAACAAAACATGTCTATTCAGGTCCTCTGCCCATTTTTTAAATAAGATTTTTGTTTTGGTTATTGAGTTGTATGAGTTCTTGGTATATTTTGGATATTAGCCCCTTATCTGACATATGGTTTGCAAATTATCTGTCCCATTCCACAGGTTGCCATTTTATTTGATTGACTGTTTCTTTGATGTGCAGAAGCTTCTAGTTTGATAGAGTCCTACTTACTGATTTTTGCTCTTGTTGCTTGTGCTTTTGGTATTATTACCAAAAAATCCTTAGGCAGTGTTGGTGGGGATGTAAATTTGCTCAAATACTATGAAAAACAGTATGGAGGTTCTGTACAAAATTAAAAAGAGAACTCTCATACCATATAGCAATCCCATTTCTGGGTACATATCTGAAGAAATGAAAACAGGACATTGAAAAGATGTTTACCCTATGTTTACTGGAGCATTTTTCACAACAGCCAAGATATTGAAACAACCTCAGTGTCCATCAAGGGATGAATGGATAAAGAACCTATGAGGTCTATCTACAATAAAATATTATTCAACTATGAGAAAGAAGAAAATCCTGACATTTGTGACAACATGGATGGAGTTTGAGGGCATTATGTTATGTGAAATAAGTCAGACACAGAAAGACAAATACTATATGATTTCACTTATGTAGAATCTAAAAGAGCTGAGCTTGTAGAAACAGAAAATAGAATGGTGGTTACCAGGAGCTAGGGGGTGGGAGAGTTGGGGAGATGTTGATACAAACTAGCAGTTAAAAATGAGTAAGTACTGGAGATCTAATACATAGCATTGTGATAACAGTCAACAATATTGTATTATATTCTAAGAGATCTTAAATATTCAACTACAAAAAAGAAGTCATTATGTGATGTGATAGAGGTGTTAACTAATGCTACGGCAGTAATCTTACTGCAGTATAGAAATGTATCAAATCGACAAGCTGTGCAACTTAAATTTACACAATGTTGTATGTCAATTATATCTCAATTTAGAAAAGAAGAAAAAAGAAAAAAAGGGTCCAATACAGCTTCAGCAAAATTTTGGAAAGCTTAAGAAACAAATGGGGCTTAAGATGGGGCTGAACTCTATTTTTTTCTTTAAATTTTCCTTGTTGCTTTAGGTTATCAGTGAATTTTGGGAGACACTGCCCTATGCTACAACTAACATAATTTGACTTTTTTGTTTTCTTTTCTTTTCTTTTTTTTTTTACTGTCCTGAGAGTGCATACAAGTTTACCTTGCCTTTTAAGAACTGAATGTCCTTAGAAAGGCAAACATATCTGGCTTATGAATGCAAGCTATGTGGCTCTAAAAATCAGAAGGAAAGAGATTCATGTTCAGAGAATTGATATCAGCATGTTTTCAAATACATAAAGATACATGTTGGGTTATGAACTGAATTGTGTCCCCCTAAAATACCTATGTTGAAGTTGTACTCTTCAATACCTCAGAATGAGACTGTATTCAGAGACAGGGCCTTTAAAGAGGTAATTCAGTTAAAATGAGGTCATTTGGGAGGGCTTTAATCCAATATGACCAGTCCTTCTAAGAAGAGGAAATGTGCTTACAAACATGCACAGAAAACACAGGGAGAAAAAGGCCAAAGAAAAAGGCCTCGGAAGAAGCCAATCCTGTTGATACCTTGATCTGGAACTTCTAGCCTCCAGAATTGTGAGAATATATAAACTTCTGCTGTCTGAGCCACCCAATCTGTGGTATAAAAGCAGCCCTCGCGAACTAAAGCACGGTGTCATCGACTTCTTAGTATCTATCACAGCAGCAAACAAAGGTTAATTTTATACTATACCCATTAAATTACTTGACATTTAATTCAAAAGCTCATGAGGTAGGCGCTGTAAACAAAACAAACCAAAATACTTACCCTGGTGAAATTTAACTTTTATATGTCGAGTATTCTCTATCTCCCTAAAGAGAGAGAATTTCCTTTTCCTATTATAAGTGTGATTTTTCCACTTATTTTTTTCCATTTATATTTTTCCAAAATAAAGCCAACCTGAGAATTTGCTGTGGTGAATCACATAAGTAACCCAACAAGTATCATACAAATCCTGGTGAGCATGGAGCGTAAAAAGTGAACTTAAGGGGCACCTGGGTGGTTCAGTTTGTTAAGCGTCTGACTTTGGCTCAGGTCATGATCTCACGGTTCATGGGTTCAAGCCCCGCGTTGGGCTCTGTGCTGAAAGCTCAGAGCCCAGAGCCTGTTTCAGATTCTATGTCTCCCTCTCTTTCTACCCCTTCCCCACTCATGCTCTGTCTCTCTCAAAAATAAATATCTGTCTCTCTCAAAAATAAATAAACATTAAAAAGCTGTTTTAAAAGTGAACTTAACATGAAAAAATAACTGAAAAACAGATCTATTTCTACTTTTATCAATGAAAAGTAACAGGCAGACCGGGGTTCACATCAAGTTATGGCCATCTGAGAATCAATGTTACAAGCTCAACACAGGAAGTTTGGCTACAAGAATAAGTCCTCTAACTGACTTCTCCAGTGTTAACTTTGGAGAAATCAACATTTTAGTGTTTTTGTATTTTACTATGGCTACTTTAAATATTTTATGCATTTATTATCATGTTTTCCTTTTTTAGAGAAAAAAAGCTGACTTCCTGTTTGGAACAGTACTATCCGAATTGCTTATAATTTCACAATAAATAGTTACGTATCTCTAAAAAAACCATAGCTTGACTTTTTATTAGGATTTTTGTGGCGAATGCAATTTCAAAAATATAACATTCACAGTGAGTCTTCCCTGGACAAATACACACACACACACACAAATGTTTACTCTCAGTAGCATAGCAACTACCACAAAACTTCCGGGGCCTACAAAGATTTATGCTTCAGCTTTCTTAGCCCTCTGCATTCACTATATTTCAAACTGATAAGGAGCCTTTCACTTCATTCATACCTAACAGAAGGGCTAGGAAAGCCGATTAGATTTGATTCTTGTTGCAGTCATTAAATACAAAGAATAAAATAAAAATCTAGGTGTTCTAAGAGAAGGAAAAAAAAAAGTGTTACATCACTTCGTAAAGGTGACTTCAGTGTCATTCATAGGATGTCAAGCTGCTATAATGTATATAGGTCTAACTTTCAAGAGCTTAGGAAGCAGACAGGGCACACAGACAAAAATGCCTGCCAGGAACAAGTGATGGGAGGTTCTGTAAAGACACAAGAATGTCCTGGAACAATTCATTTAAACATGCTTCTTTGTCCTGCCCCTTGGTCTTATCTGAATTCATCCAAAAAGTGATCTTGGTTATGTTTTTAAATTATTTTTAAGCCAGCACAGAAAAGCAAATGCTTGCATTCCTACTCGAGAACAGATGTTTTAATACTGTGTGGGTAATGCAGATTATATATTTAAGTGAGAAATCCTAGGGAAGGGGGCTGATTGCATTCATGTCAAGTCTTCATAAGTTCTGACTGAAAGAGCACGGTAATTGAATAAAACTTGACATATCTATACAACCAATCCTAGTGATAGGCCAGTATGAAAAGCGAGAAATGTTCAGCACCCAGGACTTTTTTTAAAACAGTGATTTCAAGGCTCAAACCTGACACTGACCTTCAAACACCAAGAGCTTTGTGGTTTTGGGCAAACCCTGAGTAGCAGCAGTACTCTGCCGGGGCCCAAATATGGAAAAAGAGATGTGACTAGCATTGCTGAAAATGCTGTCTTTAAAAAAGTAATGCTGATGTTCATAAGCACAGCTTCTTACTAAACCTGTGGATGAAATAATTGCTACCGGCTCCATTGTCCTATCAGCATGAAACTGGAGAATCACCACAATCTGACTACACTGACAAATTCCGACACAGTTACCCTCAAATCCTCCTCACCAAACATGTTTCCGGTCTGCAGGTGCCCCAGTTAAAGCATTTCACCCTGATGTTAATGCCTTAGGTTGGAAGGTCTCACGGAAGCCAACCCTTTGCCAGGGAGCAGGCTGACTGCAGGCTGGTGAATCAGCATCAACACACAGTTTTCCACTTCCTAGGTAAAGCTGTGGATTAGAAGTAATAATCTATACTGAAAACTAGAATCCCACAGGACAACTAAATAACATACTCCAAGCACATTTTCCACAATGGCATCTCTGAGAAGCCAAAATTAAGGTTTTTTTTTTTTTCCACTAAGAGTTTAAAAATTATTCCCCTGAATCAAAAAATGTGACAGGCCATAAAAATCTCGAACAACATCTACTAGCCATAAGTGTTTGACAACAAAACATCATATGACTTTTTTCCTAATCTTATTATATTGAATGCCTGTAAATTTGGTTTGTTACAGTACTCGAGAAATGGTCAATAGTAAGAAACTTCAGCTGAAAGAGAATGTAAACTACGAACTGTTAGAAGAAAAACACATCTTCATTGAAACACTTGAATTACGGTTCACCTTGAACCAAAATCCCTAAGACTCTCTTACAGAAATGTCTTTTATAGTTCAACATCTATTCTAATTCAATCTATTTAATTCAACAACCAATAAGGGACATTTTTGGAATGCTTTGTGAAGATCTAGCTGAGAAATGATGCCTTAGATTGGTAGATAGTTTTAATTATATGTTCAATAAATTTAATAGTTAGATGAGACCCTCAACCTCATTTGAATTTTGTATGGGAGGAAGACCTTCCTTTGGGTAAGAAACAATGGTACAGAGTTATGTATTTTTTAATCACTTGACAGTGATAAGAAGAGTGGGAGCATGCAGTTGAACCTGGAGACAGTGAAAAAAAAATCCCTCAGGACATGGCTGTGAGGAGTAAAATGAGACTATCTAATGGAAGGAGTTCACATGTATATAAAGTAGAAAGGTCACCAATGACTGCCTCCTGCCCCAACACCCAGCTTGAATCCAATGGTCCATTTTCTCAGTCTTCATCCTAACTTACGAGCAGCTTGCCAACTTTTCTTCCAATCCCAACAGATCATCTCCTTAGCTCTGTTTACTGGTTCCTCTTGATCACTTTACCTTTACAAGCTGGAATGTTCCAAGGCTCATTGTTTGGACCTCTTCTATTTTGTCTCCATTCTTTCCTTTAGTGATCTCACATTGTTTCAAAGCATTACATGTGACTTACATGCGGACTACTATCAAATCCCTACGTCTAACTGGCACCTTTTTGCTATCATAGCATATGGCAACTCCATCATCGGGAGTCATTCTTTGTGCCTCTCCTTTGCTTACATCCCACATCAAATTATCTTGGTTCTACCTTAGACCATGTGTAGAATCTGACCACTTTTCATCACCTCCACTGCTACTATTTTATAATCCAGGCTACCATCTGCAATAATCTGACTGGCCTCCCTGTTTTTGCCTTTGCCTTTGCTGAATAAATTAAATAATAGAGTTTTACGCATTCTACCACAAATGGTAGACATTATACTCTAATTATTTTAATTTTTCTAGAAACATGTATCTGTTTTTAAACTTCATATTTTTTAAATTATGGCTTTTATTTTAAATATTCTATTGATTACTCACAGTCAAACCTGATGGAAGAGGTTGGTACAGATTTTAGAAACCTCTCTTCCCCCATTATGCCTTCTGAAAGTTGCTGTTAATGCCACCCTGGGACACATTCTATCTGTTCAGAAGGCACTCAGTAATTGTTCTACAGACTACAGATGATATAAATTATGTTCTCTTCAGACTAGGATAGCCATGCCCACCAGCCAAGAAAATTGGGTGTTTCTGTAAATTACATGGTGCACATCTTAGTTATGAGTGTGTCTGTAGATAAATGTTCAAAGCACAGACAGTATCATTTCCCTTAGAAAACTGTTTTAAGGGTTAAGTAAAACAGTGTAATTTAAAATTTTAATCAAATTGAGCATTACATATATTAGGCATTTTCATGCATAGTTTTTATTGTATCTTTCGTTAGCACATTATATCAACTTTAGTCAAGATAAAAATTATTTTAAGAAATTTAGTTCATGATTTATGTTGGTTTGTGCCATATGGAGTGACATTACCTATTTTGTCAGTGTTCACTGATATCCCCACCCAACATTCTTATAACACCAACACGGCAAATCAGAGCTTGTCCTGCCCCAGAGGGGAAATCCTTGTTCAAACTCCTTTCTCTGTTAAAGCAGATTTATATTCAGTAGCTCTTAGGGGAGAAACAGGAATTTCACAACAGCCAGGTAAGTGAATGCATGTCCAGGTATGTTTGTGGCCAGGAAGAACTCTATGCTGAGGAACTTTAAATATATATATATACGTGTATAATATATATATATATTATATATATATAATGTCCTTAGCTCACATCTCTAATGTCAGTTTTTGGAATCTTTATCCCTTGCCAGTAAAGTCTTCTTATGAAATTAACAATAAAACCCCACCAAAAATGCAGGATTTCACTAGTCAGGCCCCCCTGTGTAACTGTTAACTTTAACTACAGTGTGTGGGACTGTACTGAAACAAACTCCTTTAAAGTAACTGTACAGTGAAAAGTGAATTTCATTTCAATGATGGAGGGAAATATGAATGACAACTATTTTATCAAGTGCTAAGTCACCTCCTTTTACATTTTTAATCACTCTGTGATATTCCTATTTTGCCATAAAGTTTTCAGTGCTCATCTCCAAATCCGAACACTTCCAAAAAAGAAAAGTGTAAACTATTTTATGTTCTTTCCTTATGTCCTTTCACATTGGTCACACTAAAATGAAGTTGTGTTACATGGTCAGAATTCTGGGCAGGTCAAGAGAAATCACCAAGGCAAAAGAGAGCATAGAATGTCCTTGTGAAAAGTTGCTACCATTATCCCCAAACACGCCGGAGAAGTCTTTTCCTCCTGCTGCTATAAGCAAGATAAGAGTTTGAAATTGGGGGCAGGTGAAAGTGAAATCATCTCACAAAGTGTGATATGACTATTATGTGCTGGCACTGAGGTGATGAAGATAAATTGCCACTGTGCTCTTCTTATCTCATGACGGATAAACAGGTGTCCCTTGGGTAAGGACTACAACAGGTTAAAAACTAAGTGCTGTGAGAGCGCTTAATTCCACCTGAAGAATTAAGGGGAGGCTACAAAGAAGAGGTTAAAGTTAATGTTGGGATCAGAGAAGAAGAAAGTACTTACACAGATTAGAAGGAAGCATTTCTGATATTTACAAAGAACCAGAGCTGGGAGAAAGACCAGCGCTGGGGTAAAAGGCAGAGGAAGAGTGTGGCTGAAGCATGGCCATGGCGGGGTGGGGTGGGGTGGGGTGGGGTGGATGGGCGGGTGGTGGGGGGGACGGTAGTGGTGGCAGAAGCGGGGAGGGCAGGTGCTGGGAGGTGAGGATGCCATGGAGAGCAAGGGTCTGCCTCATTAGGAAGCCTGTGTGCGCGCCAAGCTATGGAATTTGGATCCCATCTGCAAGGGGCAGGAGAATCCAAAGAGACTTTAAGAAAGGTGGGATATAATCAAGTTTTTATTTTTGGCTTTCTACTTCTCTTCTGTGTGAGGAGCTGAGGAAAGGGGTGTGAAGACTCTGGTGGAAGCCATAAAGAAGGCTTTGAACCTTTGCCCGTGCTATTTCCCTTTGTCAGGAATTACCTTTCTCCATTCTTCATTTGGCTCACGGTGACTGATCAGTAAAGAGTCAACTCCTCCAGGAAGTTTTCACTAACCAGGCTTGTTTCATCTCCAGAGTTACTACTACTGCTAAGCTGGGTGCCCTTTGCTCATCCTTTGCAACATCTCTACAAGTACACTGAAATGATATTATTGCACCTCTCTCTCCCACTTGCCCATAAAATATTTCAGAACAGAGGAGAGAGGTCTTATGTCTCCTGGGTAACTTTGATCCCTTTTAAAATCTGGCAGACAGAATATGAAAGAAATGATTTTTTTAAAAAAAAGTATGCTTTATAATCTGATGACCACCACTGAGGAAAAGAAACGAAGGGAAGGATGTCAAAGTCTGTCACTGTAGAATCAATAGGAATTGGCAGCTTATGGAATAGGGAATGAAGCAAAGAAGAGCCCAGCAAGGTATTAAATATTTCTAGCTTGAGACAATGAGCTGAGTGACAAAATAGGTAAGGATGAAAGAAGGAAAAGGTTCAGGTTGGGTCATGTTAAGTAGAGCACCTGTGGAGGATTGGCATGGAAATGTCCAATGGACAACTGCAAATACTTCCATGGCATTAAAGGCTGAGGGCTGGATAGGGATAGAGAGTTACAGCCATTACATATTTAAGGTTAGTTAGAGCCACAGAATAAGAGGACAAATAAAATGAGAAGAGAAGAAGATAATCACAGACAGGAAACTGGGATTCCCAATATTCAGATGCTAGTTAGCCAGCAATGGTGCCTGAAATAGATCAGCCAAAGATACTAGAAGAGAGTGTGCAGGTCCTGGAGGCATTAGCAATTCCGCAGCCAAAGGAGAGGAGAGTTTTGAGAAGTGGAGATGGACAGCAACCTCAAAGTGATGGAAAGATCAAGAAGGAAGAGGGATACAGATACATCCCTGTAGTTATTAAATGGGTGGTTTATACCCTTAGAAGTTTCAGTGAAGTGGGTAAGGAAGAAAAAGAGCCGTTAAAAAAAAGGAGCGTAAGTGGAGAAAGCGAGTAGAACTTACTTCATTAAGCTTGACAGTGAGAAAAAAAGGAGACAGATTAATCTGTTTATGGGAAGGATGATTACAAGAAGGCTTACTCTATATAATATGGGGAGGAATCTGTGTATATTTGCAGTCAGTAAAGAAGAGGCCTAATGAAGAAAAAAACAGAAATTTGGAGTCAGGGGAGAGTTAAGGTCCACTGCAAGTAAAGACAGGGCAAGAACATCCTCTTCATAAACTGTGTGGAAGAGTAAAATGTCACAGCATTTATGAAGGACAATATGACATTATTTTCCAAAGCCTTAAAATGCTCATTTTCTAAGATCTTATAAATTTCCTATTTAGAATTTTACCCTAAGAAAATAATCAGAGCTACAATCTAAGGACATTCATTGTAGCATTAGTAATAGAGAAGAGTAAAAATAAAATAAAAACCTAAGTGTTCATAAAAGAAAGATTGTTAAGTAAATGATTATAATGTATGCATGTATATGCCATGGCCATTGCCAATAATTTTAGCGTACATTGGAACAAGGTAGACATGAGCCCTAAGAGCTTAGTGATATAACTACGTCTGAGCTAAACTATTAAGCAAACAAGAGGATTTACGTTCTTGCATTTGTATTGTGCAAAGAGACTGAAGAACAACATCTTGTTCATTGTTCCCTAATTTAAGGTGAATAAACACCTAAAAATAGACTCCTCAGATGTCACTCTGATATTCAGGGCACCTACTGGCTACCTACGTCCTGGAAGGGAGCAGCCAGCATTAAGTAAAGGGATTACTGGATAGCTCTGTCAGTACGAGTGGGCTGTAACCTGGGCTAAAAAGTGTAACCTTCACCTATTTAAAGAAGGTAAAATTCTATCAACCAGAATCAACTAAATGGATTACAAAAATAACATCCATTTTTTGTATGTAGAATCTAATGCATGGATTGGGGAGAGCTAGAATACACTCGGAAGATGCAAAGTCATGGCGAAGTATAATAAAGTTCAAGGTCAATTTCTAGCTGTCTTCCCATGTTATTTTTCTTTGTCTTGCTTTGTACCCTACCTCTCTGTCACCCTTGCCCCAGGTGGCCGGTGCTCTGGAGTCATCTTCATTCTCCTCCCCCCATCTTGCTTTATAAAAATCCTCATCGCTTCCACTGGTTTAGATAAGATACTAAGGGGGTTAAACATGTGGAACTAGTAACTGCCACCTGATACATAAACAGCCACATCCATAATGAACAGGCTCTTAATTATCCAAAGGTCATTCGCATGATATATAAATTCATTCAGTTATTCAACATACTGAACACCTAATATTGTTTAGACGCTATGCTAGATGCTGAGGATACAGCAATGAACAAATTAAATATATGTGCCATTACAAAGGATATATCCTACTGGAGGGAAACAGACCATAAGTACAATATATGAAACAAAGGGAACATTGGATGGTGAGATGTATATCAGAAGAAAAGTAAAGCAGGGAGGGGATAAGACACACAGAGATGGTCTCAGTGAGGAGGTAACATTCAAGCAAAACTTAAAGGAGGAGAAAGTGTAAGTCATGTGGCTATCTGAGGAAGATTATTCTAGGTATACAGAGTGGGAGAGTAAATAATCCGAGGCAGGAAGTATGTCTGGTCTATTGGAGGAATAGCAAAGATGGGACAATGTAGCTAGATCAGAGATAGCAGGGAGCAAGATAATACAGGAGATTGTAGGTCACTGTAAGGATTAAGTGTTTTCTCTGGGTGAGCTGGCAGTAGGGTTGCAAGATAAAATACAGGATGCCCAGTTACATTTGAATTTCAGGTAAACAATGAATGATTTTTTAGTGTAAGTAGGACCTAGAAGTTACATAGTCATTCATTGTTTAGCTGAAATTCAAATGTAACTGGGCATCCTACATTTTTATTCGCTAATTCTGGTAACCCTAGAAAGGAGCCATTGGAAAGTTTCAGGCAAAGGAGTGACATTACATGGCTAATGTTTATGGAGGACCATATTGCTATGCTGAAAAGACATTGTAGGAAGACAAAGATGGAAACAAGGAGGCACTTAAAAGGCAGTTCCAATCCAAATGGAAAGGTTGAGGAGGCAGCTGGATATCCAAGAGGAGATTTCAGGTTAGATGTAGGGGCTGGCTATATAAACCTGGGAGCCAATGGCTTAGAGATAGCACCAAAGCCATGGGATTGGATGAGACTGCAAATGAATGGGTGTTGATGAGGAAAAGGTGAGTACCATGGTTTCTCAGTCTGGATGAAATGGTCTTGATTCACAAAGGGAATGACCCTATGGATATTCTCACAAAGCCAGGCTAGAGAGAGGAGCTAAATAAGTAAAGGGGACTGAGAAGGAGCAGTCAGTGAAGCAGGAGGGAAATGAAGAGTGTCATGATCTAAGAACAAAGTGAAAAAAAAGCTCAGTGGAAGGAACTGAGGATCAGCGGTGTCAAACACTGATGACAGGGTGAGTGAGAACTTTTCACTGGATTTGGCAATATGTGTTCATAGGAGACCTTAACAGGTGCAACTTGGGTAGAATGGTGGGGGCGAAAAGCTTCCTGAGTATCTGTTAGGAGAGAATAAAAGGAGAGCAATCAGAGACAGCAAACACAAAGAACTGTTCTGAGGAGATGCTGACAAGGAGAGCAGACAACAGCTCTGGAAGCTGGATGGGGGTGTGGGATCAAAAGAATGACATATTTTTTTTATAAGATGAGAGAAAGAGTAGCATGTTTGTATGCTGAGAGGAATGAACCAATAGAGTAAAGAAATAATAAGATGCTTGGTGTGTGTGGGTGCATGTGTGTGTGGTGGGGGGAAAGAAGCATGCAGGCACACCCCAGAAGATGAGACAAAAGGATATGGAAGAGATGGAATCAGGCAGACAACCCAGTTCTCCAAGGCTGAACCAAGGTCACAGGAGGGCCAGGTGTTGAGATACAGTTGAGAGATAGGGAAAGAGCATGGGGAGAGCTTGTGGAAGTCCTCTTCTGATTGCCTGTATTCCTATGAAACAGGAAGCAAAATTCTCTGAGAGTGAGGATGGGAGAGAGAATGCCGCAGGTTTGAAGAGAGAATAAATGGTAAAATAGCAGTGTGGAGACTGGGAGAGAGGATGGGCAGAGAAACTGTAGGACGAGTATCCAGCAGCACTACAGAACATTTGAATCTAAAATAGAAGTGGTGTCAGTTAGAACGACAACAGGAGTTCATTTGTGGACACCATCCACGGTGTGGGGACGTAACTCTGTGGCTCGGTATTTCCAGAAACTTCTTAAATCAGGTGCACTTGCTAAAATCTCAGGCGAGGAGACCCACGGACAAGGGGTCACAGTAGGCAAATGATGCCGTGATGGGGTCACGAAAAAGCCCAGGGCAATCACTGAGCATGAAGGAAGACATAGAAATGATGAGCTCAGGGAAGAATGTCATAGGGTCCACAGAGCATCACTAGAACCTTCAAGGTGTCCTGGGATTAATGAGGACTTCCAGAATGTTGATGCTGAGGCCCTGTAAGGAGCCATGAGAGACTCAACAAGAGTCTATACTAATCTATTTTTAGAGACTCTTAAAGACAAACCTATACAAAAAGGTTGTTATATAAAAGGGTTAACTTTAAATATCAGAAACCAGGCCAGGCCCCAAATCCCTACTTGAATCAAGCATTTGGCTAATTCAGTCATCACACTGAATTCAATGTTACTTCTCATTCAATGCAGAAAAAAATCTAATGTTAATCATTTTTTCCCTAACTGATCAGACTAAAAGAAGAGTATTTGGTTAAAAGTATTAACTTCATGAGGAACTTGCAACTTGCTGCATAAGCAGTATAGTTTCAGACAAATCAGCTTTAAAGACACTTTCCTAAGTCTGATAATATGAATATTCATGAAATGAATTTGATGCCGCTTTTATTTCCTGTTTTTCACAAATGGTTACTTTAAAATAATTTATCTTTCTAAATGCTTTTCCTGTTCACTGATGTGGAAATGGTTTCTGACTTCTGATGATTTTATGCAGAATATATGGAAATAATTATAGCCTAGTCCCAGCGAAACTGTGGTTTTTAGATGCGCTGATCAACTGTGGTTTCAGCTTGTGCTGCTGCTGTTCACGATCTAGGAAGTGGTTAGTTTTGTTCTGGGGTTTAAAGTATAGAGTTATATAATTGTTGACACCGAGCTAACCTCTTCCTTTGATATTCAGGGCATGGTATAATCCTGTACCAACTGTGTAAAGCTTAGTGAACCTTGGAAATACTTGTGTTTTACTGAGGCCATTGCTCCAACCTGAAAACGTTTACTTCCTGTGCTAGCCAAAGTGACTGAAGCTGGTGAGATGGGAGGTTTTCCCTCACCAAACACGGAGTGCAGACAGAAGAACTTAGGAATCTTCAACAGCTGCCCAGAAAATCATTTTTCTGATTTCACTAAACAGTAATGTACAACATGAGGGTGAGGCCCGTAATTCTTCACTTGAAAACTATGTACTCTGAAACGCTAAATGACGTACGCATTTGTTTTTGAAAATATTTATGTAAAATTTAACCTAAGACAAGAGACTCAGATAAACCAAAAGTATCTATGTGGAATGGTGGTACAATGATTGGCTATCATTGCCAAAAACTTTACATGTATTGTCAGCGGGGGGCTACTAATGTCGTCCAAGCTCTACATGGGCATATATCTACACGCGCATATGCACACACCCCGTCCAGAACCACACAAGTTGTTCTAAAAATCAGGCCACTTGAGGAATGGCTGACAAAACTGAGAAACTGAAGCTAAGGTGTCTAGAATGAGGTAGTAAAAAATTATGGGGCATCACTTAAAACTGGAAGGGATGTTTGAGACAATGCTGTACCATGGAAAACACATGGACTTTTGAATGAGAAAAACCTGGGCATGGACTCAGATCCAACATTTATTATTTGCGGGCATGTGATCACGGCAGACCACTTATCTTCTCTATGTGTTAGAGTATTTATAGGACAAAGATAACAATACATAAACTACCTAATTTATTGGGTTGTTCTGAAGCTCTAATAAGATGGTGTGCATAACCATATTTTATAAGGTACCAAGTGATTATGCATTACCAGTAATGGAAAAAGTCAGTAAAATCACTGCATGCAGTTTCAAAGGGAAGATTAGGACCAGGGAGAGGGAGGTAAGAGAAGAACGTTTTTGTCAAATATAAGAAAGAGATTTCTAAAAACAGTATTGGTTAAAAACGGAGTGGCCTCAACAGCTAAAATATAATGAAGTCATGAGTTTTATGCCAAAGCCATTTTTGTTTGGGAAGCAAAGAGATTGTGAATCAGATGAAAGATATGCAAAACTAATTTAAAGGTTTCTTCCAATCTTGAAACTCTATGAACTTGGCTGGACAGAGTCACAATAACACAAAGAGAACCATCAGCCTAAACTGGCCACCAGGATCCACTGCTTTGTGCTTTGCAAATCCTACCCACCTCCAATTTTCTAGAAGTAAACACAGAAATTTGCATCAATTGTTCATTGAGATTTTTAAAAACCAAAATTACCTAATAAACATGTTAATGTATGTGAACGTATTGTGTAATTTGAAGGCAGAACACAAACTTAGGTATAGATATTATGATGCTACACGAAGAAATGGGTAATTCAATTAACAAGGTTAAGAGTGGGAACTTGGACATTTTTATTTATATGAGCTGCATCTCTTTTCCTGTCTCATTTTTACTTAGTGTTTTTTTTCTTTTTAAGTTTCATTTATCTAAGTAATCTCTACACCCAACATGAAGCTGGAACGCACGACCCCGAGGATAAAGAGTCTCATATTCTTCCAACTGAGCCAGCCTGGTGTCCCCGGTGCCCTCTGTCTCACTTTTAAATGTTAGTTCCTATGTAAGCATCAATTTCACATCTGGATGGTGGCAGTGATTTCTCAGGCAAACCACTAAGGGTTTTCCCAGGATTAACATCCACATTAAGCACAGGGCTGTTGCTCCCCAGCTCTAGGACTTTGGTTTACCACAAAAGAATTCGGAGGCAGGCAGTTTTCCAGACACTGCTACTTATGACTGTGCTGTTGGCTATCGCAGAGAGATCTGCCACCAGGGTACCCATGAAAGACATTATTTATCATTCACTCATTCACTTCAAGGTCACTAGAATTTTGGAGTGCTTACTATGCGCCAGGTGCTCTGCTAAGAAGTGAGAATATGATAGTCAATAAAGCAGTTTTGCATGGCAAGGCACTTAAATGAACTGCAGTGATCCCTGTTAAAAAAAAGTATAATCATTAATGTTTAAGATATTCAATTTATGATACATTTATCAGGAACTTAAAAATTTTTAAAGGATCATATTAAGTTTGAAATGTCCTTAATACCTCCAGGCGAAGGGGCTTCAAACATGAATTGTCTTTTCAAGTAATCTCTACCCCCAATGTGGGGCTCGAACTAAAGACCCCAAGATCAAGAGTCACATGCTTCGCTGACTGAGCCAGCCAGGTGCTGAGATTAATGAGGATTTTTCTTTTTTTTATCAAGAATGTAATAAAAACAGCTTTATGAAATCAAGAAGCAAAACAGAGAAAATACTGTGAAAGGTGTACCAAAATGAAGTAATAAAAAGGAGTTATTTAAAATAAGGCTTGAATTCTAAAGAACCAACCTGCACATTAACTGGAGAAAATTCTGTTAAACATCAAGTCATGCAAAGATTTTACAGCAGTTAAATAAGTCTTAAAAAACAAAGCTCCTCATATTAATGATTTAGGTTTACTTTACATTATGCATATCTCAACAAAATTGTTCTAAAAGAAAAAAAAATGTTAGTAGCAGTAACCTTCCAAAGATGCAATACAAAAGCGAGTCTCAAAATAAATTAAAAACATGTACTCACCGCCTGATATGTACAGGTATTGTGGCAACAGTGAAACACCCTGTCTACCATGGGCTTAAAAGCCTAATCTCCATTTGGCCATCAACTTTCAAATCTATTCTAGGAAGGCCTGGAAACTTTGATATGCCTAATGAAACCCTCCCCGTTTATTATTCATAGAGATCAAAAGGGATATATGAAAAGTAGTTTCACCGTGGTTAACATCTGTAAATATTTTCTCTCAATCCCAAGGGTCAAGAAAAAAGTCTAGCGTCTTTGTCTATGCTTAAAACAAATGTAACAACAGACCGAAATTCTTTATGTTCTCAAAAGTACAGCACTGGGGACGGTGGTGGGGGTGAGTAGGAAAATGATTAACTAACTACTAATATCTGTATGATTCACAAGTGGATAAGAAATTTTAAAAGTACAGATTTCATTGGAGCCACAATCCAAATACATGATGGAAAATACAACTGTATTAATAATGCTTCTTTATACGAATAAAATGACAGTGTATTTGTGGAATACTTGAGCCAATCAGGAACTGAATTAAAACCTAAAAGTCACACTCTATGAAAAATATTTTGCATCCATTATTTAGCATTACAAATATCCCTAAGATTGTTCTAAAAGTAATGAAACATGTTAATAGTGGTAACTTTACACAGATGCAATACAAAGGTAAAAATCACAGAGCCGATTTTTTAAAACAAAAGCAAACATGTCAGGATCAGAAAGCTTAAGAAGAGCAGGGGAACAGCAGAGCATGCATGAGCAGAGAAATGTTTTGAAACCACAGTATCTCCCAAGCAAAACATCTCAATTGAGTGACAAGTTATTTTTACCAAAAATGCTCTATCTTCAGGCAGAAATGCCATTAATACACAAAGCGTAAATACCACAAAAGGCCCCATTGCATGTAGTATGCATAGTTCAGGAAGCCTAGAGACCTGTCTAAACAATTAAAAACTGTGCTTTCCAAAACCTTTAATCTGTGTTTCCAATTATACCATGGAGAGCACAGAGAACAAATTTCACACTCCCACATTTATAAGTACTACCATGGGACAGCTATCCACACACAGTAGCTCTAGCTTCTCCTATGGTTTCACTGCAAACATAAAGATAGCCAGAGGGCATGAAGCAGGCAATCTCTTTTGGCTGTGCTCATGGCCACTGGCAAACAGTTACTGGGCCAAGTGGACTCTGGACTGTTGGTTCCAAAACCATTAGTTGATCCCCTCACTAAAAGATGGATGAATTTTTCAAAAAGAAGTGGGAGAGCAAATTAAACCAACAGTGTAATTACTGAAATCACGCTGTCCATTTAGTTTCAAAGAGTGTTAAGCAGGCATTCAATAAATAGTTCCTATCATCTTAAAGTATCAGGAGCATTCTGAAAAGTGATCATCAAGGATAACCTACTAAAAAGTAGTAAGTTTTGAACAGATCAACATTGATGAAAGACCCTGAATCTAGATTTTCTAAAATCTGTTTTAGGTTTTACAGGTTATAGTGGAAAATGATTTTTGGTATCAAGTTTGGGGATTTTAAGAATGAATCTTTACATTTTAGTAGAATATGATATTCTTTCAAAAAGGCAAATAAAATGCCCAACAGGCATATTCTTTCATTTATAAATGATATATTTTTTACAGTCTAGATCGGATTTTTCAAATTCAAGCTGTAACATATTTAGTGGGTTGTGAAATCAATTTAGTACATCGTAACTAGGATTCTTAAAAAAAAGAAACAGAAAACATAACACTGAATTCATGCATTAAGGTTAACTATTATTTAATAATACATACATATCCCTACATATCCTATTTTAAAATGTGTGAGTGTGTGAGCATATGCATGCATGATTACACTTTAAAATGTTTTCTTATGGTGGGGTGTTGGCCAAAAAGTTTAAAGAATACCCATTTAGGGTGACAGTGGCTTACAATCAGAAAATCTGACCTTTCAAATAAAGGTAACACATATTTATTGACTGCATGCCAAACACTGAGCTAATAATCCTCACAACAATGCTATAAGGCAGAAACTTTCGTCATTCACATTCTGTGGGCAGGAAAACTTTCCCAAGGTTATAAAGGTAGATTAGTGGAAAAGTGAGACTTCAAGCCAGATCTGTAGCACTCAAGGTCACAAGAACACAACCCCTTTGCAGTGAGGCCTCAGTTAAGAATCTTGGTCAAGGTCAGTAACCAAGGTGCTAAGGATGCTTCAGTAGTGCCCAAGAACTTAGAGTAAACACTATTGCTAATATAGATGATATAATTTGTATCACAAAACACTGTTTTATCCAAGCATTCCTAACTATGTGTTTATGTGGATCACAGTAGCTTGTAGGGAAAATAAATCAGGGCTCACTTTAAACTATATTTGTTCAGCTTGATCTGTTGACAATCACGGGGAGGCTGATACGCTGCGGAAACTGAAGCCACATAGCTGTTAATAGCTCATATTCAACCACCCCTTGTTCTTCATGTAAAGGGATGATCAAATCAGAGCACACCTTATGTTAGAGGCACGTGCCATAGACTAGAAAGTAGAATACCTGATCTGAACTGAGAAGTCAATTTAACCTAAAGAAAAACTGAAAAACAAAGAAACATGGCATTTTCCTATGTAAGCACAGGGTGGTAAAGTATAGACAAAATTCTGCAAAATTAACTTTGAAAACAATGGAAATCATGAAGTAGTTGAGGATAGGGGAGTCCTTAGGAAAAAAGAAAAGAGGGAGTGAGAGAGAGGAGAGAGGAGAGAAAGGAAGGGAAGGAAGGAAAGAAGGAAAGGAGGGAGGAAGGAAGGGAGGAAAGAAGGAAGGGAGAGAAAGAAGAAAAGAGAACCCTGCTCCTCCATTGCTTTGGTAAATACTTTCTGTGGGACAGTTTTCTTTTTTCACAATTTTTTAATGTTTTTATTTATTTTTGAGAGAGAGAGAGAGACAGTGTGAGCAGGGGAGGGTCAGAGAGAGAGGGAGACACAGAATCTGAAGACAGGCTCCAGGCTGTGAGCTGTCAGCACAGCCCGATGCGGGGCTCAAACCCACAAACCCTGAGATCATGACCTGAGACGAAGTCGGATGCTTAACCAACTGAGCCACCTAGGTGCCCCATTTTGCTTTTTCCAGGAAGATAAAATGTTTCTCCATACATCTTCATCTGGAGTTCTGTATAAAGAATATCTCACTACTTGGAAACACTCCTTTGAACTCTAAATGACTTACAGGTAGCGATGCTATTCCCTATAGCTTGAAAAACAATGAAGCTAAATCTCTTCAGGAAGAACTACAGAAGGAGATAAAAATGCATTAAATTTCTACACTGAGTCATGGCATATTACCAGCCATTTTGATATACATAACAAGGCACAATTACCAATTATCAAATATGGCCACCCATATTTTAAAATTCATTACATATTTATATATATATTCATTATTTGTATATTTATATAGTATTGATTTATTTACAATATTGCAATGAAACACTGTCAGGCTGTATCAATAGTGAAACTGAACAAAGGAGAACACTCATTATTTTAACCAAGTGTCACTTAAGTGCTCTGGTTTCGCTAACTTTCCTATACAGGCAAGCACGCAATGGATGATACCCATAGCTCACATAGGAATACTATCAGCATCCTTTCTGCTTCCTCCAGTCAATTTTTACACTTACAAAGAGACAGCTGTATTTGTTCCCCAAGCCATTTATATCAGTACTACTTGTTTTGTAATTATCCCTATTTAAATATTATGTAACCCAATCAAATAGGAGTTGTTGCCTCTTTGAAAAAGAAGATGAATGCTTTGGAAGGACTGCATATAAAATGAGTTACTATTAAAACAATTGCTATTCAAGTAGGTATGAGAGAGACCAATGTAAAATATAGGAGGGGGAACCTCATACAATCCTAAAGGAATTCTGCACTTAGATTGCTTTAAATCGTTATCTTCGAGTTCTTGTTTTTACTTAAGGAAACCCAAACTGAAAGTCATGATTAAGGCATTATGGCTATGATTTGTGGAAGAAATACAACAAGACTCCAATCAGCACATTGCTACTTAAAGCAAAGGGCTTGGCCCTAAATGAAGACTAGGGAAATTAAAATAAAATGCTTACAAACTATGTGTATCATTCTTATGATTCTCCATCTGAACTATTCCAGTCAGCCAACAGGCCAGCTATCGGCCTCCAAGGGTACATGAGCTGCCTTTCATTGAATTCCAAAATTTATAAATATCTTGAGAATATCACACACAGGACTATCTTTTGCTTTTGAACTAGCTTAACTTTTACATATTATACAATTAACATTTACTATGTAAATCCTCCCCCAACACACACACATACCATACCTGTTGAAACCAAGTAATATAAATTTTGCATGAGAAGAGATTGAGTAGCACTAAAATCATCAATCTATCCTGGAGATATGAAGGGCTTTTTAAGCAATCAATTCTCAATCTTGACATCAGTTTAAAGCTATAGATTATATCTTGAGCTCTTAGCATCCTAAAACTTCATTAATCTCTGTCTCAGAGGCAGCAAAGACTTATTCATGGATTTATTTATAGTGAGTATTTATGTTTCACACATTCATTTTGAATCCCACATCAAGAAGAGTGATTTGTGGTATTATTTTTGATTTTGTAATCTTTAATCTATGATATATGTTCTATTCTAAGCTGCAAAATGGTTTTGCACCACACAGAATTTTAGATGAAGAAGATTATGAGATTATCTAGTTTAGAATAAAAATTTCCCTCCTGACCTAAATCGGCATGCTGAAGCCATTTTGTGATGCAAAAATGTATGCTCTCTCATTATTCTTGATTAAGCCATTTAAAAAAAATTATGTACTCATAAAATATCCTTCTAATTTTTATTTACGAAAGTCTTTTCGTAAAGACTTTCACGTAACAACTCCTATGGTGCTGGATATTTTTATTTATTCAAAAATTTATTTTTGAAGTTGCTGGATTGTAGGTCATTTTCTAGGCTGTGATAATGTACTACATCTAGTTATGCAAGATGTTATTACCATTGAGGAAAATGAGGTGATGAAAGGGTATACATGATCTTTTTTACAAATGAACATCAATTTATAATTATCTCAAAGTAAAATGCTAAAAAATATTCTTATTGAACAAAAGTTGATGAGGATATATTATCCGCTACAGCTGAAATTCATGATTAGACTATAATTTTTCCTATTTACTTGTTTTGGACCTTAGGCAAGTTTCATTCTTTCTCTGAACATACCTCTTGGTAAGAGGAATAATTTCTCAGAGTTACTGTATTGAATAAATGAAATGATAGATATCAAGAACCCAATACAGTAGCAGATGTTCAAGAAATGATGTGTACTATTATTATTTATTTAGGTAGGCTGTTTTTTTTTTTTATTTCCCAGCTTAATACAAACTTATAGTTAAAATACAAAATGACCTGTATCTCCAAGTCAAATGACTGAATTCTTACTTATGCTAAATTGCATCTTGCCACAGCCTTGCAACATAAAGGAGTAAAAACCAAATACAAAGGCACCACACCAGAAAGTCCAAGATTCTACTGAAAGACTATACGTCCTTTTAAAGAGTTAAGATCCTTAAATTGCTCAGTGACATGGAATTATCCCCTGCCATTTATGCCAAATAAAGACTGTGGCAAGCCACAGGAAACAGTGAAGCCCTTTTATGTAATTTGAAATCCTACTGGAAGAGAAAACATAAACTGTGGATAAATGAAAAGCACGATCCCAACATTCGGGAAAGTCACTGAAATATGCAGTAGCAATGAACATCTTCCCATTCAGTATTGTTACATTTACAAACTTTAGTCAAATCACCCCTCTCGACATTTAGGCATAAAATATTAAGCCTTTTCTGAGTTCCAAAAGATGACTAACCAGCAGTAAACACTGAATTCAGAGAGAATGCAGGTCCTGCAGAAGACCAAGTCTGAAAGGGATCCCCTGTCTTTAAGGCAAAACTCTGGATGCCTGGGTAGATTTGGCAGTTCTTTTTATCATTTTTATCAGTAATGCGACTAGAGTGCCACAAAGCATCATTCATCATAGTCCAAAAAAAAAAAAAGAGGAAAATATTTTGTGTCAGAATGTTTGAGTTGACTTCTAAAGAATCTGATCCAAAGGATGTGTCATATATTTTAATTCCGCCTCTTTCAGGTGTTGGAAGTCAAGTTTTGGCATGCAGTGAGTGTTTCTCTGTCTCTCTAACAATTCACTGTGTTTCACATGTCTTTTCCTAAAACAACTAATTACACTTAATGCTATTTCATTAACGTACACCCGGCAGGGAAGTGTTTTTTTTTTCTCTCTCTCTCTTTTTTCACGCTATCAAAATGTTATTCCTCTGGAAAAGGCATTTCCTCTTTAGCAGTGCTATAAAATTTAAAAGCACAATTTTGGAGGACATAGTGGACACTAAGTTACTTGGAGCTATCCACACCTACTTCCAATTCCTATCTTCAGATTTTATTTTAGAGTCTTAGATAATTGCCACTTCAATGTCTTTCCTATTATGAATCCAAATGGGAAGAAAAGTTTTTAACAAACCTTGGTTTTCTTAGGCAAACCTGCTTTGGAAGTACTTAAGATAATTCCTATAGTCCTTTGAAGCAACAGATGACATCCTTAATCTGTTAAAGCTTCTGAATAACTACTTGCAGTGGAGAAACACAAGGAAAGGTACCAGGCAGGCATTTCTAAACCAGCTTTTATTCACACTTAAACAAAAGCGGACTTGACATAACTAGAGTGGAAACACCTAGGCAGATACAAGACCTTTGCTTGGGGGCACTGACATAAAGACATCCGGGTTCTGGAATTTCCTCCCTCAGTTCACTGGGGCTTTCGCCTAGAGGCGTCACCCTGCAAATAGCTGTGACAGGGCATTCTCCATGTATATTAGTCCTTAAGATTTGTGTTTCCTTTTCCATTCATTTTAAAGATTATCAAATGCCTATTATATTTCAGACTCTGTGCACACACTGCCTCATTTCAGACTAAAAATGACAGGGGTCTTTTATACTCCACAGTGCTACATTTAGGATGTGCTTGATAGAAGACTCCCAATTAAGTCTCCTTTTCCTTGCTATGCTTGTTTCCCAGTTTTAGTTTCTTATTTGTTTGTATAAATTTTAGCCTTCAAAGTCTCCTTAATGACACAATTCTGAAAAGTTCTTTGGAGCTGAAAAGATTGCTAATATAGTCACAGGTAATGGGGATAATTTTCAATAGTGATGAAATTTGACTGATAAGTGAAATATAATCAGTGAAATATTGACTCCATGTGCATTTTTACCTTCTTTAAAAGAAACTGTGTTTACTTCAAAAGTAACTTAAATTTTTTTTAATGTTTACTTATTTTTGAGACAGAGAGACAGAACATGAGCAGGGGACAGGCAGAGAGAGAGAAGGAGGCAGAGAAGCCAAAGCAGGCTCCAGGCTCTGAACTGTCAGCATAGAGCCTGATGCAGCGCTTGAACTCAGGAACCATGAGATATGACCTGAGCTGAAGTCGGACGCTCAACCGACTGAACCACCCAGAAGCCCATTCTTCAAAAGTAACTTTTAAAGGAGCTAAGTCTTGTTTGCATTTTAAAAGTAACTGTGTAGAGCAAGTAAAATTTAATCTTCAATATTCATCACCACTATCATTTATATAAAAAAACCGGTAAATTCTAACTTAGTTCACCAACATCTCAAAGTTTCTAAAGTATCCATGACATCATAATCAATAGAAATAATGCCTAAGTGTTTTAATACACAAAGATGAAAACAGAAATGGAATAGAGAATAGAAATAGAATAAGAAAGCTAAGATGGTGAGAGACAATCTTACATCTGTTTTTCCTTCGTCAGAGCTCTTTCCAAATTAGTCCAGAGGTAGCCTGGCTTTACACAGAATTAGGAAAGCCCTATTTAATATCCTCACTTCTAAGTATGTTACCTTCTCTGAGTTTTAATCTATCAAATGGTGGTAATACTGCATTATGGGCGTTAGATGATATGAAAGCACCCATCAAGCCCAGCACTTCTTTCAGTACATGTTGATCATTCTCTTCTGCCTAATTCAACTATTTCAAGTTGGTATCATTAAGCACTTCCTTTCCAAAATATGTTTACAATATACATGATGTTCAAAAATTAACCTCTTCAAAAGTATATAACGTTAATTGCACCTACCTTTTACTCTTGTTCTAAGAGGAAGTAAGAATCAATGGTTACATTATATATAAAATTAGATTCATGCGATTTCAAAGTAATCTTAAATAACAATTATGTCATCTTAAAGAGATGAGTAAACTTTTTAAAGCTCTAGTTTTAACATTCAAAGCATTCAAATACATCAATAGCATTACTCAAATAGATAAATGTTTGAAGACTAGGAGGATAGCATTTTCATAAAGGTATGGATCATATAATAAATTGTTTGGTTATAACTAACCCATCAAATGAATGAACCTTGATTGCTATGCTATTGGATACTACTGGACATAATATTAATATTAAAACAGAGTTCAGGAGGGGCACCTGGGTGGCTTAGTCGGTTGGGCGTCCAACTTCAACTCAGGTCATAATCTTGCAGTTTGTGAGTTCAAGCCCCATGTCGGGCTCCGTGTTGATAGCTCAGAGCCCAGAGCCTGCTTCATATTCTGTGTCTCCCTCTCTCTCTGCCCCTCCCATGCTCATGCTCTGTCTTTCTCTGTCTCTCAATAATAAACGTTAAAAATTAAGAAAAAAAACAAGAGTTCAGGATATGTTAAGTGGCTAATCAATGTCAAGTCCTATTTATGCCTCCCCGATTATAAAAAAGGAAATGCAATATTAGCATAATAATGCAAAGCAACTGCTATACAGGCGTATTTCATCTGGCATGGAAAAATAATGGAGTTGTTCCTGAAAGTCAACTACAGAGCATGGCACCTGGCACATACCATGCCCTCAAAATACTGAACAGAATTTCTGAGTATTTTCAGATGATCAAATATAAATTTAGTGTTTGATAAGGACATCACTGTATGAATAAAGAAAATAATGATGATTTGAATTCTGTTCTCTCCTAAAATGATTGATTCTGAATGTATTTTTTAAATATAAAATTCTGCAAGGCCAAAGAAAGGAGTCAACAGTGATAAAATTTTAGAAACTGAGAAGTAGGTAGGTGTACAGTCATTGAATTTGTGAACCAAAATTCAGCAGGGGGAAAAATCAAGAAGCAACCTGACTTACATGAAAGAGCAACCAAAAAGCTCTGGGATCTACTGACATCAGGTACTGACATCAGGTACTGACGGAAGTGGGAAGGACAGTGGAGCTAAAAAAAGGAAGACTGGTTGAAACTCATGAAGCTGTAAGGCACTCCAAATCTATCCCCCCACTGTGGCAGAAGTCTGACTCGTTCAAATTTGTTCCCTGAACAGAATAAAATTGAGGATTTATGGACTGGGGAACCCAAGCAGAGTTGGGAGCAGTGATATTCTGAATATGGAGTTATGGCAGTGTTTGAGTCAATGTGTTTACACTTAATGCTGAAGCTCTCAGTCTTAATCCACTCTGCTCTCATTTCAGAGAACTGGCAGCCAGGATTATACCCATAGAAAAGAGATTAGGGGAATTAGGGTGCTTTCAAGGAATTGACCTGGCCAACTCACAATACAGTGAAGACCTTAGTCAGCAAGCCCATCCACACGCAAAGAATGCCCAGTCAGTTTTTAAGTGGCCAACTCAAATTCTAGACTTAGCCAAGTATTCATTTAGGGTTGATGGTTAAGTAAATGAATTTTCAGTTATTCAAGCCCACAAAATTTTATCTCTGATGCTCCTTTTTCACAGTAAATTCATTTACTCTCTTCCCAAACAGGAAGTAAATGAGAGAAGAAGACAAAAGATCCTGCAAACAAGAGATCTAATGCAAGAAAATGCCAAAGGGAATATACAGGATAATGATGGAGTGGCGATGGAGGGTGGATGGCACCACAAGGATGACAGCTGTGTGACAGATCTAAAAGGAAATAAATCTAAATTAAAGTAGATTGGATTGTTTCAGCAGAGATTTCTTCTGGTCAAGGACATTAGTAGAGAACACTAATTTGAGAGGAGATTCACACAATTTGAGGAACAGTTTGGGATGAATATGTGATAAATACATAGAAAGCTAAGCAGCAGACCAAAAAATAACATAACTCTAAGGAAAACCAAATAAAACAAGGCAGGAAAGGAAATGCTCATAGTATACTTTATGGCTCAGCTGTGAAAAATGATTACATGGCCACCATAATGTACACAACGGATTTGGATCCTCATATAATCAGGATATACTAGAGAAGCCCGTGATGGGATGCGTCTGCATGTGTGGTAAATGCAGGAGGGAGAAATAAATAGAAAGCCTCGCCTTCCAGAGAGGGAAGTCAGTGAAGATCATAGATAATTCTTAAAACCAAAGAAGCAAGAAGTAGCAACAGAAGCATGTTACAGGAAGGTTCAGAGGTCAATCCTAAAAGAGTCAGTTAAACGAAGTAGAAGTACTTGCCTCCAAAGTACAGGAAAATAGTTTGGACAGAGGCAATTGGGGATGACTGCTTTTTTTGTAACAATTCTAAGAGAAATATTTGCCTTTTAAAACTCTGCAAGTGTAACTCGGACAAAAATTAGAATTAACGTGTGAAAAAAAGTATAAGGAGATTGAAAGAATATATTTTCATGATTGGAACTGTCTTATTTTACTAAGAATAGTGCTTTACACCACAGAAAAAATGAATATCTAGTCTAGAACTGTGCCTCAGTGCTGGATCTATGCCATATGTAAATTATCAGCCAAGCTTAGTGCTGAACTAGAAAAGAAGGGAGATTGTCATTGATTCTAGTCACATGGGTAAGAGATACTGACAGTTGACAAAACTGATAAGCCTCACTACCTAGCTTAGAAAAGTCAGTACAACAAATGTAAGCACTAAAAGTTGAAATCTAGGGAGCCTGGGTGGCTCAGTCAGTTAAACATCCGACTTCGGCTCAAGTCACAATCTCAACATTTTGTGGGTTCGAGCCCCATGTCGGGCTCTGTGCTGACAGCTCAGAGCCTGGAGCCTGCTTCAGATTCTGTGTCTACCTCTCTCTCTGCCCCTCCCCCACTCATGCTCTGTTTCTCTCTGTCTCAATAACAAATAAACATAAAAAATTTTTAAAAATTGAAATCTGGGGAGCATGGGTGACTCAGTCAGGTAAGCGTCTGACTTCAGCTCAGGTCATGATCTCACGAACTCACGGTCTGTGAGCTCGAGCCCCACGTCCAGCTCTGTGCTGACAGATCAGAGCCTGGAGCCTGCTTGCTTCAGATTCTGTGTCTCCCTCTCTCTCTCTCTCTCTCTCTCTCTCTCTCTGCCCTTGTCCCAGTCATGCTCTCTCTCGCTCTCAAAAATAAACATAAAAAAAGTTAAAAAACTGAAATCTATCCATTTAATTCTGTGAGAAAGTTCCACTCATTTGTAATCCTGGAATATAGAGAACACATGGGTATGTTAGCAATAACATTTTCATGCAGAATTTCTGAGCTGTTCCAAAAAATATTCATGTTTGTTTGAATATGAAAAGCATTTCCCCAACATCTTGTAGTAAAACTCTCTGCATTTGCTCAGTTACAGCGGAGAGCAGTTTCTCACCCACAAGTTCAATGTGAGAACATTTTGTATCAGAATCCCCAACCATGTTTGAAGATGCAGATAACTGGGCTTCACTCCAGATAAAAAGAATCATAATCTCTGATATCTGATAATATGATTTTTAATAAACTCTTTAGATTTTTTAAAAATTTTTAATGTTTATTTTTGAGAGAAAGACAGAGACAGAGACAGAGTATTAGTGGGGGAGGGGTAGAGGAGAGAGACAGAGAGACAGAGAGACAGAATCAGAAGTGGTTTCCAGGCTCTGAGCTGTCAGCACAGAGCCCCATGCAGGGCTCCAACTCACAGACCACGAGATCATGACCTGAGCTGAAGTCAGATGCTTAACCGTGAGTCACCCAGGGCCCCTTAGAAATTTTTTATACTATATTTGACATCAAGCTTATACTAAGTAATTTCCAGGGTTTTTGTTTGTTTGATTGTTTGTTTGTTTCCCTTAATCTAAGAGAGTTATAATATCTGCTCTGAACAACTGCCTCTCTTTTCCAAATCTTTCCAAATCATTTCTATTATATTTATTCATGTAGTATATTTATATGGGTGTGTGTGTGTGTGTGTGTGTGTGTGTGTTGTGTATACATTTCTTTTTCCTCAAAACAAGGTGAGTTCTCAGAGACCCAGGGCAATGCCATATACTATTAAATTTTTTCTCATGATTAAATATTTCATCAAATATTCTTCCATACATGTTGAGAGACTTAACAGGGAAATGGATGGAGATATTGAAGACAAAAGTGTTTATCATTTTAAATTGCAACAAACTTCTAAAGAATGATTCCATCAGGTTTAGGGTCATATTAACTCTAAGCTTTTAAATCTTTGTGGCTTGAGATACAAAATATGAATCAATCAAACTTCAAGTTTCCTAAATTCTTATTTTATAATCCCTTGTACATCAACTTAAAGTGGTGTTTCTGCCTTTTCTGCAGACCAACTGACTTTTCCTTCCTAACTACAAATCATACCATCTGTGAAGTTCTTTTTTTTGATAGCTAGGAATTAACTGGAACAAAAAAGAATCAGTAGAAATGGAAGAGAGACCATGATCTTCACATGAATGAGAGCACTGTGCCCATGGGGTAGGACTTGGTAGAAAAATACATTAAACAGCTCTTAGCCAAGTAAAAGTTTAGTCTTTGTAGCAATTGTATAATTTCTTTGATGTAATAAAATACTGTCATCTCTAAACTCTCTCAATAAATATATAATTACACTGCATATTTTAAATAAAAACCTAATCATTCAAAAGTGTTTCAAACTATAGGATAGACATACAGTATTTGAAATAACTTCTTTTATTCTCTAAATACTACAAAAAATTCTAACTTTTTTCTCTTAATTCTCTTAAGATAAATAAAAATTTATTTTAAAGGTTTAAAACCTAAAGTTTTCACTCATTAAAATCAGTTTAATATAATAACATAGGCATGCAGTGCAATTTGTTATGAAAGTTCATAATTTTTTAAAAATCTTGACATTCTAATACTGAATTTGTTGCTTATGGGATTAGGGTTACAATATTGCTCTAGGTATCTTTATTCCAGGTATGCTGCTTTCTTTTCTCCCCTCTAAGAAAATGAACTTGATACCTTGTTTGAGAGTTACTTGGAATTTTTCTTAACCTGGACATAAAAGCAAATTTGGCCTTCAGTTAAGACTTTTCTTTACATGATATTAAGAGTGAAATAATCTACTGGCACATGCCAGAAAGGACAGAAAAAATATCCCCCTCCTCCTTTCTCCCTCCAACTTCAATATTCACTGAGCGGCTTTGTTCTCCGTATCCCGCATAATTAATAACTACTTTGGCAATCAGTCATGCATTCCTTAATGGCACCTCAGGCATCAAGTGTCCTTCTAAGCCTTCCCCACAGAAACCATACACCCTTCTATAGTGCACACTGGCCAGACCCTGACTTAACACTGGACAAGTCATTTACCAAATCACTGTTAAGGAAAACCCATAGTTGGGGTTATAAAGTGGCTACATTACTTGCGTGCCATTCTCTAGTATTATTTTACCTCTGGGTATAATTTTACTAAAAAGAACAAAAAATATGTGATATCCAAACAACTGTCACTAATCAGTGAAAAAAGAAAATAGAAAATAAATAATAGAAAAACTTTAGAAGCAACTTAAAAGATGAGTTTCATAGATTGTTGTGAGTTAAAGGAGTCTGCAGTTCATTCATCACTCCACACTCCTCTTTTCAGGCAATAAAGGAAAGAAGATAAAAATATATGGAGTCAATTAGACCGGTAGCTATAACATCTACTTCTCTTAATCTAAACTGATCCGTGTATTAAATAAAAAAATGAGAGAAAATGAATCATTGAAGATATTACATATTACTTCTGATCAGAAAGCTTAAATTAAAAAACTCTTGAAAAATACAATATTCAAAAACACTGTTTTAAAGAAATCAATAGTATTTTAATCGTCCTTCAAAATGTTAATGAGGTTGGAGAGAGAGAAAAAACCCTCAAATGTCACAACTGTTTTAAAACAGATATATTACAAACAACATTATACTCAACAAGAATAGTTCTATATGTAAAGAATAAAACCACTAAAAATATTCATATTTGGATCTGTATATTTTATTTCAAAAATAGGTATGGATTTTTGAAGTAATTGATATTTTTATATTAAGGCTTATTTTCTTATAAATAAACTTTGATGCTGGAAGAAAAGATGCTATTTTCAGCCTTTGTAGGTTTCCTAACATTTTTAAATAATGGTGCTTATGCTACAGTACACAGAGTAAAACATACATAATCTATTATAAATTACTCTAAAATTAAACAAGAAATTTTCTTTTCTTTGTAAGAGATCCGAAATGTGTGCCGGGCTCTCAATGTGTGTGGCCTCCAAACAGAAACAAGCTTGCACTGTTTTATTTCAGTTTTGCTTCATTTCTTCCCAAACAATCTCTCACTGCTAATCTACCAGGCCTTTTTTTTCCCCCCAGCATGAAGGGGGGAAAAAAATCAAAGACATTATTAACTCCTTATGCACAATCATAAAAGCTGAATATATATTGTTTGGCATCAATTTGCATGAATTTTTCATTATTTATTAATGAAGCATAAGGGGGGTATAAATTTCCATAAATAATTCTTGAAAATAACACTGAAATGCTAACATTTAAATTTATGTAGTAAACCTAGTGCTTTTTTTTTAAAAGCTATAAACAACTGGCTATAATTTCAGGTAAACATCTCATGCTGAAGTTTATTCTAACGTAAAACTCAGCCTTATAATATCAACTTAAAATAGTAAAACGAAAAGATAAATTTTACTTATGTCTTACTCTAAGGTACCTGGGAATCAAGAAAATGATACTAAAATCTTCATATTACAAAGAACAGTATAACTATATATAAAAGAATATGTAAAATCTTTAAATATTAAATCATCATCACTTTATTCAAAGTAGTAAGTAATCCCTTGTTTAACCTATATGCATTCTCATTCATTAGTTGAGGGAAAAAGAGTAGGTAAACCATCTTACACAGGTGAAGACAGTTTTTAATGGCCACATGTATGGTAACAGTTTCTGAAAATTTTAACTAACGTATTAAAACTCTACTGCTAAGATACATACCATCTAAGGTTGGTATAGAATCAACCAAATTGAAAGGTTAACTAGATTTAAACATATCCATTCATGCTCCCAAAGAAGGCTACAGAATGGTCTCCTTTACTTGTAGACCACAAAGAATATTAAAATAAACTTTCTCCATAATTGTCCCAGGGAAAAAAAAAACTGATTAAACTCAAAGTTTTTGTTGGTGTGTGAACAGATGCAAAATATTAAGTTAATTATAAAAAAGCTGGGGAGTACGATTTATACACATTAATGGTTATAATGTCTAAGTAGGCATCAATTTCTTGGAACTACTTGGGATGTTCCACTCCCACATAGAGAGAGAGACAGAGAGAGAGACAGAGAGAGACAGATAGACACACACACACACACACACACACACACACACACACACAGAGACAGAGAGAAACTAGTTCTAATATATCAGGACAAGGAGACTACCTGGTGTCATTAGTGTGATTCTTTAGTGCTCTCACTGATGAAATAGCACTTTATACAACAGTAACAAAGGTTAACACATAGTAAATGAGAAGTCAGTAGCTCCAAGGGGGTTTAGACAACTCCCAAGGAAACTGGCTGAACTTCCATGAGATACTAGTGAGCGGGTGCTGCAGGGTGTGCTAGGCACTCAGTAACAAACCTCAGTTCAGGAAGCTAATAGTCCACTGAGGACCTATGGTTCATATCATTCATATCATTACAAAATTAAGGGAGATCATTGTGGCCAGTGGTCCCCAAGGTCCTATTTTGCAAGGGTGGTTTTGCAGTCAATGAGAGCAATGCCTCTAAGGAGCTGGGTGTGCTAATTATGAAGTACATCCCTTGCAAAAAAAAAAAAAAAAATAGAAAAAGAAAAAAAAATATTAGAGATGATCCAGGGGTTGGAGGGGCATGTGCCCTTGAGCAAATGCCACAAGAACTTTTAAGTCTGTTCTTGAAAAGGCAAACATTTTTCCCTTAGGCTTTCATTCATTGATACACAGATAAGACTGATGGATCGTTGCCAGGCTAGTAATAATGTTGTGGGGAGGAGGGGCATGGAGGGAGGGATGTCATTTAGCGATACGCAATGATAATTCAAAACATTCTGGAAGACTTAACATCAAAATCACTTGTCAAATTTTCACTAACCAAATCTCACCCTTCTGCAGGCAGTTATTGAGAACAGGAGTGTGGCTGTGTGGGAGAAGAGACATACAAGGAACCAAGACAAAGGATTCCAAGATGACGAAATGGCAGATAAATTGCCAAAATAGATTTAAACCCAACAGAACTTAAGTTTGTGAGATTGTAAAAGTCATATATCAATAATCACCCCAGAGGACAATCTGGCAAAATTAAAATCACCAAGTCATATTTATTAGGCAACAAGAACCATAACATCAAATTCTCTTGTTTCTTGCAATCCAATGGCTGCTGTTTTCCTAAGCATAAGGCAAGTTAATAGATGATGTCCTATGTGTATCTCTACACATTTCCATGTTCTGCAGCCCATCACAGGTCAACTCAGGTGCCATGCAAAACGTGGCTCGATAGATGCCAGGAGAATGCCAATTCCCATATTTACAGTTTATCAAATGACTTCAGTAACTATTTAAAAATGCACTTAATTTAATTCCAATGATGTCCCGGGTGATACACCTTTCATCTAAAATCTCTCAGATGCAATTTCTGATCTTAATCACAGTAAATCTCTAGTACTAAGTCAAACTCAGGTGGTGGGACCCTTCTGAGTCAAGAGAATGGATGATGCTTACTCCAGACCCTGTGATGCTTTATCTCATTTTAAGGCTCATGAACCTGGTATCCTCTGACAGATAAAAATACAGGTGTCAGTGAATCTTCTGTTAGATAAGCTGGAGCGAGTGAATGGTATCATTAACTCAACATTCAAGGATTTATTAAGAACTTATAATGTGCCCCAGAACTGAGCACAACACTATAAATTTCCTGTGTTTTTATCTTTATGTATTTTATTTAATCCACACAACTCCTTGGGTTATACAACTAGCTAACCCATGCAGTCATAAAATTAGAAAAATACAACCCTTGATGGTGGCATATACATATTTTAGTTTACATGTCTTATTCTGTGGCACAATGATTGTTAATTATACATATTTAAAGTAATATAATAGGAAGAAGAGAGTTTATTTAAGATATAAATATCTTCTCAGTTTCAAGTTTATTTTTGTCACAGATTAGGGATAAATAAAATCTTTGCTGCAATAGAACACCCACCATTGTGTCTTAGTGAAATTTAATTGTTTCAACTTTATATATTTAAGGCACTACATATGCTAAAACTCACACTGAAAATGTGGACTATATACCTTTGTGAAAGTGTAATCCGATTTCCCTATGCCATCTCAGACTTAAAAATTTTTAAATTCATAAATTCTCTGAAGTAAGATACTGTGAAAGTGTGTTAAACAGATTCTTAGTGGTTTTATTCAAACAAATCATCACAATATTATTTAAGCAGGATAAATATTAGGATAAGTAGGATAATAGAGATGACTACTTTTTAAAATATATTTTACTAAAACATTATTACTTATCTATCAATAGTGGTTTTTGAAAATGCTCATTCTTGTCTACTTTTAACATTTATCATTTCTAGATAAAAGTCTTAAATTTTAATAAATTTAAAGAAAAATACTAAATTATTAAAGTAAGAAAAGTTTTGGAAATTAACTAAAAATGGTAGAGAATCTATACTGGCAAAAAGTATTTCATCATGGAACAGAGGTATGGATATTAAATAATCTATATAAGTAACTGATCAAGGGTCATAATTTATTTATGACATATAGTTTAGAGCTATCTCCCTTAACTTTGATTTTACACAATAAATGATTCTACTGTTACTAAAAGAATAAAAAATCATTTTCAAACTTCAGTTTGTACTTTATGGTTTCTTTTAGCTATATCTCCAACAATACTTAAATTTATTAATTTAATCAGATTCTTAACATTCCACAGACTTGAGTTTGGGCAACAAAAAAAGAAAGTTCTACTTAACATTACAATAAGAATATAATATATAATGTTTATTATTGATTCCATATTTTCTAATAGGTTTCATGAACTGCTAGCCTGCTATGAGCATTGTTCTTATACACAGTGAGAACACAGATGTTAATGCATGTAACCCTCATTATGTTATGTTCCCAGAGTGCCTGCTGATTTGTTAAATCTCCTGTCAAAAGCATTGAAGATATCAATTTTTATATTATTTTAAATGGTAATATTATTGATCATGTTTAAAAGGCATATTAGGTGACATCATCATATTTGTAGGAGTACTTCAGAATTACTATAAGTAATGTGATAAAACTAGTAAAAGGGTTTTTAACATTTCTGTTGTGTGACAAATAGATATGAATGTTTGAAAAATATGTAAAATAAAGGATACAAACCATTGGAATATAACTAAAACTACAGTAACAATTATAATTAGACCAAGTAGATTTCTTAAATTCCAGTGAGAATTTCAGAACTTCTTTATTGAAACATAAAGATCATTAAGTATTATTTAAGCAGGAAAAATACTAGGATAAGTAGGATAATGGAAATGACTACTTTTTAAAATATATTTTACTAAAACATTGACTTTAAAAGAACAGCTAATAAGTTTACTTCTCTCAATAAAAAGAAAAATGTTACATACAAAATGTTATGTCCATATTCATAAACAACACATGTGAAAAATAAATTTTTGGCAGGCACAGAAAAGGAAAGATGCCACCTTAATGGGGAGAAAAAAGTAAAATATCACATAAGAACATGAAATTTAAGGGCAATTACAGACATGAATTTAGTTAAAATGGTATTAATATTGAACAGTGCTGGCTTTCTAATTCTGCAGTGTGTTCATTCCAAATATATAAATTAATTTGAAAATTAGAACCGTTGGAATCCAGGTAAGTTTCAAAATTTATCTCTTTAAAGTAAGAGTAACATTTAGCAAAATGCAAGAGTATCATATAAGAAAGGTCTACAAAAATGCTAGAAAACTAAAATCATATTTTATTATTTAATATGACTCAAACTTGAAATTCAGGAAGACTTTCTATAATCCAAATTTTGATGGTTATCTAAATGGGAAGAGTAATAAAGACACAGATTTTTCTTTTTTTTTTTTTCCAAGAGAAAATACTATGTACTTATGTAACTTCCCACAAACACTGAAATAGCAGACAGTGAGTTGCGGGGGTGGGGGGGGGTTGGGTATGGTACAATCTCCTAAAAGTTGTAAAAAACATGTTTTATTTCATTACTCTGAAAAGATATTTAACATGGCCAATGATCAATGATCGGCAGTGATGGAATTTAAATTATTTGTGATAACTACAGTGATGTTTATGAATAAAAAAATCAAGGTAGGCAAAGGTTATTTGTTTTTTGTTTTTCCTGATTTTTTTTTAAGTAAACAAGTAACTGACCAAGTTAAATAAGGGAATCTGTAAGTGGTACTTACTGGCATGACAATGTTGTAGTGGATGCAGAACCCCGGTTCTGAAGGAAAATATTCATCAGATACAAATCTTATCCTGATTTGATTTCCTTTAGAAATCTGTTTTCCTGGCACAGTACCAGAACCACACCAGCGTCCTAATATAGTTCCATCACTGGGGTCTTCAACTTCTACAAAATCATACCTGCAAGAGACAAAGGCAAAAGAGACATAACATAACATGATCATAACATGATCTGTTATTTTAGCAATTCAAATTCCACGTTCATGGATACAGTGGATCAATCTATGGACCAGAGCCAGGAGTCCATTCCAAACTTAGCTGGGTAAATATAATCAAATATTCCAAAGAAGAGGCACAACTGAAAATGCTTCTCAATTTGGGCAAAATGAGTCTTCTATTCTAAGCCCTCCAGCGCTACTGTTGATGAACTCCAAATTCACTAAAAATAGCCATCTCAATGCTTAAATATTTTGTACGGAGCAACCACATCTGACATTCAATTACGAATTATTCAATTTAATTTCCATTTGGACTTGATAGTTTTACTCCAATTTTAACTGCTATTATCACTGCCCATTACTTTCTGACAGTAACACTTGCACCCTAGTCAGATTCCTTGGCTCCCTTTCCTCCTCTCTGATGCAAGCTTCTCTAAAGCCACATCATTATATCCACATCCTTCAAATCTCACTTTTGCCAGTCTGCCTCTGTGAGACCTTTCTGGGTGTTCTCAGTTCACCGTCATCTTTCTCTTTCTGATAAACACATATTTTCAATATTCACTATATATGTGCAAGTGATCCGTTTTCATAGTCTGTTAAATCCCTGAAGAAAGGAATCAGTTTTTATATACTTCTAGTTTACACTGTACTACACACAGTTTCTTAAACATAAGGAGTAAATAATATGTTTCCATCAAATGTTAATTTTGGTTTGGAAGGTTTAGATCAGTGGTTCTCATCAAGAGCAGTGTTGCCTCTTAAGAAATATTCCAGAAATCTGTAGAGGCATTTAGGCTTACATTGAGACCAGGGGTGAGGGTGGCACTATGACATAGTGCCATGTGGCAGGCACGGTGCAATAATGTTCAGCAATGGAAAGTCCCAGAAGTGAGCATTTGTCCCATGTTCTCCATGCCTTTCAAACAGTCCACTGGACATTTATGTAGGTGAAATTTTTGATACACTGCATCTGAGTCTGGAAACTAATACTGTCCCACATGTAAGCACAAATATATTTTGCAGTTTTAGCTAAAGCCAAATTTTCCAGAAATTCAACTATGAAATAAGTTGAAGAAAGTTTCTATGCTTTGGAACTTACCAAGAATTACTATTTTGGAAAAACATATCATGAACAGAACACTGCTTATATTGTCTGCATCGCAATTAAAACAATTAAAAATATACATATTTGTGTATATCTAGAACTGTCATATTCACAATGAATCTACTTAAAAGATGCAAACATCTACTTCCTTTCATTTTCCTCACGCACTTGTGCATATGTATTTATGATTTTAAATCCATTATTTTCATAAAACTTACTTTGTTATTTCAGCTTTACATAGCAAATGTGCCATTATATTTATATTTTAAACAATTGTGTATATAAATAGATGATCACTTCTATGAACTTCCTTTCAGAATACTAAAGAGGACACTGCAAAACTTTTCTTAAAAGGTAGGTCTGACATGGTTGAGAATCACTGGTAAGCTTTTTCAAAAATCTAAATTCAGTAGATACTAGACAACTAAAAATAATATATTTTGTGCAGTACTGAATTTACAGAAGAAAAAAATTGTTGAAAATTATACACAGAGTATATAATGGGCAAATTCTACTTATAAATCTTTATCCTGAAGAAGTATCTAGATCTCTCTTATGACAAGTAACAACTTATTTCAGCCTCATTATGCTCGGTCTTAAATTGAGGATGATGCTATTTGGTTCAGAGGGATATGTTAGGAGAGGATGCATGTGCAGTTTCTAAAACACTGTTGGCACAGTTACCATTCGATAAAGCTGTCTTTCATCTCCATCCTGCATCCCTTGCCCCCACCTCTTAATGAACTTTCAATATAACCTTGGGAGTTTGAAAGCAATGAATCAGAAAACTCAAAAACAAAGGGGAGAATACCTACTATATCATGTGATGGGTGTGGGTCATCAATGGCAAATGTGTAAAACCAACCAGTGTAATTATTCTAGGAGTTTGGTTGTGTATGTGTGTGGTGGGACAAACAGTGGTGGGGTCAGGGTAAGAGGACTCGGATAAACAGACATAAGTAGGGGCGCCTGGGTGGCTCAGTTGGCTCAGGTTATGACCTTGCGGGTTGTAAGTTCAAGCGCTGCATCGGGCTCTGTGCTGAAGGCTTGGAGCCTGGAGCCTGCTTAGGACTCTGTGTCTCCCTCTCTCTGCTCCTCCCCTGCTTGCCCTCTCTGTCTGTCCCTCTCTCTGTCTCTCTGTCTCTCGGTCTCTCTCTCTCTCTCTCTCTCACACACACACACACAAATAAATAAATACTAAAAAATATTTAAAAAAACAGACCTAACTAGTTATTTCAGATTTCCTTGGTATAAAAGTTGATAACTTCCATTTTATGTGAAAGGGTGATTTTTATATCAACATAGTTTACATGTGAAACAAAGCTTTTTTGTATCTGTTTGTTCTGTGCTTGAGAGGTTTTCCCCTAAACCTATATGATGTGGATTACTGCCATTGCTAGTTTGAAGAGAGCCAGATTTTAGACCTGGTCAATCATTCTGTAACCGTTTATGAAGTGCTGACTTGGTGCAAAGTGTTTTGCTAGATTCTGAGGATACAAAGATGAAACTATAGCTTCTTTGGGCTCAGGGCCCATAAAACACTTCGGTAAGTGCTCTAATGAGAGTATGTAGGAAATACTGTGGAAGACTGGCAGAGTAGACTGGCAGAGTAGGAGTAATTCTATACAGTGAGATTAGGATCAGTTTACAAAGGAACATTTGGGCTGTCAATGAGTACTGACTGAGCGGGGGTGAAAAGAGGGGAAATGGAAATGCATTGTAGCGAGAAAGACAACATGTGAGATGCAATAGAAGCAAGGGGCCAGGCAGGGTCGGCTGTGAATAGGAGGTGGGGAACAAAGTAGTAGATGAAGATCAAGCTGAAAAAATAGGTGCAGGTAGGAAGGCCTTTGGTACTTCAGAGTCAGATGTTAGAACATTTTGTAGGCCAATGTAGCAAACAGAAAAGCACAGGTTTAATAGGCTGTTTCTTTTAAAAAATTAAATCAACATTGTAAAAAGTGGAGTTGCACAGGTAACTGGATTTCTGGCTTTTTTTTTATGAAGTTTGAAGATCTAGTAATACTAATATCATTAGCCCTAGGGTGACTCCGTGAAGGTTCAGATCTCTGGATTTGGTGTCAGCTCCAGAAGAGGAGGAATTTTTAATTTCCTGCCTTATCCCTAATGCAGTGTGCCAGGAACACAGTACATACTGTATCAATATACGGTGAATGAAGTAATGAACACTAGGCCTTCATTAGTTCTAGCAACTGAGGGTGGGACCAAGTGGAAAGAGCTTTAGATGGGACATGTTCTTTCTAAGTCTTTAAAGATCCCCATCTACTTTCTATACTGTTGCTGTTGTTATTGTTGTTGTTTTAATACCCAGATCATCATTCATTCACATGCTTTGCCCATGTGCACCTATGAAGTACAGCCATGGAGGTTTCAGTGAGGGAGTGACACTGGCAGGGAACAGAATTGCCACTTCTCTGAGGAATGCCAGGAAACCATAACATGACAAGTGTGGGTAGAAAGAAAAGATCTTGTAACAAACACATCCTGAAAAGGAACAGTCAGGGGAACGTGGGGAAAGCCACTGTGAGGGATGCCACAGAACTGAGCAAAGAGGGAGGGGAACTATCCATCAGAAGCAGAAGTGATCCATGATGCCGACAGAATCAAATGACAAAGAAAGGTGAACGACGTTGAAAACCAAAATGTATCCCTTGGGTTTGGCAATTATGAAGTCATTTCAATAAGTTGGTTGGGCAGAACACAAAGTGTCAAAAATTTACTAGAGTTCATTTTCAGAATTATCTAACAGAAGCCTCATAAGAGAAAAGATCATATGCAAGAAAACAGAAACAATTCACATTAACTGTTTTTCTATTATATATTTTTTATTTGTTCGAAAATAAGCACTAGTACATATTGACCTGATTTGCAAGCTCTTTAGAAATATTTAAAAGGAGTTTTTAACCACACAGAAATATCTGGATTATACATGTTAAAAACTTATTAAGGAATGATTAAGTCTTAAACTTGGCTTTATCTTAGGTCCTGAAACAAAAATCACTGTCCTGCAAATAAGAGTTAGACATACATTATTACTTCCTTCATGAAGATTTTCTACTGAATTTGATGCCATTAAAAAATTGACTAATCTTTATAACAATTTCTGGATTTGCAGTAGACAGCTGGCAATTAATCTTACCTGCTCATACAAGCCTGGTGCACACATTTACCACAGTGCTTTAAAAATCTACATAGTTTTGTATTCCATGAAGGTTAAATGAAATGGACATCTTAAAAAGTACTAGTTTTTTTGCCTGTAAAACAGCAGAATTTAACATATGCTACTAATTGTTTCATAGTAAACGTAAGATTTTTTTCACAAGTGGTGTCCTATAAAAATATAATTCTAAATTTCACCCAATTATTCTACCATCAATTTTTATGGTCATCCTCAACAGCTGTTTAGCTGTCTCTGGAACTAGAAAATATCAATACCATCATTAGTTACTAAGGCTTACTTTTCCATTTTAAAATGGTTACCATTTTAAATGGTAAATCCCCTTGCTAAAGGATATGGTTATAAAAATAGCATTTTTAAAAAACTTAAATCATATTCAAGATCTGGTAAAATAGACCAAGAGAAGATCCACCTGTAATGTATCCCCATGCCTCAGTACTGTGTATAATCTCAAAATAGAAAAAATGAAAGCAAAAGTCACTGCCACTTGATTCTACATTTCCTTTAAATGTTTGAGAATATAGAATACGACTGGAAAAAGACTAATGCATTAAATCCAGTCATTTTGCCCAATAATATGAAGTTTTTCTTTTTTTCTGATAAAACAATATTTGCAGATGGAGTTTATTGCAGAAGTCCATTGTTTTATATACTCTAGCATTGCTCAAAGCCTCAAGTAGACAGAAAACAATGACGAAAGCCATTTCTAGGCCTTAGTCAAATGAAAGGGGGATGATAAAACCAAGCAGCATTTGACACATAAAAGTGAAATCACAAAACATAATCTTCCTTAAATGCAGAAATCTACACATGCCCAGGTGACCGTTCTGGAGACATGGTAATCCTTATAATACACTCTCAGGTATTAATTTCCAACATGCACAACTGCTCACATCAGTATTTAAAGGATTTACTAAACCTATTTTATGAGCCAATCAAACATCACTTTCTCACGGCAACATGATACAGAGCACACAGCACTAAGTGGTTTATAATGATCACTCCCTTTCTCTAACATACCCCTGGGGACCCATGGAGGATTTATGTTCTTTTATGTTTAACAAACAAGTCTGGTATTGTAGACAAAATTTTCGTTCCCGTGTGGGAATTTAGAAACCGTGAGGGCATGAGGACAGCTTTCCGACTCCCAAGAATTGTAAGGAGTACACCAAAGAAATAAATTCCCTGGTAAACAGATTTGTCAGACACCCAGCTTCTTTCAACAAAAATAAACCAAACCTGCAAAATAGGCTGTTTCCCATTCAAACTAACTAAAACCCCATTAATTAAATCTACCTCAGGAATTACCAAATCTGATGGTGGTGTGAAACCCTGCCAACAAATACATGCGGATCCTAAAAGACCCAGCTCTGCAAGTGTCACCCGGAGCCCAAGTTTGTTGGGAAAGGTAATAAAGTCAGTAAGATGCCAATTATTCTGCAGTGTTTATTGGATTATATTTCCGTTTAGCAGAGTACTACTCATATACCGAGATTTCAGATCTCTATTTGGTTACCAAAATGTCTGCATAAACTTTAACATATTGAAAAGAATTTTAAAATAATAATTACATTATATCAATTGCCTTTTATACATAAACTCATGTGATCCTCACAAAAATCACAAAAAGTTGATACTGTTACTGTGTCCATTTTTCTGGATTATAAAACACAGGAAACCTAAGTTCCTGGGCAAGGTCACATAGCAACTAAACGTAGAGCCAAGGCTTCCTTCCACTTTGGCAGTGGAACTCTACAACCCACAGCTAACTCCAGAACCCTTAAGTTCTAAGCCACACTGTGTACTATAATTGAAATATGCACACATAATTATATTTGCTTCATTTTCAGGCTTCAATGCAGAGAATTTGTGTCTTTGTTCAAATTGGCTAAATGGCTTTATTCAATGGCTAGGGAAACATTTACAGCCATTCAAATAAAACTGATCAGTCAACTTGGTAATGTGGGCATATAAATTTTACAAGTATTTGTCTAAATCAATTTGGTATTACACCAGTCCCCCTCATCTTCAGGGGATATGATCCAAGGTCACCAGCGGATGCCTGAAACCTTAAACTACCAAAGCCCTTATTTACTGTTTATTCCTACACATACATACCAGCTACAACAAAGCTGAATTTATAAATTAGGCATGGTAAAAGATTTAAAACCACAGCTTATAGTAAAACAGAACAATTACATCAATATATCATAATAAAAGTTCTGTGAATGTGGTCTGTCTCTCAAAATATCTTACTGTACTGTAATCACCAGTTTTCCTCTCGTGATGAAGTGAGATGATAAAATGCCTATGTGATGTGATGAGGGAAGGCAAATGACAAAGGCATTGTGAAGTAGTGTTAAGTACCACTGACCTTCTGATGATACAGCACAAGGAGGATCATCTGCTTTCAGACCTCAAATGACCACAAGTAACTGAAACAGCGGCTAAGGAAGGTACTAGTGTATTTATTATTAGCTGCTCTCAATTCTCTATGGATAGTTTTAAACCTACATAGAAAATGTGTAAGTCAAACCACCGAGCATGCTTCAGAGGGCTGACAACACACGATGGAGGACTTTCCAGGAAAATATGATAGTTCTACCTGTGAGAAATGGTTATGCTGTACATGGTGGCGTCGTATACAGAAGGAAATTAATATATTAAATTTATCTTCTTACTAAATAAAAACATTGCGAATCTAGAACTCATGAATTCAACCTATAAAGGTAGAAAAATTAAGCAAAACAAAGTACAAGGTGAAAATTAATGGAAAGAGAAAGTCTAAGAGATATATTTGAAACCATAATTAGAATTTAGAATTACAACTAAAAGCTGGGTCTCAGAAAGGAAAGAGACAGATACAGGGAATGAGGGAGGGAAAGAGGGAGAGGACAGAGGGAGAGAGGGAGAGAGGGAGAGAGGGAGGATGAATCAAGACTTTATATAATTAGGAGTGAGGAAGAAGATAACAATCACTGAGAAAAGTGTATTTAAGGGGTGCCTGGGTGGCTCAGTCAGTTGAATATCCAACTCTTGATTTCAGCTCAGGCCACGATCTCACAGTTCGTGAATTCAAGCCCCACATCGGTCTCCACACTGACAGCACAAAATCTGCTTGGGATTCTGTTTCTCCCCACCTCTCTCTGCCTCTCTTGCACACATGTGCTCTCTCTCTCTCTCAAAATAAATAAACTTAAAAAAAAGTATTTAAAATTTGTAAGTATGTTTTATATAACTTTATGCCAATGAAATCTGAAAAGCTAAATGGAACTGATGACTTACCAGGACAATATAAATTTTCAAAGTTGACTAAAAAAGTAGAAAAAGTAAACTAATAACTCTAGAAGAAACTGAAAATATTATCAAACATTTGTCAATGAAAAGATATAATGGTATGAGGTTTACAGAAGAGTTCTATTTGACTTTAAGGAAACATAATTCCAATTTTATAAGAGCAATTGTAAAAAAAATGAAAATGGCAGATATCTACCTAAATTAATAATAAAATAAACTAGTCTAAATTTTGTGGACATAGTTTATAATATTATATTATATATGTTAAAATACATATTAAAGTTACTAAGAGATTAGATCTATTTTTTTTTTTCAGAGAAAGAGAGAGAGAGAGAGAGAGAGCAAGTGGGAATCTTAAGCAGGTCCAATGCCCAGAGCAGAGCCTGATTGATGAGGGGCTTGGTCTGCATGACCCTGCAGTCATGATCTGAGCTGAAATCAAGAGTGAGATGCTTAACTGACTGAGACATCCAGGTGACTCAAAGTTCTTACAAATGGCAAGTCAAACAGGTAAAATCAGGACCAATTTTACGTACAAAGTGAAGGAAATGCAAAAATACCAAATAAAATTTCATGAAATATCACCCATCAGTGGATTAAAAGATAAAGTAATTCATGAGAGAATATGGGTTTAGATCATGAACATAAAGGCAAATGTAAAAATTAAGTTTTAGTATTAACAGGAGAAAAACTACAGGATCATATTAATAAATACTGAAACAATGTGATAAAATCAACCATAGATAAAAAATGAGTAAAATGTGAATAGCAGTACACTTTCAAATCATAGTAAAAAGTTATTTAACGGAAAGTAACTGCAAGTTTTACATTAAGTAAAATTAAAATAATTCTCACTAAAGTTAGAATCATGACAGGGTTGGCCATTCTTGCCACTACAATTTTTGGGGGGGGATCTCTAGCTACTTTAGAGAAAAGAAAATAAATGTTGTAATAAAAAGAGAAGAGAAAAATGATCCTTAGTTGATAATAAATTCCCTTGAGAACAGATTACAATAAGGTCAGCATTGATACTGGAAGAGCATGGAAATAAGCAGTTATGGGATGGGGTGGCTTAGAGCATGGCAGAGGAGGTAGAGGTTAAGAATGGTTACATGCTGTATATATTTAAACTTTTTTATATTTATTTTCAAGACAGAGACAGAGCACAAGTCGGGGTGGGGCAGAGAGAGAGCAAGACACAGAATCTGAAGCAGGTTCCAGGCTCCGAGCTGTCAGCACAGAGCCTGAAGTGGAGATTGAACCGTGAAATCATGACTTGAGCCAAAGTCAGCCGCTCAATCGACTGAACCACCCAGATGCCCCGATGCTGTATTTATTTTTAAGGTACATCTCATATTAGTTGCTGTAGGGTGTGAGAAAAACAGATATCCAAGATAATGCCAAAGATTTTGGCTTTTAAAAACCATTCAGGACTAGAAGAGAATTTAGTAAAGTGACTAAATATAGGATCAATATGCAACTATCAATAGTCTTTTTTTATAACAACAAATGCCAGAAACTACTTAGGGGACATGTCTTTTGCAGTAGAATTATAAAAATGCATAATAATAAATTTAATAATAAATTATAAACACTACATGAGTAAATGCACACGTTACTAAATGACAAAAAAAAATGCCTCTGCTACAATTTTTAAGAAACAAGACTTCCATAATATTTGTTTAAAACAAAATCACCACAATAAAGCAAACATTTTGTAGTACATGCTATGTACCAGGTACTTTATCAATATTAACTCATTCAATCTTGCAACACAGCCCTATCCATAGCTACTATTATTATAACCATATTATAAATTAGGAAACTGAAGTACAAAGAAGTAACATAACAAGGCATAAGTCATTACAATTGCAATGGAATTGCAAGAGGAATCTTGCTCCAGACTTCAGAGCTCTATCCTTAACCATTATACCATAATGTCCTTAGTTAAACAACACAACCGATACTTACCATCCAGCTCAATGTCAGTATTCATAATCCACTATTAAGAACTCTGATTTAAACTCTCCAGATCCTCTTCCTTAAAATGTGGAAACTATTCATTAACTCTCAAGATTGCTGTGAGGATCCGAGAGAATGTATATAAAGTCTTCACAATAGTGCCTAACAAATAAGATGCTCAATTAAGAGTCAGTGTGTGTGTGTGTGTGTGTGTGTGTGTGTGTCTTAAATAATTGCTATCACTGCAGCCACATAAATGTAAATCATGGAAGACTCTACTCTGTGGAAGAACAGACCTCAGAGCTCCTGATCTAGTGCAAAGTGTCATGGGTCCCTAGTTTGGCTCATGGCAGACCCCAGAACCAGCTCCCATGGCCATTCTTCAATGTGGAAGTAACGGTCCAGGCTCCAACCTTCCAAAACAATATAAGCACATATATTTGCTATCATTATTAACAGCTGCTCTTTTCATTGTAGTAAAAGACAGACTGATCAATAGGTTGTGAAAATATCAAACACTTAATTTTTGTGTCAGCATTTTATACTCACAAAATAAGCACAATGTTACGATTGTTGTGGGCATTAAATGACTTAATATATTAAAAGCATGTTACCTGCATGTATATATGCATTTTTACAGAAACATTATCTCATATCATTGTATTATTACTGAAATAATGCAGATGTAGGTGGCTAAATCTATGTCAATTCAGAGGTTACCGCCCAAGTAAGATTCATGTTCCTCTCACTCTAACAAACACTTCTCATACTCTTTATTACTATCTTGTAATTTTACAAAAAAAAAATCTCATTAACATTTAGGCCTGCCTAGTGTGATGCTCTGTGGTGTGTGGCTGTTTAAGAAACACACATTGAGTGATTCACTATTAAATTATTAATAATTCAATAAAGGTTCTTATGGATGATCAACAATTTACCTTATTACGTGTGTCAACAGCTGAACCACTGTAGTACTGATAGATTTTCAAGAAACTAAATTTAAGAAATGGAATTAATATTCATTCTATTTAGACTACAGCAAAATTTTTCTATGATGGTTTACCATCTTGCCATTGTCCCTTCTCCTTTCAATGAATAAGGTAAGACTAAAGGGAGAGAGTGCCAGTAGAGGAAAATAGGAATAGGGAGAAAAGGAGGATTTCCCAACTACTGAGCTTAGGATATCTAGGAATATTGAAATGGTAATGCACATAAAAAGAGTTACTTAAAGGGTATCAAAGTTTAAGATAATAAGGAAGGGCTAAGAATATGCTCTCTCATCTACCTAACACCTAGACACTTTCAAGCATTGTTTCCACAAGTAACCACTGCCAAAAGGTACCCTACAGGGGCTCCTTTTGCATATTCTGTGAATAGCTCAATTTCATTGCTTAAACACATTTATAAAAAGGCCATTACATCATTAATCAAGACATCTTTAAAGGATTTTGCTATAGATTTGGTTCTTTCAGTTTTTATCTGTGCTGTATCATTGCTACACTTGCAAATACCAAGGTACTCTAGATACAGATTGGTCTAAGGTTAAGAGAAATATTTAAGGAGTGTGATACTAAAATCTGGACAGGATTCATGTAATGTTTATCAAAGCATTATCACAACTTCAGGCCTGATTTTAAAAGAAAATATTTAAATGGCTGATCAGCAGCATAAGGAATTTAGGACATATGTTTAGATACATAAATTTACTTTTTGGTGATGATGTTTGTGAAAATGATAAAAGGAGTTTGTTTTAGAATATACCAAAAGGGAAATGAAAATACCTGTCCTTTTAGGGCATTGGAGATTTTCAGGTATAGTTCCTGAATAGGAGTGTTAAAAAAAAAAACTTCTAAGTATTTATTTTGAATATTTATACTTACTGAATATTTATGATGAGATGATTTATAGTTAGTGCATCTGTAAAAAATATTCTCAGAGTTTAAAAGAAATTTTAGGCATTCAGCAAAATTCATCATTCAACATTTGACATCTAAGAAAAGACCCATAGACTTGTACTTTTATAAACACAAACAGAAAGGCAGAACATTTTAATTGATTGATAGACTGATTGTTTTAAGGAAATGGGTGTTCAAAATAAAAAGGTTCTAGGCTTCAGGTTCCTCTTCAGGAAAATAAAGGAATTAACCAGGAAGTAAAGAAGGTCATGTCAAAAAAAATCTTAGCTTTTTCCCCCCTTGCTTAAGAAACCAATCACATTTCCTTTTGTGTGTGTAGTATGTCAAAAAAATATGCAAGTTATACATAGAACGTTATTATTAGAACATTACCACTGCAACATTTTCTAGAAAATTTTATTTTTTCCAAGGTCCATACAGAACTGTTATCACCAAATATCATAACTGTCTACAGGCAATAACCATGGAAACCAACTTCTAAATAGCAATGTATTATGAAATGAGAAAAAAACAAACAAACACTTACTAACAGGAGTGTTGAAAGACCAAGCAAATGCACTGAGTCCTGTATTGTGAAAGGTCTACCCTCTGACCATGGGAAGCTCTAATCCCATCAAGGAAAGTGACTGCCTCCAATAGAAATGTTATAATACCTTTTCCTAATTATGTCACTTTGACAAAACTCTTCCAAAATGCCAACTGGTAAATGAGGGAGACCTGCAGTTATCATACACTAGAATTGCTGCCCCACAGGGTAAATCCTTTTTTATTTTTTTTTATTTACTGCGCAGCACAAATCACACCTTAAAAGGTCAGCCTTTAGAAAATGAAAGCACATTTCAGAATTCATTGGACACAGCCTCCCTCTGACTCCTCTGATAAAAAATATATCCCTACCCCTTCTCAGATATAATACCAATCAGAGTGGTGCAAGAAGTAATAGCAGAATGGAATCTGGCATAAAGAGGATATCTAATAAATGGAGTACATTTTTGTTATCTAATAATTTCTATTAGATTTCTAGACTTCTAGTTTTTCTGTTCACCTGTGCTATCTAAGTTACAACAATGCTCCAAACAACTAACAGAAAGTTTACTGCTATTGTTTGCTTTTTTTATCTTTTCTTCAGTGATCACTATATAGACTATATGTACACATATGTGTGTGTGTGTGTGTGTGTGTATATTTGTGGGTATGCACACACATATATATACACACACATATATAGGTGTATAGGTGCGTGGTATAGGTTATGGATATTTACAGTAAAGATAAAAAAGGGAAAATTCTACTTATATCACTTTCATTTTTGTATTTTGCCCAAGTAAGTATGTATTTACTTTAGGAATGTCCATTATCAATGCATGCAATTGATCTCCTGGAATATTTTAGAAACATAAAAATATATGTAGACTCCAGAGACAGAATTAAGTAAAGCTGGTATAAACATGTTTTGTAGAAAATTCACTTAGCAATTTTGAAACAATCAATCTTCACTGGAGAACAAGATTCTCTGGAGACTATAATAAACTAATAAAAATTTAGTGACAGATAGACATTAATTACATTTTCTGAGACTGCAAATCTTGACAAAAGAAAAATAATTTAACCTCTTTCATGGGAAATTTAGGATTTCAGAAATCAGAGAAACAAGTCATTCTATTCATATTACACATTAAAAATATGAAAATGTTTGACTTCTGTGTTTTTCTAGGATCATCACTTTCATTTGCAATGACAAAGGATTTATGCGATATATGGAATTATGTTTTTCACATTTATATGAATATATATATATATATATATATATATATATATATATATAAAACCTGATTATAGATTGAGGTAAAAAAGAAAAAAAAACTGAAAAGAAGAGAAAAAAAAAGAAGACTGTCCTTTCTCCAGAAACAAAACAAAACACGATCTTCATATGAAAGGAAACATTTCAGATTGTTAGGTGATTTGATCACTGTAATAAGTCCTGCTAAGGCGATTACTTCATATTTTGCGGCATGAAAAGGGAAATAAGAAATACTAGGCTTAGTGCCCACTTGGCTAAATCCACCTTCCTGGGCAATATCCCTAGGCAGGGTTATTTTGGACTTAGGTTTGTTTTATTTTCCTCTTCTCACTTTTAACATTTTTCCTTGTGCTCTGTATTTATTTCTTCCCTTATCCTGTTAAAATTACTCCTTCAAGGTGCTTTAATATCCAGGATTCCTACCATAGCTTTTAATGGGTTCCTGTGCTACCAGAAAATTCAGCAGTTTTTAACAGTTTCAAATTTATCACTCACTTCATTTCCTCTTTTGCTTCAGATGTTTTCTTAGAGTTCTCACTCGTTGACAGAAGAGGTAGGACAGCTTTTTTCTCTTTTTTTCTTTCTTTCTTCTTTTTTTTTTTTAGAATTAGCTCATCACCTCTATCCATATATTCAGGTATTTTTATCTATCTATTTATTCCACTGAGCTTCAATCTCCCTCCCTGAAAATGCCAAGAATCAATCACGCATTTCAATTCTTAATTTTATTAATTTTATAGACAAACAAAAAATTGTAAAAATAAAGTACAAGTGCCAAATCATTTGGCAGAGTGAGAAATCTCCCGTTAACATCACTTCAGTAATTTAAGTAATTTAATCTCCCATTAACATCACTTCAAATCAAAATTAAACCTTATTAGTTCACAAACTTCTTGGAGAAGCTGTGTTCATGATCACACATATGGGCAAAATTGTGGTCCCAATTTATGTACTTGTAGCAATTTATGTACTCTGGCTTCACATTACCAAGCTGTTTGTATTTCCATTTAAACGATTTTAAAATGTGAAAATACACACTTAAATGTCTTTCAAATATTGTACAGCGTAGGAAAATTCTAAAAATAAACTTAGAATATAAGCATTTTGAAGGCAAGGACTGCGTTTTTCTTTTTTAAATCATCGTATCCCCAGACTCTACTATGTGACACTATGAATGGACACTGCCCCTTTCCATTTGGTTGATATGAGAACAGAAGTACCTCAAACTACAAGGGAAAATAAAAGAGAAAGCAATATGCCTCTTCTCCCTGCCCCCACCCCACACTTTCAGGGAAACACAGACAACTTTCCATTCGACTTGTAGGCCTTCGGGCAACTGAGTAATTGTGGGCTACTTAGGGCTTTAGTCATTTGTGAACCTCAACCTGGGCGAGACAGCTGTTTCACCAGATGGCAAATGTGATCACATTTTTTAGTACAGCAACTCCAGCAATAATATTCCTGTCATAGGTCAAGAACGTACTTTATATCACCAAGTTATGACTAATGGGTTCCAAGCACATACGGCAGGGCATTTCATTGGATATACTTAGAAATTGCCTAATGGCAACTTTTAAAATATTGAGCATGGGATCCCTTTGTTTCAAAAGGCTCAATATTTCAAAAGCTGATTGATTACCTCTCTTACTACCAATAGCATCGCCTCCATCACTTCACTGGCACATTTTCACTTATCCTTCAGATTTCAGTTAAGTATGACCTCTTCAGAGAAGCTTTCTGGGAAGACTACAATGTTTTCACAGCATGGTCCACACCACCACACCCATTACTACTTTGAATTATATTTTTTTCATGCTTGCCCCCTTGCCTGTCAATGCTTTCTGAAAGCCAGGGCCCATCTAATAATCTCTCTATTCCCATATTTAGCACAGTATTTGGTCCATACATAGCAGAGACTAAATGACTCGTGAGGAATGGATGGATGGACGGATGGATGGGGTTTGCAGATATATAATAATATACTTATTTATATACAAATATATTCAGACATACTAGGCTACCAAACAGCCACAATTACACATGTGATGTTGAAATATTCCTATATAACTAATACTTATACTCTTGAACATTCTTTTCCTTTTTTTCTCTAATTCTGGCTGCTCACAAATAAGAATGACTAGTTTTCTCAAAGACAATTATAAGTGTTTTCTTTAATAAGTGGTTTTTTAAAAGCCAGGACACTAGACTTTATTTGGGGCAATAAATTAGACATTATTTTTATGAAATTCATTACACTGTTAATCATCCTTCATTATCTCACATGCTAGCCGTTACATGGAGGACATTTTGATTTGCTGTATATGCCTGCCACACTAGCTTGATACTGGTTATGCAACTTGCTGTGTTTTAACTCTATGGTATAAGTATCTTCCTGTTTCTTTTTCAAATCTGTCTCCAACAAGGGCATTTTCAGATCTCATAGGAAGGTCAGCTAACTGAGGATACATATACCTCATCCTCACTAGTGGTTACTGTACTAAATAAGGGACTGGAAAAGTAGTATTAATTACATATTCTCAAGCAAACTCAAACCCTATTTTTATCATCAAGCATTCTCTTTGACTGGACAGTTTACCTTTTTCAAGGAAGGAACAAGCAGGACCGAAGAGAAGTGTTTCACTCTAACTCTCCCCACCTGCTTTCTTGAAGAGGAGATTAATGAAATTTTGAAGTGGTCTATAACACGTCTCCTTTCCCACATAGAGCCCATCCCATACATTGTTAGTTCAAATATTTTTGTCTATTTCAAAATATTTTTGTCTAGTTCCTCTCTTCCTACTGAAATCTCATTATTTCAGGCCCCCATTAATAAATCCCGATTATTCCAATAGCCTCTCTGACCCATATTCTTCCTCCTCCTTCCATATACCATTTCTCCATCCACTGTGAGGCTTATCTACCTTAAAAGCAGGCCTTATTTTATCAGGCCACTTCCAGAAAACATACACTGGCACACAAGCCATATATACCACGTACACCACCACCAATGGCTATCTGTTTTCTTCTCTGTCAAATTAGAATCTTGAATATTTTTCATTCAAGTGCAACACTTTAATCCTGTATTATAAGCTGGCATTTTGAGAGTGTGGCTCATTTGAGACTGTCATTGAGAAACTGATCTTTGTTCAACGGGATCAATGTTCAGATTAGATTTTGTCATTTCAGCTACAGGTCACCTTCTAGTGGTGAGTTCATGAAGGTTTAAATAGCAACTTTGGGTGGCTCTTGGCAGTCACCCTGCTGACCTCTACCAGGCTGTTCATTTCTGTTCAGGCTTCTACACCTAGCATATACATTCTGTTCATCACAATTTAGCATTTAATCTCACGTTACCTTGTTTCTTTCAAGCATAGGTGTCTCTGGCTAGTTTAGATGTTCCCTGAAGGCAAGGATTATGTTACAGCTTCTGCTCTGACACTCAGACCTCCTTATGCTTGATGAGTATTCAGTAAGTATGTCTTCAATCTCTGGCTATAGGACAGTAAACTCACATCATCTCACTGCAGCACAGTAAACTGGAGCATAATTAAACTTGAACTTTGTACCAATTGTAAAAGATTGATGACCACAAATTCCTATTATTAGCAAACAGTTCTGGGATGGAATTATATGTTGTAAACCAGTAACTACTTTATTATCCAAATCATCAAATAGGAAATAAACTGTTCATGTGATCGTGACTGCATTACTTAACGATTTGCATTCTTCTACAAGGTGTGATTTTTATTTAGTTTTATGATGAACAGGTAAGACAGATAATGATGTTTTTCTTGTCTAGCAAATCATATAACAGCTAATAGAGACCGTGGTAATTCTGTTCTTATATAATAGTGTACCTTGGAGCAAAGGCGTGATTACTATCTCTACTATTTGCTAGCTCTGCGTATTTGGACAATTTTTATATCTTCTCTCAGACCATAGCCTCCTTTGTAAAACAGGAATTACACCTACCGTAAACAGGAGTGATAAAAGATTAGAGTTCACGTGGGCAACTAATCTAGTTCAGGGCTTGGCAAACAGTAGGTGCTCAATAAACAGTAGCATTTATCCCATGGCACCTAGCTGCTTGGCTTCTCTACCTGCCTCGGTAAATGAGAACATAAGGAAAGGACCGCAGTCTGAAAACAACCTTCTGGTCATCTTCTTCCTTCCCTTCTTTTCTCTCTTCTTTCCTTCCTCCCCTCCTCTAGTCTTTCTTTCTTCCCTCCTTATTGTTTCTTTCCTTTCTTTGCCCACTACACAGAAAATGTTGAATAGATCTTTGAACCTTCCCTTTTCCCTTCTCAGAAATCCCTCATATTAAAGTTCTTCAGAAGCATAAACAAGTATCTGAATTTTGGTAAGCTCAGAAGAGAAGCATCATCATTTACAGAATGATGTCCAACTATTATAATCACTTATTTGAAAGTTCCTAATATAGACAAATAGCAAGTAAACTGTGATTAGAGAGATTTTTTTTCCCTCAAAATACCCTAGGACAACATACAGTGCAGACCTCATTTCCACGGAGATTAACCTCAATGCCTCAGCAAAAACAGTGCCTACCACAATCCCATGAAATAATTTTAGAAGCAATAAATTATGACTGGTTCCATTTACACAAATATTTTGATATCATGAACTAGCTTGCTTATTCAAACTGATGGACTGAGATGGAGAGCTACAGATAGAAAGGTCAAGAAGTAGATGATGTTTTTGAAGTTAGTGTGTGGGGTTTCTGGTGAGAAAGGGGTAGGGGGGTTAAATCAGCTGCCATATGAGGAAACCATCTGTATGTCTCAGTAGACAGGGAGCAAAGTGTACTTGGGATTTGACAATTTATTCAAACATTTTTCAAGTGCTTGAAACAGCTATGAGGAATAACTTTTTTGGGGAAGAAGAATCTTTGAGCAATGAAGTTTTAAAAGTATTGTGTATAATGGGTGAGTGTTTTACTATATAACTATTAGTAGCATAGTGAATTAAAAATTTCTTGGTTTCCTTTTATTTAGGAATTCTTTGTGGTCTTGAGTTATCCAGCTATAAGTTTAAAAATGACAAAAGAAACAACAGAGCACCTAGCAGACTTCTAAGAAGCGAACGTGTTTTTCTTATAATATCAAATTTAATTTAACGGAAGAAGATTCTTAAAGCTCAAAAATGGGAAGGAATGGGGTGGGTAATACACAGGTAATCTGTGACATTACTCACTTAGAAGACGGGTGGGATGACAAGAGAATGGACAGAACTAATGTGAAACAGTGGTATTTCCAGAAGATTGTTTTTTTCTTCTTTTTCTTTTTTTTTGTAGAGTGGGGGAGGGGCGGAGGGAGAGAATCTCAAGAAGGATCCATGATCAATGAAGAGTCCAAAATGGGGCTCAATCCCATGACCCTGGGATCATGACTTGGGCCAAAATCAAGAGTCGGACCCTCAACCAAGCCACCCAGGCACCCTGAAAACTGTTTTTTTGTAAAGACATTATAATATGGAGTTTATCAGAACTTTAAGAATTCACCATACAACCAATGCCAAAAAAAAACAAATGAATTTTAATTCAAAGGATCAAGTATAACAGTCTGAACAATCTGGAGTGACTCTTTTTCATAGAAAAACAGAAAAGTTATAATATTATTCTAAACTGTAATATTTTCAAAAAAAACTTTTATAGAACTGTTTCTTGTTGGGATAAAGGCAAAATAAATGTTAGTACCCCCATATATTTGTGAAAATTCTAGGGAGACAGATCTCTCAGTGTTGGACGTGACTTGAACCTGCATCTGGAACTCAATCTCCCATTTTGGTTATAATTTGAGAATATAATTATTAAGCAGGCTAATAAGTAAGCTAATCAAGGCCAATAGCCAGTGGCAAATGTCAGAGCTGAATCTGAAACATGTAGGCATTCCAAGCTAGTGTTCTTCCTACTAGATTAAACTCTCTCATATAAATTGCCAATCCATCCTGCCAATAAAACTAAGCGATCAGTATACTACGGAGCAAAGCATCATTGGAATTTTTCATTTCGCAAACTGGTAGTCCTAACATTATATGTACTAAAAAATGCATTCAGGATATCACTTTGATGAAATGAAGACAAATTTCCTCTCCTGTGGTCTCCTCTAGGATACTAATAATGGAATAGAAATATACACTTCTACATGTACCAGTAACCTGAAATGTCTATTGATAGAGTTGAAGAAGGTATACCTTACTCTGGGCAAGAGCATATTTCTGTATCTACATCTTACCAGGTCACCTGCTATCCTACTTCTCTGAATGGGCATTCACAATGGCAAAATTCACTCCATGGGGGGCAATAACCTTGGTCTCCTCTTTCCTCTTTTGAGTGATTATCTATGACTAAACAGAGGTCTTGCCATTTGTTCTTAAGCCGGGGGTCAAGCATCCATTGTGACTCATGATTATGCTACCTCATCTGCAGTAAACACAGAATAGGAGATTATATCTGTATCACTCCTTCTACTGAAAACAGAGGTATAAGTATGACCAACATTGACAAGGAAGCTGGGGAGGTGCTCTTTAACTTTTATTCTGTACCTTCACGTGTGAATCAGTCACAGTGAAATCTTTTAACCTTAACTTGGAAAAGTTTTGTTAAATATGTTAATCTAACTTTTGTTAATTCCAAAGCAAAACAATAATCCTTTTGTAAAAATTAGATGTTTTGGAGTCACTCTGGGAAAAGCGTCAGAGGGAAATCAAATATTAGAAACAATTTTATCAAATAATTAAAAATAAATCCTAAGTCAGCACCTGCCTGTATTATAAAATCCAGAGGAGACAGGCAATTTAAAGATTGGTTTCTTTAGAAGGTAGACTGTTCCACAAAGAAAACTCGGATCTGAACACATTTTAGCTCTCCAAGGGTCAGGGCTGGATGAATAGGAGAAAGTGTGTGATTTGAAAATTCATATAGCAAAATAACGTTAATAATACTGGAAAAAAAACTGCATAAAACATGAAAGCGCTGAGAAGAGAAAGGCCAGTGCAGAACTACAACAGTATATTGAAGACTGCACATGTAGAAATCCTTGATTCATGACTGGTGCTCAACAGTTCTTGCTTAGTTTTTCTCTTGGGAAGAATTGTATACAGGGGTGACTCACTAGCTGGCTAGTAGTATGGGTGTTCCATTGGTCCTAGAAGTTGTCCATGTTGACGACCCTTTGCCAGAGGAACAACTCACCATTACCTCAGTGGCAGCAAGACTGCAAATGAAAGCAAAGACATGGCACCAAGAATGACATTTCAATCTTCCCAAATCTTCAGAGTGTAAGACTCTTTCTAAATCAATGCAAGAAAGTAGTACCTGGGCAATGATCCAGCAGAGAAGATGAAAAAGGAAGGCAAAGAACAGGGGGAGCTTTTGGGGAGTGGAAGAGGAGAGAATAAGATGCCGGGAAAGAAAGGTAAAGCGCTAGTGAGAGACAGACCCTGGATGAGCCAGACACGAGTTTGGGAGTTGCAGGATACATTCTTTCTCTACTTGAAATGTTGATTTTGAACATTTCAAAACATAAAACCAAAACATCTCATTAGCCAAGGGCAGAGTCCCTTGATCTCAGACTTGGTCACATCCCCACCCTTCATTTTAAGCCCTCTTGGGAATGATTTTTTTTTTAAGTTACAAAAGTAATTGCTACAGAGGTCAAAGGATAACAAAACTATAAATTATGGCATTGAGCTAACTACACTCAAAAGAGTTGTTGGAAAAGGCACTGGCAAAATCTTCACTCTAAAGACAGTTTTACTCTGGGGCCAGAGATGCAGGTAGGAAAAACAGTTAAGTAGAAGTTTGAAAGCTGCACTTCAACTCATTGTGCCTTTTCACACCGATAATGGAGATTGTTGTTTTTGTATCACCAGCTCCTCTTCCTCTTTCTGGTGGAAAAAAAGAAACCGTTTTGCTTTCAGGGACTGTTTCTCCACCAATCACAGTCCATCACTTGGCCCTGGGATGGGCATGTAATCTAAATCTTAACAAGAAGAGTAACACATGCTCCTGGATCCCTCTATATTAATTGGCCCGGGGAAAGATACTTGGTTTAAACCAGGCCAATCAAAACTCTTCTGAGAGCTTTTACAGAAAAGTTTTTGTACCCTTCAGAGACTGCAAGTGCTAAAATCTTGGCACTTGGGTGGCTTTTTCTGCATTTTATGAAGACAGACTGATTGACAAGTCACCCACAGGGAGCAGGTCTTTAGAGGCAGAGAAAAAGAGACAGAAAGATGATGCATCTTTCAGAACCTGGATAAGTCCTCTCCCTAAAATGTTCAGTAACATGACCCAAATATTTCCTTTCTAAGCTGGTCAGTTATTTGTGGTTACTCAAAACTAAAAGAGTCTTAAAGTTATACTTCCATGTATTAATCCCACTTTCTTTCGACTTATACTACTACCTATTTGGGAAACTTATTAAATTTTTTATGGCACATCTGTTGCAGAATTAGTAATATTATTCCTAGACACTATTCAATATTGGTCTGTATCAACTGATCTTCTCAGAGCCCATGCAAACTTGGCCTGACCCTTGGAGAAAAGAGGAAACACATCTATCTCTTCTCCATAATAAAATGACCATTTAAGATTCTAAGTTATTTCATATGAGTATCTCCAATGTCAGCAATGTTGAAATTGGTCATTTTGTTCTTCCAAAAACTTGTGTCCCGGAGCAAAACAGAACGTATGTTTGAAATAAAAAGCATTGGGATATCTGTTGCTTTTCTTTGCACATGTGTGTGCAGGTGCCCACCCACGCACACAGAGCTTTAACAGTGAAGGCAGGAAGAGGAATGGTAAGAGAGGAATATTGTGCTTTCTGTGACTGGATCAATGAGAAAATAATAAGGCAAAATGGAGGACTGAGAGAATATGTACCTGTAAAGTTCTGTTCTTTGAGCAACAACAAAATTCCTCCTAACGATTCCATTGTTAGCTAGAACTTACTTAAAATTCTCCAATCTGTTTTGCATGCTTCTGTCAGTATTCTCCTTAGAAAATATCGACCGGTACATGACCTAGTTCTGCAACAAAACCTGTAGCTTCTGACAGCATAAGGAAGGAAGAGAGGAAGTCCAAATCTATCAGCTTACTACCAAAAAGCCCTCCCAGTTCGATCCTACCCCCCCGTACAGCCTTCCCCTTGCCACACCTCCACCACCTCTCAAGCTCCAGAGAAACTCAGTGCCTGAAACTTATTCCAGGCTTTTGCCACCTGCAGTCTTACTTTATATGGAGTGTTCATTCCTCTTTAATCCATCTATTATTTTATTCTAACTGACTTTTACTGAGTACTTTTCAGTGTTTGTCAGCCCACTGAGGTCTTATCTATGCCTCCAGGCCTAATTCACACTGTATTTCCATACCTTTCTGGATTATAAATAATTTTGCAGGCTTTAATGTTTACATCACTTTTTAGTTAGGACAAGAGCAGACACTACTGTCTGCCTACACAGCTCACTTCCATGCACCCTCCCCTTGCTCCTTAAAAAATAAGTGATTTATTCAGGGAACCAACCTGCATGTGTTTTGGCATAGATGGGCCCCTAAAGTAAGTCGTGGGGATGAATAATGAATGCTCTAAGTCAGTCTGGTTCCCCTTTCCCTTGCCAGTGGTTGAAGCAGGCATGTCACAGAAAGTGGCCAAACCATCATCTGACCAGACAAATCTTATCTGCTCTTACAGAAAGGTTCCCACGGTGTACCTTACTTACTCTGTGATTTTTGGCTCTTTTTCTTGCCATCATGAACAGGAGTGAAGCTCTGAGCTATAAACACCCAGCTACTTATAATCAACCCCAGTTCTGTAGATTCAGGCTGGGGACTATATAGGTCAGTAGGTTCATGTGACACCATTGGAACTATCCATGCTAAAACCTTAGATAGCTTAGGGCGATAGTAACTAGTGGTGGTTAGTAAAAGTGGTGACTTTTTCTTTTCTCAGTCCTCTTAAGGGGTTCATGAAAACATTTTGCTTGGAATATAGATTCTTATCACACACTTATGGGTCTCTAAAGTCATTATCAGCTAAATAAATAATATTGCCTTCCTTTAATTTCATCTATATGGTCATGAAACTAAGGAATATTTTTACGTAATTTTCATAAAACAGTTGTTGCCTGAAAATTTCATCACTCACAGCTTGCACTGTTACTGTAAAATTGATATTAGGAATCTATACTGTCCTTGAAAGTTCTATCTACTAGAGTGAAACACCAAGAATGAGTCTCTGAGTTTTTGAGGTCTGCATGGCAGGGTTAACTCCTGCATCCCAATTTCTCCGTGATAAATTAATAACATTTATTTATAGACTGCTGCTAGTAAAATACACAGTTAGGGTATGAACCAGAATATGGTCAACACAGCAATCTAAACATAACCAGTTCCAGTAATGACTGTACTCTGTGTTTAACGTTCTAGAACTGGTGGCATTTTATTACAATTGCCTATTTACTTGTCTACCTCTTCACCCAGACTGTGAGCTCCTTGGAAGCATGAACCATCTCCTACTAACCACTGTCTCCCTATCACCTCCCACAGAGCTCAAGAAGTGCTTGTTAAATATAAGAGTACATAAATGGGCAAATAATGGTTCCATAGTAGTTCTATTATAAATACCAGGAAGAGAGGAAAATATCTGAAAGATATTTTTTAACTAAAATAAACAAGGGGCGCCTAGGTAGCTCAGTTGGTTAAGTGTCTGGCTCTTGGTTTTGGCCCAAGTCAGCCCTGCATCGGGCTACATGCTGGACATGGAGCCTGACTGGGGTTCTCCTTCCCTCTTCTCTGCCCTCCCCAGTGCATGCTCGCTCGTGCTCTCTCTTTCTCTCTCAAAAAACAAAAACCATTTTATCATCTTAAGTTCTAAGTATTAACAAAAGAAGCTTTTTATTTCACTTAACATATTTAGCATATCAATTGTTAAAATATTTCTAATATGATGGGGCATAATAATTCCTCCAAAAGAAACTCATTTTGGTGATGAAGAAGCAATATTTTAAATTGGGCAGACTGACTAACCTATCTTTTTTCAAATGCTATCCATTATGGTCTGTCTCTTTGTAAAATATGTAATAAGCAGATTATTTGCTTTAGAAAAGTGAACAGAAGGAATTAAAAGATGTTTTCCATTAGAAATGAGTCCTTCTAGGTACACCATATGTGATTAACATAATAGCCACATACACACAACACTGACATATTTAGGCATCGTTTACAGCAAACTACACACACTCTCTCTCTTCCTCTGTCCCTTCCCTATTCCAGCCAGTACTCTCCACCATATCATCCGGATATCCTGTCAGCTTGTTAAAGCAGTAAAATCTAATTTGCCTCTGACTTGTTTTGTTCCTTGTAATAGTATCAATCTTAAATAGCATAAAAACACAGCTCACTCTTTCTCTTCACAACAGAAGATGTGAGCAGCCAGCAGGGCTATGGGGAAAAAGTCAAACATTTTGCCTGAGTCTGTCCTCTTCTAAGGATACAGTTAAAATAATGCTTCAGATTTTCTAGACTCTTCTATGTTTCAGACTTGAGAAAATATTTAAAATGGGGCAGTTTAAATTCTTAAAATGCACTTGGATGGGGCCAAAATTTGTATTTTAGTTCTATAGTACTATAATGGAGAAGAGTTAATGTTGTCATTAAAAAACAAGGTCAGGGTCTTGGGATCTAGCCCTGCTTCAGCATGGAGTCTGCTTCAGATTCTTTCTCTCTCTCTCCCTCTGCCACTCTCCCCAACTTGTGCTCTCTCTCTAAAAAAATAAAATTAAAAAAAAAAACAATTTTAAATTTGAACTTGAGAGTACCAAGCCGTGTTAAGGAAAAACTTTATTCTGCTTGACAACAGTCTACATTTCAGCCACATGGACAAAATTAGGCAGAGAAACTCCTCTTGGCACGTTAAAACTAAAACTAAAAAAAAAAAAAAAAAAAAAAAAAAAAGTGCTTTTAATGTAATATTGAGATGTCAGGAAAATAAGAGAATTCTTTGGAAGACAAGTAAGTATAAGAAATCAGGATTTCAGTGATGTAAAATATGCCCTGGGGTCCTGTGAGTACCTGCTGGGCCCTGGTGCACAATAGCAGGAGTTGAGAGTTTAATGAGCCACAAGTGGTACAAGAGAAGAAGCTGGAGCTGGACCCTAACCCTGCCCCTTCCCTCTCACCCCTGCTATCCACACGTCTCTCTCTCTAAAATGGACCACTCAATGGTAAACTATAAAGCTATGTCCACAATCTAATGACTGTCTTCTCAGTAGCCATAAGACAGTTGAATGGTATCTTCAAGCTACTGAGAAAAAAATAAATACACAACTTCAAGTTCTATATCCATTCTGACTAACTTCTAAGAATCCAAGTAAAATAAAGACATTTTTAAATACAGAAGAGTTGACTATGTACAGACAACAGGCTTTCAGTTAAGACACTTCTAAATACTATACTGAGGAAGGAAGTAAAATAATTCTACAAAACAAAGTCTGAAATGCAAGAAGAATGCAGAACAATTCTGAAATGCAAGCAGGACCTAACTATGAAGACATATTCAGGGCACCAAAAGTAGACATGTGGGTGTAGCTAAAGAAACATTGCTTATTGAAAATATGGAGCGTTTGGGTGGCTCAGTTGGTTAAGCGTCTGAATCTTAATTTCAGCCTAGGTTGTGATCTAACAGCTGATGAGATTCTCTATCCCTCTCTCTCTGCCCCGTCCCGCTTGCACACACGTGTGCTCTCTTTCTCTCAAAATGAATAAGTTTTAAAAAAGGAAAACAATAAAATGTCTTACTAAGTTAAAAAATACAAAACTGAGTGAGATCCTCAGTAACTGTGCCACATACTATCAGGAGTGAGGGGAAAATATAATGAGAACCCAACCAGCATGGACAATAAGAAAGAAATCACCAACTGCACCCAGTTAACTGTTTACAGTAACAAGACATTACCATTTTATTGTCTTCATTATTGCCCAGGCTATATGGAACTTTCTTAAAGAGCCATTAACTCATTCAACTGAAAGCAGCAACAGTTCACTATCCAGCACTCCTGAAGCCCTCACCCGAAAATCCTTGCCTTGTTTCAATAGATTCTAAACTATTATATCATAAGCCTTTCCCAATTCTAATCAAATCTCCACACTGAAAGATCCATTTTAAACCAAACTTCACATTCTCAACAAATTCTGGCTTTGCTTTTCCTCCCCAGACACTACTAAATCTGTGGAGGAGGTCTTCTCTGTCATCATGGGAAGCAATAAACACAGCTCTGTCTTATCAACCAAGTGTGGTGGTATCTGGGGAGTGAGCATTCCACAGCAGTTAACATGTTCTCAGGTAATTTTATATTTTGGGGATGGTGGTATAAACATTGACTAGCTTTAGATATTAAGTTAAATCTAAGGTTGCCATTTAAAAGTCACAATCGGCGTATACTTTGTAAATTCACAGAAAAGAAAAATAGAACAAGACCAAATAAATGCAAGAAAGGAAATTGAAGAAACAGAAAAATGAGTACAAATCCAAAATTATATGCATAATAAGAATCAATGTACTATATTAAATTCCTAAGTGAAATATAAGATTTTTTTACAAAATTTTCTTTTAACGCTACTCACATTCCTTTCATAAGAGAAGACAAAAACACACATAAATATACATACTAACATGCACACACATGCACAAAGAAAGACACAGGAAATGTGAAAGTAAAAGAATGGAAAGAATGTCAGGCAAATAATGATCACAATTACCTGAGGCAGCTTTGTTAATATTACGCATAATATACTTTGACACAAAACCAAAACATTAATGAAGACTAAACAAAATCAGATCTCTGAACTTGTGTGCACCAACTAACAAAATTTAAAATCATATAAAGCAAAAGATGACAGTAGGTCTACAAGGTGAAACTAACAAGCATATTTATTCTCTATTAGGAGAATTTAATACATCTTTCTTGGTAATTGAAACGTCAAACAAATTCAACAAAGATACTGAGGCTGTGGTCAGAATAACTGCACAAATTAATATAATGGACATATATAGACTTGCATCCTATACCCTCTTCAAATACATTTAGAAAACGTAAAAATCTGAAGCAAATAAAGCTGTCTTAAATTTTAAACAGTCACAGACAAACAAGCCATATTTTTTACTCCAAATAAAGTGAATTTAGAAATCTATAAAAAAAAACCTGCACTGAAAAACCTCATAGTTTTATATAAAATATGAACAATATCCTTCAGTATGATAATGGCTTAAAAGAAGCAAACAATGGATATTATAAAATTCTTCAAATGGACAAAAATAAAAATACCACGTTATCAAAATTGGTAGGATACAACTAAAACAGGATTGAGAAATCAAACTCGCATCACTGATAATGCAATAAACTGGAATCATGAGCAATCAGAAGTCCCCATCACCAGAGAACACTCTTGCCAAAATATTTAAGCAGGACCTAACTATGAAGACATTCAGATGAACTGACACCAAGGGATTCTGCAGAACAAATGGCTTGGACTGTTTAAAAAATTGGTATCATAAAAAGGCAAGAAAACAGTTATAATAATCAAATGCAATATATAGTCAATGATTTGTTATGGAATCAAACCATAATAACAAAAAAGAAAATAAAGAAGTGTTAACATTTTGGGATCAGGAGAAACACTGGAAAGTCAACTATATATTTGGTAATAATTTCATCTTAATATTATTCTTGCATGTGAAAACGGTATTGAAATGACATAGGAAATATCCTTGTTTTTAGACAATTTATGGTGAAGTATAAAGTATCATTATGTCTGCAACTTATTTTTAAATGCAGAAATTAAAGAATTAAAAGAGGGGAAAAATGCCTCTTAGCAAAGTAAAAAGGAAGTACTTGAAACAATAAAGAAAAAAATGATCTCCATTAATTATCATACTCTACAGAAGTGACAAATCACTAAATTCGACTCCTGAAACCATTATTACACTATATGTTAACTGACTTGGATTTAAATAAAATACAAAAAAAATACTCATACTCAATATTGGTACATTAACAGCAAATCCTTTACTCCTACTGGCCAAAGATGGTACAATTTGCAAAGTAAATAATGATACCACTGGATTTAATAAAATAAACATTCATGAGTCTATACTGATATAAATGATGGAAAGAGGGAGGAAGGAAGGAAGGAAGGAAAGAAAAAAGGAAGGAATGGAAGGAGGGAGGGAAGAAAGAAGGAGGGATGGGGAAGGGGAAAACACAAATTTTCTGTACTGAAAAATTCCAAATAACCCCCTTCCAGGAGATAAAACTTAATCACTCTCTCCTTGAATGTGGACTGGACTTAGTTACATGCCTCCAGTTAACAGGTAATGAAAAGGAAACGTATTTCCTTACCAGAGGAGCAACTCACCCTCAGTGATCAAGATTAACATGATTAGTGATAGGTAAGGTAGACAGCATGTACTTTCTGATACGGTATGAGGAGAAGGACATATCTTCTATTCGGACTTCTTTCCCCAAATCCAAAACCTCTGAGCAATCATGAGAAAAGATATGAAAAACCTAAACTGAGGGACATTCTCCAGAATACCTGATCAATACTCTTCAAAATGTCAAGGTCATGAAATAAAATGAAAGAGACAGACTGTCACAGATTGGAGGAGAATGAGGACTAAATGCAAAATGCTTATCCTAGAAAGAATCCTAAAACAGGAAAAGGAGATAAATACATAAACCACTGACATCTGAATAAGGTCTATAGTTTGGTTAATAAAATTGCAAGAATGTCAGGTTTTCTGTTGTACAAATATAACATGGTTATGTAAGATATTAATACTGGAGGAACCTAGGTTAAGAGTAAATGGAAATTCTCTGTGCTATATTTGCAACATTCTATAATTCTAAAGTTATTCCAAATTTTAAAGTTTTTTTTTTAAAGCAAACTCTAAAGTCAGAAAGATGACAAGGATACCTACTCAGACAATCAACAGCTTAATAAGAGATGGAAAAGAAAGAGTAAAGGAACTGAAAGAAGAAAGAAATTTTTTTGCAAATCATGTGATTTTTTTGCATAAATCCCAAACAATTCCCAGAATAATTATTAAAATAAGTAAAAGAGCTTATACCAAGTTTGAAAGATATAAGATATATATATCTTATATATAAAGATATAAGATATAAGAATATAGAAATAAATCTAAATAATTATGCATAACATCTCTAAAATGAACATTTTAAAAATGTATAGACAATAAAGAGGATTCCAACAAGTGGAGAAACATAAAGTTCTCCAAGACAGTAAGTTATTCCTATAAAGATGTCAATTCTCATCAAAATGATCTATACATCCAATGCTATCATAATAAAAATCACAACAGGAGTTTTCAAGGAAATTGACAACCTATTTCTAAAAATACATTAATGAAAAATAGCAAGGATGTTCCAAAAGGAGAAGAAAAGGAGGTGAAACTTTCCTATCACATAGCTTCTATATGCTACATAATTAAGACAACATCATTTTGGTACACAGATGGACACAACTGAAGAAAGGAACAGAACAGAGCCCCTGGTAACAGATCAAATCATATGCAGAAATCTGATTACAAAACTGCTGGCTCTGCGTATCACTGGGAGAGAGAGCGATTATTCAGTACACGATGGGTACTGGATACCCTAATGAAAAACCTCACACCATAGACAAAAATAATTACAGATGAATCAAAGACTTAAATAAGAAAAACAAAATTTAGGGGCGCCTGGGTGGCTCAGTCGGTTGAGCATCTGACTTTGGCTCAGGTCATGACCTAGCAATTAGTGAGCTTGACCTAACAGTTTGTGAGTTCCAGCCCTGCATTGGGCTCTATGCTGACAGCTTAGAGTCTGGAGTCTGCTTTGGATTCTGTATCTCCCCTCTTTCTTCTCCTCCCCTGCTCAGGCTCTGTCTCTCTGTCTCTGTCTCTGTCTCTTTCTCAAAACTAAAATAAGCATAACATATTTTTAAAGAAAAGCAAAATCTAAATAGCCAAGCAGTCTAATAAAAACCAGACAAAAGATACGAGCAGGCATTTCACAGAAAAGTAAATATAAATAGGCAATAATAATATAAAAATCTATCAACCTCATTAGTAATCAGGAAACAAGAATAAAAACTAATATTGAGGTACAAGTTTATACTTTCCATACTACCAAAAATTAAAAGAATGACAACCAAAAGGTTGTTGAGAATGTGGTATAACAGAAATATTTGCATACTGTTGGCAGAAGTGTAAACTGGTCACTTTTAAAATCAATTTAACTCTACCTAATAAAGTTGAAAATATAAATGCATGAAAACAGCAATATGATTCTTATATATGACTCAAAATTTTTTTCTTGCACTTTCAGACAAGGAGATCAAGTCAAACATTCATCAAGTAGAACAGACGAAAAAAGTTGACTATACAATGGAATACTATGCATCAAGGAAAACAAATGATCTAAGCAATCTGCATCAACATGAACTGACGTTAAAATATCACATTTTTCAGTTTAAATACAGTGTTATCCTATTGATCTATATTTCAAAACTGGGAAAAAATAGCTAACAACTTTTTATAGGAAAGTACATAGAAAAATGTACAATGGTAAAATTATAGAGAAAATCAGGAGACGGGGTAAAAAAAACCTTAGAACAGTGATTATATTCGCAGGGGCAAGAAGAAGGTGTCATTAGGGAGAAACAAGGGGAAGGAGGTTCAGAATTACTGGAAGTGTCATTTTTCTTAAGCTGAGTCTAATAATGAGTAAGCTCAGTCCCAAGTTTGGTGAGGCATGCTAGAGGATTGTTTAATGTTGATTATTTAACTACTAATATATACATCACACACACATATGTGTCATGCCTCTCCTGTAACACAACCTACTAGACGTGCAGGTGTTCAGTGCCCCTTTGGCACTGACCTGTGGGAACAGGAACTAGGGAACACGGCACAAGAAGAGCTAACATTCTAGCTACTGCTGTTGATGTCTCTGACCCAGAAGACTCCTGTCTTTGGTCAGCATGCACGAAACTGTTGTAGATTAACGTGATAAGATTTTGCAAGGAGGGCAAAACCTTAAAGCCATCGTAATTTTTAACCAGACTATGGAATCTTGCATATGAAAAGAAGACCGGAGGCGCAGTCTAGCATGGTGAAAAACTATCTACATATGTGTTAGGAAAAATGGATTTTAGCATCTGTTTAGGTATCAGATATGAAAGAGATCCAGGGCTGCTACTTTACTTCTCTGGCCTGTTTCCTTATCCATAAAATAAAGGGTTGAATAGCACAGTCTCTAAAGACAGCCAGAATAGCTTCCAGTTCTCAAAGTCAAAGATTACAGATGTAAGGGAAAAAAATAACATGAAATGCACAGGCACAGAAATGTGAAAAAAAGTCATTAACCAAATGTTAAAGATACAAATTGTGATGACAGCAAGTACAAAGTTTATTTCATCTGTAATGAAATATTTATCTATAATATACCATAAAGCGAAAATTCTCTTTTAACTTGTATATCAAAGAGAAAACAACCCCACAAAGAAGCTCAAGTAAAATATTTTCATGATATCCAAATGCCATTGAAGTGAAAAGTCTTCATAAGACCACCCAACCTTGACAAGTGTATTCACATAGGATTTAAAGAGTAATATTTGTATGACATACAGTAGGTGGTCTTTTGCGTGGGTGAAATACTCCAGCTGACTTTGGTTCGTGAATGCTTCTAGGAGAATTATGATGAATTTCTACCTGGCAAAGCATGTTAGCCTAAACTTCTAATTCTGCTTTCAGAATTGCATTTCTTCTTTGTGATGAAATATCCAAATTTCTTTAATACTGTGTGTGTGTGTGTGTGTGTGTGTGTGTGTGTGTGTGTGTGTAAACATCCATATGTGTATCTAGGTAATAAATATCCACGGACACTGCTTTCTCTTTCAAATACTTATTGTTTATTTTATTGACTTGGCTATCAAGAAAAGCAAATGTAAAATTTTTAGCACTAATCATAACTTAGGTTTTCTGGCATAACTGCATTCCTCTATTTGATTTTTCTTTCTCTATTCCTTATTTCAAATCATTTTATTCTATATGTACTTTGTGCCAGAAGTTACTTCAAATTATTTTCAGTAAATGAACTAATGAATGTGTATGTACAGTATGGGTCTCCTGATTTTAAATGAAACATAGCTTAAATAAGGTTGTAAATTTCTTGGATCATCAGAAAAACAGGACAAAATTTGTCATTTAAAATCACATCATTAAAATGAAGCAACTTGAAAGACTATAACAGTCTTTACACTCTGTTTGAATTTCAAGTCCGGTAACTTACTTGCATATGTCATCTTCTGGGTCTTCAAGCCCAAATCTCTCATCAAATGTAAGTTGTATCCATACATTTTCCTCTACTGCTACTAATCTCCATACCAAGACCATATTTCTTGGATAAGTATGAGGAAACCTCGGGCTGTGAATACTTCCATTAGTAGACACAGTAATAATTCTCTCATGCTGGGGGTCTTGTACTCCTAAAGCAAAAATATAGGCATAGACAGACATTTAGAACAGACATTTCAAAAACTGCAGGTTTCAAAGTAAATGTTTTCTTTATCATCCATATTTTAACCCAAACAAGTGTTGGGTATGTCTCACACAACATAAACCAAGTACCACTCTTTTCAGAACTCACCCAGAAAAAAAGAATTATAATTATTTTTTATTTTTTTAATGTTTATTTATTTTTGAGAGAAAGAGAGACAGAGAGACAGTGCAAGGAGGGGAGGGGCAGAGAGAGAGGGAGACACAGAATCGGAAGCGGGTTCCAGGCTCTGAGCTGTCAGCACAGGGCCCGAGGTGGGGCTCGAACTCACAGACCATGAGATCATGACCTGAGCTGAGTCAGACACTTAACTGACTGAGCCACCCAGACGCCCCCCAAAATAATTATTTTAACAATATTGAATAAAAACCTGAGTACATTTATACTTGAAAGAACATAACACATTGGTCTTAATTATTGAAATGTCAAACTACCAACTCATAAATTCCTAAAATCATAACAAAGCTGACTTAAGATTTTAATCTCTAAGTACTTATCAAATATGAGTCATATTAAAAAAAACTTGCATATAACTGTATTTTTAAAAATGCAAATAGTGAATCTGCCGCCATTCTTCAGCAGCAATTACAGTAATTGTAGCAACTTTTCATTGAGTGTTTATGTTATTCAAATTACATTATTTCACATTGATAAAATGCAATTTAAGAATACTTTTCTTAGAAACTTCTTGAAGTTAAAAGATTGACTATCAAAGGTCATGTATTAGCTAGAAGATTTTGAGGTTAAAGAATAACTTGTTTTATTGCTTAAAAACACAAAGTAATTTTAGTAAGTTGTAGTTATGATTCTTCGAGCAGCTTTTTCATTCTCTTAAACTTGGCTATTTCAACAATCAACCTGGTAAATATTATTTATATATGGTCTAACTTACAATTTGGAAGATAGGGTTAAGGCAAATAAAAGTTCTTTTGAATATATACAGGTGTGCATTATGAGGAATATCAACATATTAGTAAATATGTGTTTTGCCACAGAATTTTAAATTAAATCATTTAATGTCACCATTCTCCTAAGTAATAAGTAACCTATTCAGAAACATGCTCCCTCTTATTGGATGCTAATATTTAATACTGCTATTGGCTATATTAGCTTATATGAATAATCAATACTTCTTTTATGCACAAAATTTAGCACCTATCTATCTCCTCAGAACATAGAAGGATCTCTCAAGTTAGATGAATTCTCTTCTTTTCTGACAGATTTTCTTTTAAAAATGATAGAAACTTACCATTAAATTAACTGCCTGTTTTCAAAGATTTCTTTTAAAATTGGGATATTTCCCAACTCTATAATTCTCTTCCAATAACATACATATTTTAAAGATATTTATAGCAGTAGTTTATATTAAAAGTCCTCATTTTGGCAACTAGTACTTTTTAATGAATTAATTATTCCAATTAGATTCACTACAGTTTATTATTTGCCCCATTTTGTCTAAAAAAATGCCTCATATAAATCAAGGCACTCATTACAAATATAGCAGTGTATATTTTTTCATATACAATCTAGAAAACTGAATAGCTACTAAAAGATATGAATTCTTGTTTTATAACTTCAGTCAAAAAAGCTCATTGCCAAAATATATATACTTAAATTGTGTTTACATCTTTTTCTCTTTTATAATTCATATTTTCATTAAACTCTAATTAAACATAATTTAAAGACCGAACATCTAGACCTTCTCTGTGGTAAAAGAATAGTAAATTTCCTTGTAAGTTAGTGCTCCCAAAAACTCATCTCTAAATGCAGTGAGGTTTGCCACCAAACACATATGATTTACACAGGATTGTCCAACTTTTATGTAAATCTCAAATAATGAGGGCTATAATCAGAAAAAAAAAAGCAACACACATTAAGTTCTACCAAATTAGGAGTCTACATTTATAATTTTGTTGTTCAAAAAATCATCTTTCTAAACAGATAACTTTACTAGTATTTTAAGGAAGAGACATGTATATATTCTATGACACTTTACTGAACATTTGCTTTTCTGATATCCAATGGACAGTATACTCAAAGAAAAGTAGCAAGGAAATAAAAACCAATGTTTATAGTCAAGTCACTAAAGTATTTATAACATTCTTCTAGCAATGTATTATAAAGAGGAATCAATATTGGTTCATCTTACATAGTGAACTTAGAATGATAAATGAAAATATATATGAATACTAAATTTAAAAAATTCTAATTATACACCCTTTCACATTATCTTGCCCAGCCCCTCTGAAGGAAAAATTATTGAAAACTAAAATGAATAAAAATAGCAAAAAAAAAAAGGATAAGGGAGATAATAGTGTAAATTAGTTAGAAAACACTAACTGAAAAAGATATCTGCATCTCCTCATGTTCACAACAGCATTGTTTACAATAGCAAGACATGGAAACAACTTAAGTGTCCCCTGATGGGTGAATGGACAAAGGAAATGTGCTTTATATATACAATAGAATATTAGCCATAAAAAGGAAAAGAAATTGTAATTTGCAACAACATGGATAGATCTGGAGGGCATTATAATAAAATAAGTCAGACAGAGAAAGACAAATACTTTTTGATCTCACTTGTGTAATGTTGGGGTGGGGGGAAAGGAGCCCATAGATACAGAGAACACAGATTGGTGATCACCAGAGGTAGAGAATGGAGGGTGGGTAAAATGGGTGAATAGGGGTTCAAAAGGCACAAACTTCCAGTTACAAAATAAATCATGGGGATGTAATGTAATATAAGACATTATGACTACATATAGTAATACATGCTGCATATTTATAATTTGCTAAGAGTGTAAATCTAGTAAGTTCTTATCTCAAACACACACACACACGTTTTAACTATGTATGATAACAGATGTTAATTAGACTTATTGTGGCTATTATTTTGCAATGTATACAGATATCATATCATTATACCTGGAACTAATATAATACTATATATCAATTATACCTCAATAAAAAGAATAATATAAATACTATAAAATTCTTGAGTACATATGTACATATAATACAATTATATATAATCATGTATCTATATTATTCAATTAGTTCAGCATTAGGTCAAAGCAATTTTCATAATATTTGCCATGCATTTCATAGTATTAGCCCCCTTAAAGATATGTTTACAATGACAGAAAGAGGGTAAGAATAAAAGAAATGTAACAAGCAATAAATACTTAAAAGTGTTTCAATAAAGAACACTGACAAAAGAGGTTTCTAGGTAATATGTAAATAATATGAAACTCATCACGTATAACATTTTACCCAATGTAAACATCAAATGTCTCCAATATTGGTAGTTTCAGAGTTCTGAAGAATTCTGTTCCTATTTTAGATACGCAACTGTAGCAACATGTCCCCTGTAAACTGGTAGACTTCCCAGACATCCTGTGAAATTTTTGATCTGTTTCTTCCAAATGCATGTTATTCTGAAATTACGTTTTTTTAAAAAAGTTTCTTTAATGGTTGCATTAATTTCCAAATCCTTACTTAATAAATACACATATTTATTGGTCTTATTTGTGCTTTGCTCTGTTCAGTTCCTTTTCTTTCTATTTTTTTGTCTATAATAATCCTTCTTTATCCTATTCTTGTTAGTTTTGTTGATATAGATATCTCTGTTTTTGCTCTCATTAAGTTTCAATTAACAAATTTCAACTTTAACAATAGTTGAACTCGTATGATACACATATACACGTGCACACAGTTTTACTGACTCCATGAGCTGGCAATCCCATCCTATTCTTACCTGATTCTGTAGAAAGAAGACAGACTTGAGCTCCACAATGCAAACAAATTTCTTTCCATAAGTTCCAAGGTACATAGAACTACCTTATTTTTATATTTAACATTTAAAGTTCTTACTATTCATACTAAAGTACAATATTATACTACATAGACTCACTCAATTTACTGTTTCCCATACCTTTAAAACAATAGCAAAATAAACAAAGACAACAGTGCTGTCTACCTCAAACTGTTTACAGATTATAGTACATTTTCACTAAAGAAAAGGAAAATAAGGGACTGTTATATTAAGTAAACCACAAAACATATAGAATTATTTAGGATATGCTCAATTGAGGTTCTTAAATTTATCCCAGAAGATGATCACTCAAAAAACTTATATATTAGAAACCTATTATGTTTCATGCTCTGTTCCAGGTGATTGGGACATCACACAGAAAAGAAAGGCTTGTCCTCTTAATGTGACAACTTCTAGGACTATACATTAATGTTATTCCTAAACTAGGTATACTAGTAATTTCATCTTTGATTCCCACTGTAATTTCCTTTAGGACTGCTTATTTTAATCATAATGTATGAGTTTACCTTTCTTACATCCCACCACACTATTCATTCCTAAAAGATAGAAAGAATGTTACTGAAATCCAAAAGCTAACCACTGTCTAGCTCTGTGCCTTGCCCATGACACTACCTAATACAGATTGATACTATAAAAAATGATATCCCAGAATGTGGCAGAAAATAAATTTCCATATTATTTCCACATTCCATTCTTCATTCGTAAGATCCGAGTGACTGCACGTGATAATGATAAGAAAATTTTACAACTAACACTCCCTCTAGTTTAGGTCCTTTAATTCATATTTGATATCTCACTCAAAGTTCATCTATTATAGCCTACATATGTATTTCAGCTGAAGGTGATAGGTCACAGAGTACTCATTATTGAGATTTGCCATTTTCCTAACATGCTTGCTTATTTTAAGAAAATCGAACATGTTCTATAATTTTACCACACTCTGAGATTTCCATAATTACAGTCATTAACCTAACTCTGAAAATATGAATAAACTGATGATAAAATCTGTTATTTTAGGCAAGACAGTTAATATCAGGGTTTCCTTTTTTGAACTAAAGATAATCACAAGCTGTTTTAAAGTTTAAATGAAATGATAACTATAAATTAATCATCCTGATATTTGTAAATCAGTATGCATGTGAAGGAGAAAACTTGTCTATCATATTCTAATTAAAATACAATGAGAGAAAACTGTCTATCAGGTATCAAGTTTTTTTGATGCCAGCGAATAGGAGATTACTATGTAAGATAATGCAAAATTGGTTATATGTACAAGGATTCTAATTTTGCAAAGATCAAGTTAATTAAGCAAGAAACAGTGATGTTTAGGCAGTGATTTCAAATTTCTGATTTCCTTCTACAGGTTGATTAGGAGGGGGAAGAAAAGTTTTGTTGAAATTCTGCCATTTCCTTGACCTGAAACTATCTTCAATAAAAAATTTAAATTGTTTTGCATTTAGAGAAGTATAAGAATTCACCCATTAGCCACCTACCCAATTAGAAACAATAGTAGGAAAGGGGGTCTTTGTTCAGGAAGTTCAGAGCAAATCTTCCATATGCAATGAGAAAAAGTTAATATGGTGGGCATATTAACCAACATCCCCATCACTACTGTGAAGCAGCTACTAGAAAAGAAAGGCTGGTTTGACCCTACCCAGAATTGTGCCTGGAAAACCAACATAAGCCCATTTCCCTCACTGCATGGATAATTTTGATGGGCCAATCAGAGTGAATCCAATGGCTTTTTTTTTCAACAGTTGGGGTTGAGATCATTTGGGGTAAAGAAGTGAGATTCAGACTTCTGTAGCCATTAAGTTTGTTGTAATAGAATCCAATCTGAACAAAAAGTCAATGAAGAGAATTAGTCAGATAAATGGTATTACAGAAAAATGGAGCTAGATCCCAGCTCAAACCACACAACAAGTTCATCCCATCTTTTGGCTTCTCAGGTACATGACTAAATAAATCACTTTTATTACTTAAGCCAATTAGAATTAGAATTTTTATACTTGCAACCAAAATCATTATATAGCGAACATGTATGGGTTTCCCTGGGGTGGCCTTCATTTAGGCCTATTATCCCGGTGTGACTATCATTAGTGTTCTCTTTTCACAATCTAAAGTGTCTGAATTAACATCATAAAGAACAGCAAGCAATATCTATAAAGTTTTTCTGGTAATGAGGGATGAGATACTGAATGGTAAAGATTTGACAGTATGGTATTTTATTTTATTTTTTATTTTTTTATAATTTATTTAATTTTTTAAATGTTTTATTTATTATTGAGACAGAGAGAAACAGAGTATGAGCGGGGGAGGGTCAGGGAGAGAAGGAGACACAGAATCTGAAGCAGGCTCCAAGCTCTGAACTGTCAGCACAGAGCCTGATGCGGGGCTCAAACCCACGAACCGTGAGATTGTGACCTGAGCCGAAGTCGGCCGCTTACCGACTGAGCCACCCAGGCGCACCGACAGTATGGTATTTTACCCTTAAGGTAATGGTAAAAAATAAGCTAATTTGATTTTATACAATGGAATACTACATTTTCAAATGAGGGCTCAATTATGAAAGATAAATGGGCAATAATCTTAGCTATTATGCCACAGGATAAATAGCCATGTATACAAACACAGAATCTCTTTAAAGCCTTTCACACACCAATTAGTAATGAATACAAATGTAAACACACACCATTATAGTGAACTATGTTTAGGCAATAGTTTTATTTTTTATCCTGTGTTAAGTTGCGCATTATTTTAGACACCCCAAAGAGGCCAAAACCAGAATGTAGAATAGAACTAAATTAGGAATAATTCACATTACAAAAGAAACATTCCCTTTAAAGATTCACAATTGATTTCATTTTCAATATTTAATCAACTCTCCTGTTGAATTAAAACTATTATTCAATGTAGAAAGTTTACATAAAATATTAGAAGTTCTGAAATATTTTAAGCCGAATACATTTATGTGAAGTAGTATAATTATGACAAAAACTAGCCAATGTGATTAAGCACAAATTCATTATACATAGCCAAACAAACAAACTTACTTAAGAGAAAATATGTTCACTAAAGAACCTCATCTGTTTTGAACACTCAACATCTGCCCATTTTCTTTCCACAATGGACATATAATTTACGACATTCAGATTGGAGTTTACAAGCAATTTCAAATATGGAAGCAGCTACCTATTTCTTTGGTAACATACAACGGTTATATACAGTATGGACATTCTGATGGGAAGATGTTTAAAATTCATCAATGAAAATAATAATGAAAAGGTAATCAATACAAACTTACTCTCTCACAGAAAAACAAATGCAAATAAGGCCATAAGTTTATGCTGTCAGTGACTGTTTAAAATATGTTTAAAATTCTTTTTTAGGCTAAGTTTTCAATGAAACAAAATAAATGATTCCTAAGAAACAATAAAATTGGAACGTATTTATTTCAGTCTTTATAATTGCTGAAAAATAAGACTTTATTGCTTCCCACTTACGTTTAGTGTTTCATGTTCACAGGTGAATGCATGTAATGTGTAAGTAATAAGCCTGTGATTCCCTTATGCATAAAATGAAAGGCAGTCAATAAATCCAATCACTTCTTTACAAATCATGTCCTCCTACGTTATGTTTTAAATGTTATTAAATGCTGTCGATAAGTGATAAAGTGTCTGCATTTCCATATACAATATTTGAGATGTATATATTATATTTGGAGCAAGATCTTTGGTTTCAGCAGTTAATTCCACCTAGCAACATCGAGAATAAATGAAGAGCAATTATACTGAGACATGATTGCCCCTCAAAGGCTAGCTAATAAGTTTAAACAAACTACGATCGTGAATGTTCTAATTTTTCTGCCCTGCTGGAAAACATCATTTCCCCACCCAACACTACCCTCAAGAAGTCTTGTCGATCTTCAAGTAATGTTAAGATATGAGTAAAATATAAATATGAGGCTCTTTAAAGAAATGAAAGTCAGAAGTTAATAATGAAACACATCATTTTGGTGGGAAAATAGGTTGCCTAAATTTTACTTCTCAAAGGAAAGATATTTTTAATTGGCTTGAACATATCCATTAGCAGCATTCTTTAGCAATAGCTAGCTTTATGACAACAGTGTCAAAATTAACCAAAGCTCCTGAGGCAAAACGTCTAAAAAGAGAAGCTGAACCTAGGTGAGAAGAGACTCAAGATATACACTTTTATTCAAAATAGAGGCAGAACTGGACTTTAAGGAGTCTAGAAGTTTCATTTGTGAGGAGAGATTATACTTCAACACCTCATTACCGTTAGTTTCTTCAACCATATTGAAAAATACCTACTTCCCTATCTTCTGATCTCAGTGAAGACTTTGAGGATATATCTGTCAGGTTGGACATTGTCAGATGCCACAAGAAGATTTGAGAGTCCTTCTTTATGGTATTTGCACTGTTTACATGAGTGTAATCTCCCAGCCGGCAAATGGACCAGCTGCATTCATGACCTCCCACCAAGTAAACAGACCCGTTTGAAATAGCATTTCCTTGAAAATTCTTGTCCACAAAACCCAGTTTTGATGTCGAAAATCCTCTACCTATGTTCCCTATAAATTCATCCATTCCTCTTCCAAGAGAAATGGAACACTGTCCCCCCAAATGGAAAAAAGATATAGAAACAAATGGCTGGGGGGGTCAAAGAGAGCAGGAGAAAACTAAGAGGGAAAAATAAAACTTATACTTAATTCAACTGCAGCACATTTAACAGTATTAATTATCTTGACAAATGGCTATCACTCTTATTCTCAAGTTGAGATAGGGCTTTTTAAGAGAGAGATGCATAACATAAGCCTTAAGAAAAACTAAACTACATGATTTAAATTTACACAGATCTATTTCTGTACATCTACACAAACTATCAACTATTGTACAGCAGTTCTCATACTTCAGAATTCAACTGCATACTGTATTCTTGTCAAGTCAACCAGAACAAAACAAAACAAAACAAAACAAGTCAACCAAAACAAAAAAATTCTGATGAGGAGGCAATATACCAATAAAACAAAACAAAAACCTGATATAAATATGTATTAAAACTTGTACTCATTAACAAGAAACTTTTCATTCACTACTTTCTGCCAAAAGAAAATACTTAGAAATGAAGGATGAAAAAAAAAAGTCTAAGAAATACCAGAATCATCCATTACATGTGGAGAAACGCACTTCTACTCTTCTCTATATCACAAGAGTCGATCTAAAATGCCAGGGGAAACATATCGGGGAATACAGAAATGAGAATAGAGACATTTCAGTGAGCACACTACAGTTTGAAGATCATTAGGAATATGAAAACAACACTGGGGCACTGGAATGGCCAGATAAAAAGTTACAAATTCAAGGACAGAAAAGACTCCCATTATGAAAGAAAGACATTCAAATCTATACAATCCATGTTGAAAAAAGCAGATAAGAGTATTACACCACCTAAACAAATTCTCTTCTTTAATATGGTTCGTCATATCAACCTTAATTATGTGAGAATATGTTAGACTGCATGATGAGAAAAGTTTAAAAATTCAGAGTAAATAAAAATATATGTTTTGCTTACCTTTTAAATGTTCTTTCTCCTCTTTTCTATGCCAGTCCAGATGCTTGGGTATAGTTCCTCCCTGCCAGTAGATGGAGATAGTAAAATTGAGTCTTTTGGTGACCTCACATCCTAATCTAGGTGGTTCAGAATCTTCAATTTCAGATTTTGGAAGTAAAAAAATTTAAGTGATTGAAAAGACACATAGAAGTTGTAAAAATTATTATGTGAGTCAGTCAAATGAACTTTTATTCATGGTCATTTGTACCAATCTTTAAGGGAGAGGGTCTTGGCTGGCATAGAAAAAAATAAAAGAAAGAGCATTATTTTGTAGGATATATTCCCTTGACTCTTCATTCTTCCCAAAGCTTGCTCATTTACTTAACAAATATCTACTGCATATTACTCAATAGTAGGCTGCAAGTTACTAGCCAGATGCTTTCATATACATTATCTATTTAATGTTTTTAACAACCCTGTGAAGTAATTACTATCCCCCAAAATCTTGTCCCAGAAACTATATTTTTTACAGTTCCTTATGGTGAGCTGACTCTTGCTTGCCAAGTTTCTGTAGTCTTCCTGATGTTCAGTTAATGACTTCTCAGATTTAGGGAGAATGAGTTTCTTCATCCTACTGATAAAGGAGACCTTGAAGTTGTTGAAAATTCACTTGCCATTGATAAAACCTGTTTATGATTTATTTTGTTTCAAATTAAGACAAGTCCTCTAAAAGCTTCCAGGAAGAAATTCATAGGATAACGTATAGCCATTTTACAGAGGTTAAATGGATCATCTGAAATGTAATGGGGTTCAGGAGTAGCGCTAAATGAAATAGTTTTTCTTTGAGAAATTGTGCATTTAAGATCAAATACATAGGGATAAACATTAAAATTTGTGATTATTAATAATCACTTATAAAAATAATAAAATTAGTAATATTTTCCAAAGCTAATAGAGGACACTGGTACTTCCTGAGGACAATGAAGAAACATTCTGGAAGAATATTCAAACTGATGAAATTACAATATAAGTGGGTCCTTTTTTGTTACTCAGTTTAGAAACACATTAAAATTTTAATTAAATAGAATATATCCCTTCTCCTTATCACAAGTAAAGCCTAGGTTTCAATACTCTTCCTAGTTATGGTCTGCAAGTTGATTCCAACATAACGCACTTTGGGAAGATCGGTTAGTACACAACTACTCGAACAACAGTAATACCAAGTTTGTTCAAGAATGGCTGATTAAAATAAAACTATTCATTTCTTATACAGTCACCTAAATCACTCTGCCCAAACGAATAAGGTAATATGTATATATCTCTGAACAGTTCTTAGAAGGATTTTCAGATTATACAACACTTTCTTATACTTTCTTTTTCTATCCCACAACCTTAAAAACCAAAGGTACTATGCAAACTTTATTACTGTGAAAATAGTGTTGGTTGGCACAGTAAGGTGACCATATAATTTCTTGTCCAAAACAATACGTTTTTAAGGATAAAGGAGGATGGTATTATTAATTGTGTCAGAAGAACAGACATAAACCGTGAGGGTCCCCATAAAATATGGACATATGATTACTCTAATGAAAAATGACATTAAGCTTCAATCCAGAGCTTTTGAGTTTAAATACTAGACTCTTTTTATTCTGCCAGGAAATCTTTCAACATTTATGTGATTAATTCTTAAGTGTATGTTTTCCTATTAGCATCCTTGTTTAACATAGCCCACTGAGCAGAACTTTTTCTTTTTGTAAACTTGGTTAATATTATTACATTTATAGTACTTTATTTCAAGGTAGGCTAAAACAAAAAACAGTGATTATGAAATCTTTTCTGATTAACTGCTATTTAATGGGTTGTGAGGTGTTTCTAATATAACCAATGAAGCAGGAGACATTCTGACCAATTATTACTGATTTGCTGGATTCCGGCTCCATTCCACTGTTCAGAACAATAGGTTTGACATTAATTCTACTCCTAATTGTAAACATTCTTCCAGAATTTGGTACTCCTTAAAAACAATAAATTCTACATTAATTTAGAGATCATTTAAAATATGTTTAAGGATTAGGATTAAAAATTATGGAAAATGGGGACACCTGAGTGGCTCAGTCAGATAAAGCATCTGACTCTTGATCTCAGCTCAAGTCATGATCTCATGGTTTCCTGAGTTCGAGCCCCAACTCTGACTCTGCGCTGACAGCACAGAGTTGGCTTGGGATTCTCTCTCTCCCCTACCCCGTTTGCTCACACTCTCTCTCTCTCTCTCTCTCTCTCAAAATAAATAATAAATGTTAAAAAATTAAAAGAAATTATGGAAAATGAAACTGTACTAAAAAATAAAAACTGTTTATCCTCCGCAATGAATGCAAGTTTCACTTGTATATTCATTTACTTAGTTGATCATTTAAAGTATCTGTATGTCATTTAATTAAACTGAAAAAGATCATGGATTTTGTCTACATTTTTGTTTGGTTTGGTTTTCACTGTTTTTGTTTTTGTTTTTTACTGGTATTAAATCCCTGAAAGTATAAAATAGTGACTCACACACATAATAAATAATAAATGTTTGCTGACTGGATGAGCTGCCTAGGAATAAAAGCCCACGTTTCACCTGCAAATCTATTTAGAACAAAATTTCATAGATAAAAAGGATTAAATATGGTTTTATTAGTGGCCTATTGTTATTTCCGCAGATCGCTGGTTTAAGAAGAATTGACTGAAATCCCTCACATTATATGGACAGAAACCAGCAGCTTAATGCATGTCATCAAATAGGTTTCTATGGAATAAAGTTATATTAAATTCATATTTAGAATTGCTTTGCCATGATTTCTAAAATAAAACTTCCAACAACTGCAAGATTTCACTTAAAGAGCATAATATTCAAGGAAAAAATTATTATTCCTTTCTGAAATCAAAATTTAAGTATCTGTTTAAAAAATAAAGATCCCCATTCTCTTGCCCAGACTTTGGAAACAAACATATGTACTAAGCAACACAAAATTTGAGATTTTTCTCTTCACAATTCCCGTTCTTACCACAATTCCAGGATCAAATTTGTTTTAGTTAGCCTTATGCTTTAATTTTTCTCTGCCAGATGACAGGTATAAAGGGTAATAGTATTTAGAATTGAATATAAGTATTATGGTATGGTGGAGTAATACAGTAGCACCATTAGGGTAAAGAGCATGCCAGTAGGATGATCTGGACAGAAGAATACAATAACCTAGGAAGTTTTTGAGACAAAAACAAACCTTGACATGATTTGCTAAATAATGTCTATAATCCTCTGTTCTTTTATAATTGCTCCAATTATAAAACTAGGCTTCAGAATTCCTCAAGTATGTTAAACTTCTGAACCAAGTATTTAAAAACAAGAACTAGGTTGTTGTTGTTTTTCTTAATCCTTTTAAACCAATGGGTTGAGAAAATTTTGAGAATCTGATGAAAGATATGGGTGCTCAAACCAGAAAATTATATATCTAAAGGCTAACTCTCATACTTTTCACACGATAGCATACAATTTTAGAGTATTCATCCAGCCCCTAAAAACTACGTATGAACCCTCTGATCTATGAAATCAAGGTTAAAAACACTTTCTCTAAAAATAACTTGTCCATTATAAAAACAAAACAAACAATAAGTTCTTCATTCCAGAGTCAGGAGGGCTAACAGTGCCACTTTGGGAAAATAAAATCAGTGTAGAGGAGTAACCAATTTAGCAATCAGGCGTTAAAAAAGAAATGCATTCTGAAGGACTGACTTGAGTTTTGGAATGAGCTGGAAAAAATATAGATATATGGATATATAGTAAGTATTGTGTTTTTTTACATAAAACTAATGACAATATTTCACAGACTTCCAATGCAACTGTATAAAATCTCTTAAAATATTTTCTAGAAAACTGTATCTAAAATATGGAATTTAAAACAATGGAAGAATTCTTTACATACTAAAAATGTATTATCTTCTCTAAAGAAAATTTAAACATTTGTTATCAAGAAATTTACAGGGGCATCTGGGTGGCTCAGTAGGTTGAGGGTCCAACTCTCAATTTCGGCTCAGGTCATGATCTCACCGGTTCTTAAGATCGAGCCCCACATATGGGCTCTAAGCTGTAATCACGGAGCTTGTTTAGGATTATTTCCCTCACTTTCTCTCTGCCCCACTCCTGCATGCACACACGTGAGTTCTCTCTCTCAAAATAAATAAATAAACTTTAAAAAAGAGAAATGTATATATAAAAGAATATAGCAGATAATTCCATTACACTCTTATATTTCAACAAGAATTTATTTACTGTAATACTTTTTAAGTCCAAAGGACAAGAGTAGGTGCCAATTTCTGAGCACTAACAGTGGATTAGAAACTGTTAGGCACTCACATGAACTATCTCACAACAATGCTTTGAGAGAGACTTTATTACCACTATTCTACCAAGGAGAAACCTTCTAACTGGACCAAGACATCAGGAACCAAGCAGACAACAAGGACAACAACAAAATAACAAATGTGGGCCCCACCAGGGGAGATCCTCTGAGCTACGGGCATGGATTGATAACAAGGCTGTTTTCTTTCAGTGCTATCATCAACAGTACCCTTAGGATGAGTAGTAGCAGGAGCTCCTGTACTTTAAAATAGGCGGTGGTTGTCCTGATCCATGTAGGTGGGTCAGACAGCAGAACATCTACCTCATTTGATCCCACTTCTTTTGTGACTGAATTAATAGTGATTTATTTTCAGAAGACACTTAAGACAACATTAGAAATTTCCCTCAACTTTTTTTTAACAGCAGAAAAGCCTGTTCAGTCAGGTTGAAAAGCAGTAACAGAAGAATTGTGTATGTTGTTATGTTTGGATCTTAAAAAGCTGATATAACAATATAACTGAAATCTTTCACCAGATTTTCTATTTCATAAAGGAGAAGAAAGAAAATTTTAGAAGATTGCAGGGCTGTGTGTGTGTGCGTGTGTGTGTGTGTGTATACACACACATTAAAGTTCTACATATGTAATTAACATTTTTACTCAACAGTATTAACTGAAATAGTGTTTTCCTGATAATTGTACAGTAAGTAGGTTCTTTCTTTTAGTCCTTTAGTGAGTATAGTACAAGGAATTTATGGTAAAATGGTATACAGTGGATACATTTTAAATCATCATTGGGTTCAGGGTCATGTAATGAAAGAATCATCACTTGAATACTTGTTATTGAAGAGTGTAAGTGGGATGAAAAAAATACTCATTAACTGTGATCTCTTTGTTTTTTTTTTTCATGTACCCTCTCCCCATAAAAAGGTATAGTATGACAGTACAGTGCAAAAGTTCCAATATAAAAAAAGTCCTAGAGAGGGGTGAAATTCTAATTTAAAAACTTTGCTTACTTACAAAGTTTATCTTTTAGTCAAAAATAAAATATTTTAGCATGTGTATTAAGCTTAAATTTTTAGTAAATCATGTACAGAACACATTCTTTTTTTATTATTTTAGAGAGAGAGTGCATGTGAGCATGTGCAGGGGAGGGCCAGAGGGAGAGGGAGAGAGAATCTCAAGCAGGTTCCAGCATGAGACTGACATGGGGCTTGATCATAGGATCAAGCCCCGAGATGAAATCAAGAGTCAGAGTCGGACACTCAGCTGACTGAGCCACCCAGGCACCCCGTGTACAGAACACATTGTAAGTAGATGCAGACTTCAGGACGATGCCTAAATAACAAGGTAAGTATTCACTGACTATCTAGTGATTAAGGGCATAAGGCAAATGGAGCCAGCCACAGTGGAGTCCTGGCTCACAGCCACAGACTCAAGTGTTATTTACTTGAACTACAAAGCTCTCAGCAATATTGCTAGGTGACCCTTCCACTTCTTGAACAAAGTGACTTTTAAAAGCATAGTAAGTCTCCTATTCACAATTTTTAAGATTACTTTTTGCTTCAGGAGACGGTGGTGGTTGGTGATGATACAGGTGGTAGAAAGCTAGTATGTTAACATCATGGCCAAGGTCAAATGTACTTCATTCAGGTGAAGTTCCCTATCAAATCCCCCAACCCTGCTGTTAAGAAAAGCAGCAAGTTGTCTAGAGGAGGTGTAGAGTACTGAAAAATATTCACCATATTTGAAATGATTTGTCTCTCTTGCTGTTTATAAGCATGCGATTATAGCTAGTTTTAACACTTTCCCTATATTAAACAGAGTTGCTAAAATTAAAACCATAAACCCAAAGGAATCAATGGTAGTGCTAAGAATCTATGCAAGTGTAAAAAAAAATGTGAAAGTTAGATTCAAGCAAAAAAGATCAAATTATCTGATTCACTGACAAAAGTGATGTCATGTGAGATGATTAAATGTTTTGTGACAAAAAAGGCAGTATATTAAATACTATGAATGGCATTCATCTGAGAGTTTTCGTGACACTTATAGCTATCACTAAAAAGAAAGGGAAGCATTTTGAAACTTCAAATGAAGTATTTTTTTATCTAAAGTAAAACTAATTGTTCATCTGGAAATTAATCTTTCATGTTGTCACTTTAAAGTCAAATAAAATTTTAGTAGTGTAAAAATAAATTGTTCTGAAAATGATTCCTGTGTAATCATTGCTATTTGAGGATTATCTGTCATCAGCACTGAAAATGCAAAGGACAGGTCAGTGCATCTGACAGAGGATCAATCTAATAATGCTTTACAATGAACAAAAACACCCAAGGGGAAATAAAAAATGTAAAAACAATTCTCACAAAATTAGAAGCAAACTATTTTTTCAATATACAGATAAGCAATACACACGTTTGAGACTGATTTTAAAATTAGTTTCTATAGTGAACCACCAATTACCAATGGTAAGGAATGACAGTTCCTGATTAATCTTTTGACTGTTTCATTTGTATTACATTATCTGGCACTAGTTTCTATTTCCTTTCCTACCTTACATATCCTGGCTTCTCTAGCACTGGCTCCTTTTATGCCTGGAGTTGGTTCTTATCCAAGATTTTATCCTCAGTCTTCTTTCTATACTCTCTAATTTTTGGTGAGAATTCCTGAACTTAAATAATCCTTTCATAAGACTATGCTCTTTAAATCTGTAGCAATAGATCAGAACTCTCTTCCAAGTCACAAAACCACATTTCCAAATGTCTCACTGGCCCTTTACATCAATATATCCTACTCCAAACTCATGATCATTTATGAGGGCTCGTTTCTTCTGCTTTATTTTTGCATTTCTATTAATGGAATTATTTCACTAGCCAGTTAGCCTCAAAATATCATCATTTTCTTTTCTTTTTTAAGTGTTTATTTATTTTTGAGAAACAGAGAGACAGAGCATGAGCAGGGGAAGGGCAGAGAGAGAAGGAGACACAGTCTCTGAAGCAGGCTCCAGGCTCTGAGCGGTCAGCACAGAGCCTGACGCGAGGCTGGAACTCACAAACCGCGAGATCATGACCTGAGCCGAAGTTGGCCACTTAACCCACTGAGCCATCCAGGCACCCCAAAATATCATCATTTTCACTTTAACTTTTGTTTATGACATTTTAATGTGGTCAATTTGATATGACTGAGATGAATTTTACATAAAACATGGTCTAGCATATGGCTAATGCCCGATACATATTAGTTAATGTCATTCTTGCAACCCTCTTCAATACAGACTACTCAATCTGCTCAAATTGCAATCTTCCTCTTCTTTAATACTGTTTTCTAGCCCTTTGAGTGTTGTCATCTTCAAGCAACAATGGGTACTACTCAGACCTATCTTGAAGTGAAACAGATAATCTGTATTAAAACGAATGCTGATAATCTCATACTTCCTTAAGGAATAAATTTAGGAAGTCAACATATTTCACTAAGTATGCTTATCCATGCCTGCTCTTACTGGATTAAATTTTCAAGTGAACAAAATGAAAGGAAGGTTGATTCTTATTTTTTTTTAACTGTAGTATGGTTTTTGTCATGCACACATACACAAAAATTTAATTTTAATAGCCAAATTGTGAGTCGTTTGTGTCTTATTTAAGAAACTATAACTTATAATAATGTCAAAAAGTATTTTTATATTTCACCCCTGAATATTTAAAAAAAATTGATCATGATGTGACTCCTATTTAATTTTTTATATTTTCACATATGGATGGGCCAATCTAAACACATTTTATACAGTTCCAGACTTTCCCCATTCTTTGTCTCATATATTAAATTGCTATACATATGTGAATCCATTTCTGATCTTTTTATTCTTTTTCACTGTATTATTTACCTATTCTTGTACAAAAACACCATTTAATTACTATGTCTTTATAATAAGCTTTAATGCCTTGACTACTTAATGGCCTTTGCTTTTCTACATCAGTTTTCAGATGAGCAGATCAAAGTCCATGAAATTCTTACAGAACTTCATTGAAATTATGCTTAATTTATAAAATTATTTGGGGGATATTTTTCAAAACTCTAATATTACCTTCGCTATCAGTAAACATGGCATTCCTCTGTCCATTTACTTACATGTTTTTATATTTTTTTCTAAGACTATTTGAACAACTGCAAAGATAGCTACTGAAAAGAAAGGAAACTGCCCATAAAAATCCATGAGCAACAGCAACCCAACTATTGTTCCCCTGTCAACTGGAAAATGCCAACGTCAGATTTGTGACAACATCCCAAAGCCAAACGAAAGGTAACAGATGCACAGTGGAAAAAGTAATCTATGCCATATTCCTCAAAACCATCAGATGTTAAAATGTCCCAAATCTTGCTTCTCTTACCCATCACCAAAAGAGACAAGTGTCCTACTTTAAGTCACATTCACAGCCATTCTCCAGCTTCAATTTCAGTAGAGTTTTATCTTTAAAAAAAAAAAAGTCTATTTATTTTGAAAGAGGGAGAGAGACCATGCGCACTCATGCACATGGGAAGGGGACAGAGAGAGAGAGAGAGAGAGAGAGAGAGAGAGGGTCCGAAGTAGGCTCCCTGCCATCAGCAGCATGGGGCCAGAGCTTAGGAACTCTGAGATCATGATCTGAGCCAAATTCAAGAATCAGACGTTAAACCACAAAGCTACCCATGTGTCCTGAGTTTTAATTATCCTCACAAACATCTTCCACATCTTTTTTTTTAAAAGATGAATTAAAATATAGCGATTCTGTAGTTGTTATGAACAGAAGACTTTTTTCGTTATATTTACCACCGGCTCCTCATCACATCATTTTATATTTTCCCTTAGTACTTAAAAGTCTCTGAAGTCATCTTACCTAACATATGTTTGCTTTGTTGCCCTCCTCTCCCTTCCAGAAAATAAGTTCCTTGAAAACAGGGATCTTGCATGTACTGCTTTTTGCTGCATTCCCAACAACTAGAACAGTACATTGCCAAAAGGAGGCACACAATGTATATTTGTTGAATTAAAATATTCATATCTATCTAATGCTATGCCTTAAGTGTCACTATACAATAGACTGTTTGTCTTACCTGTTTTTTGATTTTGTAATCCTGTCATCCATTAAGAGGACACCAAAAAGGGCTGGAATCCTAGCCAGGAGCCAGTAATAAATTAAGTGAGTCTACTAAACAAAATTGATGGACTTACTTTCCCATTTCATGCCTCTACCTATTTCTTCTTCTCTTCACTTCTTTCTACACATTTATCACACATTAACAAGTCTTTTTTCCTCTTCTTTTACCATAATAGAATTTTCTTTTTTCCTTTCTGCCCTCCTATCCATTTATCTGACCCAAGGGAACCTCACTAGAACTATAAAGTTTCAAGTGTTTCAAGACAAGCAATATTTCATAGTGTTATAAAACCACAAGGCTGAAGTGAACTTAAAAAAGTTTCTTTCTTAAATCTTGAATGAAAAGATGAGCACATCCCATATTATCATCTTCTACATCTAAGAAAGTTTCCTTTTGAGCATACGGTCTCTGTGAAATTAACTCTTCTCCATAATCTTCTTGAGGAAGGTGTTATCCTTGCTCCATTTAAACGGCTTTTATCCTCTTCATCTATAAATATATTGATATTGCAAAGTTGTTTCCATGAGGCTTATTAATCTAAATTTATTTTTTAAATGAAATATGGAATAAATGCTTCAAAAGAATGCTCAATCCCTATAAAGTTGATACATAAACACCACACAGATTAAGAAATTCTTTTATTTTTTTAATGCTTTTTATTTACTTTTGAGAGAGAGAGAGAGGAGAGAGAGAGAGAGAGTGTGTGAGCAGGTGAGGGTCAGAGAGAGAGGGAGATACAGAATCCGAAGACAGGCTCCAGGCTCTGAGCTAGCTGTCAGTACAGAGCCCAATGCAGGGCTCCAACCCATAAACCATGAGATCATGACCTGAGCCGAAGTTGGATGCTCAACTGACTGAGCCACCCAGGAGCCCCAAGAAATTCTTTTAATACAGAGCCATTTCCTAAAGTTAACTAAGTACCTTTTCTCACCAGTACATGTTCCCACAGTATTCCAAAGTTTAAGCCAATTATATGCACTTTATTTGCATATTATACCTTGCTATCATTATATGACAAAAAAGCTATGCTTTGTGAAACTGTTGGAAAATTTATTTAAGAAATTGTACAAAGGAAAAACTAATGGTGAAAAGATCATAGAAAACACTGAATGCTGAATGATTCAAAATAGTAAAAGCAAATTTGTGAAGGGAAAATCCTATAGATAAACAAAATGTCTGTTCGCAAGCAAGAGCTGTTTTGCAAAGAACATCACAGTGGAAAGAAAAAGGCCAGTATCCTTCCTATTAACTGCTCAGTTTGGAGGCAGCTGCAACTTCTCTTAGATAGATGCCGACATAGGGGTTTTAATCAGCATATGATGGAAAGGAGTATAAGAAATGCCTTACAAAAATATTATCCCTAAAAAAAGAGACAAATGGAAGAAACTGAAACAGATCCAGTCAATTTCCAGATGAACATGTCTAAAAAGGATTAGATTTAAAACAATTTTCCTGGCAAAGACTGGAAATCAACAAAACAAGCAATCACAAGGACCCAGTGAGTGTAACCAAAAAAGTTAATGTGTCATTACAAGTTTTTGATTTACAGATCTGACTGAAGACAAGGGATGATGCAGGTATAATTAAAAAAAAATTAAAACAAATGAAGATATTTACTTTTTTAATGGGCCATGGATAAGAGATCTCACCTGTTACTACCTTCAGCTATTTTAAAGCTTTCAATCATCTTTGCTCAGTACGGACACCCTAGTGTTTTTGCATATGGATTAATATAAACTCTGTTTGCAATACTAAATCCAAATGAAAATGAGTTAAGACAGAATCCAGGAAAATCATTTATTAAGGAAAATATGCTGCTTAGAATATACTGCCTGAGTACTTTAGACACGAGCTTAAATAAGAACTGTTTTAAACATTATTCCAAATTAAGTGGATTCTATGGATGATTTATGAAACTTATAGACTAGCCTGGAGCACTGAACTATTATTTTAAATAAACATTGAAATACTGATCATGCATTGTACACAGAAAGATAAAGGTGACATCCAAGGATATACTGATTTCACATTTAAAAGTTTGTACTACTGTCTATTACTTAAGCCTGAAGGCTATTTCTCAAACAGTCCTTCTAAGAAGTCTACACTCTTTTGGTTCTCCATAATTCAATGGCACTTAAAAAAAAACTAATAAACTAAAGAATAAGTAACAAAAAAACTAACCTAAGATTACAAAACTAAACTGCTTAAGAAAAGCCACATATAAGATCACTAAAACTCTTTATTTACCACTATTGATTAAAAGTAATGGTTTTGCCCACTCTGGTTATAACTGGACCACTTTAACACAATAGCTGCATTTACTGTGCTTATATCATAGATGATAATATGCTGAAATTTATTTGTACACACATGCATCGATAGACCCATATGCAAAACAATATGCCACAGGTGTGAACTTCTGGGTAACCAGAGCATGAGTCTATGGCTTAGAAGAAATGCAAACAAGACTAGATCTTCAAATCCAAAAAACTGATTAAGGATTTGTTTTTTCTAGCACATACATTACTAAACATTATTGGTGGTATCGCTTTGATGCACTCCAATTGGAATACCCTGTTGACTCAAGGCTTCAAAGGGCTGGCCAGAGTCTGACTTCTTGCACAAAGCCCCTGAACCTATAGCACACAATGATCTCATCCCATCTGAACTCCTGAGGCCCATCTGTCAGACTCACACATTTTGTAGTTTAAGCTTAAAGGCTTGCAGGATATGTTTATCTCTTAACTTGACTGATAATCAGTTAAGGCCACAAAATATATCTTACTATGTTTTCCTTTCAACATTCCACGTTAATGCCACTGAATATGAAGTTTCAAATGATTTGATCTTTGATAAGAAAATATTTCTGCACACAATAAGCATTTAAGTACACATGCATTTCAGGATTGCGATGAATTACAAAGGTCATTTGTACTCTTAGTCTTTTTAAAAAATTCTTACACTGAAAACATATATATAATGCAAAATGCACAAGATTTACAAAATTCACAAAGCATTTATTATTTATTATGAATGCTCCCCTTCCAAAGCTAGTTTTCTCCAATGACTTTTTACCCACCAATATTAGTAACTCCTAGGGACAGGCTGAGGACACAGTTTGTCCATTGCACTCAAATCCTCACCTCCCACTCCCAAAGTGATGATGACAGCCAGCCCCTTCCAGGCTGTCCAGTTCAGAATCCTTGCTTTGGTCACTGTTTTGGAAACTGTCATAACTAGTGGTTCTTAATATAATTCTGGCTAGTACACAAAAAGGGCATGGTCTTTCTTTATCTTAATAGTTGATAATTCACTTTAATAGATATTGCATATATAAAAATTATATTTTCCTTCCGTGGGCATATCCTACAGCTTCTCTTCAAACTTTATTTAAGAAAAAAAGTTTCTCAATGTGAGAAAAAGTACTTGGCGAATAGTGCCACAGGCAAATATGATTTTGTAAAAATTGTGAAAGTGTAGTCAGGTTTGACATAAAGGCTATAAGGTCATGAAGAGGGAACCATGACTGATTCATTCATTATTTTATATCAAAGTCCTCAGACACTCTTTGGACTTACTATGCTCTTAATATACATTTGCAGAAAGCATAAAATGCTTTACCTCATTAAGAAAAAAAAAAAAAAAAACGAAAGACATCTTCTTTGAGCAAAAGACAGTCCTCTACGTAAAGGAGCAATTCAAAGATTCTCAAGTCCCTGTGCTCCAAAGACCTTTTGTTATTTACTAAGTTTTCTGCAACAAGTCATTCCTGATTAACACACTAGAGGCCCAGACTCATCCATGAATTACAACTATAAAACAAATATGGTGGTTATTGTCACATATGCATATATCATCATTTGCAGTAGTGGTTCTCAGGAGACTTATAGGACTGACCAGGGCATAGCAAGGCTAATACTAGACATAAAGTACCTTCCATGTTAAAAAATCTCCAGCCTTAACAGCCCTTTGAGCATTAGCTTTGACATGGGACATTAGATTCCGAGATGTTGCAGCTCCTGGGTGGCTCAGTCAGTTGACTGTCCAACTTGACTTCAGCTGAGGTCATGATCTCACAGTTTGTGAGTCTGAGCCCTGCGTTGGGCTCTGTGCTGACAGTGCAGAGCCTACTGGAGATTCTCTCTCTCCCTGTCTCTCTACCCCTCCCCCATATGCATGTGCACACACACTCTCTTTCTCTCTGCCTCTCAAAAATAAATAATTTTTTTTAAAAAGACTATAAGATGTTCACAAAATGTGACAACAAAGCACACCATGTATTATATAGCTAATAAATTGTCTTAACTATAATCAACAAGGAAGGAAATATTAATATATACCATAAAGATCGCCATCTTCAAAGAATTGAAAAAGTAAAATATTATAGGGGAACCTGGTGGCTCAGTTGGTAACATGTCCGACTTCAGCTCAGGTCATGATCTCGCAGTTTGTGAGTTCAAGTCCTGCGGCAAGCTCTGTGCTGACAGCTCAGAGCCTGGAGCCTGCTTCATGGATTCTGTGTCTCCCTCTATCTCTCTGTCCCTCCCCAACTAGTGTTGTCTCTCTCTCGCTCTCTCTCTCTCTCTCTCTCTCACTCTCTCTCTCTCTCTCAAAACTAAACATTAAAAAATATTTTTAAGTAAAATATTAGAGAACCATAGGCTGTGTATCAATATTTACTTGAATATTTAAAATATTTATTAAATATGCAGCTTTGAAAACTCAAACATAAGAATGGCCTTAAAGTGGGTTCTAAGACAAATCTTGGAAAATGATAAAAATTGAAATACAACTGAAAACTATGCCTAACAAAACAGACCTTACACAATCTGGGGAGAATTGCCACAAAATGCTAAGGTCGAAGCAGGTGAAATGAAAAGTAAATCAACAGCTTAGCTATGATTTAGCTCAAGAAACAAAAAAGGGCAATCCATCTGGGAAAAAAAAAAAGGGAAGAAAGATCCTGCTTCTTCCCCTTCACCTGACTCTCAGTCAAAAACACTGAATTTGTGCTAGACTAAATAAACATTCCTCTATTTTAAAATTTTTTATGTCTTTATTTTGAGAGACAGAGACTGAGTGGGGGAGGGGCAGAGAGAGAGGGAGACACAGAATCTGAAGCAGCCTCCAGGCTCTGAGCTGTCAGCACAGAGCCCAATGCAGGACTCGAACCCATGGACCTTGAGATTATGACCTGAGCCGAAGTCGGATGCTTAACCGACTGAGCCACCCAGGCACCCCAACATTCCTCTATTTTATAACTTATTTTTGAAATGGCCAGAACCATTTTATGTGTATACAATGCCTTTTAATATGTATGACCATTCAGATAGTGCAATGATCAGAGAGCAAAGCGAAAACAAGGGATGAGTGCAAGTAGAAAGGAGACACGGCAGGTTTTCAAAATGCAGTGGAGAAGGTGACTGTTAAGGTCAGGGTGCGGTCAGGAATACCCCGGTTACCTGCACCTGGAGGGATTTATAGACGTTTATAATGTCTTCCTTTACATCAGAATAACAGAATGTGACCAATAAAGATCCATCACCTCACTGGAAAGTTTGGGGTCTAAGCCTATCAACCTTCCCTCTCCTTTCAGAACTGATTAGAGAATATGACCATCATTCGAGTGGAGGATGAGCCATTAAAAGGAAGTCCCCACAGTCTATTTGCCAGTGACACCAGGACTCTCTTTATTTAAAACAAGGTAAATAGAAAAACAAATAAATAGAGACTTTAAGAAAAAATATTGGATACAAGCAAAAGATAATGTTATCCTGACAAATCAGAAGAGAAAATGTATCTCAAAAGTGACTTAGCACAGAAAACTTTAAGAAAGAATTTTAAAACTGTTTTACATTACAAATGGAATGCTGAGGGTCCATTAACTCTGAGATGTGGGAAAAGTTAACAGAGAACACAGAAAATGGAGATTCAACCTAAGAATGACAGATGCTCCGGAAGAAGAAAATATAAAAGTTGGAACAGAAACAGATTCAAACACAAATATTTTGTTGTGCTAGAAAAAAAAAAAAAAAACACAAACAAAACAAAACAATGCCCTGAATAAGCAGATGAAGTTTCCCTGTGTCCATCACAAACTTAATAAAAGAAGCTCTATTCCTAATCATTTAAAATCACAAATGATTCTGGGTCGCCTGGGTGGCTCACTTGGTTAAGCATCCATATTCAGCTCAGGTCATGATCTCGCCGCAGTTTGTGAGTTTGAGCCCTGTGTCAGGCTCCATGCTGACAGCTCAGAGCTTAGAGCCTGGAGCCTGCTTCAGATTCTGTATCTCCCGCTCTCTGCCCCTCCCCCGTTCGCGCTTGTCTCTCTCTCTCAAAAATAAACAAACTTTTTAAAAAAATTTAAATAACAAATGATTTTAAATCCTAAAAATATGGGGGGAAATCCCTAAGTAAAATGTCAGATTACTTATTCTTTTTACTTGTCTCAACACAGCTTTGAAATGGGGACCCTTTAATCCCCCACCTTATAGATGAGAAAACTGAATCATAGAGAATGGCACGTGACTCTGAGGAGGCAGGGTTTGTAGACCGTATCAAGAGGAAAAAGACTGAGGAAGTCTATAAAAACTTCAGTCACTGTGCATATTGCTAAGAATCTTGGTTACCAGGGTTTCTTATTCCTCAGCTTAATTCTTTTTTAAATATGAAATTGTAACATTGGTCCCTTGTTCATAATCTAAGATTTCTGGCAAGAATTTTATAGTAGTGAATGCTTCAAATATAAAAATATAGGTTATTTTTCATATTACCCGTTAAAAGCATCTTTATTGAAACTATGAAACTTAAGTTTTTCTCATTGTTGATAGTTTCTTCTCACTTGTTGAAACACCCTCAAAACAAAAAATGGCAGCATAGTTCCTAAGCACGATGCTGCGCTCTCATAAGATAGAAGCTAAGAAACCGATGTTCACTTAACAAAAGTCAATGTATCCATAGTCCGCTTTTCAACAATCAAAAACAATACATAATCTAAAACAGGGTAGTCAATTTATCTAAACATCTCAAATTACTGATTTCAGTATCACCTAATAATGATACAGTTTTCTAGACATACAAGACATAGTTTCATTTTCAACGCTGCTCTCTTTTAGTCTAAAAATTACTGATGATGAATTTGAAGAGGTCCCTTCAACCATAACTAAACGACTCTAGGTAAATTTTGAAATTATAATGGGGTAAGTGATGCATGTACAGGTTATTTTTATAAAAATTTTTCTTCCTTCTTGATTCCATCCCACATTTTACAAAAACTATTCTTATATCAGGTATCAGTTGAGCAAATAATGTATGTAAAGCATTGTTCAAGGCACCCTGGTTGTTAAAATACAAATTCCAATATTCTAGGAATGTACAATCATGAAATAATAAGGCAAAGCATGAAACACTACTTTTATTATTTTCAATAAAATCCAAAAGTCTGGTACAAACACTGAAGTGCTAAAAATTTCAGTCAGAAGAGGCAAAAGTGGAATAAAATGGAATCTGAGGCTTCTTCTTTTAAGATCATCCTTTTGGGTATCTCCAACCAACCCCAATCCCATCGTCTATATCCCTTTTCTTCTTCTTCTTCTTTTTTTTTTTTTTTTTTTTTTTTGGTTAATTCTGTTCACCCTTTATATCTCAGTACAAATGTTATTTGCTCCTGGTGACTTTCTCTCATTTACTATGTTAGGACAGGATCTCCGTAATATGCTCTCCAGACATCCTATACTTGTCTCCCATAGCACATAAAATAAATGCAATTAAATTAAGTGGTTGTCTGCTGTTTGCCTACTCAATTAGAAGGTAAATTCCCTGGGTACAGGGCTAAGTTTACCTTATTCACCATCATACTCCAAGGCTAACTTCAGGACCTTGCATGTGGAAAGCACTTAATAAATGTTTGTGAGGTTAGTAGGTGGATGGATGGGTAGGATAGATAAATGGCTCTCTGTGAAAGGAGAGGAAGTAAAACTGAGTTTTGCTGGGGAGGGTATGAGTGAGGGGCTGTCAAGTCCAGCCTAATCCAATCATTTTGTGCTTAGGGGTCATGATCTAATTGAGAAAAATAAGATGCAACTGAAATATGGCAGACTGAATTTTATTGCCAATAAAATTCAACACGAGGATGATTTTAAAAATTGTAATTGGCAAAATCAGTTGAGATAATGTAATTCCTTTGCTCAAAAACATTTATGGCTTCCCAGGGCAGAATGAAGGAACACAAAATCACTGGTCTAGTATTCAAAGGCTTTCCTGCTCCCACTCCCGCTGAGACAGAATCTCTACACAGTCTGTGCTTGCCATCTCCAGCACTATTCTATAGAAAACCGACAGAGCTACAACTTTAGATAGAGAACACTTGACTTTACCATTCGAAGGGATTCCCATTAAAGCATTCCTATGTCTAATTCTGATATCCAAAGAGAGAATGATTTAAGGATTAAATTTTGTTGTGTTTTTCAAAGTAAAACTTTGCATTTCCAAAGATTAACAAAGAACTTCACACCTTATAGGTCCTAAATTATTGAATTATGTCTGATTTTGAAACCTTCCCAACCATTTGCTAGCTATGTGATCATGACTAATTTACATCCCTGTGCCCTAGATAATTCGTCTGTAAATGTAGATAATACCAGCTTCCTTATAGGGTGATCTAGGTACAGTACTTGCTTAAAAATTAGTTCCCTCATTTCCCATTCTTCTTCCTTTTGGGGCTTCCTTACTCCTCCACACTGAAAAGTCTTGATGAGCCCTGAAAGTCTTACTTTGAAAAACATAACAAAATTTAATCCTTAAATCATTCTCTCTTTGGATATCAGAATAAGGAAAGGTTTGTCCCTGCTGGTTGATGAGAGTAACTAATAACTTTTGTTCTCTCCACAAGGCATTCTGAAAGACTTACTTTTACATCTATAAATAACAAAATCATCTACCAAGATACGAAATCAATCTTCCGATCCGTTCTAGCAAAGGCAGAGCAAGCTGGGAAAGCAAAGTGTTTTAGATTCCAATTCCTTGCTGCCTCTGTTAAGTTGCTTACTTTCTTGAATCCCTGCCTTTAGTAAAAACCCTACCAGTGACAAAGATAACAAAAATGAATACTTCAAAAGCACGGAAAATACAAACAATAGGGTGTCAGTAGCAAATACAGTACATTAATAAAAAAGAAAAAAGCTGCTGATCAGATCTCTGTTTAAGCTTTATACAAACAATGGGGCATTTTACTAGAAACTCCAGTATTCAAAAACATAACTTATGAGCATTTTCTAGCTACTAGACAGAACATACAGATTTTCACTGTTTTGATTTTCAAAAATAACACATTATTTTTCCTTTCCTGAAATAAACTTAGTTCCTTCAAAGCCTCCATAATCTGCAAAGCAAAAATTCTGTGCTACTTCTTAACTGGCCTTCACCCCTTGCTATGAGCATCTGATCTGAGAACAAGCATACTCGAAAGATAAGGGTCACCTCTGGCAAACAGTACCCACTCCAATCTTGAGTGGAAGTGAAGGATCTCCATTTCGATAGGCCATTTAGAATTAATCCTGACTTTCAGCAGAAGATTAAAGGCATGTATTCTTCTGGGAGTCCCTAAAGATCCCTTCCCTTCTTTAAGGTCATATCCTACCTGGAGATTGCCTCTGAGAAGGAAAAAGAAACAAGATCAAGAGGAAACCTATGGGAAGGCAAACACTGCAAGCAAGGGGTAGCTTTCATTTGTGAAAGGCACTTCCTATCTTGCCATCAGACTTCCTTCTTTCTCAGCTATAATGATACCACATAAGGCAGAGTTCATGGCTGATCCCAAGGTAAAAGAGACAAGAAACAGACCCTATATCTAGGTTTGTGGGAAAGACTTTTTCTGGTTTCTAAGTCATCGTCCAGAAACTCAGTGGGCTGGTAATAAAGAATGTGTCTTTTTCCTGAAGTGTCCTGCTAACAGATCACACAGAACCTAGACTGGGAGGCAGTTAGATTTCAGCACTAGAGGTAAATCTGACACAGATAAGAGTTTCCGGCCATTTCTCTTTCTAACATGTAATACTGTAAATAGTCAATAACAAAACTAATTAGAATCAGTGAAAGGAGTGTCTGTATTAAAAGAAGTAAAATAACTACCAGAAATTGCCTCTTCAATGCTTCCTACATAAAAGATTACAGAAATAAAAGTAATCAGAAATTTCAATTGGTTTCTTATTTTATTTGTCCACATAAATATCTTCTCAATGTTTTAATCTAAATATGTTTATTGACTTGCTAATTATTTGCAACCATGAAAAGAGAAATTTTAACATTTAATTAAAAACATGTGAAATTCAATTTATTAATATCCACTTTAGGAATTGTTAATATACACATTAGGAAACTAGTTAAGTGGAAAGCATTTTATGGAATAAACAGATTAATGAGTAATGAATCTATTCCACAATGGATCAAGTTTTCAACCGTCTTTTTCAACAATGATAAACATATTGTAATGTGGCATCCAGTCTATTTCTGACTTCCTTTTTATTTCCATAAGATAAAGTAATTTATACAGTCAATCATTATGCTAGTAAATTCCTCATTTTTGCCCTTTAATTTCTTTTTCTATTTTTTATTTTATGCAGTAACTTTAGTTATTACTTCCATAGGTACTTCTTTAATTTTTGTGGGACTTTTTTTTCATTTTTAGTCCCATTCTTTCAACTTTTTAAAAAAAGATTTAATGTTTATTTGTTTTGAGAGAGAGAGAGAGAGAGAGGGAGCATGAGTGGGGCAGGGGGTGGAGTGAGAGTGAGACACAGAATCTGAAGCAGGCTCCAGGCTCGGAGCTGTCAGCACGGCACCCGACACGAGGCTCGAACCCATGAACCATGAAATCATGACCTGAGCCAAAGTTGGATGCTTAACCAACTAAGCCACCCATTCTTTCAACTTTTAAGTTCTTGGCTGTAGTCAAAATTCAGTCTTGGCACCCACAAAGAAATACAGATCAAAACTTTTATCTCTATAAACAACCGCAAATGAATTAGTTTCAGAGTTTAGTGAATAATCCCTAGTTCTCATGTTGGTTTTTTTTTTTTTACATTCCAATATAGATTCCACAACAATGTCACATTTACTCGCTTTATATTAATTAGATAAAATCAGTTAAAATAATAATGTGTATTTAACATTTGCGAAGTCTGAAGAGTTCTTCATGGTTATTTTTTCCCCTTTTCCCTGTAATAAGAATAGGTCATGAAATCAAAGACTGAAATAATTATTTGAAGTGCATATACCATTAGGAATATATAAATGCACTCAGATATTATTTTTATTGGGTCTAAATATTTGTTTCTGCAGCTGATTTAAATATATACATATATTTTTTTATGGATATAATTTTTCACACCAGATGTCTGTCATCTACGAAGTAAGTATAAGTTTTTGTTTATATTTTGAAACAACTATGACAGATGGCTTTGTTCTGTCTAAGCAACACAATGTCTGCTTCAGATTAATTTAAAAGTTCCAATTCTCTCAAAAGATGAGAAAGAACCCACAGATTTAACTCTGAAAAACTGTGCGGAGTTTGACAAGCACTTTCATGTTAGAGGCTAAAGAGATGTTTATCTGACCCAAACCTCAAATGCAGGCATGCCAAGGCTTAGCAAATAAGGAACCTAAATTCTCTGCAGTAAATACTTCATGTGAAAGTGTTTTACATATGTACTTGCACAAAATTATTACCTTGGTGTCATAAAACACACTAAATCACCTAATGGATTCTACAAATGTAGAATCTTATCAATGTTTTCTTAGACAAGAATGATGGGATCTATAGGCCTCAACTTGCTGGGAGTTCAGGATTGGCTGAGGCAAACCTCCCATAAAAAGGTTTAGACAAATGTAGTGTAAACTTTTACATGAAAGATATTTCCATAATATTATTGGAGCTATTGCTTCAGGTGTTGCATATTCAGAGACACCATAATAATATTTCTTGAATCAGACATTTCAGAATGAACATCCTAATCTTAGCAGAAATAGAACCAGAGCAGAAAAATGGGCGCCTGGTTGGCTCAGTTGGTTAAGCATCTAAGTTCAGCTTAGGTCATGATCTCAGGGTTTGGTTGGTGAGTTCAAGCCTCGCATCAAGCTCTGTGCTGACAGTGCAGAGCCTGCTTGGGATTCTCTCTCTCCCTCTTTCTCTGCCCCTCCTCCACTAGCACTCTCTCTCCATCTCTCTGTGTCTCTCTCAAAATAAATAAATTAATTGTAAAAACCATAAAATGGATTAATGCATGCATATGTGCTTATTTCATCTTCTCTCTTCCATTTTAATAGCATCCAATGAAATTCTGCGTTACAAATATGTCCTAAAACAAATTATTGTAATTACATTTAATAAACAGACCAATGAAAATGTTGAACTACTATAATAATTACTATATTATAATAATACTATAATAATAACTTAAAAGTTGTTTAATGATGCTTAGAATATTTGTGAACCCTTCAGAAGCAGGACGTGTCTTTATCATTTTAAAACTCTAACAATTTAAATATGAATAGCATATAAAAATACAAACATCATCCTCTATTGTCAAATTCCTCCCACTTAATTTGTGTAATAAGATTTAGACCTCTATATTTCTTATTTTCAGCTTCCAATATAACAAAATAATTTTGGAAATTCCTCTTAGGTGTCCTAGCACACTAGAACTAATATATTTAATCTTGCGTTACAGTTCACAGCTCCTGGGTTGATAATCATCACCTAGAATGCTTGTTAAATTATTAAAGTTTTGTACTGCAAAAGCCAAGCTATGGCAGGTTGGCAGGAAATGAGACTTGAGGGTAGTGGGTGGAGAGGGAATAGATTAGATGGGGATAAGAAGCAAGAGGAGGTTACAGCAGATAAATCAAGAGTAACTTATAGCAAAGTCTCCCGTAAGATAAATCAAGAGTAACTTACAGCAAAATTTCCGACATAAAACTATTGACAAAACTATTGATAAGATAAAACACCTACATCATAACTATCGATGTAAGAATATTTGGCGGGTACAGTTTTTTAGAGACTTCACTTGCTATCGTAAAATGCCAAACTATCTTGCAATGAGTATTCATAGAAGACTAAAAGCTTAAATGCTACTTCATCCTTAATGATTGCTCTTACAAGACTTCTGGTTTTATTGAGACCTTTTTTCACTTTGTGTTAAAAAATAAAGTAGTTTTTCTTATTTAGCACATGCTATAAAGTCTTGTGAATTGGTATTTGGCAGATGCAACCCTGTTAATAACCCAACTGCCATCCTACACTCACTATTCTCTATTAACAGAATCTTGATTTTATTCTTCGTCCTCAAAGTGACCAGGTTCTTCAGCAGAGGCTGAACACTTCCCCAGCCCAGCAGTGAATTACAAATGAACTAATACAATTAATGGTGGTCTCATTGCTAGTTGGATAGCTACTTTTTAGCCAGAGTAATAAGACCTAATTCTGGCCAATGAAGTGAAGTTGTAATTAGACACAGTCATGGAGAAGCTTACCTTTTTCTGTGTCCGCACCCAGCTATGTGGGGAGGTGATGCTGGGACAAGCCTAAGGTCTAACTAAAGTCTACAGGCTAAGGATGATAGACAAAAAAGATTTTAAAACCTTGGTGATGATGTCACTGAGCCCTTGAATTAAGTAAGCCTAAAAACACCCTAACTTTGGACTTCTCGTTAGATGAGACAATAAATTTAATAATTAAGCCATCAATTGAGTCTCCTAGAAGCTAGAAGTATCCTAAGTGATGACTATATAAGAATTTTTATAGGTATATACACATAATATTCATCCTAATACAAAGCCATATGACCTACTCTTAAAAAACTTATTTCTCTATCCAAACATTCATTAGATCACATATTCACAAAATGTGAAGACGAATATCACCATAAACATTTATTAGCATCATAGTTTAGTGTAGGTGTGAAAATCTGATTTAGAAGTGCATATGTGCCAATTGTTTATTTAAAAGTCTGTTAACATGATGGGAAGACTTCCTCCAGTTTTGCTATTTAATAACAAGTAAGACAGAGAACATACTGAGCTACTCATTTCAATACTACTTGGTCATTCTCCATTTGTGATCTTATTTCTTTCTCAGGAAGAAGAACAGGTGATGTATGTCATCCATAAATATGAGCATTAATATTCTGTCTGAGATCACATATTTTACTGTAACTCTTTCATAGTAATGGGTTAACTGACAATGTCACAAAAGTAATGACATTCTTCAAAAAACAGGAAAAAAAAAGAATAAATCAATTGTTAAGGAAACTTTAAGAGTCCATGTTGATAACAGCAGGGGAATAGACAAATGAGTGTTCAAGATTAAACTAGCAGAGGAAAAGCAGAAACCTGACAACCCACACCTGTAAGAGCTCAAAAATCTTCCCAACAGAAATCTCTCTTCTAAATAATACCCCCTTTCAAATGTCTTTTTGGTAAATACCAACAGGAAATTCAAACACAGTTATAATGTGTACGTGTAATACAGATCAAACAGCCTTAAGAGGTTACAATAGGTTAAATGCATGTTGAACCATGGAGAGACTCTAGCGAGGCCCCCAGTTTGGCCAACAGCAGCACCTGTTTTCACCCATGGAGAGATACATAATGAAAATACAGCCCTGCTCTACTGCTCCACTTTCATATTTATTACCTCCTTCATTACGACTTTAACAGAAACCTAGCATTCATCCGGGTGTTTAGAGAATAATATAAAGAAAAATAATATAAAGAAAATAACATAAAGAAAATAATATAGAGAATATTATATAAATAATATAAAGAAAAACAATATTGTGATAAGTCATTTAAACTTACAATTAGCGAATTGACCACTATACATATATTGTTTCAGAATTCAACTTTTAGGGGCGCCTGGTCAGTTCACTCGGTAGAGCATGCAAATCTTTTTTTTTTAATGTTTTTATTTATTAGTGAGACAGAGAGAAACAAAGCATGAGTGGGAGAGGGGCAGAGAGAGAGGGAGACACAGAATCTGAAGCAGGCTCCAGGCTCTGAGCTATCAGCAAAGAGCCCGATGCAGAGCTCGAACCCACAAACCATGAGATCATGACCTGAGCCGAAGTTGGACACTTAACCGACTGAGCCATCCAGGTGCCCCTAGAGCATGCAACTCTTGATCTTGGCGTCATGAGTTCAAGCCCCACTTTGGGCATGTATCTAGTCTACTTTAAAAAAAAAATTTATAAATAAATAAGTAAATGAACAAACAAACAAACAGAATTCGGCTTTGTGTACATGTTTATACCATCTATTTATAATTTAATTTATTTCAAGAGAACCCTTAAGAAAAGAAGATCTTTTCTGATTATAAGTTTGGATATAAAATTAGGTTTGAAATAAAATTATTCCCTAAAGAGTATCCCCCCATCACATGATGCTTTTGCTTCTTGGTCTACACCCAGAAATCTTTCCTCGGGAGTCCCTTTCCTGCCGATTCTGCCTAACTTTCTTATTGATTTCCTTCACCTGTTGCTTCAGTTTCGTCTTATAAACCTCAGTCTTGTTTCATCTTTTTTTTTTTGTTTTGTTTGCATGTCACATCAGTCTTTCCTAGTATTTCATTCATTTTCCTCCAATGTCATCCCCCCGTAACACTGTATACCTATTACTGGTCAATTATGTATCCTGTTCCAATTTGTGTCCAAGCCTTCAGTGGCTACCTACATGAAGTATTCACAATAAGTTGGGAGAAAGGGGGTACATACAATTCAGAAAATTAGAGTGGAGAACTGTTCATCCAAGAACTACGTGCTTGAAAAAATAAATAAGTTTCTTCAAGTCAATCTGTTAAATACTTTGAGGTATTCACTCTTTTGGGGGTTGTCCAATGTTGAACTACATGGTGTGTAATGATGCCTTTGTGAGCTGCCCTCAGAACTCTGAGAGAACAAACACATTGTGTGTCTACTACTGTATGATGAACGATTCAGACACTTATTATTGTGGATGACTGCAAATCTCTCATTTTTCATTCAAAGCTATTATCTTCAAAAATCTGGTTTGCTTGCCCAGACAGAGGCCTCCCCTCCCCTCAGCCATGATTTCTTAACTGTGTTCCTGGTTATTATTTTTTTTCCTCATCTCTTCATCTACTCAAATACCCAGTCATGACTACAGAATATCTTATACAGATCTGTAGTTTCCCTAAGCATCATACCTTCATATCATACATCCAGTCTAATTTATATTGCATTTTATACTTTCCAAGACACATATAAGTATATATCATCTCATGCCTATAGTGCCCCAGGATTATCGAGAAAACACAGGTATTATTGCCGCTGAATATTCAAGAATACTTAGGCGTAGAAGAGTTAAGTAACTTACTCAGGTGTTAAAACTAGGAGGCTAACTTATATAACTTTCAAGGTCAATGCTCGTCTTAACGGCCATCCTGCCCGTAACATTCATCATCACCTGTCCAGAAGGCTAGTCTGCCAAAATTGTACCTTGGAGTTCACACGTAAAAACCTGAACCTTTAATTCATTGGCATAAACTGAGGCCAACAGAGATCCAGGACACACAACTCCACAGAACATAAGTGGACCAGATTAATACAGTGAACTTCATAACTTAAAGGGAATCTGAAGCTCAGAAATACTGTTTTTCTTAATTCTTGGAGTGTGCCTACCTTTCAACAACAGCCAACTGGCTTTCTCTGCATATAATTTAGTTCATATGTATATCTAAGCAGTAGCCTTACAAGCTTCATTATAAAGGTCTAATAAAGCCATATACCTACAGCTATTTTTAAAATGTTGAATGGTCCAAGTATTAGTGTATCAGGAAATAAAGTATATGGTGCCTGGGAGTAGGTGGGTGGGTTTTCTAGTTATTTGATGGATTCATTGACTATTATTTTTATTTATTTACTTATTCTTGCCTAAGCAGGATGTCCGAGTTAATACATGCTGAGTGCTCTCTGTTTTGTGAGTTCCTGGGGTTATAAGGATGGCCCTGAGCACTGGCCTGGAAGCTACACGTGTCAAGTGAGGTGACTGAAGCTTACAGGAAGGGAGGTGTCAGTTACAAGTAGTGACCCATGGAGTAGCACAAAGACAAGCAGCCGGGAACCTAATTACAATGAAAGAGGAGGAGCCCGTGTGCTCACCCAGAGAGTGGAAAGACCAGGAAGGCAGAGGGTTTGAACAGTGCAAAGAACAGTGTGTTCTTCCCGGAGGTCTGAGGTTCTGCTCGTCTGAAAGTGATGACCGACCTCTTGTACCCATCATTCCAATTGAGCCGAATGACTGTGTACCTCCTAACCTCAGGCAGCACTGCTTCAGCATTTGGCACATGCTGCCGCCTCTGTTTGGAATGCCCTTTGCCATCTAACTCATTCCTCTTATCCTTCGAGGGCTGGGTAAAGTCTCAGCTTTTCTGATCCATCTTCCCTAAGCAGTCCCCTTGCCCCCACCATTGCATATATTCTGAACTTATCTGAGGGTTAAAGCTCATTCTTTCTCATCCTACCAAAGCCCGTGAACCCACTTTTGTTGGTTTATTTCCCCGTCTTTGTCACTAAACTGAGATCTCTTCGAAGCAGAAGCAAGATTGCCGAGCTCATGTGACAGAGTCAACAGATGCTCGCTCAATACATGTGTTGACCAAAACGCTAATGTAAAAAAAAAAATCTTAATAAATTATACAGTGCTGCATCCAAATATTGATAAAGCAACCCATTAGCAAATATAAATGTAAACTCAATGGCAAATATAAATATAATACAAATACCTTTTAAAAACCTACTATTACCTAAACAGTTATTTCAATATTTAAATTTTTCTGTGTCCCTATATTCATATGTGTATATATATACACATTATATATATATATATATATATATATATATATGTACACACACACACACACACACACACACACACATTCTCACCGAGGATTGGTAAGGCTGCAAACATTACCCTCGGAGTCTTATGACATTAATCCTCAGAGTCACTATTCCTTTAGGAACAGGATTTTCCACCTGGCCAGTAAGCAAAGACCAATTGAAATGACCTCAGATTAACCTTTTAGCAAACTTTTATAGTGTCCAGTTAAATAAGTTAAGTGCAGAGAAAGGCTAACAATATAAACCTTTTGCCCCTCTTTAGCATGTGTCCTAAGACTTAGTGGTGACTAAAGGTAGCTAGCTTTATGGTTGAATAATTCACCATTCATTTATACAAAAAAAGAAAGCTTTAATTAATAATGTGATCATCTCCCACTAAAAATAAACTTTGCATCAGCATCAATGTACATTAAAGATTTTTATAATTGAGAAATTTGAACACAAACTAGTACTCTTACTCTAAACACCACTACCATGATTAATAGAATGTTCTACTTTACCTAGACATGCAGTACTTGCTGGTTGTCTATCAAACAGGCATTTACTTTGCCTTATTGTGTGAATTGAGAAGTAAGTTTTCCACAAGCTATAAACACAGTCAAGGCTAGACTCAAATGCTAGCTCTACCAGCCAGATAGCCTAGAACAATTATTAAATTTCCTACTCTTGGAGTTCCTTATCTATAAAAAGGGGGAAAATAATACAGCATCACAAGACAAATGCAAAAAATATATAAAGCACCAGTAAATGTCAAAAACACTGATACATCAATTGTGGCAGATATTATGACAATAATGACAGTCATTCTCTTTAAGTAGCTTATACCCTAGTTGAGGCACAATTCACAAAAGTGACATGCTTCTCAACTCAGCTCTGAAGTCCTGCTAAACTAAAACACAACACATTGACTGCAGAATTAATGTTCTCCCCACAAACAGTTCTTAGTGTTTATTTTTAATTTGTGTTGTTGTGGGTTTTTTTTTATTATTTTTAAATTTTCTTTGATGGCACTATCATTTCTCTTACCATAACTCTCAAACAAAAATGAAACCTAATCATAACAGAATATTGTCCTAATCCTTGATGAATGGTAAACCTGAAGTCCAGAAAACAAAGATAAAAACTCAAGGGACTATTATGGGGGGTGGATAAAAACTATAAATGAATTCCATAAGTGAACTTTTCAGCCAAAGGATTTCATCTGAATTTATCATTTCTCAGCAGATGATGACACAGATGACATAAACTGAATTGCACATGCACAGGCGACCACAGTATTGTCTTCCTGTGTCAGACCTCCAGTGCAAGGCTCTGGCTCTCACAGCTATGTGCCAACTGGTGTGTTCAGAGGACTTGTCCTCCCCACTGAGTGTCGTGGGGTGAAACTGTATAGATACCTGGAACATGCCTGATCTAGTCCTCGCTATCCTCTCCACCACACAGATTCTTAGGTTCACAGCACACAAGTCTTAAAAGGACCTTGTAACATCCTTTCTCAGTAGTCTGCACTGCAATATTGTCCATTTAAAAATAGAATAACAGTATCTGTCATTAATTCTTAAAATATTTTGCAAGTCTACAAAAGAATTTCAGTAAAAACAAAAACGGTTAAGAGTCTAGTTCTCCTAAGGTGAATAGAGCTATTCTGTTCATTACATATAGCAGTAACAGCAAATGTTTTAAACTTTAGTCCTGTGATTTAATGATGAGAAGGCCCCTGTGAATGCAACAAATAATAGGAGCTCCACTGGATATATCTATGAAACCATTCATCACCATTTAAAAGAATATTCTTGATTAAGCAATAGAGAGACAATTACTGCTCTCAATGGTCTCTTGACTTCTACACTTGGTTAACCAGCAGTGAGGTACACTAAGAAAATCAAGGTGCAAGCAAAACAAATACAATTTAGAAACTCAAAATGTTTTGACATCTTAGGTAGAAAATGAAAATACATATAAGTATTATGTTTTAAAATCATCCATATAAAGCACACCAAAGGTTATGTAACTTTTTTCTCTTTAGTAATTTTTTTCTCTCAGAAAACTAGACTTTCAGAAACCTTCTTAAATTGTGCATTCCCTGAAATTCACAACTTTGTATCATTCATTTTTTAGTCCTAACATCTTCTAAGGTGCCTGATATATAACAGGTGCTCAAAAATAACTGGTGAACTAATTAATCATTTATTCACCTCCATGGTTCCACACCTAAAAGGACATCGCGCCCAAATTTATTATTACTTTATCGCTATAAATATATTGGCAACAATTTTGGTGTATTAACTCTCCCACTTTACAGGTTTGATTAACTATATTTTACTTTAATAATCTTGACTTATTAACTGGAGACTGTTTTTAAAATCTTTAGAGAAAGAGGTAGCCTAACTGTAGTCTAAATATATGACATAAAATCTCAAAACTTAGACTGCCACTCTCACTTCCTAAATGGGCAGCTTAGGTATCTATCTAGTTCTCCCCCAAAGTCACACTGAAGCCTAGGAGTTAGGTCTCTGTGTAGCCATGTCATGGATCATTCCAACAGTATCTACCATTCTGCTCATTACTAGCCCTGTGCTCCAGCAAGGCTGGGCCCATCACTACTGCGATGTACACAGCAGGTGCTTCAACACACATTTAAAAAAATTAGCAACTAATGAATTAATCAGAACGAACGTATAGGGATAATTCCACCTCCAAAAGCTTGTATTCAACACTGATGAATTCTCTAGTTCAGAGGCAGGACGTACGCAGGAAATATATTAAACAGAAGATAAAACTGACGGCACGCCGTTGCAGACTAACTGGGATTCCACCAAATAGGAAATTAAAAGGACTCTGTGCTTAATAACCCAGACAACAGAGGTCATGAAAGTTAACAGAAAAGTTAAAAGGAATGAACAAAAACCAAGCAATAGGCTCTTCACTCATTTTAGACAAAAGGCCAGACAAGCCTGTAAGGACCACTTAGTTCTCAAGATCTTTTTCTTTAAAAAAAATGTTAACACAAAAGTACTACAAAATATACAGAAACGTAAATGCTTTTATATCTAATATGTGAGAATAATCAATAGAAAAAAGCAAGGGTATCATAAAAGTTCTACCTGTATTCCTCAAAGATCTAATATTAAAGGTCCACATAGCTGTGTATATATAGTACACTACGCTGTATAAGTAAAGTGCCTATGTGGTTTTAAACAAAACTGTGAGACTAAAACAAGTCACACAGAAAAGCAAGAAAATAAGTAAACAGGGAAAAATAAAATATTCAAGCAGAAAAGTTAGTAAAGTAACAGAAGAGCTGAAAATGTTGATTTACTAGGAAAAAAACAAGACTAATATATTAAACATTAATGTTGCCATAATAATAATAATTAATTCACACTCATTGAGAGGGTCAAAAGAAGATAACTTAGCCAAATCTTCACAAAAATTAAGTACGATTAGAAATGATTATGGCATTTCAACTACAGATGATAAAGAAAATGCCTAATAATGAAAATTCAGTATCAGGATTTGAACATTCTGGTTAATTAAATATTAATCAGAGCAATTAATTTATCAAACATAGTGTACTTTTTAATCAATTACATAGGGTATATTTTAATATTTATTGGCATAATTAAAAAATATTTAATAACCCTATAAGGATCTAAAGATTAGATGTAAAAATCATAATTGTCTTAAGTTTTTGAGGGTCAACAACTTTCAACCAATATTTACGAGTATCTAATCTATGACTGGAAGAGTACTAGGTGCTTTCATATATCCCCATTGCTCCAAAACAACCCTGAGGGGTAAGTGATATCTTCATTTTACACATGAGAGACCCAAGGAACAAGGAGTTTTACGTGCTCCTGGCCACAGAAGTCAACAGGCTGGACTGTAAAGAGAAATGCTATTAACATGGATCCCTCTTGCCCTCCATCATAGCTACTATTTAGAACAGAGCCATCATTTTTAACTGGTAAGTTATGATTAACAGATTGCTATAACATTGAATATGAACAAATTAAAAGTTTCAGTTATGTATTTAGAAAAGTCATGCATACAGCATATCGAATGGGCATTGAGAGGTGAAAATGAAGAGAGAACTATGCAGATTTCACTGTGCTATCTGCAGCAAGTTACTATAGCAACCAAAGCAGGTTAGAAAGTAGAAAGTTATTCAGCCATCCAGGTACATGAAGCTCAAGAAAACAAGAGCAGCCGCTGAACGACACTTCATGAGAAAACCGTGTAAGTTTTAAGTACCACCAAGCACCGTATCTGGAAATAAGATTTTTTTTTATTGGAAGACAGATATTCTATTAAGATTTGAAATTGAACCGAGAAGATACTAACAATGTGACTATCGAGCATCTGCTAAACCGAGCATCATCTTTGGCAGAAATGATCTCACTCACTTTATGAGAAGTATGATTTAATACCTGCATTAAGAAAGCCAGTCAATACTCCTCTCCAATAATAAAAAATCTTCCAATGTACAGATCTCTATGTGGAATAGGAAGTAGGAGAAACTTATTTGGAGATTTAGAGGCAGTGAGATTAATTTTTTTTTTTTAGGTTTTATTGAGGTAAACTGAAAGGCCATTTGACTCACTTAGTGAATAAGTTTCTCAAAATTATAAGCTTCATACCATAAGGCTGTTGCTCTGCCAGAGATGGAGGAGAGGAAGCCTAGTGGTACCTTAACGAAGAAGTTAAATACACCATTGAAAGTTATCAGAACCTATAGCCAAGGATAAGATAAATGAGTTTGGTACTGACAAACAGTCCAGATCCTAGTCCTAGTTCTCTCTTTCCACTTCTTCACTCCAACTACAGTTTCTGTTTCTCTTTCCTTCCTTTTCATTACAGAGGAAGAGGCATTTGCTCCCCTGCTCAAGTAAAGTTCCCCTACTTATGCTCAGGATAATCTACCACCCCATTCCTCTTAATAGCAACCTAGTATCAGTTTCCGGTTCTTAAGGAATTTTTCTTTTTCTAGGAATTCCATGTCTTTGGCATTTACACTGCTCAAGTTACACCTATCATAATTAAAACCCAACAAAACAAACCAGTACAATACAGTATTATTTACTGTATTGTTTGCGTTACTGCCCTACAGCTCTAGTTCAAAGTTTCTTGAACATGTAGTGGAGTCTCATTGTCAATATATCTTCATTAGCCATTCACTTACTAACCCAATGGCTTCCACTTCCACTGCGCCATTAAAATTGCTTTTCTTATGGTGCCTACTCATGTCCTAAGTGCAAAATCCAAAAGATAATTTTCAATCCTAAGTTCACTTGACCTCTGTGTAGCATTTCACACAGATGACAACTGCCTTGTGCCATAACACCTCCACTCTTCTGCTACGCCTACTATCTGGTTACTCCCATGAAGTCCTTATTCTCAGCATCTCTTTAAATATTGGTATTTTCTACAACTTACATGCTTTATATTCCTTATTCTAAATGATAATCTAATCACATTACCTCAACTACCCCAACGTGGGTGCCTTCTTTGAAATAGTTCATTTCTAAACTGAAGACATAACCTTCTATCTCTAAATAAATACTGGTCATCTTTATTAAAAAAATAAACAGAACACCTGAACCAAATATGTGTAAAACTTATACCCCATTCTCTGCAACCGTTCAGCTACTGCTCTCAGCCGTCAATCATCTCTACTTTCATCTAATGTTCTTCTTCAATGTTGGTCTTCTAAACATCTACTTTTATAAAGAATCCACCATCTCCAGTTTTGGTCTCTTCTTCATACAACTCTCGAAGGACCTACCTAAAATGCAGACTCATTCATTTAACATCTTTTTAAAAGGCCCACTTTATGCCAAATACCTCGTTATGTTATGTAAACAAAAATCTAGCCTCACAACCAACATTATTTAAAGAAAGGGAGGAGTTGAAAAACTAGGATAAGTATAATGATAGAGATAAATATGAGGAGTTGGGGACAGCAACAGGTTAAGACTTTGAGAGGAGAGGTTACTATATTTATTAAAAAATAAGCAAGAATGAACTAACTAAAGAAAAGACCAGGGAAGGGAGTATAGAAGGCAGAGAATGAGATGAGACTGAAGAGTGAAAAATGGGCTTTCCACATCTAGTTAAAAAGCTTGTATTTCAGGGGGTGCCTGGTTGGTTCAGTTGGTTAAGTGTCCGACTCTGTTTCGGCTCAGGTCATGATCTCACAATTTTGTGAATTTGAGCCCCACACTGGGCTCTGTGCTGACAGTGTGGAGCCTGCTTGGGATTCTCTTTCTCCCGTCTCTCTCTCTCTCTGCCCCTCCCCCACTTACACTGTCTCTGATCTCTCAAATAAATAAGTAAACTTAAAAAAAAGTCTTATTTTAAAAAAAAGCTTGTATTTTATCTAATAGACTAATAGTTCTCAAATTGTATTATGCACATAAATCATTCAGGGTGTTTCTTATAAATACCTATCTGGGACCTGTCCTTAGAGATTCTGATTCATCAGATCAGAGTCTATGCCAGGGAACTGGCATTTTTAACAAGAACCACATGTGCCTTTAATATTGGGAGATGCCTGGACCATATAAAATGTTTTTAGGGATAATAGAAAGTCATGAAAGTATTCTCAGCAAGCACATGTAATGGTCAGATTTGCTCTTCGTGGGTCTCTCTAGAAACTACGTGAAGGACTTCTATTAAGAGAGTAAGCCCCGGAAAAGGCCAGCAAAGACACTGCAGCAGGCAGGGAAGGAGAACTGAGGAACCACAGACACAGTTAATGATGGCAAAGGTGAAAAGAGATCACATACTCTAAATCTATGGAAGGAAGAAATAGGTAAAAGTAAGTGAACAATTATATACTGGTGGTGAGGGAGAGATAAGAATAACAGCCACATATCTAGCATAAAGTAAAAGATGTCTAGTATTGAACATGCTATATTCATAGTGATATCAGATCAAGGGCAGTAGATAAAGAAATGTGACATGCGCAGAGGTAGGCTGGGTTGGGTTGCACTCAGTGATTTCAGAGTCATCAACAAAAAGATGAGTGACAAAGCACAGTTGTATAGGAAGTACAAAACTTCAGCATGCCACATAAGACACTTTAGAATCGAACTCCTATTTCTTGAACTTCTTCTTTTTTAACTATTAGCATATCTTATAAAACATATTTGTCAGTTTTGACATAAAATATCTCAAACAAAAAGAAAAACTGAGAAAATACTATAGTGAAAAACTGGTATCCTCTACCCAGCTTTAACAAATCTTCTGTCAAATTTGCTTCAGAATTTTTAAAAGAAATTAGGTATTGAAGACACGGTTGAAGACCCTGTGTCCCCTTTCATGTGCCCATATTCTCCTTGCCTCCCTAGAGATAACTTTTATCATAAATGTGTTCTTCTTTTAATTTTTTTAATGTTTATTTATTTTTGAGAGAGAGAGATAGAGTGTGAGCGGTGGAGGGGCAGAGAGAGGGAGACACAGAATCTGAAGCAGGCTCCAAGCTCTGAGCTGTCAGCACAGAGCCCGACTCAGGGCTTGAAGTCAAGAACCCTGAGATCATGACCTGAACTGAAGTTGGATACTTAACTGACTGACCCACCCAGGAGCCCCTATCATAAATTCGGTTTTAATTACTTCTTGCATGTTTTATACTATCCCCAATATGTGTATATTCATAAACATACTTATGGCTTTGCATCTTTCTACACTTTATATAATTCTATCAAACTAAAAGGATCTCCCGCACTTTACTTTTTTCAATTCCGTGTTATGTTTTTCAGGTTTATCCACATAAAAAGGGCTCTCATTTACTTAATTGCTGTATAGTACACAGTACAAAATTACCATAGGTCATTCATTCAATTTCTTTTGATGCACTTACATTCCACACTCCAGGCAAACCAACCACTTGTGGTAACTGACCCACTGACAGGTGCACTGACATCTTGCCTTGGTTCATTTCATCTCTTTACCTTTCTAGGATTAGCATTGTTAGCATATTAGCACACAATATTTACTCCTATTTGGCTTCATTCAAACTTCTCAATCTTCCAACTATGAGGATAAAAAGAGGCACTCAATAATTATTTATTGAATGAATAAAGTGTCTTTAGTACCTCAAGATTGATTTACAGAGGTCCTGACTATGTTTCCGTTGTTAGACTAACACAGAGTGGTTTCAAATACTTCTGTGCTCCTGGCTCCTGGCACTAGTAAGAAAGAATACAACAGCAAAACAACAATGACAAAAAGTGTATCTGTGTGTGTATAATACACATGGACACATACACAGATGTATATGTATCATATGTGTGTGTGTGTGTGATACAGTGTGAAAAGGCAGTTACTTAAAAAAATCTTAAGTTTTTAGACAGATGAAATATTAAACCTACAAACAAATAGAATATCATTATGAAATAAAGTAATTTATGGAACAAATTAGACATCAATTTTCTATAATAAAATGATGCATTAATAAGCCACATCATATGTGTATATGTATACATCTAAGTCTTAATAGTTGAATATATTATCAGTGAAAACAATTAGAAGACCACACCAAACTAAGTTGATAGATGAACCTGTCACAAGAATTTATGTTTCAATATAGCAAAATTAAGTACTTCTTCTACATCTACACTTATTACAAATAATACACTCTAGCAAGTAAACATGACAGTTTTCACCTATGAACAACAGACAGATATATCATAAAAAATAACACATAGCAAGTTCAGAAACAGGTATTAAGAACAAAAGTGACTCAAAAATAAAAAAATGGGTTTTGACTGCTCAAACTAACTGAATAGACATGGTAATTCAAGACAATACACTTGTCAAATTATAGACGTAGAAATAAATCCAAGGGTGCAAACAGTGTGTCTTACCAAATACCAGCAAACAGACTAGACAATCCATTTTTGTAGTGCAAATATTTCAGTAGGGTCTCTTTATAGGATTTCAAAATTAATTTAAAACTATAGCAAAGTATAGACAGAGAAAATAAGTAATGACACAGGTTTGGCAGGAAGAAGAAGGAAAGCAAGACTCCAGAAGCCAAGACAATGCAAGTTTTTTTAAGTCAATTTAATCTTACTAGTGTGATCTAATGTTCAAAGTGATACAAACTAGCCTTTGAGAACCCTGACTCAATCATGCCTTGCTTTTGGGTAACCTAAATACTTAAAATGACTATAATAAAATGTAATAATTGAATCTGTAAATGAAAGTGAACTTTATTGGTCATACTGTTGCAATGAATGACAATATACAATTTACAGGTGAAACTGGATTAAATTGAGATTAACATGGAATGGTGGAGCTAGGAGAGAATCATTCCTCTTCATTTGAACAAAGAACTGAGTTCCTTATCAACTGACTTAGATTTTCATCACAGAGGTGCTCCTAATTTATCACATGACATAATCGATGAAACCTTATGTAAAGGAAAAGAGATCATGCCAGAAATCCTTCTTCCATCAGTCATTAATAGTGACTTGAGGCAAACTACTTAATTTCACTGAGCCTCTATCATCTCTACAACAGGGCTAATTATACCTTCTTAAACGATTGTGAACATTAAATCCCCAAAAAACCCACTGAAAGGGTCCTGTATTTATAAGTTCCCTTGCATATTAAACACTTATCCTTCCCTTAGTAAAAATTGCCACTATTTATGCATCTCTCAAAACACTAGTTCCACCATTTATAAGATCCAAAAAGAAGTAATTATCTCTTAAGATTTTCATGTGGCATAAAGCGTGAGAGATACAAACAAGCTTTAAGAAAATTTCATCTGTGTTCTTGTGCTTTATCGTTGCTCCAACTAATGACCCCAACTTGAAGCTTAAGTGTACCTCCTCCATGAGGTCCTCACTGGCTAATAAAACACCACCTGCCAACGAGTATACCTGTCTCTCCAATCTGTTGCTCTCGCTATATTTTTCCTCCTAGCACTCCTCACCTCTTGACATATCATGTGTCTAGGAGTTGCCTATCCCTACTGGAATGTAAGCTCCATGAGAGCAGAGACTTCATCTGGTTTGTTTACTGCAGAACTGCTGCCCTAACAGGTGCCCAAGTATTTGCTGAGTAAAAGCATCAATTAAGAAGAAAATTACCTAAAGATGTCTGTTAAAAAGAAACTTATCTTTAGAGCAAATGGAACACTGAAAGTGGAAAATCATCCTTGCTTAGATTCCCATATCTTAGCAACAATAGTATCTTGGAACCATGGGGCTGTCAGAACCAGATTCTGCACCTCTTTTGTCCATATGTGAAATACAGAGAATAGAGGTGCTGGAGAGGCAAAGTCTTAGACGAAGCTTAGAACCATAAATAAACACTGATTTCAAATGTAACCTTCAATCTTTAATGAATTAATTGATCATAATTTCATAGCAAATAAAAGTATGATTTTGAGAGCACCCGCTGAATAATGATGACCTTATTCTGTGGGTCTATTATAAATTGCTAAATACTAAGACATTGCTTCAGATTTTTTATATTTATATCATTGAATCCTCACTAAAACCTCATTGGCTTCAGTATCATCTTTGAATTCTGCTCATGTGCAAAACACACCTTGCTAAGGTATTTCATTTAATCACATGTTTGTTTCTCAAAGATAAGAGAGTTGCCCATCATTTACAGATCTATAAACTGAAACTGTGACTTAGAGATTAGTAAAATTTACCCAAATAACACAGACACTTAGATCCCAGAGCCAGGATTTATGCCCAAGCCTAAACTTCAAAGCTTCCTGATCTGTCTAAAATGCTAAACTTCCACTCAAAATTTTTATAAAGGAGATCTTCTAAATTATCAAGTGATTCAACTTAAGAGTAGAAAATATATCTAGCTCTACCATCTTCATCAACCATTTAGAAAGAGTTGCATTCAATCTCTGATTCATTCCCAGAGAAATACTCTTTGCTCAGATACCAAAGTAAATCAATTTAAAGAGCTAAGCTTTATATTGATTACATTAGAAAAGGCTTCTATATTACCCAAGGGGCATGCAAATTATATATTCTACCTCTGAGATGGAATAAGGAAACACAATCGTCAAATACTGTCTCACATTTAATATACTGCAGATACAACATCTAAGACATACACCTTAGTTCTGCCTACATGTCCACTATACAGGCATGTCAGGGACCAAAGGTAACACATGAAACCCAGTATCAGGAGGAAAAAATGCTTGTTCCTTTGTCTGCTTGTGCTGTGTGTGTACGTGTGTATGTGTAAGTATACAGAGAGACATGCATTTATAATCCACACATATGCATTTATGTGCATGTCTATATGCATACATGTAATCTATTTATGACATATATGTGTATTTTATATATTTTAAATATATAAAGTAATATATATGTAAAGTAATATATATATAATATATATATATATACACACAATACACTTTCCATGCTGGCACTTCTGCAGTTATAAGATCAGAAATCTTAAAACAAACATAATATTTCACATGCTCGTTTTACCCAAATAATACAAATCACTTAAAAATATCGCTTGCTGGGGAGCCTGGGTGGCTCAGTTGGTTAAACACTCAACTTCACATGTGGTTAGTGAATTCAAGCCCTACGTCAGGCTCTGTGCTGACAGCCCAGAGCCTGGAGCCTGCTTCAGATTCTGTGTCTCCCTCTCTTTATGCTCCTCCTCCGCTCATGCTCTGTCCGTCTCTCAAAAATAAATAAACATTAATATAGATAGATAGATAGATAGATCGATATACATAGATATTGCTTGCTTAGATTTCTTAATGTCCTAAATTTGAAAATGGTAAATGTAAGCTTTTCCTGCGCCTTTTTTTCATCAAAATTATTATCTGTTGTTAAAGATGGTAATTGAAATTCCATTTCAATTTCTTTGCTTAAAATTCTACAATGATTATGGCTCCTGGTGAAGTGTGGTTTGGCCTACTCCTGTGTAATGTAAAGTTGGAATAATCACTTTCTCCCTTTGATTTACTGTGTTTTTTACAATCACTTGTAGACTAGGTGATACAATGGAACGTAAAACTATAATCTTAAGAGTAGACATATGAATAATGGGAGCTGACTTCCTGGTTTTGCACAGTGTTGTTAATTATGAATTCTTGGAAGGTAGCTTAAGGGGACAGTTTTAAACAGATTTATGATGTACTTTAAAAAAATTCTGAGCATGGACAAAAGTTTATCTTTGAAGTTTAGGGATATAATTAGAGTGGAAACAGACTTGTGATTCATAATGCTCTTATAATTTCCTCTTTGCAGACATGGGTTTCTGACTATAATTTGCATTGTTCTGAGTGAGTCTTAAGGGAAGTCGAGACATGGTAAGCTGTACTTGCAGCTCAATTACATTTGGCAACTGGGATTTTTATCCTTAATTACATGTAATTTTTAAATAAATGTTTTTATTTTAGAAAAGTTTTAGATTTCTAGAAAAATTGTGAAGATCGCACAAAGTACCCATAAACTCGAAATCTTATTTGCCTGTGTTTACCATCTTAACATTCCTATGCTACATTTGTTATAATGATGGGATTAGAGTCCTTAACAAGAGGTCAAGAGATCAGAGTTCCTCCTTACTCTGCCATGTTGGACACAGTGAGAAGGCAGCTGTCTGCACACCAGAGAGGTCTCACCAGAGAACCAAATCTACTGAAACCTTAATCTTGGAATTCCCAGCCTCCAGACCTGTGAGAAATAAATTCCGGTGTTTAAACCACCCAGTCTATGGTATTGTGTTATGGCATCAAGAAGATGAAGACAGCTCAGATACTGCTAATGTCCCATCCACTACACTGTGCATCAAAAACCTGATGTGCAGATAGCCAAACACGTGTCACGACAGAAATTAAGTCTGTACTGAAGGAAAAATTGTACTTTACGTCTGATAAACAAACAAACAAAACATCCTAGTGTTTATTAGCTGTATTTTTGTTCCTCAGAGCATAGGCATATTTGGAGCCCACCACCTTATACTAGGAGTATCTACTACTGCAAAGACTTAAAAATACGCATGGACCAAAAAGACACTAATAATACGTTTTTAAAGAGATTATAAAGAGATTAAAAAGATGAATGATTTCTTAAATAACACTTGTCTTTCTTTTCATATGTGAAAAATAAAACCATTGTATCTTTTTACACATTTTGATTCTTTCACCAAATTTTCTTAAACTAACACTAGAATTATAATTCTAAACTACACATTTGCTTCTTTATGAGTGAAATTATGTAATATTAAATGCAAGCCAAAATTGCAAACAAAAGAAAACCTAAGAATGTCTAAAGTTTACTTTATCTATAATCTATAGATTATAGGAATCTATACCCAGAGAAATGGAACATAAAAGTTTAGGGGTTTTGTACACTAAAATGGATGAAATGAAAACTTTGTTTCTTTCTTGCTTTGCATCCATTAATTTATCTCAGTGTCAGAATACTTCATTCCCTTATATTTCATTTCACAAAAAGAAAGCTTAGCTTTAAGGCAATAATAAAATTAACAGATTAATAATAAAATATTGATATTTATAATGCATTTACACTGTTGTCATCAAGATAGTATTTTAATTACCTAGAAAGTTGGTGAAACATATAATATCTCATTAATGGCAATTTACTAAACAATTTAACTTTCTTAATTCTCTTCATTCATAAAATATAATGATTTTAGTTCAATCTAGAAATGCCCATTTCAAATTAAAATATTTATATAAATGATAATAACTGCTAAACAATGCAACAGAAATACTCTTTTTTTTTAATGTTTATTTATTTTGAGAGAGAAAGAGAGAGAGTGTGTGAATAGGGAAGGGGCAGAGACAGAGGGAGAGAGAGAATCCCAAGCAAGCTCTGTGCTGTCAGTGTAGAGCCCAACACACACTTGATCTCACCAACCATGAGAGATCATGACCTGAACCAAAATCAAGAGTCAAAGGCTTAACCAACTGAGCCACCCAGGTGCCCCAGAAATATTTTTAATTAGAAGCACAAAAGTATGGCATTCTTTCTCATCTTAAAAGTCACAAAAAACATAAAGACCAGGCACTGAGAAACTGTCACCACAAGAACATTAAACAAAATAACAAATTTTAGTAATACTATGATGATATCCTACTTCTGTTTTGGCAAACTCCAATCCTTTGAACAACCTCTTTCCCATCTAGTAACTCTGTGTGGACTTCTGGCTACCTGAACCCACCATGTATTTAAATCCCCCATCCATGCCAGTTATCTCTCAAAGGGATCCGTACTTGAAATTATAATTTCAATAGCCTTAGGTAACAATCAGATAAGTACAGCAACATTATACAATATACAAATATATTCCAATGTTAAAACAGTGGTTATCTTTGGATAATAAAATTATGGGTGATTTTCTTTTTCTTTGTTCCTGATTGCTGTAGTGGATTAAATAGTGTTCTCACAGAAAGAGAAGTCCAAGTCCTAAATCCCTGTACCTGTGAAAGTGACCTTATATGGAAATAACGTCTTTATGGATTCTTTGATGATGAATCTCAAAATAAGATCATCCTGCATTTAAGATGGTCTCTAAATCCAATGATCAGTGGCCTCACAAGAGAAAAGAGAGAGATTTGATCTCATACGGAAATAACATCTATATGGATTCTTTGATGAAGAATCTCAAGATAAGATCACCCTGCATTTAAGGCGGTCCCTAAATCCAATGATCCATGTTCTCACAAAAGAAAAGAGTAGAGACACTGGGGAAAGCCCTGTAAAGACAAAGGTAGACTGGAGTGATGAAATTATAATACAACACCAATCACCAGAGCCACCAGAAGCTAGGAGAGAGGTATATCAGAGCCTCCAAGAAGGAACGAACGCTGCCTACATCTTGATTTCAGATTTTCGGCCTTCTGAGTTGTGAGAGAAGAAGCTGTTATTTTAACCTTCTCACTTTGTGTTAATTTGTTACCACAGCCCTAGGAAACTGATACAGTAGTTATATTTTTTAATTTTCGACTTAAAAATTTTTGTAACGTTTATTTATTTTTGAGGGAAATAGAGTAACAGAGTGTGAGCAAGGGAGGGGCAGAGAGAGAGGAAGACAGAATCTGAAACAGGCTCCAGGCTCTGAGCTGTCAGCACAGAGCCCGACACGAGGCTCAAACTCCCAAACGGTGAGATTGTGACCTGAGCCAACGTCGGATGCTTAATCGACTGGGCCACCCAGATGCCCCTGTAATTTTTGACTTTTAAGTGTTTTGAAAGAATCACAGACTCATCGATTTGCAAAAAGAGTACCTACTGTCCTTTCAACCTGTTACTTGCTGCCTAGCCCTCAATGGTGACATCTCATACAAGTACAGCAAAATACCAAAACCAGGTAACTGCATGGGAACAACACTGCTAACCGGACTACAGCCTTTAATCAGTTCTCCACATGCATTCACCTATGTATGCATGTGTGTGTGTGTGTGTGAGTATGTATCGGTGTGTGTGTGTTAAATCTGTTTAAACTTGATCCCATGTACTGATTCTGCTAACCACCACCGCAGTCCGGTTTTCCAGAGCCACAAAGGAATTTCCTCATGTACCTCTGTTATTTCATATCCTCCACCTCCAGCCTGTCCTTTGGCAACCACAAATTAGTTGCTATCTCTACAGTTTGGTCATTTAGAGAAGAGTATATAAATGGAATTATACATCATGTACCCTTTTAAAACTGGCTTTTTCATTAAGTATAATGCCCTTAGGATCCATCCAACTTATTAATAAAGCTGCCATGAAAATTCATCTACAGATTCTTTGGTGAGAACATAGCTTTCATTTATCTGGAATAAGTGCCCAAGAGGGCTATTGCTGGGTCATATGGTAAGTACATGTTTAGTTTTAAAAGAAACTGCCTAACTATTTCCCAGAGTGGTTATAGCACTTTACATTCCCTCCTATACTACCACACTTCCTAATACCATCACACTGGGAGTTAGGACCTCAACATATGAATCTGGGGGGACACAAACATTCGGTCCATAAAAGCTACAGAGTGACGGAGGCGAAAACTGAATCTAATTATGTCTGACTCCAGAATGAATTCCTGGATGATACTCATCCTAAATGGACATCGAAATAGTGAAGTGGTAAGACATGGGATAGTTGAAAATATACCCACATAGTTAATGTACTATGGATTGGTAAGTAAAAGTTATATTTCCAATGCATAGATATGTTTATGATTTATACGTGATAGAACGATGACTGGAGAATTAACTAATTACAGTTAAGCAATTACCTGTATTCTTTGGTAGACATTAAATGATTTTGATCAAAGTTTTAATATTTAAAAAAAAAGAGGACTGGATTAGAGTCTGGACTCCAGAGAGTAAGAAGAGTTTTGTAAGAATTTAGGCAAAATAAATAAATAAGGAGACAGAGAGTGAATTTAGTATTGAACTAGGAAACTGATGATTTTCCTGGCAGTCAGGAAAAAGGTATTCTAGTATAAGAACTGGGCATCCCATTCTTAGCAAGCTAGATAGAAAAATCACATGGAACAGGGGAAATCCTAAGGATATCATCAAAACTGAAAAGAGCTGGACCCTTCATATATTCCATTTGGCTGAATTTGCCATCTGAGGAACAAACTGGTAAACTCCTTCGAGGCCAGGTATCCTGTGTTTTTCAACACTAAATCTGCTACAACCGAGAACTCAGTCTCTTATATACAGTAGACACTCAAGTGTTCAAATGTTTGTTAGTATTTGCCTTTTACTGTTTGGAAGTGGTTACTGCACTGAAGGCACATTTCCTTAAAAATGTCCCTCTGCCCCTCCTTAATGTCCCTTCCCTCCTTCCTTCCTTTCTTTCTGGTAGGTAAGGAAATTGTATGGAAGGCTAAGAAGTCTAGGGTGAAGCCACCTAAGTATCCCTAAATTCTGAGAATGAACCACAAGCACTCTTAACAGCCTACCATGAACTAACTTGGCATCGTTTGTCTACTCCAATGAGATTACACAGGAAAAGAAATTTTAATAAAAGAAGTCAATCATAATCTTAAGAGGCAAACTCAAGAAGTATCTAACTGTCAATATTAAAAGAATATTTAAATTTGTCTCTCCATCGGAGGTAGGCAGATTTGGGTTGTCCTGCACAACAGGATGCCAGAGAGTCTACACATAATTTTTTTAAATTATGGATTGAAATAAAAAGAATGCTGCTAAAAGAGGAGGACTAAAGGAAAAAAAAAAACTCCAAGAGGTATTTTCCCTTCACTTTTATGATTATCATCTTTTGAGACACAACCCACATGCATGCTTACGTTTTATATGCAGGTTTCCAGCTGAGAAGTTACCTCCCATGACACACTAACAAAAAAATCCAAAGGTAAAGTTTAGTTTAAAAAAAAATCTGCCTCTTAAAACCTAGTCTGTTTCATACCCCTTTTTCTTCAAAGAGTAAATGAGATCCTGAAAGATTTCACAGATACCCTGGCCATCAACTAGCACTTACATATCACACATTTCCCACTTCCAGCTCCTACTTTCATCTTCCAGCTAAGCCACAGCCCATTTAGAGCTCATAAGTCAATGATTTATTTTTTTGGAACAGTTTTTTAAGATACAATTTGCAAACATATAACCCACCCACATGAAGTGTATAATTCAATGGTTTTTGTATATTCACAGTTGTGCAACTCAATAAATTTTAACTAATTAATTTGGCATTAGTAAGGGTTGCCATCATTTTAATTTCCCAATTATTCTCATCATTTCATAAACTATTGGGTATATGAACATCATCATATTCATAAACGTCAACTGTCTTTCTCAAAAAAGATATTTAGTTAGCCAATGCCTATATATATCAGCACATAGAAAACCACCTTCTCCTAATTTTTTAAGATTTAATTTGAACATCTGAATTTCCTGGAGGTTGAGATTCAGTGAGCTGCATTCTGGCGAAGCTCAAGGAGGCCTGAGCCCAAGTCTCTCCCCCTGTGCTACTGTAACACCCAGGTACACAGAAAGCCTCCCATTTTCTACACAATAAAACAATTAGAGACACAAATAAAAGTTGTCAAATTCTCCCTCCACACCCAGAATGAAACATAAGCACTGCAGAAGAGGTTCCAGTAAATATAATTTGAAAAGCACCTTTAAATCATGCTAATGCTATCACACTTGTATAAGGACAATGCTAAAACTTACCCATAAAGGGTTCTATTTTAAGCCTCGAGTCTGATCTTTCACTTACATGTTAAAAACGATAGATACAAAAAATCTCCTAAGTTGGGGTTGTAAAATTGGTACTTCAAAATATTTATTTTGTGAAATCTTTACCAAATTAAGTGAATCCATCTTTAACTCACCTAATTGAAATGAGTTCAGTCAATGGACTATTTTGCTTGTATATGGAGGTTTTAACTTTTCAAAATTTCAGAATATTAAAAAAATTCTGCATGAACTGTAAATAATACTTTTTTTGGTTTCATTGGATTTTCAAAGAAATCCATACTTTAAACCACTTGTCTGGGGCACCTGAATGGCTCAGTCAGTTAAGCAGCTGACTTCAGCTCAGGTCATGATCTCACGGGTTTGTGAGTTCAAGCCCCGCATCAGGCTCTGTGCTGACAGATCAGAGCCTGGAGCCTGCTTCAGATTCTGTGTCTCCCTCTCTCCCTCTCTCTTTCTCTCTCTCTCAGCCCCTCTCCTGCTCCTGTGCAGGATCTCTCGCTCTCTCTCGCTCTTAAAAATAAATAAACATTTAAAAAATTAAAAAAATAAACCACTTGTCTGTTCCAACATTGGGAAGAGTTTTAATTTGTTTCAAATCTAATTAAAGTCCATTAATGAGGGGTGAAAAAAAGTCTTAAATTTTAGACGCCTGCTTTAGGGCATTTACCTTTCAATACTGACCTACCTAACAAAGTTGACATTGCTAAATAAATCAAACACTTCTGCCATGTAATCTTTAAGTCATATTTTAATACATTTTATTACCTTTTGTCTTAGGAGCATTTTTTAAATTTGGTTACTCTTAAAGTTATGCTTCTCCTCAGAAATAACTATTCTTGAAGAATTTACTCTAGGAAATTATAATTGTTTTAATTCTTAAGATCTGCAATCAAAAGAGAGTTAAAGAGTGTACATGTTCCATTTAGGAAAAATAAAGGAGAAAACAGGAATTGGAAAGGTGATGTCTGTAGATCATGTCCCCTTAGATAGTTATCACATCCAGACTAATTTGTTATACTGAAGATCCTTGAAAAGTAAAATTCATAAAGTTATCAAAACAGACATTACCAAATTCCCTAAAAGAACTTTCTTTCAATGTACATCGTACAATGTTTTTTGGTACTGTACCAATTAAGTTGTATGGGAATAAAGGTATGGCCAAAAAGTAAAGTGATTTTTCAATAACTTCACAAGTATGAACATGTTTCCAATGGTATTAAGTGCCCTCTTTCAGACCTACAAAAATGTTCACTTGTTTCCAAATATACATCCAATCCAATATAGACAGTATAAGTTTTTTAAAAGAGTAAAGTATACAGTTTATTTTTTATGTCAGGACATCTAAAAAAAAAAAAAACAAAGCATTATCTTTTAAAGCACGTCTGCTTTACAAGTCATATTTTCTCACTTATCTCATTATAGATTAAAAAAGAAAAGCTAACAATTCCATAGAGAAAAATTCACATACCTCTTTCTACCCAGAGGTAACTGCTACCTATCCTAAATGATCCACAAACCTCATAATTTTACCCTCAGTAGAGAAATCGTTGCTATGGAAAATGGACCAATCCAAAGAGCTTATGTAAATGTTTTCTGAAACCCCCCAACTGAAGAGAAAGATTCATTCCAGAGAAGGAAACAGCTCAATGGAACCCAGTCTGGTTCCATTTCCTCACATGCTTCCTCACACTTCTATTCTGTTCCTCTTTGTCTTTCCTACTTCCCTGGGATCCTGCTTATCAGACCGTAAATCACCCTCAAGGAGCTGCCTGCCTGGGCTCTGTCCTCAGGAGGAAGCACAGATGATGAGGAGAGAAGTTGGGGACCAGAGAGAAGGCTCCCCAGGGTGTGTCATTAGCCCCTTAATGGATAATGCAGAGAAGCCATGTCCACCTGAAACCCTTTACAATCAGCTGTGACTTCCTGTAGGCATTTGAAGAGAGACAAGGCAGTATTAATTTGGGCACGGTAAGCTGTATGAAATTGCATTGGAATTTCAAAATATCTTCGCTCTTTAAAAAACATATTCTTCTTATTCATATATAAACCTATGATCAACTTCTCTGTTTTAAAATTTTAATGCATCCAAGCAATATGGTCCTTACATAGGAAAGTAGGCCTGGGTCCCTTAGTCCCATTTAGTCCCTGTAACAATCTTGTGAAGTGAATAGTTCTATCACAGTTTCTACAGATGGACACATTGAGGTTATAGATCAAATAACTAAAAATGGTAATTGGGAGTCTGAATACAGAAGAGTCTGGGTCCAAATTCTACACTCTCTCCAAACTTCTGTACTAGCTCAAGGAAAATGTCTTTAGTTTCAAGATAATTTTTAAATTAGCTTAAATCAGCAGACTTCCCCAGTTAAAGAAAAATCAAGTGATCTGAGAAAGTATTTGTATTTTGAGAGTATATAAATTCTGCTTGAAAAAGAAGGGAAACACAGACACACCACACACACACACACACACACACCCTATAGTTTGTCCTGTGTGTAGGGAACAGTTCTGCCTAAAAATCTGGTCTGGCCCAACTGTAATGAAACTGTAATTGGAAACCTTTTCCTACTTTTTTCTGGTTCTCAAAGTGTATGATCTGGTAGACGGTTCTTTTGTGTGGGAAAACATAACGAACCGTCGTACATGCCAAGGTATGTTGGAGTCTAGTGGTTAGAGACTGAAAGTTAAATTTCTCCCTCTGTAACAAAATAGCAAAAATGTGTAACCTGGGGAGATAGAAGTTAGATGGAACATGGGTTAAAATAGAGAATGGGCCCCTCACACACTAACAAGACAACCAATAAGATAACTGCCATGTGAAGAACAGAAATTTTAAAATTCCTAAGCAATTTCAGGCTGTTTTATTCCCCACCATGATGAGTGTGCCTTCCTTGCGTGTCCCCAAGGCTTCACTTAAAGTCAGTAATATATAACAACTTTGGGCTGATAAAGAAGAGAGGAGCTGCCCCATATGTGCAGCAAAGCTACAGAATGCATGACGGCAAGGAGAGGAGGGCTGACCAAGAATGCAATCAGGCTACAAACATGTATCCACAGGTACTCAGAATAAGTACTCAAACCCAACCTCAAGAATACCGAGAACAGTACTGAGCTTCCCATAATAAAAGGGATGGGGGTGTGCTTGGCTATTAAGGGAATATAATCACACAAGTCTGGAGAATTTGGTGGGTAAGTATGAATTTTCAAAAAGAAAGGGGAGAGGGAGGAGAAGCTGAAAAAAAAAGGAAGAAAAAAGGGAGGACGGTAAAAAGAAAAGAGAAAGAAAAGGGAGAGAAGGAAAGAAGGAGAGGGAGAGAGAGAAGAAAGAAGGAAGGAAAGAAGGAAGGAAAGAAGGAAGGAAGGAAGAGAGGAAGGAAGGAAGGAAGGAAGGAAAGGAAAAGAGACAACCACTGAAATAGAAGAATTCCCTTCTCTTTGGTGATCAAAGCCAAGAGACAGAAAGATGTTTCCAGTGCAGTGCTTGAATTTTTAAACTTAAAATGACAATGTAAACTAATTTGACCTTCATGATCAAAGGTCAGGAACTATTAAAGCTGGTAGCTGCTCCTTTAACAGGCCAGGCTGGTCCCTATTCAGGTTCTCTATACCTCCCCTTCTCTCTGCCTAGAAACTCTGTCCTTTGGTTCAGGTACAGCTGCTTCCGCTTCACCATCCATGTCTCCAGCCAGATGTGACATGCTCTCCTGCCCATCATGTTGAAACCCATCCTCCCACACCCACACTCCTTCCCCCATGCACTCCTATCCTCCCTGCTCCCTTCTTCTGGCTTTATTTTATTCAAAGCAGCTACTACTATCTAAAGACATATTTTTCTTTTTCTGTCATGTGCATGTGTGTGTGTGTGTGTGTGTGTGTGGTGTGAAGTGTCTTGTTTATTCTTTCTCCTGCACTACAATGTCAACTCTAGAAGGGACTTGACCTTTGTCATTTACCTTTCCATTCCTCGGGCTGAGAACAATGCCCGGCACAAACCAGACTCTCAAAAAAATATTTTAAGAATTGAAGATATTAAAGAGTGAGTGAGAGGACCTAAGAAAGGGATAAGCCCAGAAGAGGGCAACTAAATGAGAAGGCAGGTAGGTAGAAAGGCTTGTTGAAACGGTGATGTACTCAATGAGACAATATGAGAGATGAGATAAATACAAGATAACACAGGAGTGAAAGCTCAAAGGGCAAGTGGAGTATTAGAATGCAAGAGGAAAAAAATTAATAGCCTCACATTGAAATTCAAGCCCATGAGGAAGCAAGTACAGTGTTGGTACTCTCCAGAAATGAGGAAGAGAATGTCATTACAAGAGACTGAGACTAGGGTGGTGTACTGAGCAACATAATTAGGCCATAGCTCTAGTCTAGCACGCTAGTCTTAGCAAGGACAGTGAAATCAGCCTCAGCAATGTATGAATCATCAAAACTGAGTAGCTGAACACAGCATGTCCTTCCTGCCTAAGGGTGCCCAGCATATGACAGAAGTTCAACAAACTGCTACTAAAATAGGCTAACAAACCAACAGGTCATTATTATAAGCTCCACTATCGAATCCTACAACATCAACATTAAAGGAGTCTTCCTAAGCCATCTAATCATTCTTTCCTCCAACCCCCTTTCATTTTCAAACATCTATTGAGCACCTACTATGAGTACAACTTAGGTTAATACTATATTAATACTCCATTCTCCTAGGAAATTGCTACAGAGGCTACCTCCTGTTTGCAATCTTAGAATAAATGTTACAACCAGCCTTCTGGAAACAGTGTTCTGGAAACAGCCTTCTGGAAACAGAAACAGATTTCTAATGTAGTGATGGATCTTAGTGTTAGGAACTGCACTCCTTCCAGAGGGAAAGGCATTACACAGCAAGCCCATGGAAAGGAGATTCAGGACAGGTAGAAACTTACAGGCCGCTCCAGCCATACATCTAGGCAAATGTAGCATTCTGAAGTTAAGTATATAAGACAGTGAAAATACCTTATAAGAGAAGCAATCGCCCATAAATGAAGAATCCTTTCTAATGACCTCCTCTAGGTGTTAAAAAGATTTTTCTACCAAAGTTAAATTTAATAAACAAAGACAAATTTCTCAGGATATAGATAGTTTCATTCATCTTATGTCTTTTGTTTTGTTATTTTTGGTTTTTTTGTTAAGTAAACTCTACCCCCAACGTGGGGCTCAAACTTGTGACTCTGGAATCAAGAGTCACATGCTTTGCCAACTGAGCCAGGCACTCCCAGTCACATTAAGTCTTAATAAAAATTCACTTCTTCTAGATGGCTTTTAAGTTTCAAAGATACCACCCCAATGCAGACTTCTCATTAGTTAGCCAGCACCATCCAAAAGAAATTTCTGGAATATAGAAATATCAGAATCTTTAATACTGTAGGCAATAGTCATTTGTGATTATAGACTTGAAAGTGACTACAGCAATGGAGGAAATTGATTTTTTTAATTAATTTAAATTTTATTTAATTTTAATTCATTTAAATTTACATAACCACATGTGCATAGGGGCCATTGTCTTGAACAACATAATTAGGCCATAGCTCTAGTCTTAGCACTCATTAAAGGAAGCTGGTATAAAAGAAATAATATTATCTCCTTCTTTCTCACTAACCTAGAAGGATAGTTAAAATAGCATATTATTTCTAAAGGATTAGATAATAAACATATTACTAAAGTCCCCTTATTCCATTCATAAATGTATTAGCTGTTTGACCTTCAATACTTCTTTTAATTTCTCTGGACCTCGGCTATCTCAACAGTAAAATAAATGTGCCCTAGTGAACCATTTGCTATCTTAAGATCTTTTCTGTCTCAAATACATATGATTTAAATCATTATATGTCACATTTTAAAAAGGTTACTCTTTATATATAATTAATATGTCTAAGATGTCACTGGCTTTAAGACACATCATTAACACATTATTAACATTATTAATATGTTAATGTAAATTAACATATATTCATAAAACAGATATAATTATTAATTCATCATATCTATCTGTAGTTCACATTCTCCCACAATTATAGTACACTATTTTAAAAGTTTCAAACTAGTTATATACCAGCTAGAATTCAGTGAGAACTCTCTTAAGTCTATGAATCAAACTCAATGCTCTGTGAGCCTTAAAAAACAACAACAATGAAAACAGCTAAGAAAACTAGCTCAAAAACAATAAAAAGACAAAATCATGCTATTCAAGTTTGTCCAATGAATAGACTTTGAAAATCAGGACTGGATGTGGTTACTAATTATTTTTAAATGTTCTTAATTACCAGCACTAAAGGGAAATGCTACAAAAAGCCATTAATTTGTAAGTAAACAAAGAAGTAGTTCCAAAGAAAACTCAAAAGCCATTTTCTCCAAGACATCTTTTTAAATGAAATATAAAAGCAGAGCTTCTTTTTCTGAATCCCATTCAATGTCATTAGAACAACAAACAATTGCTACTAATTTTTTTAAAGTAACCCATATAATTCTTGAAAAAGGACAACGTGACATAAACCCACAACTCCAACAGACATAACATCTAATCAGTCAGCAAATATTTACTCATCATTTACTAACACATGCAAGAAACAGAGCATGAAGAGCTGAGAAAAAAATCGGTTCTTGCGATTCTGCCCCTCAAGTTCTGGAGAAAGAGTCAGGACAGAAAAGCAGCAAACACGGATGTGGGGAGCAGGGGTGGAGAGACCAATGGGGAACACAGACAGCTGGGCAGTGGGGCAGGGAAAATGAAAGAAAGACGTGCTGTGGGGAAATGCTGATGCCTATTCCTAAAAAGAAAAGTTGCAATCCCCATGGTTACAGCAGTTGAAATAATATTCTTTCAAGGATCTGTTTAATATTCTACCTCAGTCAAGCAGCCTACCCTAAAATTCACTGAAGAGCTACTCAATAAATATTGGCCAAATGAACAGCCATTTTTTTTTTCCTCTCTGCAAAGCTGGTCCATATAGAAGTTTAAAACTTCATTTGCATGCAGTCAAGTGTCTATTCATGAAAGGCTGAACAGTTTGAACTTATAATGTGCATTCCTGAAATCGAGCCCTTTCTTTCTTCACCAATTGTTTATTGAGTACCTATGATACACAAGGCATCCTTTTAGTTGCTAGGTATAATGAAGTGGGTATATACTTAGCTCTAATGTTTCTCTGATTCCAAACTTTTATACTTAATCTATCTGCAGACATCTGATAGGTACCTTAATTTTAACATAACTAGACAAACTCTTCATTTTTCCCCCCACAAATACACTTCTCCCTTGGTCTTCCTTCTTAATAAAAGGGACCACTGCCCCTACCATTGACACAGTTGCTAATGGGGGGGGAAAAAGGGCTGCCAGTTCTTAAAGTTCTTAAAATCCAGCAGGAAGAAAAAAAATTTAAATAAAACATCTAAAGTAAAAAGAAAAATACTGTCAAACAGTGATATGTGCTATGCAGAGAATTAAAATGATGTGATGTGACAGAGACAGAGTGAGCTTGCTGGTGGTCGCAGAAGGTGTCTGAGTTTTGATTCCCCAAGAAGACCTTGGGAAAGGATTTAAGTGCAAAAAGTTTAGTTGGGGGCAGAGGAAACATCATCAGTAGGAAGGTGGGGAACTGAGACAAGGAGATCAAGTAGCCATTACAAGGGTCCTTAGCAGGACAACTACACCACCAGCAACTTCACTTAATCCCACTGAGTCAACTCTGGAACACAGTGAACATATGCATGCTTTGGAGTTTCCCATCTGAGGGGTGGGGAGCTGGGGTATTTATACACCAAATCCTAACAGTCCCTGGTTGAGAGCTGATGGGGGAGAGAGAACCACTCCCCCTCACCCCCACCCCCACCCGTGCTTGCATCCTTCTGGTCAGTAACAGGAGGCTCACTTGGGAAAAGACAGCATGCAGACAATGAGAGGCAGGTGCCACAGTCGTGCTGTGAAGTAGGCAGAGCAGAGTGTAAGGGCGGGCCTACAGGAAGCCTGGTGGCAGAGGCAACATATATGCTGGAATCTAAGTGGAGAGAAGGATCTAGGATAAGAGATTTCTAGTCAGAAAAACTCAGAACACGATCAAGCTTGGTATATCTACGAAAGGTCAGCTGGACAGAATGTATGGAGCAAAGAGGGAGACTGGGAAAATCAGGTCAGAAAAGCAGATACAGGCCAAATTACAAAGGGCTCTGACGCCAGCATAAAATGTCTGGAGTTTATTCTAACCCAACTGGGAAGACACAGGTGGGAAGTAGAGGCTTGGCAGTATCTTACCTACATTTTTAAAAGATGGCTTTGGTGCAAATGCAGAGTGGGACCATACATAAGTGGAAATAAATTCAGGACACTGCCACAGTGAAGTAACAGTGGTGGCAGGAGATATGAAGAAAGCAGACCTGGGGCGCCTGGGTGGCTCAGTCAGTTAAGCGTCCGACTTAGGCTCAGGTCATGATCTCAACGTTTTGTGGGTTCAAGCCCCGTGTCAGGCTCTGTGCTGACAGCTCAGAGCCTGGAGCCTGCTTTGGATTCTGTGTCTCCCTCTCTCTGCTCCTCCCTCACTCACGGTCTGTCTCTGTCTCTCAAAAATGAATAAACATTAAAAAAAAATTCTTTAAAAAAAAAAAAAAAGAGAGTGGGGTGCCTGGATGGCTCATTCAGTTGAGTGTCCGGCTTCAGCTCAGGTCATGATCTCGCAGTTCAGGGGTTCAAGCCCCACATCAGGCTCTGTGCTGACAGCTCAGAGCCTGGAGCCTGCTTCGGATGCTGTGTCTCCCGCCCTCTCCGCCCCTCCGCTGCTCATGCAGTCTCTCTCTCTCTCAAAAATAAATTTAAAACATTTAAAAATTTTTTTTAAAAGATTTTAATTAAAAAAAAAGAAAGCATACCTGCCAATGAGCTGGATATGCAAAAAGGGATGGGGAGAGGCAGGGTCAAGAATCCTTCATACTTTCCTCACCAGCAACTCTGTAAAAGGTCAGGGCAGTGGTCCCTTTTACAAAGAAGGAAGAAGACGAGGTAAGAAGTATATTTGTGAAAAATAGTGAAGTTTCTTTTAGTTAAGGTTAAGAAGCCCATCAGATATCTGCAGATAGATAAATACACAAATTTGGAATCAGAAAAACATCAGAACCAGAGATTGATTCAAGAGAGGCATCTACATGCGTATAGCATTGGAAGGCAAGAAATTAGATTACAGGCAGTGTTACACATAAAGAAGAAAGGGGCTCCAAAAACGTACTTTTACATTGCAAATAATAAGAATACATCTGTCAATAACCTTTTATTGTATCACAGTAAAATACACCTCACAGTAGTCACAGGCAACTCATTCTGTCATTCATTGATTCAGTATTGAGTTTAAAATAGACTCGGGGCATTACGCCGAGAACTGTAAGAAATTTAAAATATAGCATATATTAATCCTCATTTTTAAGGGCTAAGGGTCTGAAAGCCTTACAGATTAAAGACTGACTGTGGTAATTGTTCTAAGAGAGATACAGAGAAAGAACCATGGAAACTTAGGAGAAAGAGATTATCTCCACCTGGCAAAATCATAAAAGGTTTTGAGTGGAAAATAGCATTTAAGCTGGGGCTTAAAGCCTTTTCAAATTTGTAAAACTGGCCCTGTAAACACTTAGGAAGTGGATGCATTTCAAGTGAGAGACTTAAAGAACAAAACCCCAGAGACGAGACTTTGGAGGGAGGATAATTCTGGAGCTCATTAAATACTTCAATTTGCTAGATGATAAAATATATGAATGGGATAGGTGGTGAATATTTCTAGAATACCAGATTTATTAAATGCACCTCTAATGTTTTCCATGTACGGAAATAATTCACTTTCCATAGTGTCAAACATACATTTGGTTGGGTTGAAGAAAAAAAAATTAAGCCCTAAGTTCATTTCTCTTCAATTTTATAGAATGCTGATTTCCACTGTACTAATGTACCATGAGCAATCATTCTGCACTTAGAAACTCACTTCTCACTTCTACTGTCCATTTTGGTTACATTTTTTCTTATTTAATCATCTAAAAGCACCTTTTCCATCTATCCAACTTTATCTTTAAACTCAGGGACCTCATGCATTATAAGCTAGTCAGTATAAAGGAAAAGGAAAAGATGTAGGCTGGGTAAGGAGGAGATAAAACACAGGCTCAGGGGAGTAAACAGAACCAGGGGGCACGCTGGTGGGAAGAACAACTGAGGCACAAATGGCCAAAAGAAGGGATGCACAAATTCACAGACTGTAAAGAGGTATTTCACCTGGTTCCACGCTCTAAACTCATTTCTTTAGATAGCTTTCATTTTTTAAAGTAATCTCTATGCCCAACGTGGGGCTCAAATTCACAACCCCATGATCAAAAGTCACATTAGTTAGCCTTCGTTTTAAATCCATCAGTTCAGTTTCTTTCTGCCATTCTTTAAAAGACTATGAGAAACATCCTTTTATGGTGGCCTTTAAAGACTTTTTCGTACACGGCCCCTAAAAAACATAATTTGGCCATAAAGGGCTTTCTGAAAAACACCGTTTACAAGACATTCCATTTTTTTCATACTGCTTGTCCTAAGAATAAAGTTTATAATTACTGAAGGACCAAGTGTTTATGGAGGTTCTCAAGAGGACCGTCATGCTAACAAGATGATTACATGTACAAGAGAAGCAAACAAAATAAGAAGAAAACGCAACAAGGCAAGGAAACAATAAACGCAAAAATGTGCAGGAACTCTTTCAAAAATGAGTAGAAACAATCGCAATAAATGAGTCCATGAGGGGACACTCAGGAGTGTCAACTGGAAACAACAGACAAGAAGGCAGTGACTTTCCTGTACAGACTGAGCATTATAGACCCTCAAAATTCAGAAAATCTTAGTTTAAAATAAGCCACCTGGGCGCCTCAGTCAATTAAGCTTCCGCCTCTTGACTTCGGCTCAGGTCTTGTGAGTTCAAGCCCCGAGTTGGGTTCTGCGCTGACAGTGAGAAGCCTACTTGGGATCCTCTCTCTCGATCTCTCTCTCTCTCTCTCTCTCTCTCTCTCTTCCCCTCTATAACCCTCCCCTGCTCACACTCTCTCTCTCTAAATATATACATACATACATAACATACATACATACATACATAAATATGCAAAATGCCAACTAGCAAGAAGATAAAACATGTACGTCAGTCACTTTTTGGAAAATGACCTAATAAAGATAAAAATACTATGTAAATAACGTCCCAATCCAACATGTAAATATCTATGTACTTCCAAAGAAAATTTATCATTGTCTGTTCAAAACTTAGATATTATGAAAATATTATACATTCTGTGTCCTAAGCTATCTAGGTAAGATATCAGTTGAGGGAGGAAAGAGAAGAAAAAGGAAATAAAGGGAAAAAAGTAACTAGCATCTTATAAAAATAATTTTACAGTAAATAAACTCAGTTTTTCATAGCAAAAAGATCAATAATATATAAACTACTTTCCAGTTAAAAAAATAAAACTGATTTTGCCCCAGGGCACTCACACATATAATTCTGATTTTTTCCAAGCTTCCGGAAGGCATAAAAATACAAAAGAATTATCCAAAGAAACACAATCTTTCCTCTTTCCCTTCCTCCTCCTTCAATGAATGATTTACTATTCAATAAAGGTTAACTCAGGTCAACTTAAAAAAAAAAAAGAAAGAAAAGAAAAGAAAAAGGAGCTAATGCTCAATCTTAATGCAAACTAGAATAGAAAATATTCCGTGGTTATTTATCCTTCAGTGACTTATAGATATTAGGAATGGCTGATTACATTTTTAAATACTTGATTTCACATCAAGTTACCTACTTTCAAATGGCCCTTTCAAGATATCTGTGTTGACAGGCCAGAACTTGTAGTATCCTGAGAAGTGCACCGCCCTGTTAAGAAGGCCCACACAAGTAGAAATGCTGAAAAAAATCTGGGTTCACAGGTGGTAATATACCAGATGCTAGAACACCAAATAAGTTACCATTTGATTTTGGATTTAAACTAAATGAACTGGGTTACTCAACTGAATTCACTTGTCATTAGACTCCCATCTCCAACCTCCCAAAAGCACACTTTACTTTTTACCTCACCAGTATATGCCTTTGGGTGAATACTGGGTAACTTAATATATACTGGTGCACATATTTCTCAAAATTGCACTTTAAGAAAAAGAGCATTGAAGAAATAATCTTGTTCAAAACCAGATTTAACTAAAAATATATTATATAGTTTACTCTGATTGCTGTATGACTTTTTTTCAGGTAGACAAGTGGGAAAAGAATGTCAGGCATTAGAAAGAGCATACACAAAATTGTGGAAGCATCATCAAACTTGGAAAACTGAAAAGATTTCTAAAGGGCTGAACTTAAGATATCTAAAGAGGATGAATGAAGTTGCCATAAGACATTTGAGCTTGGTCAATGGAGGATTCGTAGAATAGGAAATCCTACTATTAAATTTGGGGGGGTGGGGAGGGAGACAATGTGCAGAGTAAAATGTTTACACTACCTTAAAAGAAATTTTATTTAAATAAGACATTACCACAATAGTCATATAATTGTAAACAAAAATAAAATCCCATTATAAAGCCTAGACTCCTTGTAATAAAGACCACAATTAAGAATCTGGGTTTATATTATTATTGTACATTAACACTCACTTGTTTTCACTTATCACCTTTATTATTGGTTCTAATTTTCCTGCCCAGTAATCCCATAACTGTATTTTAACTTTTTTTCCCTGCTACCTATTGTGGGAGGGCTAGGGCGAAGTGTGGAATGCAGCAAAGTTGTTCTGAACAGACAAAATTGACAAGAATTGTGAAAACAAAGGATGTGACAGCCTCAGAATTCTGACCTTTAGAACTTGAAACCAGATGTATGACTCAGCTCCCCAATACACATGAACTCTTTTGTATTCTGGGTACAATGGCAAATATTTCCTGTTATTAAAACATTTTTGGATTATCTTCCCAAGACTAACGCAGAGCTTCTGAAAAGATAACTGAACAGTGACAATAAAAAGATTGTTAAGGGTGCCTCTAAGCTACAGGACGAAGAGTATTACATTTCTAGTGAGAAGAACACTTAAATTATAGGCAGAGATCCATGAAGGCTTAAGTTGCCCTGGATCACATTAACCTCTTTGATTAGCGCATATGCTTTAGGAAGCTTGACAATCACAGGGCTGGCTGGCAATGGGGGAGGAGGTCAGTAATGATTCTCTTTCATTGCTATCCAGGAAAGTGTCCCAGGGTAATCTTGAAGTACATCACACCTTAACTGTTTATTAGAGCTGGGACAATAAAGGGCATGACAGTGGCCGAATATAAGGTTGTTAATATCAGAAATGAAGCTCCTGGCCCTTGACCCCGGACTGCTCTGCTCCCATGAAATCTTGGACCACCCAGACATTCACTTTGCTAACCATCTTCTTAAACTAAAGTGGAGATATTCACTCAGAATTAGGGGTTACACTTACAGTGGAACATATCTTCACATGTATTTTAAACATTACATTTATAGGATTTTTTTTAACTGTATCTGTTGAACAGAAAACTCTCAGGTGGTACCATGTGCTTTAATTTTTTTTAAGAACTTTCTTTCCGTTGAAAATTGGTCCATACATTCTTCATAAAAAGTATACTACAGCAACATATAAAAAACACTTATAATACGTAATCATGACACTTAAAGTATATCATTTGGTTTAAAAATAGCTCCAAGTTTTAGAAAATGTATAAATAAAAGAAGTGAGAGGGGTATATTTACTTACTAATGTAATGCTAATTTAATCTATTATTAGCAGCTTTTAATATGCCAAAGAGTGTTTTGAGCAGGAGTCTGACTGTTTTAAACTAAACTTCACATTTCGTACAATTTACATTTCTAAGGGCAACACTGAAAAAAATTATAAATGAATGCTCTCAGGTTTAGCTTTCAGATACCCGGGCAAGCATAATATTTACTTTATCTAGTTAAAGGAAGTGAACCCAGAAATGGCACACTGTATTTGCACTCAAAGAGTGAAGGAAAAAGTGTGAAATGAGCTAATATTTGTTCATAATCGTCACCTGGTGGAGTCAGACAGCTCTGCCACTCTGTACCCCACCGAGAGACCCTGGGAACGTTCCATAACCTCTCTGGAGACTGAGCTGCCTCATCTTTGCTAACTAATGGGTTTGCTTATAGACCTAAATGAAAGAAAGCTAAGGAAATGCTGGCCCACAGTAGATAACACTAGATATTTGTTCCATATCCTTCTATAAAATGGAATTTTGTTCATGTATTTAATAAAATAGTAAAACCTACCAACGTAGATTCTCATTTTTCATGGACTCCATATTTGCTAATTTGCCTACTGGCTAAAAGTCCTTTGTAACCCCAAAATCCACATGCAGCACTTTTGCGGTCATTCGTGGACAAGTACATGTGCAGTTGTAAAATCCTGGAATCATCCAACGTGCACATTCCCAGCCTATGTGGACCGACGCAATGCCCTGTCTTCTTGTTTCAGCTAGCTCACTGAACATAAAGCGTCCCTTTCGCAGTGCATGTAGTGCCCTGTTTTTCACATTTTTCTGCTTTCTGTTGGTGATTTCACTGTTTAAAAAGGCCCCAAGCGTACCACTGTAGTGCTGTCTAATGTTCCTAGGCACAGGGAGGAGACACTGCAGCCTTTCAGAGAAAATACATGTGCTAGATAAGCTTTATTCAGGCATGAGGTACAGCGCTGTTGGCTATGAATTCAATGCCCACAATTCAACAATATATATTACATAAGGTGTCTTTAAACAGAAGTACATACAACACAGTTTTTCTATTTATCAGTTGATGAAAATGTGACCAAGGGCTCAAAGAAACTTGACCCTCCTGTATGTCCCCTAGGAGCAATGGTTCAGTCTGCACAAATTCCATGTTTGCAATGACGTTATGGAATATAACTACCATGAGTTACAAGATCTAACTGTATATGTTGGATTTTACAGTACAACGTCAACAACAGTAATACACCATTAAAAAATGCAGGTCTTTACTCACAAAGAAATTAAAATGTCAGGCACTCACTTTGTAACTTTAAAATGCAAACTCACAGTTGCTATAATGGAAATACATTCAGTAAGGTGTAATTACAAATCTGAACCTTTCCTTTTCCTATTATGTGAAAAACATAAACATCTGGACATTGGAGATTAGTATTAAAATATAAATTACTACCTTGGTTTTTGGCTGGAGTCAATATCAAAAATGCCTGGCTTATTTATTAGTTACAGGACTTTCTATCACAGTCAGATATATCTATTAGCTAAATCTATATATGCCCATCTCTCCGTAGGCTGAATTTCAAAAATATCTGTCTTTAGCTTGTCCCAGATATGAGTTGTTTCCCTTGAATATATGAACTTCAAGCCGACTTCATCTCAAGAATAAGTGAGAATTGCGGGGGGAGGGGGGCGGATAAGAACCTTTGGAAGGCAATCTCCACCACACTTCAGGTCCTCCCCCTCCCCCCAACCTCAACCCCCCCCCCCCCCGCCAACTCACTCCTATTCAAGAGAGGCAGAAGGAACTAATACTCTCATCTTTTTAAGTTTTTATTTGATTCACCCTGTGCTCCTAGGGACTCATACTCTTAATTGGTGTAACAAGTGGCTTACTACTGTGCTTGCTGTGTCCAAAATAGCAACAACAACAACAACAACAACTGCTTCTACCCCTTCTCTTGGACTTACCAATGCCAGCACTCAGCTTTTTCTTCTTTATTTTATCCTCCGGTACAAAGAAAGGCAGAGAATGAGCTGGTTGTTCCCTTCATCATTCTGCACCCTTCTCTGCCTCCGTCTGTGCCTTCAGGGAACTGACCTTGACATGCTACTGGACCAGGCTCCCTTGCCCTCTAGCATCTGGCTGGTTTTGGTCAAAGCAAAGCACTGGCAGAAGTACAGAGGGCAAAAGGCGAGAAAGGCTGGGCTATTTATTTCTTCTACATCCTGTCTCACTCAAGTCCTGGAGTGCATTTATTTTCTACTCAGGTGACTTCTTCCAAACCCCTGTACTTAATGAATCTCCATGGCCCTTTCAAGAGATCCATGATGTCAAAATTTTTTTCATGATAATGTTAACATACATTCTGCCTTTTGCATACTTATTCTCTCTTGAAGGTACAGTGAAGTTTGTCAATGCCAACATGGTGTGATATCACAATAGACTGAATCCAGAAGCAGAAATGAACATCTAGCTATCTTCCATGATGTCAGACACTAAGTAAATTTCAAAAACGATTCCACCATTATCAATAAAGTTCTTCTTTGAAAAACTGGATTATTTTTATAATGTTATGTTAACATATAATGGGTATATTATTATTGTTAAAGTTTCTTCATTATTAAGTTTCCTACTCTTTCCTGCCAGGACCCTTCCAGCCACAGTACGGATGTTGACCAACAGAAAAATGAATCAAGGATGTGAAGATGTCACCAAGAGAAATACAAATGACCACACATTTATGGAGAAAAATGTTTAGCTCTACTAGCACTAAAAACATGCTAACCAAAATGAGAAATGGCTTTTAAGTGCTTTAAAGTAAGTTTAAGGTAAAAAGGATAATCATCGTATCATTGCTTAGAGAGACACAAAAAATTGAGTCAAAATTTATATACCGTTCAAGAGAAAATTGGCTGAAGGAATTACAGAACATGAAAAGAAGAGCAGCATACCATGAATAAAGTAATGCTCTTGACAAATTACTTAATACCCATAGTATTTTATTATTTATTGAAAAAATCATATTATAAAGGGGATGCACCATGACTCCATGTTTGTGAAAACAGAAATGTAAATGCCCACAATAAAAAAGATGGAAGGTTACACACCGAAATGTAGCCTGAGTAAACATGCGGCCAAGATCCATGAAAGGAAGGAGAAACACCTAACACAGCATAAAGATTTAGGGAAGGCCTTGTGGACAAGGCAACACAGAACTGAGGGCCAGAATTAAAGCCATCATTTTGAGGAAGGGTGTCCCTCTAAGACGGCAAGGGATATGCAGAGCTATCAGAAGCCACGAGGTTCCAAGTCTGCAGTTTTGTTTCGTGTGGTAGGTCCATGAGGTAAGTGGAGGGTGGAGGATAGAAGAGGAAAGACTAGATTGAAAGACTGAACATGCTGAGAAACCCAGATTTTATCCAAAAAGCAAAAGAGTTGTTGGAAGTAATATAATGGGCAGTTAGTTAGATATAAGCAAGGAATGGGACTTTCTGACCATTAGAAAGACAGAAATCAAGAAACCGCCAACCGCCCCTGGAACACACACAGCTGGAAAAAGCCCCGGGGAGCACTCATGTGCCTTTCCCTATCACCACTGCTCTAAAGTAACCTATAGCTACAGTAGAATACATTTACATTGCTGTTTACACACACACACACACACACACACACACACACACACACACACGGACAGCTGTCAGGACAGTTCTGACAATCACCATATCACCATATAGGGCCAAAACTTCCCCTCCCACTGGTTGGAGGAGTCTCTTAGATGACTGGAGACAACCTCTGCAGGAGAACGCCCTAACTATGACCCATAACCTATGTAAATGCAAAAAGAAAAGACACAGTGCAGTTGGTACCTCTGGGCCTGTCCACTCTCCCATCTTGAAAGTGTATTTTCCCCTTAACTGCTATTCTACTCTTACTTAGTTGAGAGTTTCTTGGCCAAACTCAAGAACCAAGGTCAGCAGAGAGGCAAGGCACAGAGGCAAGGCACAGAGGCACAGAAGGGACTCCCATTGACAGAGGAATTGTAAGAGACTGCCATTTCTGACAGCAGTGTAGAAGGCATGGTACAAACTACATGAATGGCAGGGAAATGGAAAATTAGAGGCCACTGCATAATCCAGGAGGCTATGATGTTGTCTAAAACTCAAGTTGCAGCAGAGGTGATGGAAAGGAATATTTAAGATAGAGCTAGGAAGTAGAAACAATAGATCCTGGAAAACATTTAAATATAAGGATAGAGATGGGAATGAGGAATTCAGATTTCTGACTGAAACAATTTGATGAAAGGTGTTATTATTTCCTTTGTTACAGACTGAACATTTGTTTCCCTCCAAATTCACATATTGAAAACTAATGTCCAGTGTGATTTTATCAGGAGGTGGGACCCCAGGCATGAGGGTGGAGCCCTTACAGGTAGTATTAATGCCTTAAGAGAGTGCCCCTGCCCCTTCTACCATGTGAAGTTACAGTGAAGAGACAGCTGTCTATGAACAAGGAACCAGGCCCTCAGCGGATATATAATCTTGCTGGTGCTTTGATCTTGCACTTCACAGCCTCCAGAACTGTGAGAAATACATGTTTGTGTCAGCCACCCAGTCCATGGTACTTTTGTTATAGCAGCCCAATGGGCTAAGACATTCCTATACAATGGAATTTTTTGAGAAGAATTAATCATGGGAGTTAAGAGCAGTTTTCAATATGTCAAAATTGAGATGTGAAGGGAACATCCAAGTAGTTATGACCAGCAGGCATTTGGATATGTTGGGTCTGAATGACAAAAGCCAGGTATGTGCGGAAAATACATATCTGAAAATTATCAATAAATATAGGGTTACTGAAGCCACAATCGTGGAAGAAATCTCCCAAGAAAAGGTTATAGTAGGAGAAGAGGGATGCAATTCTTGGAAACATCATCATTTAAAGCTTTGAATTGTTGTTTCTCAAGAATTAGTGTGCCCAAGATTTTATCCAGAGCCGGATAAAGTGCTATAGCCTTTCCATCATGAACCCAATATGAGTGATTTCTTCTGCAAATCGCCACAATAAAACCTAAAGTGGAGAATCCAAAACATCACTTAGATAGTTTAAAATAAGTAAGACTTAATCATCTATTGGAACATGGTGGACTAAATATTTTTTGAAGTCTCCAAAATCCTTGAATAAGTTCTTGAATGTTCTATGACCCCACAATATCTAACATTTATTGAAAGTCAAATTTTTTCCTGTAGCAGTTTTACTCCTGGTGGGAAAAAAAGTCACCGAAGATAAAGTTCTTAGAGACTAAGAGGCCATAGTGGGCTTTAAGATTATAGTATCTTAGTCCCCTTGGGCTGCTATAACAAAAGTACCACAGACTGGGTGGCTTACACAAACATTTCTTTCTCACAGTTCTGGACTTTATATATAAAGTGCAGGATGAAGGTGCCAGCAAGGTAACCTATCTAGAGTAGGCAGTTATGTACACATGAGCAGGAGAGAGGAGAGGACAACTGCCAGGGACCACCCAGTCTCTGCCCAGAGACCATCCGACGCCCTCAGACCAATTCCTCTTGCGGTTTAGCACAGCCCAATAAGCAAAAGATACAGGCCACAGAGACTTTCTCAACATTGGAGCATGCACACTTAAGGAAAACCTTGTCCTCTAGCAACTCCAAGGCTGTTATAATATCATTTGCATTGCGATCTTGCTCTCTCCCTCCTTCACCTTGGGGATCTCTTAGGCACTCCTGGGAAGATGGCGCTCAACACGAAGGAAAGGGTTGGAGGCGAGGAAACCAGGGCAGATCCAGAGGGTGGTATAATAATGACAAGATGGGAAAGAGGCAGCAAAATAGACCCCCATAAAAAACACAATGCAGATCTCAGCAGGGCTGTTACCTAATCTCAGGCCAGCCTGCTTCTTTTACTTCTCTGCAGTGTACCTTCGCTTTACTAAGCCCTTTGCTGTTTTAATTCTCTATGGACTCAACTGAATTCCTTCCTTCAAGAAGACAATGACCAAGGAATTTTACAGTCCATTACCTGATTAACAAAACCAGGACCTGAAAATCCTTCTAAATTTTAATAACACACTTAATATACTGTATTTACTATTTATAAATTAATATATTACATTTGCATATCAGGTTGGCAAATATTAAAGGCATTATACCAAATAAAGTAAAATGGTACTCTTACATAGTTCTTATGAAAAGACATTTGTATAACTTTTTTAAAGCAATAAGGTAATATATTTGAAACATTGGAAAAAGCAAAATTGATCCAATAATTCAACTTTCTGGAAGTCATTCTAATGAAAGAGAAAAATATATATATCTAAAAAAATATGTTTATAACCAAAGTGTTCACTGTAGAGTAGCTTATGAGTCAAATTTAAAATAATCTGAGGGGATGCCTGGGTGGCTCAGGGGGTTAAGTGGTGGACTCTTTTGATATCAGCTCAGGTCACGACCCCAAGATAGTGGGACTGAGCCTTGTGCCCAGCTCTGCACTGAGCATGGAGCCTGCTTGGGATTCTCTCTCTACACCTCCCCTCTCTCTCAAAATAAGTAATAAATAAACATTAAAAAATAAATTAAATAAATTTAAAGCCCAACAGTACGCCACCACTTAAACCATGTTCCACTGGTCGGAATTCTATGAAGCAGTTAAGAATGACAATATGATCAATGTTTCTTATTCAGAGATTCATGGTCCTGAGACTCCTACAACTTTATATAATATTTTCTTCTATATGCATTCTTATGGGGAAAAGAGATGTTCCATAGACTTACGCAGAATAACAAATGAATTATAACACAAAATATTTTAAGAATTATCACTGACAATTACAAGCAAGTGTTTATACAGAAAGACTATGACAACATTTTGTAGAGTGGAAAATATCAGGTTAAAAAATAACATATCCATTCATCTCATGATGGACACTTGGGTTGCTTCCATATCTTGCCTACTGTAAATAATGCCGCAATAAACATAAGGCTATTATAATTTCAATTATTATACTATATTTTTAAATTAGTGGTTTTATTTCTTTGGGTAAACACTCCATCTTACTGGATCATATGGTATTTCTATTTTTAATTTTTTGAGAAATCCCCATACTGTTTCCACAGTGGCTGCACATTCCCACCAACAGTGCAGAGGGGTTCCTTTTTCTCCACATCCTTGCCAACTTCTTGTCTTTTTGATTGCAGCCATTCTGACAGGTGTAAGGTGATACCCCATTGTGGTTTTAATTTGCATTTCTCTGATGATTAGTGAGAGTGAGCATCTTTTCATGTGTCTGTTTGCCATCTGGATGTCTTCTTTGGAAAGTGTCTTTCAGGTCCTCTGCCCATTTTTTAATTGGATTATTTTTGGATGGTGTAAAGTTATATAAGTTCTTTATACATTTTTGATATTAACCCCTTCTCAGAAGTGGCCAGTGAGAGATGAATAAAGACATGGGAAATATAAAATACACACACAAATGTGACAACATAGATGGACCTAAAGGTAAGTGAAATAAGTTAGACAGAGAAGGACACATACCATATGATTTCACTTAGATGTGGAATCTTTAAAAATGAATAAACAAACAAAAAGCAGTAACGGACCCATAAATATAGAGAACGAACTGATGGTGGCCAGAGGGTAGGGAGGAGGTGGCGGGGGGATGGGCAATACAGGGGAAGGGGAATGGGAGATACAGGCTTCCACTTATGGAATGGATAAGTTACAGGGATAAAAGGTAAAGCACAGGGAATACAGTCAATGATACTGTAATAGTATTTATAGCAACAGATGGTGGCTACACTTATGGGGAGCACAGCATAACATATAAACTTGCCAAATCACTATGTTGTACACCTGAAAGAAATGTAACATTGTGTGTCAGCTATACTTCAATCAGAAAAATAACATATATATGAGATCTCATTTTTGTAAAAAAAAAATTTTAAATGCAAAAATATTCATCCATAGAAGAAGTTATAAAAGCTATGTAACAAAGTATTATGGGTAGCTATTACAAGTAGATTTTAGACATTCTTATCAAAAGAAAAAATCTGGAAATTATAAATGATCTGTATATTTAATGCTTTCTCATATAAGTAAACTGTTAACATAAGTATCGTTTATTTGATGATACATTTTGCTACTTAGAAAAGTATTATAGATACTAGAATAAGTATAATAGTTTGAAAAATTTTTAAACAAATTTGATTTGAGGTAATGATTGCAGTACTATCAAATATTAGATTTTTCTGTTAAATAAATGTCAAAGCCAGTACCGAATACAATCCCTCAGGATCTGGGATTTGAGATTCAGTACTGCCCACAAATGTACCCAAACTATATAATTAATGGCCTCTGTTTCAGCCTTCAGATGAATAAAATCCAGGCCTATATAATTAATTAATTAATTAATTACAGATCATTCGATATTTAATCCATCTATCATTATTTAGGCTCAAAGATATGCCAAGCCACACACACTACTCCAACCTCTACTGTAGTTACTATCCCACCCCTTTAAAGTTATGGTGGCACCTGGGTGGCTCAGCCAGTTAACCGTCCAACTTCGGCTCAGGTCATGATCTCACAGCTCATGAGTTTGAGCCTACTTCGGATTCTTTGTCTCCCTCTCCTCTCTCTCTGCCCCTCTCTTGCTCACATTCTGTCTCTGTCTCTGTTTCTCTCTCTCTCTCTCTCTCTCTCTCAAAAATAAATAAACATTAAAAAATTTAAAGTTAACATTTGTTCGCTGGTTCCAAATATTGTTTTAAATATTATACAGCAACATGTGCATAAACTTGTAATATCATGACATCATGAACAATGTGAATTCACTAGAAAAATAACTCAATGAGTCATATATAGAAACAAGAAATAACAAGCAAGTCCAACCCTACATGAAAGAAAATCCTATAATCAGCAAGGCCTTATTCTCACTTACTGGATCTTCTTTCATAAACCTAAAAAATAAAATTAGGCTCATAAAAGAGGGCTTGAAAGGATGAGTTATACAAATCTCATATATAAGAAGTTATTTTTCACTTAAATGGCAATGAGGAATTCATCTCAGAGCTGTCTTATGAGCCAAATGAAATATATGAAGAAAATGTTTTATCACTGTATATTTAAATTGTAGCTTTTTAAAATAAAATACCTTTCAAAAATATGTTAAGAAATAAACATATCTTCAAGAAGAAATGGAATTAACACATCCTTCTAAGAAATATTAATTCTAAGCACATACTATGTAATAATTTTGATTCTTACCTCTGATCCTTCCTCTACAAACATTACTTGTTAGATATAACCTATATGATACAACACTGTTAACACGGATACCAGTTTCAGGTAGACAGAAAACAATAAAAATGGAACCACCACTAGGGTTTATAATATATAAAGCTGTTACTGGCTTACTGGAAAGAAAGTAGCTTACTGGAAACTGGCAAGCAATTGCAGATAGTCTGCAACACTACTTTCTAGAAGCACTGTTCCTTACTTATAATCACACATATAGATGAAAGATCGGATTTTCTCATTATATCTAAAGTAACTAACAACAATTCAGAGAGTTATTTCACATATGAAAGGCCTTTATAATGATGAACAATGTAAATAACTTAAAATACACATTTAGGGGCTCCTGGGTGGCTCAGTAGGTTAAGCGTCCCATTCTTGGTTTCGGCTCAGGTCAAGATCTCACGGTTCATGAGATCAAGCCCCGGGTCCGGCTCTGTGCTGACAGCATGGAGTCTGCTTGGGATTCTTTCTCTCCCACTCTCTCTCTCTTCCTCTCAAAATAAATAAATAAACTTTTAAAAACATAATTAAAAATAACAATACACATTTAAGGAGTCAAATTACTGATTTGTAGTCACTAAACTGTAACAGAAACCATCCCACTATTACATCAAATCAATTGTTTTCCAGTTTGAAGATAGCCTTTCCTTCTTAAATAAGTACTTAAGTATATATTCCCAGACACCCTGAAAAAGTTTAAAAAGGACACATTTAATCTGGGGAGACTTAAGCCAGTCTTTCTTAAGATTTTGGAATCATACCATGTCTATGCTGATAGAGTGACTACCCTAAATATAAGATTAGAAAACATATATTCAACATTATGAAGAGTTAATTTTATCCATTCACTCAAATGTTTAATAATGTAAACCGGAAAAATAAACCGATGAGTAAGAATCAAAAACAAAGAATCTCTGCCATTCTGGAAACTTCACTCTAGTAAAAGATTTAAAAGCACTAATTAAAAAGGAAAATTGCTCAGTAATGAGAATAAACTTCAGGTTCACAAGGGCCAGGATTGGTATCTCTTTGTACATTGGTCTACACCCTAGCCCAGAGGTTCTCAAAGTGTGCTCTAGGAACCACTGGGAGTCTGTCCACAAGACCCTTGTGTTGGTCTGTGAGATCAAAGCTATTTTCCCATTAGTGTGCAGTCACATTTTACTGAGATCACTTAATATGTGACAGCACAGTAGAATGAGCACAGAAGCAGATATGAGAATTTATGTCTTCCAGCAAGCCAGACACTAAAGAGATTTTCAAAAACTGTGAAATGATACCACTCTTCTTCCTACTTGTTTCTATTCTGGAAAATATAATTATTGTCTTCATAAGCTATGTTAATGTTAATATGTTTATCACTGGTATTTTTAAATGATTTTGCTATTTCTAAATAAATAAATAAATGTTTACCCTTCCTCCATCTTAATTTCTAATATGGTAATCATTAACAAATATAATCCATACAAACGAGAGCTCTTTGGCATCTTCAACAGTTTTCAGAAGTATAAAAGAATTCTGAGACCAAGAAGACTGAGGACAAATGGCTGAGCACGTAGCTGGTTCTCAAGGAGTACTGAATAGCAAATTAACAGGGAGAGTTATACTAATGTAGTTAACTACTGAGCCGAGATCTGAAGGGATGGATAGAAGTCTCTGAGATGAGTGAAAGATAAGTTTAAAAACAGTGCTATTTAAAATGTCTTCCATGTAGGACGCCTGGGTGGCTCAGTCAGTTAAGTGTCCGACTTTGGCTCAGGTCACGATCTCATGGTTCGTGGGTTCAAGCCCCGCGTTGGGCTCTGTGCTGGCGGCTAACTCAGAGCCTGGAGGCTGTCTTCTGATTCTGTATCTCCTTCGCTCTCTGACCCTCCCCCTGCTCACACTGTTTCTCTCTCTCAAAAATAAATAAAACATTAAAAAAAATGAAAATAAAATATTTTCCGTGTAGATGAACAACTTATAGGAAATGACTAAAAATGAAGTTATTCCCTTACAAATGAGAAAATGGACAAGATGAGGTGCTAACAGTCATAAAAATTGATGCCTCTCAACAAACAATTCTGTAGTTCTAGGGAAAATCTTGGATTCAAAGCTGGACATCCAACCATCTTTCAAGGGAAAGAGAGTAGCTTATCATTAGCTCCGTCAATTTCTAGAATTAGTAAGTTTTAAAATGTTATTAAGATCAACATTAATAGGGGCACCTGGGTGGCTCAGTCAGTTAAGCATCTGACTTCGGCTCAGGTCATGATCTAGCAGTTCTTGAGTTCGAGTCTCACATCAGGCTCTGTGCTGACAGCTCAGAGCCTGGAGCCTGCTTCAGATTCTGTGTCTCCCTCTCTCTCTGCCCCTCCCCCCACCTTGTACACTCTCTCTCTCTCTCTCTCTCTCTCTCTCTCTCTCTCTTTCTCTCTCTCAAAACTAAATAAACATTAAAAAAATTAATACTAACTGCTATTAAAACATAATGTCAAATCAAAACAAAATATCAAATATGTGTTTGCTCAATTATGTTTTCTAAAATTACCCATTATCCTTCTTTCAACTTTCAAATTGATTAATAACTTTTTGGATATGTGAATGCATGAGACTCTTCATCAAATACAAATTTTGAAGGTACTTAAGTATACTATATATCTCTTAAAGGGACACTGAACATAAGATATGATCAAATAAATAAAGTACCATTATCTATTTTGCAGGCAGAACCTACTAACAAAACTAAAAATTGAACAGAAACAGAGGTGACTTAAAAAAAAAACAGAACTACCCTACAACCCAGCGATTGCACTACTAAGTATTTATCCAAAGGATACAAAAATGCTGATTTGAAAGGGTACATGAACCCCAATGTTTATGGCAGTGCTATCAACAATAGCCAAATTATGGAAAGGGCCCAAATGTCCATCAACTGATGAATGGATAAAGAAGATGTGGTATAAATGTACAATGGAGTATTACTCAACAATCAAAAAGAATGAAATCTCACCATTTATAACAATGTGGATGGAGCTAGAGTGTACTATGCTAAGTGGAGTAAGTAAGGCAGAGAAAAACAAATAACATAGGATTTCACTCATGTGGAATTTAAGAAACACAAGTGATGAACAAAGGGGAAAGGAAGGATAAATAAAATAAATTCAGAGAGGGAGGAAAACACAGGAGACTCTTAAATACAGAGAACAGACTAGGGGTGGCTAGAGGAGAGGTGGGTTGAGGGATGTGCTAAATGGGTGATGGGCATTAAGGAGGGCACTGGTTGGGATGAACACTGGGTGCTGTATGAAAGAGATGAATCGCTAAATTCTACTCCTGAAACCAATACTACACTGTATGTTAACTAATTTGAATTTTTAAAAATAAATTTAAAAATAAATAAATAAATAATACGACTTGGACTTTTCATATAAAACCCTTCATAAGTTCCTGAGTGACTTATTAATGAATAAAGGCAAGGATAACAAAACCATTTCTCAGATTTTATAAAAGGGAACCAGCTATGAAACCATTCTTCTATATGTTATCAAAAATACACTCCTGGGCACCTAGCCCTGTGGTCTGCCTAAAGGCCAGAGGGAAAACCCCTTGTTGACCATAAAAGGGCTGCCTGCATGTTCTCAGTTGCAAGTATACAGGATCTTATTTACACAAGTATAAATACATGCCATTCCTTTGTGCTCACAGGCACTCCTGAAGGCTGGCCAGAATAGGAGGGTCCACGGGCTCAATGCAAACAGGATTCAAAAAGTCTATGACATTTTTCAACATCGAATGTACTTTATTTTTCTGGCTTATCTTCTTCCATGATAAAAATATCTACAAAGCATAAGATCGCTATCATTTAACAGGTGGCAGTTCTAGAAATACTTTAAAATAAGCCTTTAAGTTTCAGCAGGAGGACAGAAAACACATTTCCATAAATAGGCACTTTTTTCTTGCAACATTACAGCTGTGTGAAAGCTGAGGAATAAAGAAGAATGTATTTGTGGTCAATAACAATGCCTTATCTGTTGACATTTCTCAGTAACTAAGAAGGCAAAAGTTTGAAAACTTCTGAGAAACCGTAAGTGAACAAATTACCATGACGGTTTCAGGTCCCAAAAACTACTGGTAACAATAAATTAAAGGAACAGCATAATTCGGGTACACAATATCAGCCAGGTGTGTGTATGTGTGTGTATGTGTGTGTGTGCGTGTGTGTGTATGAATAATTGTAATATTATGATTACAGAACAAACAAGTGAGCATGACTGTGAATACAGTGAATGGTTTCTTTTTAAAACTCTTCGGAAATTTTGATATTTCTGCTTAGTAATATGGGTTAGACACACACCATATAGACCCCAGATTATCACACTAAGAGAGAGTTAGAGTTTGACATAAAAACTCATTGCAAGGCCAAAGTGAACATTAGCAATCATCTAATTTGATTACCTTTTCAGTGAGTGAATTCCCCCTAAAACATCTGTGCTTAGTGGGCTCACAGTCCAGAGAGACTCAGTCGCGTCCCCCAGAAACCTATCTAACCACTACTGCTTATATGCTCTACCTACTTCTGTTCAAGGTTAACTTACCACCATGGATAAGATAAAATGCACATCTAGCTCCACCTCTGGATTATTGGATGTATCAATGGTACAGATCAGCAGTGAATGAAATATGCCTATGACGCAGCTCACTTCATCTCTGAGAAGCTTGGGAAAACTGTCTCTCTGGTATCAACCTCAATGTTAGTCACTTTAACTTCCCACTGGACTTCATAAATCTATTTTGATAAATCTTGCTGGTCGGAGTGTGAGCCACAGACTAGCAACATCAGCATCGCACGAGCATGCTAGAAATCCAGACTATCAGGCCCTCTCCCAAGCCTACTGAAGCAGAATCCATATTCTAACAAGATCCCAGAGGGTTCAGATAAACATTCAAGCACTGATCTAAGTAAATGCACGCCAATTATTTTAATGTTCTCTTGTCGACCTACACTGGATTATTTTGCTAGCTTCCCTACATCAAGCTTTTCCTTTTGTTCGTTCTATCCAATTTATTTTTAGAAACCCCTTGTGCATTTTCAGCCTATCTGGCTGGAGAGATGGATAAGAAAGTAACATTCATTAAGTAGACTGGACATTTTGCTGGGAGTTTCATTAATGTTCCTCTGTGAGGTAACTCTGTTTCAGAATTCTACAAATTGGAGACTTAGATGATCAGAAAGGTTGAGTGGCTAAATTGAGATAGTGTAACTGACAAGTGGGTAAACCAGGATTTAAAGTCAGTTCCAGACTTCAGTAAGTCATATTTTCACATGCTCTATGGCTTCTTTTTATCCCATACATCCAGGCTTCCCTATTTAAAATAAATATGTGGCATTGGTAAGATAAAGACTCCAGGATATTTAACAGCCCGCATCAACTTCTCTACATTTAAGAAGTGACCATAAGCTGAGCAAGTCTGCTCAGCATCTAACCAAATTAGAGCTGTAGTTCTAACAAATTAAAGCAGTTATTAGAAGCAGACAATGTAATGATTAAGGGCATGCACCCTGGAACCAGACTGCCTTCGTTGGAACCCTTGCGCAGCTACTTGACTGTGGCCAAATGGCTTACATTCTCCTTAAACTGGGAATAATACTAGTAATTGTGCCCTCGTAGGGTTTTTTTTTTTTTTATGAGGTTTAAAGGAATTAATGTATGTAAAGCATACACTAATGCATGTCTGGTGTAGTGTAAGCACTTAAAAAGTGTTAACTATATTTATTATTCAATGGAATTTCTTCTTGTAGTATAACCTGCCTCTATTAAAAAAAAAAAAGCATTCTTCCACTTAGCTAAGCAGTTGGTAACATTGTTCTAAATCAATACGACATTTGCTTTCTTCTCTTTTATTGATCTTAAACTCACATACACTGATCGCTTACAATTATTAAACGTGAACTATAAAATCCATCACCAATTTGTATCCTTTACAGGCTTTTCCTGCCACAGTCAATTCATGTGTCCGCTGGTGCCTAGTTAGAACAGTTAGCAAAGAGCAGCCTGAAGACTTTTAAGACAGAAACAACAGGCCAAAGACTAAGATGCGTCTCACCTACAGGTGAGAGTTTTGGCCTTCCTCCTTACAATCCATTCACAACTCCTGATTTCCAGTCCAGCAATTCTATCAGCTCCAACTGCAGAATATATCCAAAATCCAACTGACCACTTACCTACTCCATGCTGGTCTAAGCTACCATGATGGCAGTTCTTCCCTTCCTTCCCTCAAACCAGCAGAAATAATAATCCCTATAAAATGCATCACTCATCTGCTCGGCTCACTCCAGCTACCCAGCTGTGCCCAATCTTGCCAGGGACACTTCTTTCTTAGGACCCTGCCGCTCCCACTGGCCCTGCCTGTAAGGCCTTCTCCCCTACCTATCTCCTCAGCTCCAAGGTCAAAGTCACCTCGGTGGGCTTTTTCTGTTTCCAGGTTCAGTAGCGAGAGGAGCTGCCTTCACGTCCACCCACTGCAACGGAGGGTCCTGCGGAACTGCTCCCGCATCCCGATGAAGAGGCACAAGCTGGCATACAGCATGGAGCCCCATAACCTCTGAAGGCTCGCCACTTCCGCTACAACTGGCTGATTCACCGCAAGACTGGAGCATGGAGCCACAGGCCGACGACAAAGGCGTGGTGGTCGCGGAGCAGAGATTTGGCCAGCGAAAACCCGCCATCTCCCCGTGTGGACCACAGGACAAGAATGCGGGGGCCACCCCCAGCAGCATCAGGCACAAGCGCGGCCCAGATCCGCCCTTGGCTGCCGTTCTCCAAGCCAGCACCATCCTGGCAGCCACAGCCCAGGATGGTGACGAGGAAGCAGGCCCGCCCACCGAGAGCTCCTGAGCACCTGTCCCCCACCTCCAAAGCAACAAAGTCGTCAACCACCTCAAAAAGAGTCACCTGAGTGGGGTCCCCCAGGACTTACTTTAATATTCTTTATGTATAATATTACTTCACAATATTCTCTAACCACTCACACTCCCTATCTCCCAATAGACAACAGTGATCATGTTCTATCATACTAACAGTTCTCTAATGTATGCTATTTGCCATCTTCCTCTCCTCCCTCCAGTGTAAACTCAATGAGGTCAGAGGTTCTGGACTTCTGTCCATTGTTCTAGCCCCTGTGTCCAGCATCCTGCTACATACTAATAAATGCTCAGTCAATATTTGTTGAAAGAATAAATGAGCAGGGGGCATCCTATTCACCCCTAGACAAATAAATAGTCTAGATATTTCCTAGTATTTCAAGACACATATATATAATCTCCGCAGGGAAAACTTAAGGCAGCAATATGCTTTCTCCTGTACAAAAAAAATAAATCAATCAAAAACCAAATATTTAAAAGAAAGAAAAAAAAACTAAGTTCCAATTTATAGAAGTGAAACAACTGCTATCTTTTCTCAAAGCAGGGGGGGAAAAAAGAAAGAAGGAAATCTTCATAAATTTATGAGTTTGTTAATTAAAGAGATGGCCCCATCTCCCTTAAGAGGCCATTCTCCTTAACGTGGCAGTCCAGCTCTAGGAGTGGATGTGATGACCTTGTACAAATGAAATTGCAGGGGCCGATTGACAGAGCAATTACTCATTTGGCCAGGAGGATGGCTCACAAGTTATAATCTTGCAAAAAGCGCCTTGGTAATTTTAATGACCAGCAGTTTAGTTTCAATTCTAACCTGAAAAACATCCAGTACTGTCCTCTGTTATGATAACCACTCATGAGTTCAGTATGACTCTTGAAGCACCTGGGCCCTTATCAGAAGGATTCCAGCCCTATGCTGCCACAAACTAGCCACGTCTCACCCAAACCAACTGCTGAACACTAAGAAATCAAAATTCACATTCTGTCTTCTCATATTTGGTTGGCAATGTCATTCCAACAACAGGATGTTTTGATCTTCTTGTAAACTGTGGAGCATGTATTATGTTTATGAAAAAAATAGACAAAGTAGGTTATGTCCTACTACCTATTAAAACGGCCTACAGAATATGCAGAAAGGACTATGGGTGAGTCCTGCAAAAAGTACTACTTAATATTATTCACCTCCGACAAAGAAGATATGGAGAAAATAATTTTAAAAATCAAGAAATCTAAAGTGACAGGCTGAACTGTCTCCTTATCTACCACCTAGAATACTGAATACGTTCTCAGGTGGAGGCAAAAATAATAGCTCTGGTTTCACAGTATATGGTAAACAAACTATCCAGAAATACGAGATGTATAAATAGGAAAAAGAGAGCAACCCATTTGAAAGTATACGATACAATATTTCACCCAAGATGATTTCATTTGCTTAGCAATGAAAAGTATAAACTGAGTAAGCTAGAGCAAGGTTACATGTTTTGACAAATGGCCTTGGTATTATTTCTTCATTTAGTGAGCATGGTATTTGTTAATGGACAAATCCCTTTTCTGAGCAACAAGTGAGCTCAAAACTTGCCAAAGCACTGAAGGAAGAGCTCCTGCCTTCTCTCAAGAGTTCACCTATTTATCATCAAGACAACCTGAACGGAGCATGGCGGGCTGAGCCCGACAAAGCCCAGCACCAAGGGCTACACTTGTGTTCTGGTCCTGCTGCCAAGACCTACATGACTAAGAAAATGACTTCACCTCTGAGAAAACAAGGCAAGGAGGACTCCACGAGACCATACTTAAATCGCTCCCGGGCACATGTTCCCATATTTTTAAAGACTCTGTTAGCCCTGAAACTTTCCAGAACAAAAGTATTAAAAGCACATCTTCAGGTTCATTTCAGAATGCTTGAAGTAATGTTTATAATGACTTCGGTGAAGAGGGTAGAGGGCCAGAGTAATGTCTGTTCCAAAGCTGAAAAGGGCTGGAAGCAGAAATGTGCGTGTGCATTAGCCGGTTCTGACTCCCTTGTAGCACAGTGGTCATGAGTCACCATTACAAATCTTAAACTGCGGAAGGAAAGGAGGGCAGCAGAATGAACAAAAAGAATCGCCCTTGGATCTCTTAGGATTCTTGCCACCAGGAAGTAAACAGGGCAGAAGACAAATGGGAAAAAAACAGCAGGAACGCACACAAGCCCCTGACTAGCAATCTCCTATTATGGATCTGTATATATACACAGCGGCGCCCCCACCCCCACTTTGGCCTCTACCATGGATGTTCCCTACCCTCCACAGTTTACACAGAGCGTCGCTTTGGCACTTCCTTCCTACTCAAAGCTCCAAATTTACTTCCCTTCTCAAAACTCCTTTTTTTGAAATAGTTTATCATCAAGTTGGTTTCCATATAACACCCAGTGCTCATCCAAACAAGTACCCTCCTCCATACCCATCACCCATTTTCCCCTCTCCCATCAACCCTCAGTTTGTTCTCAGTATTTCAGAGTCTCTCATGATTTGCCTCCCTCCCTCTCCTTAACTATTTTTTCTCCTTCTTCTTCCCCTCCCCCATGGTCCTCTGTGAAGTTTCTCCTGTTCCACATATGAGTGAAAATATACGGTATCTGTCTTTCTCTGCTTGACATATTTCACTTAGCATAACACCCTCGAGTACCATCCATGATGCAACAAATGGTCAGATTTCATTCTTTCTCATTGCCATGTAGTATTCCATTGTATAGATAAACCACATCTTCTTGATCCATTTGTCAGTTGATGGACATTTAGGCTGTTTCCATGATTTGGCTATTGTTAAAGTGCTGCTATGAACATTGGGGTACATGTACCCCTATGCATCAGCACTTCTATATCCCTTGGGTAAATTCCTCCTATACTGTTGGTGGGAATGTGAACGGGTGCAGCCGCTCTGGAAAACAGTGTGGAGGTTCCTCAAAAAATTAACAGTAGAACTCAAAACTCCCTTTTAATGTAGTTTTCCCTTGAGATGTCCCTAGTCTCAGAGGTCAATGCACTTTGAGGGGTTCTAGACTCTGCAGACAGAAGTTTTCACCTGAGACATGAAACTGTAATAATTAAACACCAAAATGAAGGCATGATGATGAAGGATAAGAGCAGTATGAGAAAAATGAGATTCCAGAAACAAAACATGTAGTTTTTTATTACTCTGTGAGGTTTTTTTTTGTTTATTTGGGTTTTTTTATTCGTTTCTTATTTCATTTCTTATATGTTAAACTGATGATGGGTGCTATCCCAAAATGTGAGCCTCAGTCAAGGCATAATTTCAATCACAAGTATTAAAAAAAAAAGTCTTCACTATTGGTCTTTTTTTTTTCCTTCCCCTTAATTGAAAGTTTAGTGTCATAAATGCAGCTATCGTATTCCAAAAATGAAATGGTATTCCTTAGAGGAGAATTTCCTACCTGCTTTACACCTGGAGTTTGAAATAATTTTTATTCTTGAATTTCTAAAAGGCACACAGAACAGATGAGCTTATACACTGCAGAGTGCGCAAGCAGGCAGCCCCAGGGTTAATGCGGTCCTGTCAGAAGCGGCCTGATTTCCATGAGGGACCAGGTGCAGATATGTCTGAAGGATACACCGTACTCAGAAAGACAAGTCACGTGCAGTTTCTCAATCCATCAGGCTCAATAAATGTGATTAGCAGCAGTCTGTGCGGTCAATACAGACCCTGGATCACAGTGCACGATAGAACGCAGCTGCAAAGCAAGGCAGCGTTTTGATTTTGGGTTTTTTCCATGGTTTAAATCACACACTTAAAGCCTGTGGTGTGCAACCTAATGGCGTGTTCCAGATGTTTCCAGCAAGTGTACGGAAAAAAAAAACCACCCCATAATATTTTCTTGATCTTTCAGGCTTAAGAGCAGGATGTACAGACTACACACTAAGCTTTAAAAAAATAAAAAGGGAAAGAAAGAAATGAAAAAAGAAGAAAATCCCATATGGTGCCAAATGTTGGCAGCTATCTTCTTTCTTCCCAGACAAAACTCTTAGGTCTTATGAAAACAACATTTCCTGCAAAGTGCCAAAAACAACATAGATAATTGTTGTGATGGCTCTCCTCACCGACTACCACAACAGCCTTACTGCTTTGCTTATCCACATCTAGCCTCTGGGATAAAATTAAGAGCCAACTTTAAATCTTAACCTCAAAGGGCCACCTTTCAGAATGCCATCTCCTAAGCTTCTAAAAACAAGTCTTGCATTTTAGGTGCTTTCCTTTAGAACAGAAGAAAAAACTATTGTTTATATTTGCCCCCCCTTCGTCACTATTTAAATTAGGCTTTAGAATCTGCACAGCCTTGTTTCTATGATAGCAGTAATATGAGATTATGATAGAAAATTTAGCAAATCCTAAACGTATTTTAGGAAGTAAACTATCAACACCCCCACTGCTCCCCTACAGCCCCTGTAGACAAATATCTAATAAAATTTTCTATGCTTCATTTTAGTCTTTCTATGTACATGGAAAAATGTATGTGGCCATGCATAAAAATATTTAAAATGCTACCTTCACCCTGCTTTTTCACTTAACAGTATAGTGTGAGCATTTTCCCAAGAGGACACAGCATTTTGATCACCACCCTAAATCCCATGAGTAACAACAAGTTTGTATAATTCACAGCATTTCTCGTGGGAGGTTTATTGCTCCACTGACCAACACGTGACCAGTGTCAATTTCACTGACGGCATGTGTAGCTGAAATCTGAGAAAGGTGAGAAGAGATTATAGTGTAGAAGAGTGGAAGCCCAAATGCCCATCTCGAAACACTTACAGTTCCTTGGCAATTTCTTGTTGTTGTTAAAAATCAAAAAGAGACAAATTTATTCTCTGGTATCCTAATATTAAGAAGTCTTTGAAAGATTCATGATTATTCCTTTAAATGCTCAAGCCATTGAAATGTGTGGACAATATAGAAAATGAGCCATTTAATTTGAATAATGAAGAGAAGTTAAAAAGCATTCATTACCTTCTGCCTAAGGGTGTGATCTCCCTGATTAACATGAGCACTAATGGGAAAGAAGCTAATGTTCACTTGTTTTTTCCTCCAGAGCATTAATACCATTTGAGTTGGTCATTAAGGAGTAATCACACACACACTCACTCACATACTTATACACACATACGCACACTCACACACACACACACTCACAGAGTCTGTGCTGCAACGTTTCTTTATAACAAACCAGCCTCAGGAAATTATTAATGAGGGGTTAGGAGGTTACACAGCAGTTAAACCCAGAAGAATGTGCAAAGAGAGAACTACCTATTCAGAATTGTTGGGGAGGACTGGCAGTTTGAAAAGGAATTCCTTCCTAGCCAAGAAATTTTCTATACTGTGCAAAGCCAAAATAAAGTGAGTCATAACACTTCACATTTCCTAACTGGATATTACTAGAATGACCTCGGATTTTCTACGGAAATCAAGAATGCCACAAATGAGGATGTAGAACTGCTTCGCCCTGCCTCTCCTCCCTACCCTGTTTAAGGAAATATCTGAGATGGTATAGATCCAGTCCTGGCAGACGCTATTAAATACCGGATGACATATTATTTGTAACTTTCAGGAACCTACAGGAAGAGAAGGAGCAGATCAGAAAATAAAAACAGCTTTGCTGAGGTACAAAAGCACCAGCATCCCCACCCACCACCAGCACTCTATGTCCCTCTTCTAGAACATAGAGGCTATTAGAAAAAGCCAACTGTTAAATCCGATGGTTATGAAGGGATGCCACTCCAAAATATGCCACTTTGGCAAAAGGATTATTTTGAGCCTAAGGTGATTGAGAATCAACAAATGCAAGAAAACTTCTCTGCCTTCCCCTTATCTGCCAAAAAGCCGAGGATAAATTTCTGTTTGTGAAGGTGGCATAAATTCCACACACCACCCCCCCCCAACCCACCTTTCCAGAACTAGGATGAGGAGAGGTACCCTTATCATAAGAGACAGAGAGCTGGCACGGAGATGAGTCTGCATTAAGAGACCTGACTCAAACAACCCTTATCTCCCATTAGTTTCCCCCATATATTTCTTTTTTTTAAGATTTTATTTTTATGTAATCTCTACACTCAACATGGGACTCGAATTTACAACCCCAAGATCAATAGTCTCATGCTCCACTGACTGAGGCGACCGGCGCCCCTTCCCCACATGTTTCCTAGCCAATAAATCCTCCCACAATTTAAAGCCTTTTGCTAAAATGGTATATAAGCTTCTGGGGCTAATTGCTACTTTGGATTCTTCATTCCTTTCTGTAAAGCCCTTGTGCACATAAAATTAAAAATATTAACAAAATCTACATGCCTTTTCTCCTGCTAATTTGTCTTTTGTCACTTTAATTCACACACAACAGAAACTGTCCTTTTAGACAGAAGAAAGGATTTTTTTGCCTTTTTCCCCCCCTCCCCTACAATTCAATAGCAAACTTGAAAAGCAGTGCTGCGTTGGAAACATTCTACTTATATTCACAAGTACACAGATCTTTGAAATTTATAATTGTTTAATTGCTAAATGGCTTTACAACTTCGTGAAATGCAAAATTCAGTCAATGATTAAAACTGGTGAAAATGTCAGAATAAAAATGTCAATTGATGTGTCATTATAAAAAGTGGGTGTAAGTTAACCAAGGATTCTTGTGTGGTTTCTTGTCACAGGTCATGATACTAACCTATCAAATATAATTCCAATGGAATACGATAATGAAAAGAAGGTAATCCCTGCCTCTGTACCAGAGCCAGCCTTAGTTTTGTGATACTAACCTAGCCAGAGAAAGGTCTTTCTCAATTTAGCCAAAAATCGGAGCCTGGAGAGCCACACTCCATCTGGTTGGAAAAACTAAAATCTTTGCTTTCTACTGAAGACTCACTGCAACAAGGTTCAAAGCAAATCATTCCTAAATCCATCAATGTACTTAGGTCCCCAAAATGCCCTACATTTAAAACCTCTGGGCCATTTCAAGCATAAATTTTAGGGGCAAAGATACTGCCAGTGAAATGTCTAAGTTGGTAGGAAAAAAAAAAAAACCCTTCCCCCAGGAATATTCTTCTGCTTCAGACTTCCTTCCCAAAAAAAAAATGGTAAAATGACAATGATTGGTCACATTAGCTTACTTGCTGTGTAACCTGTTTTAATATGTCCACTGAAATGAAACAAAAAAATGTCCTGTCTATAAGACGTTATATATTTAGGCAAAAGCACGAATCTGTTGGATTTTAAAATGCTGAGTGCTGCAAACAATCAAAACTTTTTTTCCAGAGCTTTTACTAAATATCTCATTTCACCAACATCCTCTTTGCACTTAAATAAACAAAGTATTTTCCATAAAATATATGAGAAATCATAAAGCAGTCAGAAACAAAGAATCTCAAGTCACAATATAATGATGGAGTTAGTTATTACACACAGACATACGGTGATACTGCCAAGTTTCTTAGGAAATGTAGTATCTATTGTCAGTTAAGTGAGGTAGATAACAATATTCATTACTATTCATTACTATGTAGAAAATCAAATAGAAATCTTCAAGAACATTTAAATGAAAGTGTATTTTTTGTTATTCACTAAAAGTTTTGACATCATTGAAACAATCTAATCATGTTTAGGACAAAAATAATTCTTCAACCTGGCATCTATTGCAGGACAAAGACCTAAGTCATATACAAAATGGAAAAATCAATTTTGGAAGTTAAACAAGAATGCTGGAAACTGCATAGGCCAAGTCTCCCCAGTGCTTAAGACACTGCCTGATAAATGAGATACCTAACACTAAGCATTCAGTAAATCGATCCACTAATGAACTGCAAAAGCCAGTGATCTTCCTCAAATTTCTAGTACACACCAAGGAAATTTCCTTGGTATTTTTTATTAATCTGCACAGGATTCAAACAGTTATGTTTTTCCAGCACCAATAAGACATGAAAAGGCTGGTGAAAAATCTGTGATCATTTAAAAATCTGTGGGCATAAAAACAACTGAATAATCAGGTCTGAGGAAAAAACAGTAAACGAAAGTTTGTTTTCTGTTTTGTGTATGAGATAATCGTTCGCAAAGAAAACATGCTGAATTTTGTCTTTTTAAGGAAACACCAAAGGAAACCTTAATAATAAATGTTTGGAGTACCAAACAAGAGCCTAAGCACAATGTTTAAATTACTGACCTCAAAAAATTAAATAACTTCTTAAATATCTTGGATTCTATCCCATCGTAAAAGAAAGATTTACATAGTCAAGCTTCATTTGCTCACATGAGAGTTACTCTTAAAAAAATTATTTTATCCTATAAATGAGAAAACCTCCGGCCTTCACAAAAGATTGCCACTTGCAGCCACCAGTTGTGAAAAAAACTCTGCTTGATACCTTGATGGTTATATGACCACCTCCCAAAACCCTAGGCAGCCAGTCTATTAAAGACATCCAGTGACTGAGTTCTTGTACAGACTCCTTTCTAGATTAGAGTCTCAGCTACAGTAGAATCAGAAGGAATCTGGAAAAAATCTGGGACTTTCAAAAGGGTCATTAAGAAAGCATTAACAACCTAATGTCATATCCACCAGCAAATGTGATTCACTAGCTTCTACCAAACCTTCTCCCCACTGTAGTTTTTGAATTATCTTTGTCACTTACATTTTGTACATGTGCATCATGTGTTAGAATATACATTTCTAGATATCTTTGTCTCGTAAAAGTAGAGAAACTAGATGTATTCTCAACAGTGCTTCTGAAAGTTTATTGTTCTTAAAAGTCTTACCAGATGGTACCACTTTAAAAGGTGCCATAAAAAGACATAAAATATGTCTTCTTACCAAAAGTCTGTATTCTGTTTTTTTCCAAATTGGAGAAACCCCGGTTCTCTAACAGCATAAATAAGACACTAGAAATGAAAGATTGAGAATTGCCCATCTATCTAAGAAACAGTATGTGTTCACTCTCAGTAACCAATGCATCTAACTCCCCCAGGACAGGAACTGAGAATATTAGGACACAATGGCCGAAACACACTGTATACAGACGCACAAAGCCAGTCTTCACCCTTGCTATCTGCCACCCCTGCTAATTCGGGATGACTTCAAAACAAGTAAGTGAAGACAATTCACTCTCCCTCACAGAGGCAAATAAAATGAATATGAAAATAAACAGACTGGTCTCCGAGAGTCTTCAACAACTGTATTGCCTTAAATCTTACTGAGAAACGTGGGCATAGCCCTGTGCAGTCTGGGTACCGTACTTATGCAAATAGCAGAGGGTATGGTTTTAATTTGGTTGTGACACCATAAATACTGGCATACTGAACATGTGCTTACTGCCATGAATTCTGAACTCTCTCTCTCCAGGGGCTGCTTCTGTTTTGTCCACATGCCAGAACTAAGGACTACTTGCCCATAATCTCATATGATCAGAGCTGAGAAAATCGACTTTATTTCCAAGGGAAAAAAAATACATCCTTTGAGTGATTTTTTGAAATAATGGCTTTTTCAAGATTTTTGCTTTCCAGGGGATAAATCACAGTTGTCAATCTGAAAACCCCAAAGCAAAGAAAAAGGAAAAGCAAACTGAAAATAAGAAGGCACATGAGGATAAATCTCACATTCACTAGAAAGAACAGAAGGAAGAAACAATTTAAAACAAAAATAAGTTCAAGCTATTAAAAACGGACTTCTGAGAGTCATGCTTTTCTTAAACCGATTGCAATAAATGCTACCATAAAGTTCCCTGTTGAAAAATAATTTTCCTGGAAATGGTACATTTCTTTTTCTTGTTGAGGAAATAACATTCTAAGCAGTCATCACTATAATTTTGCTAATAATGTTCTTTGTACATTCATTTTACTCAGCCTAAGCAGAAAGACTAAGAGACCTTCCAGTGTGTCCCCTTTTAGTTCCTCAAAATGAAGCCAGACATCGGTTACATCCCTTGGTTGTGAAATAAAGCATATGACCCCTTAGAGCCTATCAGTGATGACCTGTGGGACCAGATGTCAACACAACAGAACTGGCTGTTTTGGATCTAAGTGGGCTGTTTTCACTTCACTTAAAAAGATCTACCATCTAAGAAGACACTAAGCTAAAGATTATTTAACATTGTACTCTCTGACACTTGAAAATGATGGAAGAAAAGACACATACAGAACTAGAATTTAAGGTAGAACATGGTACATTCTGCAATATTCTGGGAGTTTAGGATATGCCAGACTAGAGAAACACAAAGGCTTTGTAGAGGTAACACCAGTCGGGCTGGACCTTAAATACACATAGGCTTTGAACATACAGAGTAAAGCAGGGAGGATAGTTACCTGATGGTTACCCTTCCAATCTCCCCACAGGCAGTAACTGGTCTATTGCTCATTATTTGATATCTGAACTATTGCCAGTACCTTTCAACTGGTATCTTTGTCCCTCGCTTCTCTGTATTTTACAATCATCCTGATATACTTTTTTTTCTTTTTTTGAAAGAAAAAAAACAAAAACAAACCAGAACCAAGCCTAAATCAGATCATTCAATGGACAGTTACTGATCTGTTACAGATTTAGGAATACGAAAATGGGGGGGAAAGACAGGCCACTACCTCTAGGAACTGGTGCAGAAACCATGCAACCTTCTCCCTAGAACCTTGAACATGATGTCTAAACATGCTCCTTAGTATGTCACACAGAGTCCTTCACAATCAATGAGTACTTTTTTCAATCTTATTTCCCACCAAACAGAGCTGATTTTTCAATAGACTTCGTGCTTTCTTACAAGTCTATGCCTTTCGTTTAGAACCCTTTTCCTTTCTAGAAGACTATCCTTTCAAGATCCAACTTAAGAGAAGGCCTCACGAGAAGCCGTTCGCGACCAGGAGACAGAACACCTCTGGGCTCCTTCAGCATTCTAAGCACATCTCCTATCTCTAGTGTAGGAAAAGCCACATTTGATTGTCAATATCTAGGACTCAAAAACCTGTATTTTTTGTTATCTGGTTTCAGAATGTGCCATTGTAACTAGAACACAAGGCACGTGACGTGTATGGGGTTGAACTGACTTCTGAGTTAAAAGAGTTGCAAGAGCAGAGGCATAGAGTCATCTCTGTGGTGAGCAGAGATCAGCTCTGTGCAATCTTTTTACTGGAAAGATTGAGATGAGATCACAGCAGACATTGAGAACACCCAGGCAGGCCCTTGTTACTCAAAGTTTGGTCCTCAGCCCAGCAGCAGCAGCAGCAGCATCTGGAAACTTGCTACAATGCAAATTCTCTGGCCACACCAACAACCTACAAAATCAGAACCTGCATTTGAATAAGGTCCCCAGCTCATGCACACATACGTTCAAGTTTGAGAAGCACAGGGGTGCCTGGGTGGCCCAGTCGGAATCAAGTCTGACTCTTGATTCCAGCTCAGGACATGATCTCACAGTACACGAGTTTGAGCTGATGGCATGGAGCCTCCTTGGAATTAACTCTCTCTCTCTGTCCCTCCCTCTCTCTCTCAAAATAAATAAACATAAAAAAATAAAATTTCCGAAAAAAAAGTGTGAGAAGCACTGAGTAAACACAACCAGAGCTTTACTACAGGATGGTTATTCTGCATCAGTCTCTTATTTATGATCCATCTGGGGTGGGAGGGCATGAAAGAGCCTCTTAAGGAAGAATAAGGACATTTATGCAACAGTTTAGGTGACCAGCTCCTGACCAGGGGTGATGACAGGGAAAATGCAGAAATTACAAATACAAACACAATTCCTTTACTCAAAAATAGCAATGTTTTCATTCATTAGCTTGACAATGATTCTGTGTGTGTTTAATGTACCGTATTCTACATTTTAAAGGTTTGTGAAGGAATCCCATTTAAGCAGAACAGAGACTTCGCTTGAAGTGGCATTCTCAGATTTGGAATCCTGAAAGCAAGCCCAGGTATGAGACAAAGGGAGTCCTCGAAATATACGGGTAACTGTATTCTAGAATGGATGGCCCTGAGGGGCCAACGGGATAGGTACAGGGACACCACAGCGATAGGAAGACGTTCAAGGGAACCGGCCAGGACCTGCTCTGTGAAGGTGGAATCCCTCAGACACATCACGACTCCTGCCTCCTCCCTGCCAGCTGCTTTCCCAGACAGGCTCCACTCAGCAGCAGGCCTGGGAAGGTAGTGAAGACATTGGAAGTTTTAACTTCTAAAGGCCTGGCCAATCTTATTTCTAAATCATAGGGTGTTTACATTTGAAATCACTCTCAAACTCAGTATCTCTTAAGGGTGAGTTGAAAAGCCATGTATTTTTTTTTTAATGTTTATTTATTTTTGAGAGAGAGAGAAAGACAGAGCACAAGGAGGGGAGGAGCAGAGAGAGGGAGACACAGAATACAAAGTAGGCTCCAGGCTCCGAGCTGTCAGCACAGAGCTTGAAGCAGGGCTGGAACCCACAGGCTGTGAGATCATAACCTGAGCTGAGGTTGGAGGCTTAACCGACTGAGCCACCCAGGTGCCCCTGAAAAACCATGTCTTATAGAAATATCCATGCTGGAACAGGGTAAGATTTGCCCTGCACAATAAAATTCAGAAAGAGCAAAAATAGAGTTGTATTTTTTATCAAGACTCAATCAATAGTCATGGTTATTCAACAAACCAGTTCCATGTACGTGTTGCCAATGGTTACAGGAACATAAAAGATTCCCCGTGATAGAAGCACACGCAATCCTCAGGACACAGCTTCTCTGGGGAGTGTGGAATACACACACAGAGGTATATTCTTCTCTTGAGCAAACATAGTTATAACTTGAACTCACCCCCAACAATTTTCTGTGTAGCCTTAACAGCTGTTAAAAAACAACAACAAAAACAAAAACAAAAACAAAACAAAAAAAAAAAAACACCTGTGTGCTGCTTGCAACAGATGCTTAGAGCTTCCACAGCAGAGATCCCAGAGGCCTGCAGGGGTTTCCCTCCCCCATCCTTTTATCATTTTTGAGGGCACACTTTTAAGGACATCAGCACCAGAAAGATAAAGTAAGGGGCATTATTAAAAGTGGTCTTTTGGTTTGAATGTCCATGATTGTTTTTAGATCTCTGCTGCTCTGTAACAGGTTAAAAGTCTTGACTCACCCTGGTTTGGATGCATCATTTTAACACACATTCTTCCACATGTCACTCCATTCCCCACAACTATCGTTTTCTACTACATATGATGCTAACTCCGGCCACTGCACTCTATGAATCTCTGCCTACCAGCCCTCCTCCGTCCTCCATCTCCATATGCCCAAACTGACCAAAACTTACGGGTAACTAATGCATTATCCTCTCAGTGTACTGACTGAGCCAAAACATCTATTTTTGCTATCTTGTCTCTCATATCATTGATCCTTCTACTTTAGACACCAGGCAGGACCAAAACATCACCATAGGGGTTTATCTGACACCACCACCAGGGAACCTTCCCTACAATTTCTCCTGCATCTCCTCTCACTTGGTCAAAATTTGCCTTAAGGCTCACTTCCTCCAAAATTTAATTCCTTCTTCTCTGCCAGGTATGCTCAGTTCTTTCTGCGATAATTTGACACGCTGCCCAGTGCTCTGCGGTCATTTCTCCTGTGTTCCATCAGCAACAGCACCGGCAATTTGCAGCCCAGAAATCTTATCTCTCATTACACATTTCAACCTTTTTGGTCTCCTCTGGATCCAACAAACAAGTCAAACAAACCTGTTTCTGTCCTCTTTCCTTCTCTCAATTCTGGAGCCACTTCAATACCTCCTTCCCTCCATCACTAAACTTCCCCAAAAGTCTTAAACGCTTTATGCCTAACTTCTTCATTTTAGTCCATAATGATTCTTCCTCCCCCATCCATACCCCACATTACACTGAAGGAGTTTTTTGTCCTTGTTTCTGCTTTTTTGGTCAACACTGAAAAATCACAGGCTGCTTAATTCATTGATCTTCATTTTTTGACTCTGTGCTGTATTTTACCCTGTAAGCCAATTTCTTTGATTTTTCTCTCTCCTTCCTTGGCACCCTCCTCTGTCTGCTTGAAGGCTTCTTATTCTTCTTTTAATTGTTTTTTCTCCCCGCCCCCCACCCCTCTATGTTTTCTCTCATTTCTCTCTCTTGCCTTTTTTTCCCCTTCACTGCCTCCTCTTCATGGCTCTGGGCCACAAGTGTGGAATTTCCTTTTTCTTCTGTGTTCTTCTCTTTTCAGCAACCTTTACCAGGAGTGAAGACTATACACCAGGACTCAGACTTCATCCATAATTTGGCTGCCTGAATAGCTGGTGAGACGGCCAATAATGGAGTTTACAACGAAGCACAGAGAATTTCTCTCCTAATTATTCAAACAGAAGTAATATATCAGTGTCCCTCCTTTAGTGTTTCTTATTTCTTTTTTTTAAATTTTTTTATGTTTGTTTATTTTTGAGGGGGGAAGAGAGCGTTCGCGCGAGCAAGAGCGGGGGAGGGGCAAAGAGAGAGGGAGACACAGAATCCAAAGCAGGCTCCAGGCTCTGAGCTGTCAGCATGGAGCCCCGTGTGGGACTCGAACTCACTAACCAGTAGATCATGACCTGAGCTGAAGTCGCACGCTTAACTGACTGTGCCACCCAGGAGTCCTAGTGCTTACTTCCAGTCACTTGACCACTGAATCTACTTCTGAGGTCTCAGTCTGAGCAAACCCCACTGGACTGAGTGCATGGATTTCCCAGACTCCCTTCCTTTTCATATTTACAGCAGGGTCCCATCTCCTAAAATCCACCCACCATACCTTCAATTCTGCATACACACAGCCACTCATCTTTCAAGGCACCTTTGCTCAAAATGGAAGTGTCCCCTGTCAACTCTTCTAAGTGGTTTCTAATGGCCCTGCTATAAGTAAGTTTGCTTTTCCCTCAATTCCCACCCAACACTGTATTTTATTCTGTATTACAGCTGGCTGTATGTCTTATCTCTCCATTTCACTACAAACTACCTGAAGGCAGCGACTAAGTCCAAGTCAGCATCGCATCTCTCACAATGCCTCACGGTTCCAGGCAGGTACTCGTGTCACTTTGTGGTATTCACCTCAGTGTGATTAGTTTTTATTTATGTAGTATACAACCACACGGAACTCTGCGCTACCTAAAAGAGGTAAGCGGATAACTAAGGCAAAAAGATGCGAATTGTTGTTTTTAAGGTTACACAGAATCCAATTTAAAGGCAGAGCCTCAGTTTCCCATAGACTTAAGGCCATCTAGTTCTAAGTTACTCATTAAAAAAAAGAAGAAGAAAAAAAAAATAGAAAGGAAAGAGCAAGTCACAAATTAAACAGAAACTATAATATCCACCATTGTCCCTTGTTTTTTAAGGCTTATGAACCTGGAGCAGTGATTTCCGCTGCCAAACGTCCAGCGGTAACACTTAAAAGTTGCCAGTATGGTATGATGCCATCAGTTTTTAAAACTTAGAAAGGCTCATTGATTTTTACTGAGGTTTGTTACACAATCTACTTCCTTTAAGGCCAAGTGAGCCAACCCTGATTGAGAGAAGTTGCAGAATGAACAACTGTTATGGTATCAACACAGAAATTATTTCGTTTCCTTTCCTCACTTCAATTTCCAAATTTACTGCTGGCTGCCACCGCCACTAGTCATCACCACCGATGCACAGCACCACACATTCTTATATTCCCGCCCGCCCTCCTCCCGCTGTTGGGAGGCTCTGGCACAACCCTCGTACCCATTTCAGAGATGGTAAATAAATACCCTAATGTGATAAAATGGCTCTCTAAAGCGAGACAACTTGGGAGTGGCTCTTTTTTTTTTAACCTATGTCTCAAGTAAGACAAATGAATGTCACGGTAGGTGGGTTATAATAGCGGTTTTATTACAAGATTGGCAGAGTTACAATAATTGTAAATCATAACTGTTGTTGGATTTCTACTTTACATAGTCGTAGTTATGAGTCTGCTCTTGTAAGCCAGCACAATTATTTTACAATTAGTTTAGACATGTCTGAGCCCAGGAGGAAAATTTCAATTTCAATCATCTTATTTTCCTTGAACAGAACCCAGTGCTACCAAAAATCAGGTCAATTCACAACTTTTCACACATGCGTTTCTAAGCACTTTCCGAAGCCGAACAAACTTATACATGCAAATGCTCAAAACCTTGAGTATGTTTTCAAACTACAGTCTAAAAGAGCAATAAAGGGATTCCATGCACTAAAGAAAAACAAATAAACAAACAAAAAATAAGTTTGGAACCTCACTTTCAGAACAGAACATGGTCACGATCCTATAAAGCCTCATGCACACCCCTGAATTTGGATTGCAAATCTATCACTTAAAACATCTAGTAAATGACCCAATTTGTTTACATGGCCCTGTACCTTTTTACGGCCCTTCCATAAAGAAGTTATTACATCCATTCCCTTTATTTTGTTTAAGAGTGTTTGAATGAGCCCCAGAACCACAAGCCAGTTAAACAAGCTCTCCTTGGATGGACGTGGTCTCATATAATTCGCCACTACCGGGGAAATTTTCAAAACAATGTTTGTAATTTGGAAACACCACACATTCCCATACACCAAAAGTATTTCCTGTGCTTTCTGCAGTTTGAAATGTTCACCAGATATATTAAAGAAGTCCTATTTTTTTTTCATTTTTCCAAGTAAAAGTGTGGCATTTGCACTTCTTCCAGAAGATTTGCACCTCTGAGTGTTTTGCTCTGGTAGGCTGGTCATTCAGAAATGACTGTAAAGGAAGATGGCAAGGGAAATGTGAAATCCATACACTCTAATTGATTTCCTAGGATGTATATGTGATTTCTAAAAGGAAACCATTTTAAAGCAGTTAGTTTAATGGGGTACCCAACTGATGCTATTAAAAGTTATCAGTGCATATTAAAGATAAATTTTATAGCATGAAAGAAAAGCCTTTTTTAAAAAAAAATCAACACAGAGATCATTTGATTCCTAATTTTACATTCTTATTCTTGATTCTAAACCTCAAGCCTGCTAATATTCCCATGAAAACAGATTAAAACGACTTTTTCAAGGTTTAGCATTCATCATTTAGGTATCTAGACTCTGTCAACATCTCTCAATATCTGAGGTGAGTTTTGCCCTGGGAAACACCTACTGTTTTCAGACTGTTGATTTTTCTAGAAACAGTTAAACCATTTTGACTGCAGTGAGCAACACAAAGTAAAGACAGAGCTGAGTCCATCATATATATCTCCAATATACATAGAACTGCATCTGAAACCATAAAAACATAGGTTTTTTGTTTTTTGTAAAGGCAATTCATTTTCATGTAGATCTCCAGAAAGAGAGTGTACTTCTGTTTATAAATAAAAGTAAAGTCCCTAACAAAATGCATCCGTACAGAGATAGTGCTACTTACTGAATAGGAAGCATCCCCAGTACCTTTTATTACCTACAACATAAACCTATTTCCAGTGTAAGAAATCTGCCTCCAGCACATCCCATCTCTGGCTCTGTATGTGCAGATCAATACTTTTCATACTTAAACTAACCAATTTTTTTCTCGTTTTATAGTGTTTACATATCCAAAAATCACTATGAGAAATACAGCTGAATCCGATCTGTCCTTTGAATGGATATTTCGACTGTAAATCTCACTCTTGCAAGAAGAAGTCTTTAGTATGTACTTCCACAGAGCAATCTGAAAATGTTAGAAGCTACTGTGTTTTCCTGTGTTCCTACACAACGTGCACATCTCAGGCTTACCTCTCAGACTTAAAGTATGATAAATCAGAAATGAACATTAAAGGTTCCCCTTATTTCCAGACCCAGTAAGAGATTTCCAGGAAAGAAGTGAATATTTCATTCTACTCATTTTGTTCACATCTTAATCACATTTTAAGCACATGTTCTTTCTTAGCACACTGATTTTAAATATCGCCTGATGCCATAGAAAAAGAAATTATAATGTTTTAATGACTCCCAATTTGCATTTCTAATCACCTCAGACTATGAATGTGAGAGTGGCAGTATGGGAAACAAGCTGTGATTTATTCCTTAGTGGGAAAAAAAAGGATAAGTAATACGAGTCTTTAAAAGACAGATGTCCTTATAAATACCCAGCAGAAGTTACCGCCAGAAACAACATGAGATAAGTACCACGTAAGTCCAACTTCTGTTGTGAATGGTTTCTGATCTCTGTAGTGACTCAAAAGGCAGGTGCAATGCCCAGCTGGGCATATTTAAGCGCGGAAGCATATCTCCATCTTGCAAACACTGTAAAGCCTAAAATAGTATCTACTCACAAACGAGGCTTTCCTAGAATGCAAATAGCATAGCTTCAAAAAAATGGCATGGCATCTAGAAAGCACATCCACCAAGATAACTCATTCTTGTCAAGTCCTCAACTATCACAAAATATTTCTAGCATTGTATACAAGGGACCAGAAGGAACCTCAGTAGAGAAATGATGCAGCTTCCCAAGATACAGTAGACTCACAGGAATTAATTTTCTGCAAAACTTGAAAGCCTTTCCCTGAAAAGCGTTAAGGCTGTTTTCTTTGCTTCTGGAAACATAATAGCTTCATTACACTAACTCGGTGTGCTGGAAGATGCCTTCCTTTTACCACAATCTCCGGATCCCTCACCCAGCCTCATTCCGCATGCCATCCATTTTGTGAATGAAGTGTGAAAATAGCTCTTTGTTTACAGAAAGAAGGCAATAGAGAGTAGTGTGGACACAGGCTTAGCTTATTGGGGTGTAACGAAGGCTGTACAGCCTGCCCTTCCAACCAACTCCAAACATCCAAAGGTGCCTAATGATGGGGAGAAAGTTCCACCAAGCAGCAGCCAGCTATGCACGCCAAAGCAGAACTCTGCTACTCTACGTCTGCTTAGAAAGTGACTGAAAATAACTAACCCTGAAATGGTGAGACCACCTTTTCTTTTAAGCGGTTTGTTTGGTGCAAACTCTGCAGGAAGTTCACACTGCAAACAGCATCAGGGCCTTTGAATGCATCCATCCGGAACACCTTTGCACTTTTTGCTTGCCTCTACTCATATTCAACACTAGATTCTTCCTGCCTCCCACACATGATATGCCTTCTCAGGCCTGTATTCTTTTGCAGAGGCTGTTCCCTCCACCTAGAATGTTTTCCCAGACCCCCTTCAACGTATGTGACCTTGCCCGAGGGAACTTTTCTCCCTGCACTTCTCTTCCAGGCACAATCAACCGATTCGTCAATCAATGGAGGATTTTTAAAGTGAAATAAAGCATTCTGTGTTCCCATAGCACGTGGAGCACAGCACTACTGGACCGTGTGATAAATGAAGGACGTGTCATCCTTCTTGGACGGAGCTCCTCAAGGGCAGAACTGCATCTTATTCTTTGTGTACCCAGCACCTAGTGCAGAGCTTAGCCAAGAGCAGATGCTTATAAATATGTGCTGAATAAAAACAATGTTCTAATAAAACATTAGACCATTTAACTCATGAAGGAAGAAGCATGTGACTCAGAGTCCTGGGCTTGGAGTCAGACCTGGGTGCAAACATTTACCAGCTATGACCCCTTGGCTAGGCTACTTGGCTAGTGAAACCTTGGTGTTTTCCTCATACCCCATGGGGAGGTCATAAAGATAAGCTGTCTACTGTCTACAAACATTGAGCCCAAATGTGGCAACTAACAGGCACTCATAGGGTGTCATTATTAAGCATTACAAAACCAGAGACACACTGGTAGATTTTTTGACCCATCTACCCACCCATAAAAAATGCATCCAAATACCTGCCCTTCCTGTGTCTCTCCTGAGAGCTCTTACTATGGTCTTATCAGAACACAGTGCACATAGTAACAATGAAAATCTATATCCTTGCCTTTACCATCAATGTGCTTCGTGCTGTTTGGGAATGTTTGTGTCCCTCCATTCTCCACTCCCTGCAACAACCTAATACACACCCCATTTGATTGAAAAATGGCTCAACTACCATCTGATACGGTAAAAGCCAAGTACAAAAAAATCTTTAGCTTGAAAGTAAAAGAGTAATTAAGCCTAACACCAAGAAAGCATAATTAGTGAAGCCATTCTGGCAAAGATGGTGTGGCTTAGACAAAAGTCAAATATCCAGGGAGGAAGTTGTTCAGTCACAAGGGGATTGGCAGTAACTGCTTGAAGATGGCAAATGAAATCTAAAGTGAAGTCAGATAACAGAATTGGCTCAGCTCGATTTAAAATGTATTCTCGTACTTGTTGGGATGAGCACTGGGTGTTATATGGAAACCAACTTGACAATAAACTATAATTTTTTAAAAAGTACAAAAATAAATAAATAGATAGATAGATAGATAAAATGTATTCTCATGAAGTAAAAGACAAAATGGGATAATACTACCCAAAAAAATCACTCTTAATAACTTGACTGTAATGATAAATGTAATTAGTGTAACTCCTCTTTATAATTTTTAGCTCCTTTTGTTCTTAGATTTAGAAATTTTACAGACAAAATTTTGGTCATTTAATCCTATTTTAGGCAAGCCATTCAGATCCACACCTATGAATTTATTTCCTGACGTTCCTGACATTCAAGAGAAATTTGAACCTTGGAATAGAATATTCTATATATTATAATATAAATAAAAATAAGGTCACTCATTAAATTCATTCAAAAGAATAACAGGTTGTGCTTTCTAGAGCCTGCTAAGCTCTGCTTATTTACTCATTCCCATGGTACTTGTATCAGTGAGACATCCTGCTAAATGAAATGCTCAAAATTATTGTTTAAAAAAAAACCTCCCTTGTGGAATCAAGTATTGAAATGTCAACCATCCTCTTCATCATCAATTAAGAAACCAAAATATTGAAATAAACATCCTAACACACTGGCTTAAAATAAAGTCTCGAGGTGGAATAGTAACAATTCTAAACGTAGTATTTCAAGTTATTTGCCAAACTGTCAGATTTCTACCCCAACAGAAATACTGTACTATATATTAGCCAGAGTATCTGTTATGTTTAATTAATGTGGTTATTTTCAGATTGTTTTCTTTAGTGTTCTTATAAGCTGTGTTTCAGGACCATGGGTGTTCCATCTTCCTTCACAACCCACAAAGCATGCAACCCCCTAAAGTAATAAAGAATGGCTTTTACACAAAGCATCAGAATGTTAAAATGAGAATCCCATTTGCCCAGTTGGTTCTTTAAAGAAGGACAAATATATCACCACATTAGCAGTTTAATACTGTTGCACTCAACAGTGAGCTTGACGACGACACTTCAGCTCACCAGGTCTCACTTTACACATAGGTGAGGAGAGCCTCTTGGGATCCTTCTAGTCCTAACATTCCACACACCATATTTATTGCTGATGTCCAACCTGTGCAACTTATCTGTAAGTTATAAGCAGAGGATGGAAAGCATACCGCTTTTTTGAAGCATGTCAAGCATCTAAAATTTACCATTATTCAGATCCTCAGTCCATATCACAACACCCCATTTTTGGAAAACACAGAGAAGAGGAATGCACAGAAATGGCACTTTTAAGAAAGTTACTAGCACCAGTTCTAGGAAACCTACCCACTTGCTTGGTACATGCTCAGCTGGTAATATGATGTATTTACCAAGATTACAAAGTAGTACCCTGATTGGCATAACCCATCACAACCAATAAATAAACTTATCTTCCTATGAAAAATGTAAAACAATGTAGAAGTTCCAGGACCAAAAAGACAGCTTCAAAGATGGCCTACTATCATAGCCAACACTGTAGTCTTACTCTAATAAGACACTACATCCAGAACCATCCAACAAATATTTATTGAGCACATACTGTATACAACCCCCTATTCCAGATGCTAAAACTCCAAGCTCCTGAAGAGAGCAAGTTAGACAAGGTCCATACTCTCAGGGAACTCATGTATTCCGGGGGTGGTGGCTGGGTTACGCTGACAACTACTTAATTAATTAATAACAAGAAGAGTATCAAAAAGTGATAATAAGCACTATGCAGTTAGTTAACCTTGTTGTGATCGTGAGCTGACTCAGTATGACTTAATATGAATTAGCTGACTAACTCATATTAAGTGGTCAGGAAAAGATCTCCCTGAAAAAGTGATCCATTTAATTCAGATGACAGTTGGATGCTACCTATCACACACACCTGATCAGTGCTGCCCACAGAATCAAGAACAGCCAACTGAGGACTGCAGTCCCATGCCACTGTAGGCTTTGTCCCTATGCCTCATCTCACTTCCCAGGTCCCAACCCCTGGTGAGGTACAACAAAAGAAGCTGCAAGAAAGAGGTTTAAAAAAGGCCATATCCTTTCCTTTACTCGAGGTCCTTCAAGCCTCAGCCTGGCCTCAGTTGCCAGGCAGAGAGGAGAAGAGAGAGGAGTTGGAACTTCAATATGACTGAAATTGTCAGTAGCTAAAGTGTGAAAATGTGTAATAATGTGGCAGGGACAGTGATCAATCAGGAAGGAGGCCAACAGGGTTGAAAAAGTATCCTAGAGTTCCTGAAATATGTCAAATACTAACCTTGTAGTTTTTGATTCATAGATGGTCAGTTTGTCCTAAAAGAGTAGCACTGGCTCCTTCCCAACCCATTAGGAATATTTCAATATTTTAACAATCTGTGTGGTAGTACTAGTGCATACCAAGTAAAAATCAACCACTAGAAGTGTCATTAGGAAATAAGAAAGATATTTACATACACACACACAAACACACACACACACACACACACACACACACACACACATCACAGTTGGTGGAGGTGGTAGAGAAAAATACGACAGAGAGACTGTTTTATATAGGAGTTATATAGAAATTATACAACCTTGTATAGAGATATTCTGGCTACCTGTGGTACTTCCAAATAAAATCAGAAACATCAAAACTAGACCTAGTAAATAAAGGGACTTTTATGACTTCTACCACTTTAGTTAACACCAATAGAAACCTATGGGGAAAATTTTAGCAATTTTGGAAACATTTTTTTATGGGGGCAGGGGAGTATGCACATTATGAATGCAAATGCACTGACTCAATTATTATTTACTTAACACTCATCACATTATGATTAGAATTCTATTTCTACAAAGAGTGTGCAAGTTTGTAGCTAAAGCAGAATTTTAGCACTATAAAGGTTGAAAAAACATGAAGTGGAAAAGAATATAAAGAAGATCTATTAAAAATAAGTGTCAGGAAGGATTAAATAAGAATGGACAAAGCTAAGATTTTGGTGTCCAAGATAGAGCTCCCTAAAACGCCACCACTGGGGAACATTTAGGGTCAGATCCTGGTGTCTATTCACAACTACCTAAAGCATCCTACAGACCTGGTCACCTTTTAGAGGTAAATATAAAATAGATTAAATGTAAAAGATAACAGTTGGTAGGAGGGAAATGTTACCAAAAAAACAGAATGGGACTTTCTTTGTCACCTATTGTGAAAAACAATATTCATCATTACATAATGACACTTTACTTCTTCAACTTCCTCAACAGTCTTAAACAGAGCAGAGAACAAGGAGGAAGTTCTCTTTAAAAAAAAAGCCTCTGAACAAGAAAAATGTCACAAAGGTCATGCACTACAACTTATAGACTAACTCACAGGAAGTCCCTTTAGCACTCAGTCAGTGCTTATTTTATCTTGGACACCATTCTAGGGATTGTGATTATTTTCAGCAAAACAGAACTTTGAAGGGTACCCTTAAAAGGGTAGAGGCAGTGGACACAGCTTTGTTAGACACAGGTACATGGCAGGAGGAGGAGGAGCAAGCTGGCATTAAAAAAGAGAGAGGGAGACAGAGAAGCCGTAGCACAAGATACATGTACTCAGATAGGCATCACTAGACAACCACTTGTCCACAAAGTAAATGGCCCCACAGGCCACAAAAGTTCTTGAGGAAACAAGCACATACAATAAATGATTTTCATAGGGATATCCCTAACTAACAGAGGCATATTCCAAATCTACACTCAAAACAGTTAAAGAAAATGAGAACAATAAGCACGTTTCAGGTCTATGGGTGAATTAAAATCACTTACCAATGCCACAAAGTGGGTGAGGTCTTACTCCATCAACAACTTTGTGATTGGTGTCTATTTGGGCTATACGCTATAGGGAAAGTAAGCTTTGGTTCTGTTCATTTTGGGATGTATATGGTTCCTTCTGCTACAACTCAGGAGCACCATCCCATAACTTGTCAGTTTCACAGTAGGTATTCTCCTCTAAGTGAGTGCATACAGATATTAGCAATGTTTCCTGTGGTCATTCAAGAAGTATAGGCCAGGAACCCTATATAAGTCAGTATTCTTCTTATCTTTTATCTCCGTCTTTAAGTTACATCTGGAGACCCTTGGTTTTTACGTGAGACTTCAGGGGTAGAAGTCAGGTTCAACATGAAGGACACAAAGGTAACTCATAATACTGGAGGATAATACTATTCTCACAGCAAACTGGCAAGAATTGCAAATAGCATTAAGTCAAACGCCAGGTAACTAATAATAACAGGGTAAATGACACTGATCCCTTAAAAATAATTTTGAGGCACCTCCATATGATCCAATCTAAATCTAAATATCTAGCATTGGCTATAGCAATCAATTTCCATTTATTTATAACACCTCTTGGGACACCAAGTCAATACTGAAATGAGGCAGTCCTGGGGATCTGACTGTGTCAACAGTTGAGACTTTAGAATACTGGAGAAAAGACATTATCATTGGGGAAAGGTCTTTGAAAGCAAGAATGAGTTCCTATAGTCATAATAAATAGATCAATTTGGACATTGAGATTTAGACCTTTTGTGAAGACCTTTCACAAAATGATGCAAAGCACCCAATAGACCAATGACATTTCTATGTGGCATCTCCAGAAGGGTCTGTACTTCCAGAACTGGGCAATCGTCAAAATTGAGAATACCAAGAGGGCAATCAAAAATCAATCATAACTCACTATGAGGGTAAAAAAATACCCACATAAGGGAACGGAAAATTTGAAACCCCAAAGAAGAAGAAGGAGGAGAAAGTTCCAGCAAATGTATTCACATATAGAGCTTCTTTGGCACCTACCTGTTATCCTCAAATCTTGGAACCTTGAAGCATAGAATCAACCTGACCATGTGCAGGAAAATAGCTCTATATTGCCCCCTAGTGCTGGATAGTCCCACTTCTCCTCAGGCTAAAAAACTACAAGGTGAGTAGTTCCCCTACCTCTAGTTATTTCCTGTTGCCAACCCTCCCAAGAGCTAAACATAGCCCAATCCTCTACCCACAGATTAGGAAACAGCCAGGCTATTTTTAGCATCATGCAACTTAGGAATGGAAATGGCCCAGCCTCTGAAGGCAACAGAATGTGTGTGGCCTGGCTTAATGAACTCACCTCTCTTGAGGGTGTGAACCTACTCAGTAAAGTGGCCAATGACCACATGAGAGCTCTGGGCCCCATTACAAAGTGATGATGGTAGGTGGATCAGGAGAAAGAATGACAATCAGAGGCACAAGTCACAAAGGGAATCAGGAAGATGACAGATGCCAGGATAGGCTTGATAAAACAGAAGCAGAAGGAGAAATAATAATGGCACAGGAACAATAAAAAAATAGAAGACAGAAGCCAGGAATATTGTGCACTGTCAATGTGGAGAAGTTTGTCTAGTAACAAACAATATTTTGAACTGGACATTTATTTTACATGAAAAAGAACAAAGGTTGGTCTGATCTGTTTCCTGCCAGGGTACAGCTGGTGCTGGGGCTCCTTTGATCACTTTCCCCCAGTCCTCAGCAGCTCCTGTGATTAGAGATAGATCCCTAGGCTGCCCTTTGATCAGCAGCTCCAGCAGCCTGCAGGTGCCATGTGCCATCACATTAGCAAGTTGTAAGAAGCAACTACATTAACATTGGCTGATAAATGTGATAATGTATATTTACTGCACATACAGCAAATACCAAACAATGTCTACAAAAGCCCCAGGAATTCTTATTTAATCCACCTCTGTACTCTAAAACTTTCTGTGCTTTCTTAGAGATGAACACTTCAGAGAGTTTAAATTCAAAGTTGAAGTTTTAAAACACCCCCATACATAAAGAAAAAGTTACTGTGACTTAAAAATACAGCACACATGATGCTGATTTTCTAGGTATGCTGCTTGCGTTCATTTCGCCTGGTTAATAAAGTGACAGCATCCTTGCACTCTGAACTGATGGCATACAAAGCAGTAAAAACATGTACATTTCTTTTCAAATAACATTAAGAGCCACCACTTGTAAACAGGGTATTTAATATTCTAATTTTAGACAGCCTACATTAACATTGTGGTTTCATGTGCAGTATAAAATTTCTATTTACAAAGTATTCTCGAAAATGACTTCATAATGGTAGATCAAGAGAAAAAGAGTTTAGAAATTGAATGATGTAAATCATATGGGGTTCAGAGGCTAAGCAAATTACACACCCTGAAGCTGCCCTGGCTTTATGAAAGGAGCCTTTCTCCAGCTCTGCGCAATCCCAGCCCAAGGGAACTTGCATCTGAGAGTTTTCTAAACATTTCAGGTACACTTGAAAGCTGAAAGTAATTCTCATTTCCTATGCAGGATTAAGTCGTTTCCAGCACACACAAAATAGCAGTCATTCACCAACACATATAAAAACACACACCAGAAAGGTAAGGACTTCAGAGTACAAAGGCACTTTTTAAAAAAATAGAGCGCAAGAGAAATACATTTTTTAACTCTCCCCAAAAACGTCCACACCGCCTCTTGACCTCCGTATTTCCTACCTGCTTACTGATTAATTGATGCCTTTCCACTTTGAGTGCTTCAATTAATGCGGCTGATAGATTTCCTCAAACACCCACCTCCCCATGAAAAAGAAAAGCGGAGTTAAAAGTCAAACATGCCTAGACTCATTCATTTTGGATTCATTTTTTAGAGGCCGTTCTTGAATGTATAACTTTGGCAATGAAAGGTTCTGCAAAGTGCGTTTGAACTGACGTTCACAATCGCTCCCAGAATGTCCCCTCCAACTGAGCCAGCAGTGGCACTCACGTTGCCCTGTTACAGCTCTGTGGCAGCTCCCGAAGCTGCAAACTGCACGTAACCTCCTAAAGTCCATGCCAATGAACGCAGCGCGCGTTTGCATGGACAGAAAGACGATTATACCCTCGCAGGCTGGTGTACATCACACACTAATGCACAATGCCAACGTAACACACACCGCGAGAAACAAGAAGGGGGCGAAAGGGGGAAAAGACTCACCGTTCTGTTCCTTGTTGCTGGAGTACTGGAATTTACTACTCAGGTTGGACTCAGCCTGAGTCCCGTGTCTCTGGCCGGCCAGGGCAGATGTCAGCAGGAGAAGCCCGAAGAGGAGCATTTGGCTGACTGGGGCGAGAACTCACTCACGGCGGGCACTTTGGAAGCAGCTACTCCTGAGTCTCTTTCACCACCGCCAGGGGAAGGCTGCACTGGGGTGGAAGCGCCGAGCCTGCTCTGGCAGCAGAGAATCGCAGGGTAGTTTCCACATAATCCCATCCAAAACTTTTTCCTAGAGTCCTCTTCTGTGTCTCCAGTTTTTGAAAAGGATCAAAGCAAAACCTGGACCTGAACCAGTTTCCCAAGGTTTAAACAAATCCTGAACTGTGCCGAAGTGGTGGGGGTGGGGGTGAAGGCGAGGGAGGAAAGAGGGGGTGGGGACGCGGGGGAGCCGGGGGAGAGGCGAGAAGTCGCCAGCAAGTTGCTGGGAGCACCTGTCAGTTCGGGGGACAGGATATAGGCGAAAACTCAAGGGTCGCGCCAAGCCAGCCCCAAGTCGGCGGCGAGCAGTTTCTGATCAATAACAAAGCTGCCAATAGATGCGCTCTCCGGGCGCCCCTCTCCCCCGCCCCACCCCCACCCCCGAAGGGGGAGGGGGAAGAAACAAGGCTAGGGCGCCGCGGCGGGTCCCGGGGGCCGCGGAGCCGGAGCGAAGCCGGGGGGGCTCCGGGCCGAGGCCGCCCCGGGCGCTGGCGGGGGGAGGCCGCTGGGCTCCCGCTCCCCAGCCGGGCGCGCAGCCCGCACCAGGTCCCGACCGCCGCAGCAGCACGGATCCCGGCACCTGGCTGGAGTTTTCCGCGACCAAAGTTCACCTTGTTTGGGTGCGTCCCCTGATCCTCGAAGCCAAGGGAAATTCGGCAGCTCGGGGTCACCGCGGGGCTCCAGTCGTACCCGGTCCCCTCCCCCCACGCCTTGGGCTCCGCGCAAACCTCCGGGCTCCGCGCGGCGTCTCGGCACCGGGTAGAGAGCGAAGGCCGGCAGCCCAAGGCTCCGGCTTGTCCCCTCCCCTTCTCTACCTTCCCCCAGCCGGCGGCAGTCGGGAGGAGGGGGCCGTGGGCAGAGCCCGGGCGGAGCGCGCGGCTGGCGAGCGGGGGAGGCTGAGCCGCTCTCCCGCGGGCGGCCGCAGGGGCGGGCGAGGGTCGGCGCCTCCGGGAGGGGCAGCCCCGGGCCGCGTCCGCTCGCGCCGACTCGGGCCGCCAACTGGCGGTCCAACAGGTGCTGGCGCAGACAGGGGGTGCTGCGGGGCTCTCTGCAGACGGGACCTAAACGGCCCCGGCGAGGAATGCAGCCGGAGCGGCCCCTGGTTTCCTTCCCCCAGGACACCCCTAGCCCCAAATAAACAGCAAGATGGGTGGCGAAGGGTACTGCAAACGCAAAACTGAGTGAAGAACTTCCTGCAACTCTCCCTCGTCCCCCGCCCCCCGCCGTCGTGACTCGTCATTGATTTCTGAGGGGATCCCCATTACTAAAGACTTGGCCAGAGTTTCTGGACCATAGGAAGAAGGAAAATTGGATTTCAAAGATTTCCCTTCAGTTTCCAGCTCTCTGAAGCGGGATGGAGAGAACAAAAGTAAAGACAAACAGCCAGCATATTAACAGCAACATTCATTCATTTCGCAAACAGTGTTATTTGTTGAATGCCTACTGTGTCAGGCACTGTTCTAGGAGCTGGGGCGGTAGCAGTGAAAACACAAGAAAGTCTCTGTTCTCGGGAAGCTCGCATAGTAGTTGAACTGCATTAAATTAATATCAAGTCGGCAAGCAAATGATCAGAAATAGCACCCCACCTTTGGTTCAGTTAAGTCCACGCAAACAATTCGGCCTGGTATGGTTTTCCACTGGGGGCTGGAAGAAAGGATATACCCTTAAGGTATATGCTGAAATACGGGTGGAGTCTCAAAGGCCTGTGTTTTCAGGAGACCCTTCATGTCCTTTGCAAGGCCATCTACTGAGTATGGAGGAGAGCTGCCCTTTAAAAGGATCCAGGGATGCTTGGGGAAGGCACAGTCACCTATAGGACCAAACCAGGAGCTGACCTTCCTCAGTCATGCTGAAATGGCCAAGCCCTCTCCTGTCTTCCTACACCCACTGAGACCAACCAACCTTGACCTCTCTGCAATACCTGGTCCTCTTCTTTTTTCCTCTTAAAATTCTAATAAGCTCAGTTCCTCTTTACTCACCTATCCCATCGATTCTTATTTCTTCACCACTTCTGTCTTCACAATACAGGATACCGAAGCAAATAAACAAAGCCCATTCTCTGACTTTAAAGAATTCTCACGTTAGCAGACACGTGAGGCCTGTAATTTTATGCCATTCACAAGCTCCTCAACACCAGCGTGAATCCATATTTGCATGATAAATGTGTTCCAAAACTATTTTGTAGATGTGTAAGGAAGAGGGGAGGATGTTCCCAATTTTAATAACATAATTAGACCTGTTATATGAAAGACATGCTTTATGAGTGTATTTTAATCTATTTGTAATAAAACTAATGACTCCCCAGTTTTTCTAATTTTGTAAGTTTAATTTTCTAATCAGGATTTTTTTAAATAAGGCTGTTAAATGTCCCTATAGCTAACATTTCTTGACCACCCACTTAGAGGGTATGTGTGTGTGTGTGTGTGTGTGTGTGTGTGTGTATGTGTGTGTGTGTGTGTGTGTGTGTCTGTGTCTGTGTCTGCAGATTTAATCCATTTGCTCTCATGAGATTATAAGGGTGATGACTACTCTTTATTTTGTATCATTTCATATTGGCTAGAACAGTGCCTGGCTCAGGGGGATAATAAATAAACAGTCTTGACTGACTGACAGGTTTCTTTATTGGAGTCACTTACATTCTCCCTGGAATTTCAGCATGAAGGTTGTATTTGAAAAGTTACAGATGATCTAGAATAATACTCTACCTCTGCGTTTCACCTCTTCCATATTCTACAGATTGATTTGACAATCACCTTATAAATAAAGCCAGCCAGGTGCTCCTGCATGACCCCTAGACAAAATCACGTTCACAATGCCTGGTTTCCTTTCAATGTACTTGCACTGTTGTTTCTTGTACTGCCCTTGCCCTTGGCATAGTTGATTCTTTTAACACTTTATCTTCTGCCTGTCTTCCTGCTCCATTTTGCTTATAAACCTTTCCTAGAAAAGTGAGGTCCTTGCATTGAAAGTCAATTTTATGTAATCCAGAGTCTGCACAATTACTAAACAATATATTTTGAATGAATATGGCTTTGTTTTGGCCTAAGGCATTTTCCTTGAGGAAAGGCATCTGTTCCGCCAACCAAGAAAAAATAATTGCAAACATTCTTTGTGGTTTTCATGTTTTCTTAAACCTTAGGAAGGAGTGCCCATTCAGGCTGAATGCATGAACACTGTTACCTACAAATTCCTGTTGAAGAACATGGTAGAGTGTACTTGGTTATTAACAGTGATAATTTGGGGGAGGGAGGGTGGGTGTCACTATTAATTTTTTTAAGTGAAATAAGATTTAAAGCCAATCACTCATGTAGCTAGTCATATAACGCCCAGGAGGGCAAGAGCCATAGGGACATACTTTTGCCTCAGAAAATCAAATATTACAAGTTTTCTTGCTCTCTCTTCTTCTGATTCAGTCTACACACACACACGCACACACACACACTCACATACACACACACACATAGGTATATGTACAAAATTATTTTAATACTTTTCCGAGAACTCTAACTTTCCAGCATTTTAGTGGCAGATAATTGAGCATGAGTTTCTGAAGTTCGGAAAGTTCTGATCTACCTATATGCCCACTATGTTTCCAGAATGACTAACTTGCAACACTTACATATGCATTTAAATGAGACCAGGGGTGGAGGTATCATTAGTAAGGAAGTAAATGCCCACAGATCACAGCAGAAATAAAGATTGTTCTATGGTATTTTGTTATTTTTTTTGAGTGAGAGAGAGAGAGAGAGAGAGAGAACCAGAAGGAGAAAAGGGCAGAGAGAGAGATTGAGATTGTTAAGCAGGCTCCATGCTCAGCATAAAGCCTGACTCAGGACTTGATCCCTGAGATCAGGGATCTCATGACCCTGGGATCATGACCTGAGCCAAAACCAAGAGTTGGATGCTCAAATGACTGAGCCACTTGGTCACCCCAAGAGTGTTCTAGAAAAAAATATATACAGTAGTCTCTCCTAGAGAGCCTTTTCTCTCTCCGCTCTTGCCAACTACCCCATCTTGAGGAATGTATGACTTTGCTCTAGATAGCTAGGATATATTAATACTCTGCTTTTCCAAACTAAAAATTATAAAACACACTGTTGATTAAATTTTACTTTTAGATAAGTCACCCTTTACCTCCCCTTTACCTCTGAGAAAGACCTGCTCACCGTGGCAAATGTTAGAGGGTGAGCTAAGGCCCTGCATCTTTAAATTTTTACTTTTCTGGGGAAGGGAGTTGGGAAGTAGGAAGTTAGAGGTATGTGGCCAAGGAAACAGGTGATAAGAACTGTCCTGTAGATGACCCTCTGTGGCTTTCCCCATTGAAGTAAAGCTGCAGTTTCCTTTTTGAAATCATAGTTGAGTATGCCAAGATACTTTTCAAAATCTCAGAAGGGCTTGTCTGACACAGAATTCAGAGGGAGTAAGTAGCCAGAAACAGCCCCAAAGAAAGAAGAGCCCTGGAAACCTTTGAACCACCACAACAAAAGATCATTTCACCAGAATATGGGACACCAGGGACTTAGTCTGGCTTTACCATTACCAAACAGTACAACCTCGATCTACAAATCCTCTCCGTCCCTTTTCTTTACATGAGAAATCTACACCAGATTCTGTCTCAATCCTCTTACTATTTTAGAATTCTCTGATTCTCTGAGCTATTTGAGATAATGATAGCAAAACTTTTTTAAACTTAATTGTACTTCTGCGGTAATACATGACTAAGACAACAGTTTCTTAGCCTCAACTCCAAAGATGTCTCGGTAGCTGGCAAGAGATGACAAAAAACGTTCTTCTCCCTCAACTTGTCCAGTCAGGGTAGACCTCTTTCATCTGTTATTATTACAGTTTGGAAAGACAAGCTCTAGTGATAAACAAAAAGAGAAGGAATAAAAAAGAGTTTGAAAATCACTGACTAATGCAGGTATCAAGAATTGGATTGAATTCAAGAAAACTAAATAAATTATATGTAGGTATCCACATTTGACTTTTTAATATTTGGTTGGAGTGATGATAACAGTATGAAAAGAGGCAGAGTGTGGTTTCAAAGTAAAGAAAAATAGCACATGAGTGAGTTGTAAATAATAAGGAAATAATATCAGTATTAGCCAAGAACAGATGGCCAATCTCCTACTGACTGTTCTGTAGAGTCAGTGAGAATGTGAAACAACCCTGAGAGCAAGGGGCATCCCCGAAACATGTGGGCAACAAACCAAACACTGTGTTTGGTCATATCCTCCACTCAATAAGATGCCATTTTTCTCTCCCTGGAAATCATGTGTAGGATATGAAGGCTGCTGTCCACATTGTGACAAATCATAGGAAAGAGGTCATGGCCCAGTTACAGATCCTCCTTTCTCAGATAGTGACCCTCTTATTTCAAAGGTCATGGGAGAACCCTTGCACTTTGTGATCATTGTTTCAAATGGAGACCTTCCCTTGGCGACTCGCCTTGGCAGAAGAGGTGGATAGCCTCGGTACACTACTTAATGAACATTTTATAAGTTTCATTGGTTAGTAGAAAAGAAAATGTGGCTTAACTCATCTAATATTAAAAGTATCCTGAATTGCTTCTAAAGCTCAAGATAGCGCAAAAGATTTTCTTACTCATTTCTATTATGAATATCACTATTTGCTCTATACGATCTTTATAGCAAGAAAGGTACTCATCCTCTTCTATCCTAAAACCTTGTAACATTTTAAAGCATCGTTATATATTCCCAAATTTTGTGTTTATCAGCCCAATTTGCTTTGACATTTTCCTCATCTTCCTGGACCACCTTGTCTCCTTTCTCTTCATCTGAACCTTTTTTCACCTGTCCTCCATGAAGGATAAAAAGCAGGTTTCCCTGTCACAGGCAGCTGAAAATATGTATAGTTAAACAAAAGCCAAACAAGAAAATAAAAATGAGGAAAGAATTATTCAGGTTCAAATTTACTTTCTGAAGCACCTTTCATGTCCCAGAACTGTTCAACACCTTAAGATACATTTTCTCATTTGATCTGCCCACCAATCCTTCCAGGAAGATCACAGCTTTCCCATTTTACTGTAAAGAAGCTCAAGGTCTGAGGATAATGAGTTTTCCCAGAGTGACACTATCAATGACAGGTACAGTCACCATTTGATATAGGTCTTCCCATTCTACTCATGGGCTTTTCACACATTTAGTCCTTGGACTGAGGGCAAAAACATTCTTACTGAAGCTTTCTTACCTTTCTGCTCTAGGTTTCCTCCACAATGATGATTTTTCCCTATGTTTAAATTTTTTTTAATGTTTTTTATTTATTTTTGAGAGACAGAGAGAGACAGTGCGAGCAGGGGAAGGTCAGAGAGAGAGGGAGACACAGAATCCGAAGCAGGCGCCAGGCTCCAGGCTCTGAGCTAGCTGTCAGCTAGCTAGCTCATGAGATCATGACCCGAGCCGAAGCTGGACGCTCAACCCACTGAGCCACCCAGACACCACCGATTTTTCCCTATGTTTAATATGAGGTGTACTATGGGAGCTGTAGATGGATTTTCCCATGTGTTTGAGAACACTAATATAACACTAGACAGCTATCTTTCTGGAACAGCCTAAGTAAAATATTTAAGCCTGAGTGAATACGGGTTACTTGAAGCCGTGGTAGTGACTAAGGCATCTGAAAGCTGGCCTTGGGGTGGAAGCCCACCCAAAGTGTGGGCTAGCATGAGTATCCTGTTTATCCAGGCCAAAGTTAGTCATCCAGCTAATTCCTTAGCCTAGACCATCTGTGGGCAGTTATTTCAGAGAATCCATCTCTATGTCTTTGAGGACAAAGGGAATAAATTATCATTCTTCCTTTCCTACTCATGATTGCTACTGAATTAAAGCATCGGGGCTGAAAAGAAATACACTGTTTTCCCAGTTGCTCCCTTTGAAGAATCAATTTATGATTAACTATAGATGTCAGAGTCTAGGCCTCTCTTATTTACAAAATTCCTATATGTATCCCTCCAAGTGTTTCTAATTTAAAATTCCTGGTCTGTGGGTTTTTTAAGCCATAAGGTGAGGCAAATTAGCATTTTCATTGATAATTTTACAAAGGTATTTTTAGATTAGTTGGAGTTATTCAAAGTAGAAAGATTGCTACAAGAACTAACTAGTGACTGGTTAAGCCCTCAGGCAAGCAAAAGTCTTCAATTGAAATTCTAATTCCTTAGATAAATTCCATTTGTATCTGAAAGGCTATACCTTGTGGCGGGACCCTAGTTTTAATCCCACTGGATAGCAAGTATAAAACATTCTTAATTTCCTTTCTTTTATAAATGGTTTTTAAACACACATAAAAATAGAATAATGTGAGATTAGCTAATTATTATAGCTACAATTATTCATATTTATTGAGCCTAATGATAATACTATGAATCCATAAAAATAGTATTTTAAGAATTCAAAGCACTTCCTAAATCTTTTTCTTTCGGCCTATCTAGATTTCTGTTTGAAGATTAGTATCATAGTTTACCCCCACTTTCAAAATTCTCAGCCCTTCCAAGGAGAAGAAAGATTCTCATTCCTGAGAATCTCTCTAATCTGGTATAGGAATCACCGGTCACCTATTCTGTGAACTAGAGCAGCCTACATATTTTCGTTTTACATTGTGTGGAGCTGATGTCACATTATTAACTTTTTTTAATGTTTATTGATTAATTTTTGAGAGAGAAAGAGAGAGAGAAACATGAGCAGGGGAGGGGCAGAGAGAAAGGCAGAGAGAACCCCAATCAGGCTCCATGCTGTCAGTGCAGAGCCTGATGGGGGCTCCAACTGATGGTGAGGTCATGATCTGAGCTGAAATCAAGAGTTGGAGGTTTAACCGACCTAAGCCACACAGGCATCCCCATTAACTTTTTTTTTTTAAATATTCACAATGAAGTACTCGACAATGGGATTCTCTGCTTATTAAACAACTGATAAATTAATTAACTACAAAAACTCTATGGGTAAATATTAATAGAATTTCCATTTTAAAGATGAGAAAATGGGGCATGTGGGTGGCTCAGTTGGTTAAGCAGCCAACTCTTGATTTCAGCTCAGGTCATGATCACAGGGTTGGTGGGATGGAGCCCCGTGTTGGGCTGTGTGCTGACAGCATGGACCCTGCTTAGGATTCTCTTTCTCCCTCTCTCTTTGTCCCTCCCTTGCATGCTCTCCCTCTCTCAAAATAAATAAACTTTAAAATAAATAAATAAATAAATAAATAAGAAAAACTCAGCCCCAGAAAGGTTTTGTAACTTGCTCAAGGTCATACCGTTTACAAGTATTGAAGCCAGAATTTGAATGCAGGTAGTTGGTCCAGAGCTGGCACTTTTTTTTTTAATTTTTTTTTTATGTTTTTTATTTATTTTTGAGAGACAGAGAGAGACAGCGCGAGCAGGGGAGGGTCAGAGAGAGAGGGAGACACAGAATCTGAAGCCAGGCTCTAGGCTCTGAGCTGTCAGCACAGAGCCTAACGCGGGGCTTAAACCCACGAACCGTGAGATCATGACCTGAGCCGAAGCCGGACGCTTAACCGACTGAGCCACCCAGGCGCCCCCAGAGCTGGCACTTTTAACCGTTACATTTTCATGTCCCCCCATCTCATCCAACACAACGCTGAGTTTGTATTGTCTCAAAAAATATATTTCAAACTTATTAAATATACATTTATATTAAGCATTTGGTGTTTATTTTATAACTCCACACAATCCCAGTCATAAATATGTAACTTAAAATTCTATTGCCAACAACAAATAGTAAATCATTCTGATTTTTGCCTGACATCAAAAGGACGGCGCTCCAAGCATACAGGAACTAAGCACTTAGTCAATGAAAATGTCACTGTGTCTTAGACTGAATACCCTTTTTAGTGGCTATAGAAATGAGAAATGAATCTTCTGAAACTATATGAAGGAAAAAGGATCTGTTGCCCTTATTCTTAGCAATAAAACTTTGCCATAAAATCACCATTAACGTGTTGCTGGTGCTGGCAACCTATGATGAAGGAAGCATAATGTGCATTCAAATAAGTTTCTGAAGGACGATAGTAGGAGAAAGCAAAGTTAGTGAGATGATTTACTATCTTCTTGGTGAAGGTGAAAACTGTAAATAAGAGACAGAGTTTCTGTTACCACTAATCTGGAGATGATCACAGACTACAAAACAGCCATCTGTCCCGGACATTAGTACATGCTGTTGGGTCCAAGCAGTTACAGAGTAAGTGAAAATACATTATTGCTGCACTCAAGAAGTTCCCCCTTATTCTGTGTAAACCATCAATCTTCATTCCCATTGGATTCCACATCAAATGTAATCCTTGTCTTATGAAATTGTCTACTCCCTACACAAAGGCCTTCTTTCCCACTACTCTCTGCCTAGTCAACTCTTACGTGCCTTCAAACTATCCTCCTATGACCAGCTTGATCTATTTAACACATAAATCTGATCGCCAACCCATGCTCTACTATTAAAGTTTTACACCAATCCGTCCCCCTGGCTTTTGGATGCAAGTAAAATCTATACTCCTATAGGCAGGATCAGCTCTTCCCTACACACCCAGGTCTCATGCTCTCTGAGTGTCTTGTAGTTCTGGACAACATACTTTATGTACTGGTAACTACTGTCATTGCTTCTTATTTCCCTATACACAACCCAATATAGCATTTATTCTATTATTTTTTTACTTCTCTTTTTGTCCCCTCTAGCACAACACTTAACTTACTGAACTTATTAAATAATAATAGCTAACTCTTACTATATGCTAGGCACTGGTTCAAGAATTTCACATATATTCATTCCTTTGTCCTCACAATAAACATATGAGACAGATATATTTAATAGATTTTGTGAAGGAACAAAATAAGATGCTTGGAAGCTAAGCAATTTGCTTAAGAACATACATGTGGAAAAGTGACAGAGCTGGGCTTTGAATGTGAGTAGTGCATTCACTTGACCATCACTTTGCCTCTAATAGAGTTCAAGCAATATTTGGAAGCAGTATAGACTTCTAGTCATTATCTAAGCACTGAAGTCAGAGATAAAAGCTAACAAATCTAGCCATTACATTTAAGGAAACATATGCCAGACCTAATATTCACTGTTAGTTATCACCTAATATCACCTAATAGATCACTATTACTATAAACAGATAATAATAGAATCTACCTCAGAAATCAATGGGAAATAAATGAGACAAAGTGTATAAAGCCTTTGGTATACTGCCTTGCATGTTTTTTTTTTTCCTGTAGTCAATTGTGTAACTGATTTTCTGAATTATAAAATAAACTTTTTTGTATTTAACAACTCTGACATGTCTTATAGTCAATGTCAAAAGAAACTTGGCAACTATCCTTTTTTTTCCAAAAGGTTGTTATTATTTCAATGGGAAATTTTATAATAAATAATGTCTTAAAAATGAAGATAAGATAACATTAAGTAATTTTTTGACTAAGTAAAAAGGACATTTCCTATTTCCCTATCTTCTCTCCCTTTTCCATCATCACTACCTATAACATAGGAATATGTCTCTCATCCTTCTAAAAACTTTTCCGAATTAAATCCTAAACCTCGCTGTCCAACATTAATGGTTACAATTCTCTAATTTTGTTGGTATACTTTCTTTGCAATTTATTATAAACTCTTTTTTTTGTCAGGAATTTTTCTTTCTCCTTAAAAGAAAAAAAAAACACCCTGCTAGCCATCCAGGCCCTGCTTCCCTACTGTAATATCTAACACTGTATATGTGGATTTCCATGTTTAGCACATCTTTGAAAACTTGTTGAGTGAAATTAATAAAAACGGGAAGTATCCAAATGCAGATACCATGATAAATCTCCATAAAAGAAAAATTGAGGAAGAACAGCTACTTCTGACATAATCGGGGTGACTAGAACCATGTGGAGTTCATGTTCTTGCTTGGTTGTTGGTCAAAGATGGCAATCTTATAAAAGGAAGCATTAAATAATGGAAAACAGGAGTCAAACCGTATTAATCTCTAAGCTCACACCTAACTAATTTATTTAACTTTTTTGTTTGATGAGCTGAAAAGAAGACCAGGTAGGCCTTTTCCAAAATGAAAGAAATGGAGTATCTGTCTTTTCACGAATACGGTGGTAACATTCATGCCAATATTACAAGGTTATTTCTAAGGCCTGGCAAACAGCCCATACTCATATCGCCTGACTGGTTTAAATAGAGTTCATTCTTTTTGATAGAGAAATTTTACATAACAGATGGTTCACAAACCTGTGTCTATTTAATAGCCAATCTGTTGTATCCAAGATGTCATCATTTTGGGAAATAACTTCTATGGAGGTATCTTCTTCATAACTTGAAAATATGACGTCAAATGAAAATCTGGCTTTTTCTTTTGAGTTTAAAGTTTGTAGGTTACAATTTAAAATATGTATATGTGAAAGCGTGTGGTTTTGAAATAATTATTACTGACTACCGCTGCCTGATAGAGGAAATTTTAAGAGCCACTAAGCTAAAATAGGATATGAAGTATTGCTATTTCATGAATATATGTAAGGTAAAGTAATGAAATGACAACTCATTTTTTATCTCATGTATTTTGGACAATTATTTTTACTATGGAGTCTGAGACTTTAGCTCTCTGTTAATATCTTAAAATATAAAGAAACTGCCATGGATTGAATCGAACATGGCACTTTATGTTTTCTTCCCCTTATCTGGCACCAAGTTATTACTTTAAAAATAGTACACATTTTGAGATTTTATTTTATGAAATAAATAAATTAATTCATACCACAGTAATAATAAACTTCCTTAATGAGCTTAGATAAAATTTAATTACTTTAATGATTCTTCAAGCTCATAAAAATTGCTTCTATTTATTGTGATATAAAAATGCTGTTTATAATGATATCGATCTGTTATCACTTGGTAGGTTTCATCTGATACATGTCAGACGCTTAAATGCATTTACAGCTGAAATAGTATAGAGTTTTCAACCACTGCTCCACTTAAAGATCCCTCATGGAATCGATCAGACACAAGATTTCATAGGAGAAAGATAGCATATACTTCTGAAACTAAAAGTTTAATTAGTAATTTAATTAAAAAATTTTTTAATGTTTCAAAATACAGCAAATTGTTGGTCCACACTGTAAATCTATTTAGACATCATGGTAAAATGATAAGAGCTCACAATCACAATCTCTAAGTTCTACCACAATTAGGTGACTTTAATAATTAACTTTTTGAGTCCTCAGCTTCCTTCACTGGAAAAATGTAAGTTTACCTGACTAATATCAAGACTGTTTCCATTTTGAACATTTTCTTTTTTTTAAAGACTTTTGTTTTTAGTGGTTATTTATTTTTGAGAGAGAGACAGAGCATGAGTGGGGAAAGAGCAGAGAGAGGGAGACACAGAATCTGAAACAGGCTCCAGGCTCTGAGCTGTCAGCACAGAGCCCGATGGGGGGCTCAAACTCAAGAACCCGTGATATCATGACCTGAGTCGAAGTCATACCCCTAACCGACTGAGCCACCCAGGCGCCCCCATTTTGAACATTTTCTGATTCATATCCAATTCTTTTATTTCTACTAGGAAACATAGATTCTTATATTCATGTATTCTCATATTTACTTCTCAAAGATTCTTTTCTCTTTGGAGGAAAAACAACGTTAGTCCAGAGAGCTTCTTCTACTTAGCGGGATATCCCATTAAGCAGTTATTAGTTCTTAAAGGCATTTCTGTCTGGGCCTTACAGACATTTCTGGCCAGAGACAGAGTATAGAAGAGGGTAAAATGATTATAAAATCTTTAAAAAAACAAAAACTTACTCAAGAGGAAAGAAAAGAAGAAAGAAAGAAGCTCTCAAGGGAAGAAGACAAAGTTCTTATAATTAACATTTCCATTTGCTTAGAAAAATCTATTTTTCAGGCCACCTGGGTGGCTCAGTCAGTTAAGCATCAGGCTTCGGTTCAGGTCATGATCTCGCGGTTTGTGGGTTCGAGCCCCTCATTGGGCTCTGTGCTGACAGCTCCATTCCATTCCCAGAGCCTGCTTGGGATTCTGTGTCTCCCTTTCTCTCTCTGCCCCTCCCCCGCTCATTCTCTGTCTCTCTGTCTCTCAAAAATAAATAAAATATCAAAAAATTAAAAAAAAGAAAAACCTATTTTTCAAATTATTCTTCAAGTGTTTAACAATGTAGGATTTTAATATATATAGCCTTTGGTCAGCATCTTTTCGTATAAATATAAATTGTCAAATGACAGCAGCCAATTTCTGTTTTGGCCTGTGCTGGTGGTTTGGCAGTAGCAAGACTATGTTGTTTGCAGGACACAGAGTCCTGTAAAAGGATATTGATTGATGGCTCTGTATATTCTTCTATACATATGCAAATTATATTTGCATTAATATGAATATTTTCTAGATACAAAAGGAAATATTTCCTTTATAATTATATAATAATATAATGATGAATATTAATATTTTATATATTTAAAGGTAAATTTAAAACACTACAATGAAGACTTATTTCATGATGTTCTGCTATGAACTTGTTCTTTGCCTTTCTGCGAATATAATATTGTGTTGTTATTCACACTGGTAACACCAGGAGGCACATAGAGGAGACTCCACATCTGTTACTATGGTAACTATTAGACGTATTTTAAAGGAGAGCAACCATCATGTATGCATAAATTTAAAATATTACTGTCCACTTTTTTTATAATTATTGTAGGGAATTAGACATCAAATTTTAAACTCATATGCTTCCTATTTTTCTTCTCAAGGAATATATAGTTCGATGCAACAATATAAATAGCTGAGTTTTAAGGATTATAAACCACAGCTTCTGTTTTTCTCTAAAAAGATTTAAATTATTATGAAGTACATAGGCTCTAGAGACATCTTGATCTGGCTCAAATCATACCTCTGTCACTTGTTTGATGTTTATTATAATCTACAACATGAAAAAATCATAAAAAAGAAATTGGAATATGTAATGGATATATTTTAGTTGAATACATTAACCAAAATCAGTTTTAGAATGAGGAGATAAATTTATCTTGTAGTATTTACTTGATTAAAGTGCCATTATTAACATCTTAGAAGGATATTCCATTACAGATTATGAATCATAGTACTGTATTAATACAGACACACTCTCTCTCTGAGTTTGTAATTCCAGTACTTTATTTACCCTTTTTTTCAACAAATATTAACGATGAATATCAGGCACTATGCTAGGTTCTGGGAGACGATTGAAAGTGGACTGAGAAAAAAAAAAAAAAGACCCAAGATGAAGCCCTGAAGCCCTGAAAGTCTCTAATATGTAGACTTTGGGTAGAGAAGTACAACTGAGAAAAAGGGACTAAGAAGAGCCAATTCCTTGAAGTATAAGAAAAGCAAGAGATGTTGTCATGAAAGCTGAGAAGAAAGAATTCATTCAGTAGCCAGAGGTATGGAATGCAGCTAAAGCATAGAATATAGTAAAAACAGAAAAAGAATAGGGGCACCTGGGTGGCTCAGTCCATTAAGCATCCAGCTTTGGCTCAGGTCATGATCTTGTGATGTGTAGGTTTAGGCTCCACATCGGGCTCTGTGCTGACAGCTCAGAGCCTAGAGCCTGCTTCAAATTCTGTGTCTCCCTCTCTCTCTGCTCCTCCCCTGCTCGTGCTCTGTCTCTCTCTGTCCCTCAAAAATAAATAAATGTTAAAAAGGAAAAGAAAAAGAAAAAAAGAAAAAGAATATATTGAATTTGGAAACATGGAAATTCAGTGACCTTGACAGAAGGTGTTTTCTTGATAAAGTAATGACAAAAGCTAGAATAGAATGACCTGAAGAGTTAATTGTGAATTTTTTAATTTAAAAAAATTCATTCATGTATAATTTACATACAATTAGTGAATGCATTTTAAGTGGAAAACTTCATGAGTTTTGTCAGATGTATACATTGATGATATAAAACATTTCCATTACCTTAAAAGGTTCCTTTGTGCTATTTTGTAGTCCATATATCCTTTTACCCCAGTTCCCAGGCAACTGCTGACCTGTTTTTTGTCACTAAAAATTAGTCCACATTTTCTAAAATTTTATATAAACGGAATCATACAGTATGTACTCTTTTGTTTATGACTTCATTAACTCTGCATGATGATTCCAAAATTCATCCACATTGTTATAAGTTGTGGTTTATTACTTTTTATTGTTGATGCTATTGTATTGCATCATTATACCTATTTACTTATTATTTGTTTATTGCTTATTTATTTATTCACATATTGATGGACACTTTGAAAATGTCTAACTAGTTTTTTTTGCTATAATAAATAAAGCTACTGTGAAACATTCATGTAAAACTCTATGAAGGCATGTATGTCCATTTCTATTGGATAAATACCTTTGAGTAGAATTGCTAGATTGCATGGTAAATCCATATTTGTTTAAAAACTTGCCAGTTTTTCAAAGTGGTTGTACCATTTCATGAAAACACAATCACTGTGTGAGAATTCCAATTGCTCCATAACTGTTATATCAATATTTTTAATTTTAGGCAATTTAATGATCATGTAGTGATAGTTTACTGTGGTCTTAACCTGCATTTCTCTAATGACTGATGATGATCAGCTTCATATTGTAATCAGCCATTTATAACTCTTTTTCTGTGAAGTGTCTGCCCAAGTGTTATGGGCTAAATTGTGTGTCATTCCCCAAAATTTATATGTTGAAGTTCTAACCTCTAGTACCTCAGAATATAACTCTATTTGGAGATATGATCTTTAAGAAGTGATTAAAATGAGGTCTTTAGGGTGGACCCTAGTCCAATCTTACTGTTGTTCTTATAAGGAAAGGAAATTTGGACACACAAGAGACACCAGACAGATGCACAAGGTGACAATTATATGAAGACATGGTGAGAAGGTGGCCATTTGCAAACCAGAGAGACCTCAAATGAAATCAAACCTGGTCATATCTTTATATTGGACTTCTAATCTCCAGAACCATGAGAAAATATATCTCTGTTGTTAAACTACTTAGTCTGTGGTATATTTAGGTACTTGCTAGGGATATGAAACCCCATCCCTCATTTGTCTATTTATTAAATAGTACGAGTTCTCTATCTATTCTAGATATACATCTTTTATCAGAAATATTGAGAACATTTTCTCCCATTCTGTGGTTAGCCTTTTTTTGCTTAACGATATCTTTCCAAAAGAAAATGTTTTAAATTTTAATAGAGTCTCATAAATCATTTTTACTTCAGGGTTTTTACTACAAAGTTTGTAGATTTTTTTATGTCATATCTAAGAAATCTTTATCTCTTAAGGTTAGAAGATTTTCCCTTACGTTGCCTTCTAGAACTTTTACAGTTTAAGTTTCTATATTTAGGTCTATGGTCCATATCAAGTTAAGATTTGGGCACAAAGAAAGGCTTTTAAAAAACTCAACATTTTTCTCAGTATGAATATCTAATTGTTTCAAACCATTTGTTGAAAAGATTTGACTTTTCCCATTGGATTGCCTTGACACTTTTTTTTTTTTTGACAATCAATTGAACCTATATGTGTCTGTCTAGTTCTAAATTCTTTGTTTAGTTTCCTGAATCTATATTTTTATCCTTATGCTAAAACCACACTGTCTTCACTCTTATAGCTTTGTAGCAAGCCTGGAAATCTAGCAGTTTAAGTGTTCTAGGTTTGGACTTCTTCTTGTTTAAATTGCTTTGACTATTCTAGATAATCTGAATCAGTTTGTCATTCTATGCAAAATCTTGCTGGAGTTTGGATTAGGATTGCTTTAAATCTACAGCTAAATTGGGGGAGAATTAACATGTTAATAATATCGAGTCTTTTAATCCATGAACACATTATTTCCTATTTATTCAAGTCTTTAGTTATACTCAGCAATGTCTGGTAGTTATCAGTCTATAGATTTTGTACATACTTGGTGAAATTTTCCCCTAAATATTTCCTGTTTTTTTGAATACTGTTGTTATAAATAGAATTGTATCTTTTTATTTCTTTTTTCCAATTGATTTCCTAGTAAATAAAAATAATATTAATTTTTGATTACTGATCTAGTTGATCTAGGTAAATTCACTTAATTCTTTTTTTTATTTTTTAAATGTTTATTTACTTTTGAGACAGAGCAAGAGAGAGCGAGAGCATGAAAGGGGTGAAAGGGAAAGAGGCAGAGAGAGATGAAGACACAGAATCCAAAGCAGGCTCCAGGCTCTGAGCTGTCAGCACAGGGCCAGACGCGGGGCTCTAACTCATGAGCTGTGAGATCATGCCCTGAGCCGAAGTCGGATGCTTAACCTACTAAGCTACCCAGGCGCCCATCACTTATTAATTCTAATACCTCTTTTGCAAATTTCTTATGATTTTCTGTGTACACATCATATCGTTTTGTTATGGGTTGAACATTTCCCCCAAAAAGAGATGTTGAAGTCCAAATCCCTAGTACCTGTGAATGTGACCTTATATGGAAATACGTTCTTTGCAGATGTAATTAAGTTAAGGTGAGGTCATTAGGGCAAGCCTTAACTCAATATAATTGGTTATTTATAAGAAAATGGTCATGTAAAGCTACATACACACAAGAGAACACCATGTGAAGATGGAAGCAGGTATTGGAATTGAACAAGGAAAGGAATCTCAAGGACTGACCAACACCACCAGAAGCTAGGAACGGACAAGAAAGGATCTTCTTTCTAGAAGTTTCAGGGGTGCCTGGGTGGTTCAGTTGTTTGAGTGCCTGGCTTTTGATTCCAGCTCAGGTCATGATCCCAGGGTCATGAGATTGAGCCCCATATAGGGCTGAGAGTGGAGCCTCCTTGAGATTCTCTCCCTTTCTCTCTCTCTCCCTCTGCCCCCTCCCCTACTTGTGTACTCCCTTCTCTCTCTAAAATAAAAATTTTTTAAAGACAACTAGAAGTTTCAGAGGGATCATGCATCTTAATTTTGGACTTCTAGCCTCCAGATTATTTTCTGTTGTTTTTAGCCACCCAGTTTGTGGTACTTTGGTGTGGCAACCCCAGGAAAATAATATTCATCTATAAAGACAGTTTTCTTTCTTTCCAATCTCTATGTCTTTTATTTCTTTTTCTTGTCTTATTACATTAACTAAGATGTCCAGTAAAATGTAGAACAGAAGGGAGGAGAAGGCACATTCTTGCCTTAATCCTAATTTCAGACAGTATGTATTCAGACCATTTCACCATTACGTATGAGTTTTTATCAGGTAGAGAAAGTTCTCTTCTATTCAAATTTATCTATTTAGATAACCATGAATTTTTTCTCTTATGTTTCTTTAAGATGATAATAAATTTTCAAATATTAAACCAAATTTTTCATTACAAGAATAAACTCTATTCTTGTAATGAATGTAAATTCTACTTTATTCTTATAATGAATCATTTTCTGTATATGTTATCATATTCAGTTGGGTAATACTGAATTATAAAGAATTTGTTTAAAATTTCTGTGTCTGTGGCCTGCAGTTTTCTTTTATTTGGAATGTCTCTTCTAGATTTGGTATTAATGTAACGCTGGCCTCCTTAAATGGTCTATGTAGGTGAATGTTCAAACTTGAGAAGTGCGTGTATTGCACTTCTTTGTTAAGGTGATTGATAGTATAATTTAGATTTTCTATAGATCCTTGGTGATTTTTATGTAGTTCTGGTAAGGGCTCACAGTGTCTAGATTAGTAACATCCTACAAAACATCACCTTTTACAAAGGTAAAAGATCCCTTTGCAGGTAAAAGAGGTGAGACAATGGAAATATGATATTGGAATAACTGATTTTGACATAGATAGAACAATCTGGAAGCATTTGGTCCAATAAAATATTTAAAAAGCCTCATAAAGATGTAAAGTGCTAGTTGGAAGTATATACCTGTAGGTTTGAGGCTCTGACCTTCAAGATAACATGTATATTTTAAATCTATGGTCATTATTTGGAGATCTGTCCCTAATAGCTAGAATATATGGTTTTAGAATCAGGAGTGGAATAAGAGGGGCTCTGCTGGATTAGTGATCATGGTTCCTGAGTGTTTGGCTAGGGGAAATAGTCTACAGAGACAGTATTGTGTTCTACAAAAGTGTAACCACGTCCCGATCATTTTGGGTTCATCATATCCACATAGTAAGAGTAAAGAAAAAGAGTTTCCTATACTAACTGGAGTAATTGACAGTCATTATCTTAAGGAGATAGGATTGCTATTCCATAATGAGGCAGGAAGTGTTATGTCTGGATCTCAGAAGATACACTCTGGTGTTTTTTGCTGCTTCCAGGCCCATAATGGCCTGGGCAGGGCAATTGCATCAACTTTTGTTTGATAAGTGCAGAGTAACCATAGGCTGTAACCCTCAAGGATGAGATCTGACTCATAGATGTTTCCAGTAAAAAAGCAAACTGGACCACAAGAGGGAATGGCTATAGATGAAAAGTACCTAGAATGGGAAGTAAAGGAAGGAGTTAATAAATATCAGTTGAATCACTGACCCCAACAGATGCAGTAGGGACAATATCTGGTTCTACAAATCCTTCTGCTATAATTCTCTTTATCAGAAATTGTGATCAGGCATTACTTTGAAGAAGCAGTGATAGGACAGAGTGAACTTGTCAAAGGGCATGCATAGATCTCAGTGGTGCCTCATCCTTCTCCCAGCCTTTCCAGGATGGATTTCTAACTGCCAGCATATGCCTTTCCAGGATGGATTTCTAACTGCCAGCATATGCAACTTTTTAACTGAGTGTTTTCTTGGTGGTCAGAACTACTCGAAAACCAGAAGTACTGGGGAATTAACTCCCCTTTGAAGCAATTCTTAACCAATGACTAGTGGAAGCTGGCATATAAATATCCCAATTCCTATGCTTCTTAAGTGGACCAACACTGAGGCTTGAGTTCAAGCCTTATTGACTGCTAGAGTTTCATGGAACTAAGCCACTGACACAATGGTAATATGCTTGTAAAATGTTCTTATTAGGTCTAACATCTCTATTGCCTTATTGGTGTTTCTTAGGATCAATTTCCAAATAAATTTGTTGCACTTTAACCCTTGTCTCAGAGCTTGCTTCTAAAGGAATGTAAAGTATGACCATATTATCCAGTGCCATGGAAAGAACATCATGGCTTAACTCAGATCACTGGACCCCTACAACTTCACCAACGTGCCAGGCCCCTGAATCTCTTTAAGCTTTATGGGCCAGCACACATGTTTTTCACTAGGGCATCCAGAGTACTTGCCAATTCCTGTTCAAATCTGATTAATCAGCAGTATCATCTCATATAACAAAGCACTCTTTATTACATATGTCTAATATAAAATTAATATGTGCCATGAGTCCTCTATCAAAAGGGGTATTCAAAATATTTAAGAACATATGCAGCACCTAAATTGGCCACAGTACTGGAGCAGATTCGTGGAGGTCCCATGCTGAGCCAGAGGCAAATCTTTAATACTAGATCTTGGAGAAGCCCAAGGGCTCCTGGAGAAGCCATCTGTTGGCCAATGCACTTGAGAAGTATGGCTTAAAATGGGCCAAGAGGAAGGACAAAGAGTCTAAGCCTCAAAGACATTATCAGCCAAAGCTTTGCGCCTGAAGCAAAAATGACTTCTGAAATTTTTAGTGTCAGTTTTTCTAAAGCCAGTTTGAAATGGGTTTCCTATCACTTGTAAGATAAATTATTGTAGCTGGTTTATCACCCAAACTAGAGTCTAAGAAATCATCCTCAATTCCTCCTGTCTCCCTTATAGCTCAAATACTTCCAACTTGATCTTTTAAATATTTCTCCAATTTATCCTCTCCCTTCTAGTCCTACTATTATTGTTCTATGTAAGGCCCTCATTATCTTTGCCTGAGCTATGTCAGGTACTTCTTACTTGATCTTGGTGTTTCTTGTCTTCTCTTTCTCAGATTCACAATTCTTTCCAAATCTGTCTATGTCGTTCCCCTTAAAGTCCTTCAACTGTTCTCTGTCACTATGAAGTAATGTGGCAGATCTTCATAATCGAGCAGATTCTCAACCTGTTTTCCTTCATCTTTCAGAATGGCTGCTTTGGCTTCAGTTTCCAGCAATATCAAACTGCACACTTTTTCTCCCACACATCTGGTTGTTTCTCACCTTCACACTTTTACTTACAAGTTTTCATTCCCCTTTCTCCCTTCGGCTCATGTCTGTTTATATATTAAGTCACAGTTCAAACATGATTTCCCTCTAGAAACTTTCACAAACTCTTATGTTGGGCAAGATGATGCTCTTTTGTGATCGCATAAGAATTTTTGAACATCTCCATCTCTTTATTTTACCACAATGTGTTATAATTTTCTGTTTATATGTCCTTAACCCCCACCCTGATCCCCAAATTTTTGAGACAGAGGTTGTGTCACAAGCCAGGCATGTGGCAGATGTTCATTAAATGTTTGTGAAATAAATAAAAGCACATACAGTAAAACCTAGGTTTGTGAGCAAAGTTCTTTCCGGGAATATGCTTGTAATCCAAAGCACTCGTATATCAACACAAATTCCAAGAACCATTGGCTCAGTGTGATCATGTGATGTTCAGCCTTACATACTACTCATATTGTAAGACATCACTTGTTTATCAAGTTAAAATTTATTAGAAATGTTTGCTAATCATGCAGAATACTCACAGAACAAGTTGCTCACAATCCAAGGTTTTACTGTACATGTATGCTAATATACAAATATGATGCTGTAAAAAGTATGTTTTGAGTAATATCAGCCTTATTGGGGTTATGGTATCAATCATATGAGTGATTGATATCCCAAATGCTCTTTTGAGTATGACAAAGCACTTTTGGATAGACGATTGTTAAAACCTAAATTAGCCATAAAATTTATGGACATAGTTGCATTAGAAGCATAAATTAAAAGGTAAATTATTATATCATGAAACTACTAGAAAAGCATTTCTTGAAGGTACATGTAACAAGTATGCAAATTGGAGTTTTATTACCTCCTCAATTTCCATGTAGCCAATGCAAACATTGCTAAGAGTAGTTTCTGATCAAATAACAATTGGTGGGTTTCACTCACACAAATAGGAGAAGATTAAACATATGTTTTTTTGGAAGCTCTTGGCATCAAGTCAAATGTTAAAAGGCCAAATCCTATGAATGCATCCAGAATCTAATAGATTCCAAATAGGATGTGTATAGCATTGAGCTATCATGTTCCCTGTTACCAGCATGGCATTGTAGGAAAAACAACTATTTATTTAATTGTTTGACAGTAAATACTTTTTCTTATAAAATGTATACTTACATTCCCACAAATGCTTGCAAACATTTTGTAACTGTTAAAAAATGTATTACTGCTCATTAGGCATATATTGAGATAAATAAATATTAGAATGCAGTGATTTCATATTTTAAAACTACTAGTAAATTATTTCCACATCTTTCCCTTCTCATCAATATAAAGATGTATGATGTAATGCTAATATCATATAATAAGATTGATAGACCAAAATTTAATTCTCACTTTATATATTGTGCTTAGTTGGTTCATAACTTAAGTTTCATTAAAGTAAAATATGTATTGAAGTAGGTTAGCCACTAGAGGGATCACTTCTCTGAAATGATTAGTTGATGTAAGAGGTTCCATTAAACGTTAGCAAGCACTTATTAAAGGCTTATAATGTAGGCCACCTAATACTAAAATGAAGAAAAGACGTTGTTTCTTATGTGTTGAGAAACTTGTGGGGGAACACATTCACAGCTACATTTTTATAATAAAATGTAATTCTGTAAGAAAGAAATATAAGCAACTGCTAGAACATGGATGAAGATCCTCATAACCAATCAAAAGAATATTGAGATCAAACTCTAGAATTGTAGAAGAAGGGTTGGAAAACCACACTGGTTCTGTTTCAGAAGACAAGAAGCTTAATTCTTAATTTTAGTTTCAACAGTCAAATGTATCGTCTATAAACTTTGATATTCACCTACCCGCTCAGCCTCTACTGAGTGTCTATTAGGTGCCAGGCATGCGCTAAGTACTAAGGATCAGCTAGTGACCAAAAGGTCCCAGCTCTAACAAAGTCTGAGCACAGCTGGAACACACAGGTCATGTGTACAAGCCACTTTACCACAATGCACCAAATCTTGACAGGAAAAGAGCCAACATCCATAGAACATAGAAAGGAAATTTAACACAGGTTGGGGGGAGGGGCAGGGCAGGGATGGCTTTCCCAGAGGGAGGTACTTCCCCATAGAGTTATAAAGAACTCACAGGAGATATTTAGGTAAATAAGGGGTAGGAAAGAATTCTAATCAGAAACAAATATCATATGTTAAGACCTGAAGGCAAGAGGGAATGTGGCTCATTGAGGGAATAGAAACAAAAATATGTGGAATTACTGGCTCTTGAGGAATAAGGAAACTACACATTAAATGTGTAGTGGTAACCAGAGTTTACATGCCTCAGCTAGAGTTTGGACTTTATCCTAGGGGCAAGGAGGAGTAGAACAAATGACCTGATTCAAATGGTGTTTCAGAAAGATTAGTAGTCCCCCCTTATCCTGAGTTTCCCTTTTCGAAGTTTCAGCGATCTGCAGTCAACCGGGCTGGAAGCAGATGACCAAATCGTCAGTAGGATGCTACGTCACGAAGTCTGGGTCATTCACCTTACTTCATCTCATCAAGTAGGCATTTTATCATCTTACATCATCACAGGAAGATGGGTGAATACAGTACAATGAGATATTTTGAGAGAGAGGACACATTCACATAACTTCTATTACAGCATATTGTTATAATTTTTCTATTTAATTATTAGTTGCTGTTATAAATCTCTTGTGCTTAATTCATAAATTAAGCTTTTTCATAGATATGCATGTATAGGAAATAACATAGTATATATAGGGTTCAGTACTAGCCATGGTTTTGGGCATCCACCGGGGGTTTTGGATAAGGGAGGCTGCTTTATGCCAGTTGCAACGTGAAGATTGAATTAGATAGGTCAAGAAGGACAGCAGGTAGATATTTTGGCCCATACAAAATACAGAAAGATCCACAGATTTTTGAGTGCTCCATTTTTCCATCTCAGTTTCCAGGCCTGGGGGCTTTGTTTTAGGGACTGACTTGCAGCAAGTTCTTTCCTGAGCCTCCCTTTCAATCTCTTTTCCCAGGCATTCAGTTTCTCTGAATCCCTTTATAAGCAGCCTTTCTGGCATTTGGCTTCCACTTCTCCTCTCCGTCATCCTCCCAGGATAGAGGAAAAGCAGGAGTAGGTAGAACTGAGAATTTCAAAGTCATCTGGCTTCTATATGGACTATTAAAAAGAAAATCAATTTTTTTAATTTTTAATGATTATTTTTGAGAGAGAGAGAGAGAGAGAGAGAGAGAGAGAGAGAGAGAGAGAGAGTGAGAGCAGGGAAAAGGCAGAGAGAGGGAGACACAGAACAGAATCTGAAGCAGGCTCCAGGATCTGAGCTGTCAGCACCAAACCCGATGCAGCGCTAGAACTTAGAAACAGTGAGATCATGACCTGAGCTGAAGTCGGACGCTTAAGACTGAGCCACCCAGGCACCCCAAGAAAATCTGGTTTTAAAAGTAAACTTTAATCTCTGGCTAGAACACCTTCAACCACGTGTGGTACAGTGTGATTCTAAACAAGCATTGCTCTTTCCTTCATCTTCAAATTATTTTTGAAAATATCCCCTCCATGATATTAATATTTCCTTTCTATCTCCTTGTTTGTGTCCCACGCTGGTAGTGGATAGAGAGTGGAGTGTCAATGGTGAAGGGTGTGGCCAAGGAGGAGCTAAAGATCCTCCAGCCATATATCGACACATGAACTAAACTATTGTTCTCAAATAACTAATGTCCAAAATTTATTCATTTTTAGTTTAAGAGAAAAAGACAAGAAAGGGGGAATATTTGTGTATTCTTCTAGGCCAAGAAAAGAATTTCTTCACCAAGGTAAATTTGTGAACTCTGTGTGAACTGATGACAGTTGATTGAACTGTGTACACTGTCTCATTGAAATCATAGAATGATGTGTCTTATTACCAGATCTATACAAAACTGCAAAGAGTGACCAAGAAAGGGTAACTCGTGTTCAGGCGTAAAACTCTGCTGTGATACTGGAAGCAGGTTCATAAAATCTGTCATACTTGATGGCATGCAAGCTGAAAAAGCTTTGTTCTCCCACCTCAGCTCTACAGACTTAGTGCCTTTTGGGTTCTTCTCTCCTTCTGCCCCAGTCTCCAAGTGCCTTTTGGTTATTAGTACAATCTCAGTTTTAGTTATTGAAATGTTTCTTAATCTAACAATGTCATAATTTTAATCTCTCAAAGCTACTCCCTGTCCCAGCGCAGATCAGCCCAGGAATTCTGCAGCTAAAAAAACATTGGGGGATGGCAGATTACCTCACTCTTTCCCCAGCATGCTCCCCAACCTACCCCATCTCCTCTCCTCTCCTATGTTGCCGATGGCTCCCTGGGATGAGGAAAGGTGGTGGAATGAGAGGAAAAGGACACATTTCTTAGGAACAGCTGCTCTTGCAATATGGAATATGGGCCTTCTGTCATGGCAAATGCCCAAATTGTGCTTCTCTCCTATTGGACCTGAGAAGTCCCCATTCCCGTCCCCACCCCCCTTCTCCAACACTGTACTGTTTCCTAATTCAAGCAGTGAATATTTTGGCTAACATTTTCCTTACAATTGCCACTCAGCTCTTGCCCCAACAGTATTCACAGAGGAGCAGTCACTGGTGTAATGTTCTTTCCCTATGACTCACACATGGCCACCTTCCAGGCTATTGCCTCTGGCTTTGGGAAATATTACACTTCTCTTGCCCACCGAATTCTTTACAGACTGGCCACTCCCCTGGCAGCCACAATCTTTGCTCTGATCTTCAAGTAACTTCAATCCTAGACTTTGACTCTCGCAAGGAAGAATCAATCACCATTGTCTCAACCAACCACTACCCCTCAAGCCCCAGGGATCACACACTTCCAAGGACTTTGCCACTATATTTGGAAAGAAGGCCTGAGTTTCTGCAGTTTCATGAGCACCTAGCTGGGTACAGAGATCTATTTCTAGGTCTCTGGCAAGCTGACAAACACACCATTCTACACAGATGACTATCTTAATCACCCATATCAAGGTTCTTATGCTTTTCCCTCAGCTTTGGGATCTGAACTCAAACTCCAGACAATAGAAAAGCCTCACTTAACATCTGACTATAAAATGATGATGGGTAACTTCAGGAGAGCATATTTATGAAGGTGCCAGGGTTTCAGGAGCTCCAATCCACATATACAACCAGGATCAAACTGAATCATGACATTAATAACTCTGGGTTGAAATTCTTCACAAGACAGCTAGTCCAATTCTACAGCCAATGACTTAATCAATACTAAAAGAATCCTAAGATCGTGTCAGAACTTTGCTTGAATACCCTTGGAGGCAAAGAAATCCAAACACATCAAAGCTAACTACACCATTTCTGTTTGGTTCTAATCATTGGCAAGTTTGGATTTACATTAAGTCAAAACTGACCTCTGTGTAAATGTCACTCCATGTTTCGGATTTATCCTCTGAACACTCATAAAACCTGACTGGTTCGAAAGAAAATCCAAGGACTGGACGCATTTATAGATCAGGAATATTGAAATGACTGTGCAAATGAAGTTTTTTGTTTTTTTTTTTCCATAATGGTGAGGATTGTCAGTTGAACTTCTACTGGACAGGACAGAATTTGCATGTATATAGACAAGGATTATTTTTGCATTACTATCAGTTATCTACAATTTATGGAGTTGTAAAATAGCTTTCATAGTTTCCCTAGAATCAGAATCAGATAACCCAGAGGGAATCCTCTAGAATCTCAACAATGCAGAATTTTCCACTAACAGATTTTTGCCTACACTTCTCTTCCTGCAGGTACTATTTTCCTTTGAGTTAAGGAAAGTAATGATAAATATAAAGCTCAACACTTATATTGTCAGAAAACTGCCACATAGCTTTTTACAAAGTTTTTTTTTTCATGTTTACAAGGATTAATAGGATATCTCAATAAACACTGAAATTAGCCTTAGCTTGCTTAAGAAAAAAAAAAAGTAAGATTGGAAACATGTTTGCCCTTCTGTGGGAGTATCTTAAATGATGCCGATGTTAGTAGTTTGTTCTCACCCCCTCAAGTTTTCAACCTTATATAATAGTCTCTGGATTTATCAATTCCAAACCTGTTAACAAACTCAAGTTAATTCAGCCAACTTAATGTATAAGCCTGTTATAAGCATGACAAGTAAGAGTAAATAAAATTATAGATTTTTATAAGAAGAAATTATATTCTAGTTGAACAGGGTAAGGGGAAGACATGTATAAATGCATTATAAGGCAAACTATAGCTCATTTATAGAAAAAAATAAACTATTTGGAATGTTTTCAATGAGCTAATATTTTAGGTCAGAAAAATAAAAACCAACTCAATGAGAAGACTGCATTCCCACAAATTGTAACAGGATACAGAATACTCATAGAAAAGGACCCCCCCAAAATGGATCCTAGATTAGAATGGTTGGAAATATTGCTAGGTCATTCAAGAGTCTTGAATGTCAAGTTGAAGAATTTTTATTTAACTCATAAGCAAAGGAGAATAATGGGAAGTTTATAAAATTTTTATTTACATGATAAGAACAATACTGTGATTTATTCTGGCAGAGCTATGAAGAAGACTATAAAAGGCAAAGACTGAAGAAAGGATGCCACTAGGAAGTAAAATTTATAGGACTTGGCAGCAATTTTTTTGCCATGGAAATAAGCAGGGGTGGAAATAGACAAAGGAGAGAATGAAATGAAAGAGAATTGCAAGTTTCTAATTTAGGTAAAAATCTGTGTTATATTCCTTGGGCTGCCTTAACAAATTACCACAACCTTGGTGAGCTGGAAAGAAATTCTCTCACTATCTGGAGGCTAGAAGTCCCAAATCAAGTCAGGAGGACCAGGCTCTCTTTGAAGACCCGGCAGACAATTTACTGGCCTCTTCCCAGCTTCTGGTGGCTCTAGGCAATCCTTGGTGCTCCTTGGCTTATGGGTGCATCACTCTAGTCTCTGCGTCTGTCTTCATATCACCTTCTTCTCTGTTTTACTTCTGTGTCTCTGTGTGACTTCTTCTCTTTTTATAATGACACCATTCATTGGATTTTAATCCAGTCTGATCTCTTCATGATCCTTAACCTGTTTGCAAAAAGACTTATTTCCAAATAAGGTGGCATTCTGTAAAGTTCCAGGTAGATACAAATTTGGGAGAGATGCTATTCAACCTACTACAAATATCTTGGAGAAAAATGGAATTATTAATGTAAATAAATGCTCTGCCATTAATAGAAAGAAAGAAAGAAAGAAAGAAAGAAAGAATAGCAAAAGCTCTGCCTATTAATGTAAATAAATGCTCTGCCATTAATGTAAGTAAATGCTCTTAGAAAAGCAGTTTTCTGAGAAGGCAGATTTGACCTAGAGTTCTGACAACCAGATCTGTGAATGGTGCAAGTTGGAGTAGATTAAAGTACTACTTCATTATGAAGTACTTAAGTGTAGAGCCAAAGATGATGATGATGATGATGATGATGATGATGATAGATGGAGTCAGCAGCAAAATTTAAATTATGAAAATAAGGGGCTCCATTGTGGCTCAATCAGTTGAGCATCCGACTCTGATTTTGCCTCAGGTTATTATCTCACGGTTCGTGAGGTCAAGCCCTGCGTTGGGCTCTGTGCTGACAGTGCAGAACATGCTTGGGATTCTCTCTCTCTCTTTTCCTCTCTGCCCTCCCCCAGTGAGAGGATTTCTTTCTAGCTCACCAAGTTTGTGGTAATTTGTTAAGGCAGCCCTAGGAATCCAATACAGATTTTTATCTAAATTAGAAAACTTGAAATTCTCTTTCATTTCATTCTCTCCCTTGTCCATGCCCACCCCTGCTTACTCCCATGGCAAAAAATTGCTGCCAAGTCCTATATTCTAATTACTAGTGGCATCCTTTCTTCTGGAGGCCAGAAGTCACAAATCAAGTGTCAGGAGGACCAGCTTCCCTCTGAAGACCCGGCAGACTCTACTTGCCTCTTCCCAGTTTCTGGTGGCTCTTGGCAATCCTTGGTGCTCTTTGGCTTATGGGTACCTCACTCCAATCTCTGCATCTATCTTCATATCACCTTCTTCTCTCTTTTCCTTCCATGTCTCTGTGTGACAGAGATGACAGATCTTTCAGGAAGTTTTTCTAATGAACAAGGCCATGATTTATTGGGGTAGAAGTCCTCAGAGAAAGTAAAATGCTCATGAAGAAATAGTACATTGTTAATATGGAGACAGTGAGGTATGGTTTCTGTTCTTGATGACTTTTCTGAACGTGAGGGTAGATAGCTTCATAGCACCCAGAGACACCAAGTCACAGTGAGTAGGTTTAGAACAAGTAGTCAGAAAAGGACTTTTCTGACTTTTTTTTTATTGTTTTTATTTATTTTTGAGAGACAGAGAGAGCACAAGTGGGGCGGGGGGGAGGGAGAGGGAGACACAGATACGAAGCAGGCTCCAGGCTCTGAGCTGTCAGCACAGAGCCTGATGTGGGGCTCGAACTCGCAAACTGTGAGATAATGACCTGAGCCAATGTCAGACACTTAACCGACAGAGCCACCCAGGTGCCCCCAGAAAAGAAATCTTGATGAATTCTTTGAAATGCAGACCACAGAGGCCAAAGCAACTATTCATTCTTGTTTCCTTTTGTTTTTATTAAAGATGCATGCAACCTTGCAAACATTAAAAAGGAGTTCTGAGTTTCCAAAATTTGAAAAAGAAATAATCAATGTAGGAAGAAAGTGATAATGAAATTAATAAATATAAGGCATTAGGAAGGCATAGTTATATTTAATAATAAATAGTGAAGCTTCAATAAAGTGGTATGGGAAACATTACCAAAGCTTCTCAATATCCAAGTCTCCTCTTTCTGAATTTGTGGAATACTATACTTTCCAGCTCTCTTGCAAACAGGCAAACCCATGTGACTAATTATGATAAATGAACTGTGAGGAGAAATAACTTATATAACTTCTATGCGTCACTTTTGGGCTGAGACAATGAAAATCTGTTGCATGCTCCTGCAGCTCACTCCTTTCCAACCACTGTGATTGTGATGGCTGTACATGGAGATTCTGGAGCCGCTACATAGAACCAGTCTAGATCTCTGGCTCATTTGAAGGAGGTTGCTCTGGAGAGCCATTAGACTTGAGTAGATTTTCTGCAGGCAAGAAATATACTCTGTGTGTGTGTGTGTGTGTGTGTGTGTGTCCATTTCAGTTTTGGAATTTATTTATTCTGGTACCAAAGCTTATCCTATTCTTGCTAATACTTATGGTAACACCATACGCCAGATTGTCGTGTGTTATTTATTTATTTATTTATAAAGTGGGCTCCATGCCCAACATGGGGTTTGAACTCATAACCCCAAGATCAAGAGTCCCATGCTTTATGGATGGAACCAAGCCAGGTGCTCCACATTTGCCAAATTATAAGAATGAGAAAAATAAACAAGTGATGACAAAGTGGCTGAAAATTAGATAAATTATTGTTTGGAGAATTTTGATGATAAAAAAGGAGGAAAAAGAGTTTTCAAGGTTCTAAAAAAATACACTTTTGATATTCTATTTAATTTTCTAAAATTTGGATCATACAGCAGCATTGAGAAATTCCAGGTTAAACTTTTAGATTTTCTGATCATAAAATTAAACTGCTATTTACAGGTAATGTCACTTGTTACCTTCCATTCCCCACGTTTGGTTGGAAATTCATATAAGAATGCACACATTTGGTGATTTGCCAAGAATTTGACCTCATTGCCAGGAATTTGATCTTATGAAAACTATGGACCTATATTAAGTCACCTTATTATTTCCAAAAATATTTTCTGACACTGTATCTCTAGATTATTAAAATATATTTAGATAACATTTGATATAAGAAATACTCTAAGTTGTTCTTAGTCTAGCATACACTATTTTCTTGGGAAATTGTTTTTATATTTCTTTCACCAATTGCCAGTTAAGTACAATGTGTTCTCATAATTCCAGGAAGTAGTGTTAGCTGTCAAAAATGATGTGTTGCATAATCAGTAACAGTAAATAGGCTAATTCTTTGAAGCTATTCCTGCTGGAAGGTGTAGAAGAATATCCACTGGAAAGTGCCAAAGTATACCTGCCAACAACTGAAACTTAGGAGTTGAAAGAGTTAGGGAGATAAATAAGGAAATGTGCTTATAACTGTCTTGAAATATTGAAATATTAGACCAGGAAGCCCTGTGAAAGTACACAGTGATCCCTTGTTTCATGTGGCAAAGTGTCTAGTAGGGAAAAAGTTATCTATTATTAACCCACTTTGCTGCTGGATCCTGACAGTGTGTTTTGTAAAAATGTGTCAATATGGAGAAAAAATAATCCTCTGCTATTCAGTGTCCAGCAAATGGTAGGTAGTCAATAAATTTTTGCTAATAAGGCAATGAATGAAATGTAGTAAATGAACAACTGGTCTGAAGGGTGAAAACCTATCCCTGTGAAAAATTTAGAAAAGACTTGAAAAACTAAGGCTTTAGTAACTAGTTAACACCAGAGCGTTAGGTTCAGGCTTGCATAGTAACTCACTGAGTTAAGGTTGGGGGACTGGATCATTTGACTATAGGCCTAAGTGGCTGAGGTAAGTGGGGGCTATGATTTAAGTAGCAGTCTTGGGAAGAAGCCAAATCAGAAGAAGGCAGATGTCCAGAAGAATCACTAGGAATTCTCTTTTGAAACAGAAAAAGTCAGGTTAAGGTAATGGAGGGGAAACCAGGAAAAAACTGAAGGACCAAGGTCTAAACAAATTCTTGGAAATAAAGGATAATAATTGCAATAGCTTCTTAGAGGATAAAATGAAGGCATTATTACAGAGACTGTTAGTAGTATCCCAATATCTAATCTCCCTTACTGTCTTAGTGATAGCAGCCTTAATGTTCAATGGACACACTGCAGTTTAGGAAAAAACAAGAACATTCTCCCTTCCTTGCAGCTAGTTATGGGAAAGCGACCATAAGTAGTCCTTTTGGCTCATGAGCTATAGTGAAAGGCTGGTATGAATCAGTGATAATCATCATTAGCATTAGGCAAAGTAAGACATTATTGCATTGGAAGTCCAAACAACTTGGAAATGAGCTTTATTTTTATGGACCATGTAAGACAGTATTGCACACTAGTCTCATTTAATTGAGAATATTTCCGAGAAGTCTAGTGAAATCCCAGAATAAAAAAATATATATAAACTTGAATTCATACAACACATTGATTAACAGATATTCATCTGTTGTAAAATCGTCCAAAAAAGAGAAAGGTTTCAGTGCAAATTTGTATTTTCTATTGATGAACAAAATGATATTTTGATCTCAAAGAAATCAGCTGATAATTATAATTTATTACCACCTTAAGAAGAAAGTGAGCAATGTCTGCTGATAACAAATAAATAATACAATGAAATTAAGCTTGTCATTTTGTTCCATGAATGATTGATAAGAAATCATTCCTTTTTGGTTATGAAGGAGTATGCTACTAATGTAAGAAAATTCTTTCTTCATCTCTCAGGATTTTTAGTATCTTACAAACAGAGGCACTGACAGCTTTTGTTTTGGGTTATCTTTTCACAGATATTTGTATAGCAAACAGCCCTGGAATATAGAGATACTGTCTCCCTCTGGGACAGAAGGCTGGTTTGTTTTTTGTCTACTATAACAATAAAGATAATCTCTCCCTTCTGAGCAAAGGTGTGTGCAGATTTTCTTTTAATCTTATACAAGATTAGACTGTGCTAAGCCAGAGAATCCTTTTCTGTAACACAGCCAACTGTGTGTATTGGTATCACCTAGCCTTGTGGTAGTTGGGAACCGTGGAACACCTGGTGTAAGAAAATAATGACATTCTGGCTATTGCTATTGTTGTGGGTAATAAAGTTACCTTGACTCTGATTCAGGAATATTGTATCTTCTGTATATCTATTAAACTGTGGCAATCTAAGTTAGCTTGCAAGCAAGGTAGAATTTCAAGCCCTTCACAGTTCTTGGTAGCTACAACAAATTATTTGAAGACCTAGATTCTGTCTACCACATAGAAGTAAAACACTTATATACATCTGAAATAACCAGGAACAAATAATGGGGGTAAACTATTATGTGAGAAATAACTTCTGACAACCTAAGGAATTATAAGAAATCATTTTCCTGTTGGTTTGAGATAGGCCAACACTCCTGGAACACTTAGAGAATGTTTTTAGGAGAAACTAAAAGAAAAGCCAACTGATAGTGGCTGAAAACATAGTTTTCAGATGTAAAAACTTTCTATGATGTAGTCTAGCATGACAAGGTGAGCTGGGCCAGTTAAAGTCTTTATTTGAAGATGTTGAATGGGAAAGAGAATCTGACAGCAGTAGGTACTCTCCTGAAAGGATACAAGAGAGGTGCCATTAGAGTCTAGTCAGAGCCATGAAATTGTAGGCAAGTCAAATTTCTGAGGAAGAAAAATGTGAGTATAAACAGGTAGAAAGAGAGCTACATTAGGGGCTCTTGGGTGGCTCAGTCAGTTGACTGACTCTTGATTTCAGCTCAGGTCACGATCCCAGAGTCATGGGATCGATCCCCATCCCAACTCTGCACTGGGTGTGAAGTTGGCCTAAGATTCTTTTTCTCTCCCTCTGTCCCTCTTTCCTACTCTCTCTCTCTCTCTCTCTATTTCTAAAAGAAAGAAAGAAAGAAAGAAAGAAAGAAAGAAAGAAAGAAAGAAAGAAAGAAGGAAAGAGAGAGAAAGAAAGAGGAAGAAAAAGAGAGAGAACTACTTTATGAAATTAAAAAGTTGGCAGGAGGAAAAGTCTAAAGGCACAGATCACAAGAGAGAACGAGAAAGCCATGTGGCTTGAGGGAAGGAGGAGAAAGAGAGGACAGCTTATCCTTGGAGCTGCTTGGACTCCTTCCTGACTGTTCCCACCTTCAGTTTGTATTCCTGTGCATGGGTGTTCCCACAATGAAACTCAATTCTCGTTAGAGTGTTTCCATGAATTTATGTTTCTTGCAATAACAACAAAACTCTAAAGAGAACATATCTTACACCAATGATACTAAGGTATCCCCATTGTTCCCCGCTTAATTCTGAACCATTAGTAGGAAAAACACTGAGTAGTTAATAGATCACACATAGTCAAAATCACATACACAACTTAGAATTGATTACTCTTAAATATAAATTATTATGTATCTATGTATTTTTTCCAGTCGTCTTAAACTCATTGAAAAGAAGTGATTAAAAAGGACCTTTTATTTATTTTAAAATGTCGTAAAGCATTTTCTCCACAAACAAAAAAGTCTCTAGAAGTCACTTTTTGCCCTGATGACATTAAAAATGACATAAAAATCTATGATTGAAATATTTGTTTCCTTGTTTATTTATTCACTTCTTCCTTCAAAAAACATTTCTTTTTTAAAATATTTTAAAAGGTGTTTAACTGTTTATTTCTGAGATAGAGAGAAAGACAGAGTGGGAGCATGGGAGGGGCAGAGAGAGAGGGAGACACAGAATCCAAAGCAGGCTCCAGGCTCTGAGCTGTCAGCACAGAGCCTGATGCGGGGCTTGAACCCATGAGCCGTGAGATCATGAGCTGAGCTGAAGTCAGAGGCTCAACCTACTGAGCCACCCAGGCGTCCCTCAAAAAACATTTCTTAAGGTGCCTATTATACATCTAGGCATGAGAAAAAGGAGAGTATTCAAATAAAAGTTTGAATTTTTATTTTGAATAAAAAATTTCAGGCATTGCTTTCTGAAAATACACAGTTTAGTGAGATCAACAGAGAGTAATACAGCACAACACAATTATGTTTGTACAGAGAAGTCAGATTTATAACAGGGCTACTGTGGTGAACAATTTCAGGAAGCAACATTGACTCAGAACCCAAGATATTCTGTGTATTCTTAGCGTTCAGTATGTCCTCTGAAAATGGTACCCTCAGGAACTGAGTAATATTATGGTCCTGACTTACAGCCAGGTATCTCATCACACGGAAGGGGAGTTGGATGTTGGAGTAGGTATTGTGGTCAGCAAAGAATAGGGATGGAATGCAATCCAGGCATTAGATACTATTCATTCTGGATTCGACTTAACATTCTTTCCTAGTTCCTTCGATGTGCATTCCTAACTACAGGGAGAGAGAGCTAAAACCTGTTTCCTAGACTTCCTGATAGTCTAGGTCTGAAAGTAACTTAGGTTATGCTAATTAGATGCATCCATACCAAATTTGGAATGTGGCTCTTGTAGTAGAAACCATTTTCTTGCTGCTGTTTTAATTGGTAAATAATGCCAGAGACATGGTGGAGTTTAAAGCAGCCAGACTTAATATTCCAGTGTCCGGTGGATCTAAAGGCACTTATATAATTGCAGTAGAATCCACATACCTGGGTCTAGTTACCAGGGTCATGCATCTTTGAACTCATCACTCCAGTAGCAGACCCATGACTCCCCTTCTGCCAGCCCTTCTAATAATTTTGTAAGCATTTAATTTCCTGCATTAAATCCCTTTCTGCTTGAAATATCTATTTACTACACTAAACTCTGGCTGATACAGCATGTTCAAAGGCGAGGAGATATGAACAAAAAATCTTGTGGTCAGGGAATGACTAGCTGCTATGTATGGTGGAGCCAAAGATGCATAGCGGTAGAAAATACAGATGAAAGAGTATGTTTTGCAAAGATTGTCAAGAGTTTTAAGGTTTTGCTTCTCTGAAATACTTGGCATCTAGAAGATTTTCATTAAATGTTTGTTGTAAGAAATAGCATTTAAAAACTACAGAGTTTGGCCTTTGTCTTACAGGTAGTGGAGCCAATGGAGAAGAACTATTAAAAGCTTCTTCTGAAGAGAACACCATGATGAGATTTGTGCTTCTCATTTATAATTCTCCAAGGATAACGTGGGGAAAGAGTTGGAAGGCGCCAAGGATAGGAAAGCTATCACAGTTTGGTCTGTAACTTATGAGGCTATTGAGAAAAAAAAGAGTTCATAAACTTGGTTACATTTTATGCAAAGTTTATTATGTGATTTTAAATAGTTAAAATACTAATAACAGCACACTATGAGTTTTTGAGAATCTGAAAAAACATTTTAAATATTGACCAAGTTACATACTTTGAAACTATCAGGTAGAGGCAATTACAAATTTGTTAACACCATTGCCACATGGTGACACTCTTGGCTGGTAAAAAAAAGATCTGCTTTTCACACATATTTAGTCAATATTATGTGAATTTGTTCATGGGCAACAGGCTGTGTGATTTGGGGTAATGGGACTGTACTTTATCATATAATGATCTTATGTAGGGTATTTTTGTATTCTTTAACCATGTCATCTGAAGGTCATTTATAGTGGTGCCTTCTTCCCGCATTTGCCGAGAAATGTGCCCGAACTTTGGAATGAAAGTTGGATGTGGGGAAATGTTGAGAGGCCAAACACTGCATGATCTATTTTACTAAATCATTTAAGAGAGGTAACTTTAAAATATTGGGATTGGTTGAGAAAATAAAAAGGAACTTTCAAGCAAAAAGGTGCTAAAATAGAGAAGTTATAATATCTAAGAAGACACTTCCTCTAACTTACATTTTTATGGGAAAATTAGCTGCATTATGAGAGTTTTAATTTAAAGTCTTTGGAAACTCCATTTTGATTAAAATATGACTGTCTACATAGATCTCTGTTATATCACTTACCACACTGTATTATAAATATTTTTCACGTCTATTACTGCATGACCGAAAGAACACTATGTTCTTTATCAGCTCATTTCATTTCTTCCTGACCAAGTAGATTCTATTTCCCCTCCTTCCTTATAGTTAGGTTGGGACCATATGATGTATATAACTAGTACGGTTGGTCATAAAACCCCCTACACAGTCTTCCACATTCTATCTTCCTTTCCTCTTTTATGGCAGATTTTAAGATCACACACTGAAGTTTACGGAGCCACTAAATAGAAAGAGCCCGAATTTCTGAGTCACTACACACAGCACCCTCCCCATCAACAATTTCCCTCCCCCACCACACACATATTGATCCATACTAGTCTGATATAAACTAGAAATTAACCTTCATTATGCTAAGCTGCTGAGATATTGACGTTGCTTACTGTAGAATCAAACCCACTTTGTTTCATTAGATCGCATGTGCTCCCTGAGTTCAGGGGTCTTGTTTTATTTATCCCCACCTCTGGGATATTTACTGTGATGCCCAGGACAATGTCTAACATATAGTAAGTATTCAGTGTAGGCTGAACAAATAAATGAATGAGTATTCTAGACGAGAAGTAAGAGGTACCTTTAAGGCCATGACAGAAGGCAGTGTAAGAGTAACTATTTACAACTATCGTCATGGATGAAGGGGAGTGGGAAGTACTGGCTTCCAGTTACAGAATGAATAAGTCACAGTGATGAGAGGCACAGCATAGGGAATATAGTCAATGGTATTGTAATAGTGTTGTATGGTGACAGATGGTAGCTACACTTGTGAGCACAGCATAACTTATAAACTTGTCAAATCACTGTTGTACACCTGAAATTAATGTAACATTGTATGTCAACTATACTTCAATTAAAAAAAATGAAGGTGTCTTCAGATTCAGAATTATTTTTGAAGAGAATGTTTACTTTTGAAAATATGTGGTTCTTTAGAGAACAAACTATATTTTAAAAGTATATAGCTTTTGAACATGAAACAAATACTATGTCAGTATTCATACCTCTTTTATAACAATCTTCTTCTGCATACGTCTGGGATTGTTATAAATGAAAAGCAGTGTGTAATGAAATTAGTTTCATGTATAAGTTTTGGAGTCAGTTTGATTAATTTTAACTCATGAAGCCGTATGTTGTAACCTAATTAACTCTTTAATTTACTATGTGATTTTAATTTTGTAAGCAGTTTTATGTTTACAGGAAAATCGAGTAGAAAGTACAGAGAGTTTGAGTATACATCTCTCTTCCACATACTTCTCCTCTCCTAGTGTAAGATGTTATAGTGTGCAAGACGTGTATAATTATTGTTATAATTGATGAGCCAATCTTGATACATTATTACTAACTAAACTCCATAGTTTACATTAGGGTTTATTTTTTCAGTTGTACATTGTGTCATGTTGTAAATGTATGATGACAGGTAACCACCATTAAAGTCTTATACAGAAAACTTGTATTCCCCTAAAATTTACACAGCTCTATTCTTCATCTCCTCTTTCCTCCTTCCTTCAGAAGCCTTAGCAACCACCGATCTTTTTATTGTCTCCATAGTTTTGCCTTTTCCAGAATGTCATACAGTTAGAATCATGCCGTATGTAGTCTTTTCAGATTGGTTTCTTTCACTTAGCAATATGCATTTAAGTTTCCTTCATGTCTTTTCATTGTTTGATAGCCCATTTCTTTTTATCATCAAATGATATTCCACTGTATGGATGCACTACAGTTTAGTTACCCATTTACCCATTAAAGCACAATTTTATTTCTTCCATATTTTGAAAGTTATGAATAAATCTGCTTTAAAAGCATTCATGAGCAGATTTGGTGTGGACATAAGTTATCAACTCATTTAGGTATACAAAGGAGCAAGATTGCTGGATCACGTTAAGAGTACGTTTAGTTTTATAAGAAACTTCCGAGCTGTCTTCTAATGTGGTTATGCCATTTTGCATTTCCACCAGCAACAAATGAGAGTTCCTATTCATGCACATCCTTGTCAACATCTGGTGATATCTGTATTTCAGATTCTAATAGGTAGACATTCTAAAAGGTATGTAGAGGTTCTTCTTAAATTTTTACTTCATGGTCCTTAAAATCTGTCATTTATTTTGAGACAAAAGCCTTGTTTTACATATGAAAAGTAAGGGACATAGTAGGGAATTGAGGTTTACATCTGAGAATCCAGGCTTAATTTATTTGGCTCTTAGATCACCTTTGGATTATAGATTCAACGTTAACTTATGAACGAGAGGAGACTTCAGGTGGAGAACACGCCTCTGAGAATTAAAATTCTATGCAATTTACTTTATCCTTCACCTACTCCAGTATTTTTCTGGCTCACATTCAAGTGCAGGTCAAAGTTCTGTGATGAGTGAATGCAATGACCCTGGTGTTCCTGGAGAACTGAGGAGACCGTCTCAGCCGTGGAGCTCTTTGCCTTGAAAGTAGTTATGCATGGCCCTTCTGATAAATTTGAGCTTGTTATAAAATAAACAGGTGGGAAATCGACATTGGCAGCTGGTATAAAACTCCTTTAGATGCACTGAATCTTTCACTCTTATCCCTGCAGTTATGAGATCTGACAGATGGATGCATAATGGTCTTAGAATGGTGAAATATTAGGACACGTGGACAAAGCTAACGACACTGACACAGTTGCCTGTTGCAGAGCACCAGAGATCTGTTAACATTCTGAAATGGCTATCAGGTGCTGAGTGAGATTTTTAAAGGTGCTGAGAATGGATAAGCTAAATTCCTCGCCAGAGAAGCACATTCTGGCATGGTTCACACTTCCCTTTTGGCATAAGCTTCAGGATGACTGTTCTAAGTGTAACCCTCATATGTAAATATTATTTGAAAGAGAAAGGTCAAAAATTCATGTCATTCAAAAAACTTCCAACCTCCTACCAGCCCCGTACTGATGCCCAGAGTAGAAGATGGAGAATGCATAGGAGATGTTTTACTTGATGCCTGGTCATGTTATAGAAAAACTTATTTTTCTTATTTTGCAAATGGAAAGCCAGGGTAAACTGGGCTGACAAGTCAACTGACAATGTTATGATAGTACTAGAAGCCAACTTATTTGCTATATAAACTTCAGTGCAGCCCTCTGGTGACACAATGATACTGAAATTTCTCCAAAGAGGTGATAAATTCACTTTTATATGTTTTGACATTATAGATAAAGAAATTACTGATGCTTCTTACTGATAATTTAATTTTATAAGCTACACATAGCCTGTGCAGGACTAGATCTCAATAGCGTTAGTTCATACTCATTAACTTCAGTAGACATACAGTAGGAGAGAGCAAAAAGTAGATATATTTCAGCTTGATTTCAAAATAATAAGTGATTAAAACTCCTTTGCAAATACCTGAAACACAGAGGGTATTTTAGCATCTAATTATTAGTTACACAGTATGATTGCTTATCCATCATTTTTCCTTTCCTTGATTCACATCGTAGTATGGCCAATAAGAGTTTAGTAGCTGTGGTGAGTTATATTATTCTTCAACAAATATTCAGTCTTTTCTCTTGCCACTGAGGGAAATGTACTTCTCCACCCCATGAATTTGGGGCTTGATCATGTAACTTGCTTTAGCTAATGGAATATGGCATAAGTGACATTTCAACAACTCTGGACTTTAAAAGACATTACAAGTTTCCACCAACTTGTGGAGCATGCCTAAATACAGTTCACAGCCTGAAACACAGCTTCAGTCCACAACCTACAGCCAACAGTAAGCGATGCAAATAAGATCTGAGTGTTTGTAATATTAAGTCATTGAGATTTTGACATTTTTCTTTTTCTTTTTCCTGTGATGGAACATAACATTCTTGAAGCTGACAAATGGAGATGTTGATACTTAAAAGTGAAGCATTTTCCACAATAACAACAAAGAAATAAATAGTGCTGATATTGGCTTGGGTCTGGTTGGTGTGTGGCAAGGAACTTTATGGGAGTCTGGAAAAATGGCCACCCATATTATGCAATAAGGAAATATTTAGCTAAGCTTTTGAATGAAAATACCCAGGAGGCTGAGAATGTACTTAAGATATTTAGTGTTTGGGGATGATTGTCATTTGTTATGTTTGTATCTTATAATAAAAGAAAGAATAAGCGGAGAAAGGATCTATGTGGTTTGCAAGGGAACATAGAGAGTCTAAAGGAGCCTGACACACTGGAAAATAAAATGGTTTCGCATTTCTAGATAGTCAAGATGAAGATGAGAAATCCCTTGAGCTGAAATGCTAATTGATACTCATGACACAGCCTAAGGGCAAAAACAAATCAAAGTTATGATAATTACAGATTTCTTTAAGACTTCTGATTGGATTCATGTGGCTTCCAATAACTCCTTTCACTTGGATAAAATGGCTGAGGAAAAGTGACAAAAGACTCAGTCCCAGGGAGAACTGATCAATCAAAAGCACTTGTAACTAAGTTTAGTGAGGGAGAAATGGCTCAAAAGGAATTTTGACATGGCTATAGCCTTGGAATAAAAACATACATCAGCAAAGTTTCTAAAAGAGTTATATTACTAATGGCACTGCCAGCCTGGATGTAAAAGGCATTTGACTGTAATAAACAGAAACTGACACTGGAGCCACCAATTCTGTGGGCTGGAAACAGCTCAGCTCCCTCAATCTCATAAACCCCAATGGCCTCTTAAGATAGAAGCAGAGAAATAATGAATTAAAAGGTTTTCCCAGATGGTGGTTCCAGTAGCCATGGAGGAAGTGGATTGGGAAGCTCCTCCCAGGGAGCCAAACAAGGCCTAATCAAGAAACATCCCCTAACCCCAAGAAAAGGGGGATCATGCAACATTTGGCCACCAGGATTTCTAAACTACTATGGACCAGTGACTGCTTTCTGTCTCCCACTTTTTGCCTTTTCAGATGGTGGTGTTTATTGTGGTTGACCTACTTTGTCCTACAATTATGTTCTGTGTGTGTGTGTGTGTGTGTGTACAGATAAGTTTTTTTTTTTTTCCCCATAGGTCTCCAAATCAAGAGGAGCCATATTTAGACCTTATGTAGGCACTATTATGACATCTTGCATTTAGACCCTGGTACCATGATTAGAGGAAACTTTTGGCATCTCCCTTCCCTACAGTGGAGGCTAGTATATTTTATGTGGAAGGAAATAAGTGAATGTCACCAAGATGGCAGACTGAGATAGAATGTATCACTATTCACTCTCCAGTTGAGAACAGTATATTTCTCCATCCTACTGATGTTGGGCTTTACCACGTGACTTCTTTTTCCCAACGTGATGTGGAAGTCACATTGCAACTGGTCTGAGGCAAAACTTGATGGCATATTTGAATTCTCACCAGCTCTCCTGTGCTCTTGCCTATCATCACATGAGCATCACATCCCAGGTGGGTGTGCTCCATATCTGGGCCCTGGGATAATAAGCAATTCAGGAAGCATATTTGACCCTGATCCACAGTCCTAGAGCAGATCTATCCACATGTAATGTGAAGACGTAAACACTTGTTGCTAAAAACTACTGGGATTTTGAGGAGGTTTATTACTCAGGTAATCCTGGTGAAATCTAATATGTAATTTTCAAAATTATTGTTTTCTAGTGGCAGAGCCAGAAAAGAACCTAATTGCCTAATATTTGGGGCAGTACTTCAGGCAAACAGCATGTTCAATATTCCTAAAGAATAAATGAAATATATTTGCAAAATCAAGCATTAGAAACTATTGACTAGGGGGGTTGGAAAGAAATCTTAATAAATAAAACCTGCCAGTGTTTCCTTATACATATTAAAGGACAGGTTGTATTACTGTTCAGCAATATTCACTTCCCCCTCCAACAATTGGCTAAGAGTAGAAAAACTGGAAAAAAATACTTGATAATGACAATAAGCTTTCATCTCTTAGATTAGAAGATTTTTATGATCAGTGGAATCATTTTCACAGACAAAAATACTTGAATGAGTATTTTTCTTTGATTTTATGTACTGCCTTTTATTTCTGAGTGATGGCAATATATACTACATTGAAAAAGGGAAAAAGTATTTTTTCAATTATTGAAATGTACACAATTATCAATTGATTTAGGGACAATCTTTAGAGCTTCCTTGTAATAACTATGTTTCTTTGACATTCTAATGATATCTGCCTCTAAGCTGGATTCTCTGAAGCTTCGATGACTGAATATATGATTAATGTATTCAGAGATAGCCAAAATGCATGATTTAACTAGTATTTATTTAAATATTATTCCCTCCTTTTCTGTGATAGAAAATAAAACACATATTGTTAGACTGAAGAAAAAAGAAAAGAACATTGTGTGTTGGGGAGCAGAGGATGCTTTGTTTCTCTCTGAAAGCTCAGCCTGGTCTGGGGGATCATTCATATTTGTTGTAATGGAGTTCATGAAACAAGTCCAAGTGGTGGATGTAAAGATCTGGGATGTCTCATTCTGGCACTCACATTTCATCCGGGCTTGGTCCAATACCAAGACTAGCAGAGTGACAGACCTGAAATCTTTTTAGATCAATCATCTTCCCAGCATGATACGTGCAGCTTTCATACCAACTTCTTGAACAGTCTTGAGTAGTTTCTGTTCTTCGTCCACAGGAGCTGCAGTGAGGTTCTCTTCAGGAGCTTGAGATCAAGGTAAATAGAGTTTCCACCTGAGAGTTAAATAGTAAAGAAGGTTTAAAGAGATATGTAGTCAGTGGTAGAGGCTAAAGCTTCTAGCCCTAGGGCAAAAGTATCAGATAGAATATATTAACATAATCAAAGAAAAGATGGGTCCAGTCAAAGGAGTGTTAGTCCTATAAGGTAGCAAAAATTGTCAGAAATTAATGTTGACTGTGCCTGTCTGAACATTGTCTAGGGCCCCTCAAGTTCACACTGGAGTGCTGTGCTATATTGCAAATGCTCAAGGGAAGCACAGCAATACTCAGCATCTATCCATTGGATGCTTCACAGACTCTATATACCTCATAGCTCGAATATTAGACAGTCCTACATTCCTTCCAGTGAAGTCATATCCTTGAAAAGCTGGGTGTTCAGCAGTTTCTGTGATTAGAAACAAGCACCATGTGAAAAGGAACCTGGAACAGGAAATGAGGGTGGTGTTGTCCAATCTGATGTCAAGGTTTGAAAAGTTGTGTGGTATCCGACACTGTGGGCACACATGTTAGTAACTGCAGTTATTTAAGAATTAGATGGAAATATATATATTTTTTTATTTATAAGCATTATTTCTTTCAAATGGTTCTGTTAGTAGGAAATAAATACTTATTAAACTGATAGGCCATGGCTACTTTGCAAAAGGAACTGTTTGGTATTTCCTTTGTCCTATAGGCACTGTGAAAAAATTTGTGAGGCACTAAGGCCTGGATGAACTGAGAAAATTTGGAAGCCTCTGGTCCAGACTGAATGGAGTATGGTGGTTCCATTTGAATATAGACTATACCTGACAGATACAATTCTTACTGTGGAGATGAGATCATTATACTTATTTATTTATTTATTTATTTATTTATTTATTTATTTTTAAGTAAGCTCTACACCCAATATGGGGCTTGAACTCACGACCCCGAGAGCAAGAGTCACATGCTCTAAAGACTGAGCCAGCCAGACTTCCCCACTCTACTCTTTTTAATGTCAATACACAATGGATTCACATAACTAACTTCTCCTAGCTCCAGTCCCTTATCCCCAGGCAGTTTCAATACTTATTTCCTTCAGAGGAATATTGCTCAGTTCTGAGAACTCTGGCGCTCAGGCTACTTAGCAGCTGTACTATTAATTATAAATTAATAAACAAGTACCTTTGTTAGAGTTATATTTCCCTCACAGCTTTCCTAAACAAAGAAAATGAACTTCTGGGGGGGGGGGGTTAGGTATGAAAGCCCTACAAATTCTCATTATAAATTTATACGGTAGCGTTCTGATCATGCATCAGTCTAAAGTCACTCCTGAAATCTATGGCTGGTAGGATGATAGATATTTCTGAGCTTGGAAGGCTGAGAATCAGATTTTGGTTTATAGCATTTCAATATGGTAGTGATGCAATTCTGTTAGGTTTTTTGGAAAACAACAGTCTGTGTTTTCCTTAGTTTTTTTTTTTTTCCATTTTAGGAAAACCTGGAAGCAGTCTGGCTGGTCTCAAATTTTGTCTCCACCACCACCTAGTTGTGGGACCTTGGGCTAATTACTTAATCTCTCTGTACTTCAGTTTTCTCATCTATAAAATGAGGATAATAATAATTACTTCAGAGTGTAGTGTGAATATGAAGTAAAATAATACATTTTAAGGTCTGAAAACATGCTTGACATATTCTAAACCCCAAATAAATATTTCTTCTTATTTTTGTTGTTGTTCTTCTGAATATTATTATTGTGAGTTTTGGTCATATTTGCCTTTTTTCTTTCATTTTTCAAGCTTCTACATTTTTGTCAAATTTTTCTATGTCCACACCTAACATTCAAATTTAAGTTGGATGCCTCATCAAAGTCCTGACTATAATCCAAGTCTGCCAGTGTGGAATAGTCAGTAATATGAAACATACTTCATTTGCTCATCTATATTTGCATGGTCCTCTCAGTTAGGGAGAACCATGTGGCCAGTTTGGGTCAATTACATGTGAGTAAAAGTCAAAAGGGCTTTTTTATGGGGCTCTCCAGTCTTCTCCCTGCCTCAGCAAACAGAAAGAGCTCGCATCTTAGAAGATGTAGCTAGGAGATAGTGGTACCTCCATTAACCTGGATCCCTTCATAACTTGGTGAAGTAGAATGGCCAGGCAACTTATGTTGCATATGTACTATGATCAAGAAATAAACATATTATGTAGGAAGCCACTGAGATTTCCCAGGTTAGCTGTTCCACACCATAATCCAAACTCATATAGTGGGTGTTAATGACCGCTAGGCACCTACTTCCTAATGGTGAGCTAACATCAAGGGAATATATTATATTTATAAATATTTGCTAAAAAACCTGAAAGTATAGTATATAGTTCTTCTGACTTGGGGTCTCTAGTGCAGTTGCTGACATGTCAGGTGGGGCTTTGCTAATCTGTAAGTCCTACTGGTTTGGAGGTTCAAAATGGCTCGTTCACAAGCTGGTGGCTGATACTGGCTTTCACTTGGGAGCTAATTTGGGGCTTTTGACCAGAGTACCAATACTTGGCCTCTCCATGTAGTTTCAGTCTCTCACTGTATGTTGGCTGGGTTCTCAGATGGAATAGGCCCCTAAGAATAAGCATTTTAAGAGAGCCAAGAATGAAGCACACTCATTTTATGGTCTAGACTTGGAAGTCCCAAAATGTTTCTTCCAATGCATTCTATTAATCAAATGTATCACTGAGGGTAGCCCCAATTAAATTAGAGTTTACTTATCAAAGGGACAAATGAAAAAGAATTTGTGTTTGCAGCCTTCTTCAACCTATCATATCCCCTCCTCTAAAATACACATTTCCACTCACCCACATTGATTAATACTCACATTAAAATTCACTCACACATTTAAATTCTTGCAAGCAGAGCAGTCATACTTTATCATAGTTGAAAGTCTGTACTAGTGTCTGTTTCTGAGATTTTGCCCATTAATTGCTGAATAAATTCATGAATGGCACAGAAATATCTTTGAATCTTTCTTAAGGCCTTCTGTGGTGCCTAGATTTTAGATGCCTAATAAATCCATTTTGAATAAATGAAGGAGACCCATATGTTCTGTATAAAATGTCAACCTTAAAAGCTTATCAAATTAACATGTAAAATGTAAATACGTAAATAATATTTTTCATGTAACTTACATTAAAAGTTTCATGTAACTTTTAATTAGGGCACAGTAAAAAAAACACTTGGAAGCTTCAGGGGGTATTTTCAGTTTTCATATAAATATCAAAAGTAATAAATATATTCCTTTAGCCAAAATATATATTGACTTGAGTGAATATTGTTTCTGATAAAATGTAGGAAGAACCAAACATTTCAACACTTTAGAAAAATGTCCTAAAGTAAAGATAGTCTACTAATATTTTTTTTCATAACACAACCAAAAGTAAAGAAAAGGAAAAGAAGATCTCTTAAGAATTCTTGAGAAAAGAATTATGGTTAGTGTTATTGAGAGTTTAGGACATTTTTTCCCCTAAGTTCACTTGGTCTGTGAGTATATTGGCTTATTCTGAGTTTGCATCAGTTTAAAATTCAGAGGATGTGAAATAGAATTGCCAATATTATGTCTACATTTTCATGGAAACAAAATGAAGCTTGAGTCATATAATTTGTAACAGGACTAAAGGAGAATTGAACGTGGTTCTCCCCTGCTGCTCCTGCCGCCATGACAGAAGCAGCCCTAAAATGAATAGAAAGAATTTAAGCCTTTTAAACTGAAGTCTTGAGTTATTTAGAATTTCTTTCCCTTTGTATTAAACACAAAGTTAATTTGATGTTACATTTTAAGTGTAGACTCCTACATGAGCCCAAAGACACTCCAAAATAGTCTTTAGAATTGTATCCAGAAGGGAAAAATCTGTTAGAAATGAACATATATATAGCAAAACACAGAAAAAAATTGTTTTAAACTTAAAATAATGGAAAAAAAGTTAATTCTGTTTGCAAGACCAGAGGCTTACAGTGTATCCTTTCAACACACACTTCAACATGTTTTCCATTGTTATTCATGAATTTTATTATAACAATTCCTTGGCTTCATATTGGACTGGTTTTACCAGTTTTTCCGCCTAGACCTGTGTGAAAAATTAAGTGTCTTTCTATTATTTTACTTATTTTATATATTTTTTGAGAGAGACAGTGAGAGAGAGAGAGAGAGGGAGAGAGAGAGAGCATGCACAAGTGAGGGAGATGGGCAGAAAGAGAGAGAAATTTAAGCAGGCCCCATGCTCAGTGGAGAGCCCAAATCGGGACTTGATCCCGTGACCCTGTGATCATGACCTGAACTGAAATCAAGAGTTAGACACTCAACTGACTGAGCCACCCAAGAACCCCTCTCTATTATTTTACTGATTATTATTTATCATTATAGAGTTTTCTCCCCTCTTATGCATTTACTTAAATAATTCCATTTAAATTTAAATTGTAATTATATAGATCAAAATCTATTCTACTTATAAGCAGATTAACTGTTTACTTATAAAATATTTAAGATATTTAAATTCTTTTTTAAAATTTTTTAATGTTTTATTTATTTTTGAGAGAGAGAGAGAGACAGCGTGAGCAGGGGAGGGTCAGAGAGACAGGGAGACACAGGATGTGAAGACAGGCTCCAGGCTCTGAGCTCTCAGCACAGAACCTGACGTGGGGCTCAAACCCACGAACTGTGAGATCATGACCTAAGCTGAAGTCGGATGCCTAACCCACTGAGCTACCCAGGAGCCCCTAAGATATTTAAATTTTTTAGAATTCAAGGGAGCTCAACATTCTCTTTGAACTACTCATTGAAAATAGACTTCAAAATTCAAGAAAAATATTAATTGAAATTCCTATCTTAACAGAGAGAGAGAGAGAGAGAATTTTTAGTACAAATTAAGACATTTCTGCAGTAGTTTAAATAATTAATGAATTAAAAATATTTTCCTCTGGAAACTATTAAATTATAAAGCCATGTCTAATTTTATAAAATACCAATCAATTTCTAAAACTGTAAACATAAGCCATATTTTATGTGTCTTAAAAGACCTGATCGAAAATTGGTAATTGCCTTCAAATGTGTTTAATTTGAAAATGAACAAATTGCATTTATCAACTAATAAATATATAATGAAAATAATAAGACCAGTTTTTATCAGCGTGCTTAAAAAGGGCAACAAAAAGGAGGCAAAAGGAAGGGGAATTATGTAAGACTACAGAAGGCATTTTATGTGCCCTGTGGTGTATGGACATCTGTAAGTGGAAGAACACCGTGGTGGGAAAGAAATAGACAGGAATAATTCTCTGGTATTTTTTCTGAAGGCCTGTAGGCAGTCTTCTGGTGTCTAACACATTTATATTTTTTAAGTGCTTATTGCAGATGACATTCATGTATATATGTGAAATAAACTTGGTAGAATGGTCAATGCAATGATTTAAGGAAGACTACTGTTATAATAACTCTCTGTTTCTAAAATTCTTTAAAAAGGCAGCACGAGGGGCACCTGACTTGTTAAGCGTCTAACTCTTGATTTCAACTCAGGTCATGATCTCATGATTCGTGAGTTCCAGCCCCCATTACACTCCACGCTGACAGCATGGAGCCTGCTTGGGATTCTCACTCTCTCCCTCTCTCTCTGCCATTCCTCTGCTCATGTTCTCTCTCTCTTTCTCTCAAAATAAATAAATAAACATTTTTAAAAATAAAAAAATAACATAAAAAAACAGCATGAATTTAACACCCACTAATTCAGACAATTACATAGTATGCAACATATCAAGCAGATAAAATGTTGTATGTTCTTCAGGTTTATCTTCTTAGAAGTTTTAGGAAATTTATATTGTACGATTGGGTCTTAAAAGCAAGATTTAAGAATTGACCATTGATAAGGAAATTGTCTAATTATCAGTTTCTTTTTTTTTCCAGAAATAAAAGTCTGGAATCTGAATATAGTTAGCTAAAGTTAACTGATAAATAGAATGAAACAAGTCCATCTAGCCAAAAGGTTAACCACATACAAAAACCAGGCATTTGTAATCATTACAGCATAATTCTTCCTCTACATTACCTTGTTATCTCCTCCTGTTCCATATCCATGGCACCATCTTTAAAAATTGAATCTTGTAGGGGCGACTGAGTGGCTGAGTCCATCGAGCATCTAACTTCTGCTCAGGTCATGATCTCATGGTTCATGGGTTCGAGCCCCACCTGGGGCTCTGTGCTGACAGCTCAGAGCCTGGAGCCTGCTTCAGATTTTGTGTCTCCCTCTCTGCCCCTCCCCTGCTCCCACTGTCTCTCACTCTGTCTCTCTCAAAAATAAATAGTTAAAAAAAGAAACTGAATCTCTTAATATTATATCATAGTATCAACCCTTTTAAAAACCTTACTCATGAGAGGACTTTAAGTGATGACTAACTATTATTACTGTCTGCAGAGATTTGTTGTGTAGTAATTATTTCCCACACTTTAAGGCACCCAGCATGTGCTGATGGTCTTCCTTTATTTGGGAATGCAGTTCCAAGGTAGATTGTGAGAACTGTTCCTAGGTGCATTACCTTAAGGCGTGATTCTCTTTGTATTTGGTTGTTTCAACTAAGATTGCTCCTGTTTTTTCGCCACCTCTCTCTCTCTCTCTCTCTCTCTCTCAGGCGCCTACACAAGTGCGCGTGCGCGCGCACACACACCCACCCACATACCTTACAAGGAGGGGAAAATGCCTTATTATCGGAAGTTGATTTATTAAAATACATCATCTTTACATATATTTTTCTAGCATTTACCAAAAGACACAAGGGAAACTGTCTTGAGTAGAAAAACATAAATGAAAAATATATCAACAGTCATCAAACTTACTTCATTTATTTTTTGTGTGCTGGGCACTGGAACTTGACGATGAGAATAAAAAGAATACCAATGGTGAGGCCAATTAGCAAAAGTTTTCTCATAATGATCTACATATTTACCGAATATTAAACCAGATTAATTACATTCCCAATGTGATCTCTTTAACAGGTACACACATTACAGAATAATTCCTGACATTAAAGAACAGCGGCTGTGCTGCAAAAGAGTTGTGTGAATTCTACAACCAGCCTGGTCAATGTGCAGTATTTGCAGAGTGGTCTGTGCACCATTTACAACTGAACCAGCCAGGGTGCACATCTTAGATCTACCAAGTCAGAATCTTCAGGGAGTGGAGCCAGGGATTTTCATTTTTTTTTTTTTAAAGTTTATAGTTTATTGTCAGGTTGGTTTCCATATAACACCCAGCGCTCTTCCCCACACGTGACCTCCACCATGACCATCACCCCCCTTTACCTTCCCCCTTCCTCTTCCACCCTCAGTTTGTTTTCAGTATTCAAGAGTCTCTCGTGTTTTGTGTCCCTCCCTCTCCCTCTTTTTCCTCCTTCCCCTCCCCATGGTCCTCTGTTGGGTTTCTCCTGTTAGACCTATGAGTGCAAACATATGGTATCTGTCCTTCTCTGCCTGACTTATTTCGCTTAGCATGACACCCTCGAAGTCCATCCACTTTGCTACAAATGGCCAGATTTCATTCCTTCTCACTGCCATGTAGTATCCCATTGTATATATAAACCACATCTTCCTGATCCATTCATCAGTTGATGGACATTTAGGCTCTTTCCATGATTTGGCTATTGTTGAAAGTGCCGCTACGAACATTGGGGTACATGTACCTCTATGCATCAGCATTTCTGTAAGGGATTTTCATTTTTAATATTCATTCTCTGTATGGTTCTAAGACACACTAGGGAAATTTTGAAGGCAAAGTGTAAAATTTCTTCTCAAGGAAAACTTAACTCTTAAAATGAAAATAGAGGAATAAATACCTTCAACGCTTTGCATCATTTTTAGCACATTCAAAATTTCAGGTTGTAATTGTTACTTTTTTTTGAGAGAGAGAGAGAGAGAGAGAGAGAGAGAGAGAGAGAGAGAGAGAGACAAGGGCAGAGGAAGAGGGAGAGAATCTTAAATAGATTGCATGCTAAGTGTGGAGTCCTACGGGCTCGATCCTGTAACCGTGAGATCATGACTGAGCAGAAATCAAGAGTTGGACTCTTAACCAGCTGAGCCACTCCAGGCACCCCGATTGTTACCTTTTTAAAATGTATCCTTTTATATACTAGATTTAGGATAATGACATTCTTCACATCCAAGAGAGAAGGAAACTGTAGCAAATGTACGTTGTTTAAAAATCTTCCAAATTTTGGAAAAGTCCTAATATTAGGATTAGAATACAATGCTCCTAAAATTCTAGTTGTGTACACTATTTAATTCCTTGCTATTTTGATTCATTAAGCCTCTTTTTTCCTGCAACACCATTATGTCAAGCTTCCACAGTAAGACACAGAATTGGGGCAAGTATTAATAGACCAATTTAGGCCATAACCCCAAAGTGTCTCAACAATTGATTTAATTTGACTATGACAACTAACCCAGCTATAAATTTCAACAGGGTTGAATAGTCACCCAGAACCACATTTTGGAATGTTTCAACGCAGGTATAGGCTGGATTAAATACTCAAAAGTGTACTTTATTATGCCTGTTCTTTGATAGATCACACACACACACACACACACACACACACACACAGACACACACATGAGTCAGAACTTTCTAACAGGTCTGTTTTTGCTACCCTATTTGTCCTGGCTGGGGATTCCCAGTTTCCTGATGTTGTTGATGTTGAGTCTTCTTATTACTAGAATCTTTTTTTTTTTTACTAGAATCTTGGGAAATACCTGTGTTTTCAACTCCTTACCTCACCACAGACCATAATCAGTATTAGAGTTAACAATCCAAGCAGGTAGACCAATGTAGAATGATAATATCTATTTTTTACATTTTCCTTTTGGCTAGTGCTAGTTAGAACTATTGTATCCTTTGCATGAAGAATCACAACAGCTAGTGTAAATGAATTTGTTCAAGACTTATAAGAATGCTGTGAAGATTCAATGGAATGGCGTTGGGTTTAAAGTCTTAGAGGTTAAAGAAAATCCTCCACTCTGCCCTGGTGACATACTCACCGGGATCATGTCCAAATCTATCCTTGGAAGAGACGACTGTAGTACCAACTCTTAACCTGTGCTTTGTTTATTCAGATGGTTGATAGGTGACATCAAGGGGAAGAGGTGATTGTCATACCAACTCTTAACCTATGTTTTGTTTATTCAAAAGGTTGATAGGTGACATCCTTTACAATAGTCATGCAATGCACTAGCATCATTGAATGCATTCATTCTCTTGCTCAGTTTTTCCAGTGGCATCCAGCCTTTGATGTTGATCATTTTTGTTGGCTCATTAATTCAATTTTCCTTTGTTCAATAAAATCTCCAAATGCTGATGTTGAATTGCCAGGAATAAAGATACTGATGATAGAAATGGCACCAGAGAAATCATTGCTATTCTTGGCCACAGACATTTCCAGTCTGAACAATAGCTGTTTTCTTCGCAGCTTTCACCAATGACATATTTTAAGCAGGGATTTTGTGAGCTCAACAAATGAGTGGAAAAGGCCGCCAAATACATTGCAGAAATATCTCACAGGTAAGCAGGAAATTTGGAATAGATGATCAGAACAGAAAATTTATAAAGAGATGTCTAAGGCAAAAGAGAAAGCAAAACTGCTGAAGTGTGCTTTAAAGTGCTATATGGTTTGGTCAGCTACTTAGCCACTATTTTACCCACTGAGGGAGATCAGAAGATTAGGTTCTTTGAAGATTTAACAACTATTAAGAGTGCAAGTTTCCTGAGAATAAAATGATCTTAAGGTATTTCATAACTCAGTGTACTAAAGTTCATATCCTTTTTAAGGCTAATTATTTAAATCAAAATTTTCAGATTGCCAATATCCAAATAGAAAATCGCATCCGGACTCTGACGCATGTAATGATAATTAGAAGGATGGAGGGAACATGCTCACACTGCAGGTTTCTGTGGTCCCTGAGTTTTCCATCAAAGCGTGAATGGGAGGTGACATATACAAAGAAAACTATCTGGTTGCAAAAGAAAATTCAGAGAAATAAGGAGTTTGCTAAAAAGTATGTAAGACCTAGGGAAAATTCCCAAGTGTATTCAAATCTTCTTTACCTGTCTATCTCTTCAGAGACCCTCCGGAGTGACAGCTGCCCCATCAGTGGTCTCTTCCAATCTTCCAAACCTTTCTTTTGCTATACTGTTTTTTTCTTTACTCCTTAGTTATCTCTACATTATACAAATCAAGATAATCCTTCCTAGACTCTTTTTTTTTGGATCACCACCATTACTCCTAGCAGTCAGGGGTATAATTAAAAATCCTCATTATTGGATAATAATAGTAGTGGTGGTTGGTATGGGGGAATAGAAAGACAGACTATACTTTATTTTTTGTCTCAATATATAAGTAAAAACTCCCTGGCTTAACATCTCAAGTTCTCAGGGTTCTTATAAAATAGAGTAGATTGAAATACATCCCTTATTTTCCTACCTTCCAGAAATGACAAAATAATTAGTGTTCCCTCTTTTTATTTTGATAGGACCCACTTCCTTACACATAGTAAATATTAAACAAGTATGCACTGAAATGAATTTCACACTATGAGACAAAAATACTAAGACTGGACCTAAAATTTGTGTTTAAATTAAAAATTATCTGAATGGAATATCTATGGTATATCAGTGAGTTATACACTTTCTAAATTATAAATGTGTTATAAAACTCGTGTTATTATGATTTTTTAACTTATTTCTATGTGCTCTGCAAACCAAATCTACTTTGAATCTATTACTAATAATAAATTTGAGTATACAGAGAACAATTGGAGCCATTGTTCTATACAAATTTTTTGATAACAAAAGAAAGAAATACAGAATGCAAATAAGCTAAGGTATATGATACACAAAATGGAACTGCATACTATATTCCCTGCGGCATAAATAAAATATTAAGGGAGCTGTTTAAAAAAGCTAACCTAATAAATGTATTGATTGGTAAAGCCTCTAATCTGAATATCACATAAAGCCTTTTCCATGAGAAAAATAAAATCAAATAGATCCTACAGATACTGCCATGTAAATCTGTCCTCAACTCATTGCGTCCTTATTGTCAGAGGCAGTAACGTGTGCTGGGGCCCACTTGCTACCTGCCCATTATTAAATGTTTTAGATATTCTGTGATCCAGTTGTCAAACAGAGCCACTAGCAAATATTAATTTACATAAACTTGCAATGAAATAAATTCCATTAAAATTAAAGGCAGTAAATAATTGAAAGTCATCACTTTTTAATTATATTACTACCTGTCACAATGATCTATTCTTTTGAGGTGATTTATGTCTGTTATATCTGTATAGTGGAAATACACAGAATTCAGTGATATTGTACATCTCTTTCCAATTCCACAATGAAGCATGTCATGTCAGACATACAGTGGGAATATTTTATGGGAATTGGCAAATGTTATACATCAGGGATTCTCCCCCTCACTCTCCAAGGCTAGTTTTTCAACATTTACCAGCATGCTACTAAGTCTAGGTCACCATTTCTGTCAGGTGGGTATAAGAACATAATGACAGTGATCTATGTAGAATAAATCACATCTTCGCCATTCCAGAAATTATCCCTTAAGGCCACAGTTAGGAAAATATTATCATTCAACAGGCTATCAAATTATAGTGAAAGAACGGAGATTTTGACATCCTCTATGCATGATGCATGAGAGCTCTTGTTCCTTGCCACAACACTGCACTGGCTTCAAATTCTAGTTCATTGCTATTTCAAGTTCAGGTTTCTGCCACATGAGAATCTTATCATTAAGTGTGCTGTAGCTTGCACTGGCAGAGCATGTGGACTTCCTATCACAACACACCAAGTCCAAGTCTCAAGCAAGGAGGCAAGCCTCTGGACTGTTTAGTACTGATCTTCATGCTTTTCAAGTACATCTAAATATCAGAAAGTTAGAACTGACGTTTAATTTTATTGTTAACATAGCTTGTCATATTTTTATAAGTCGCCACTAATTGTGTATCTTTCATGTCCCTCTTATCTTTTTGTTTCTTAAAGGGCAAAGGGAGAAATTCTCTGAAAGTTTTATTAAAGAAATCGAGTCTGACTTAGAGAGGGCAGTCCCCTAATTGTGTCACATTTATAACACTTTTTAAAACACAGGTTTACTTATTTATTTTTGTGTGTGTGTGAGAGAGAGAGAGAGAGGAGGGACAGAGAGAGAGGGAGACAGAATCTGTAGTAGGATCCCTGCTATCAGCACAGAGCTCAGCATGGGGCTCCAACTCAGGAACCAAACCATGAGATCATGACCTGAGCTGAAACCAAGAGCCAATACTTAACCAACCGAGCCACCCAGGTGCCCTACATTTATGGCACTTTCTAACAGAGAATGAAATCATATCATTTGGTTAGTGATCTGGGGACTTGTTAAAAATATTAACTGACTCATTCAAGTGCAGTTTATAATGATGCTTACTTTAGATGTGCTTCTCAATCTCTTTTTACATATTGCCTCTCTAAAGAGAAAAAAAAATAATTAAACATAAATTCTTCCTAACAAAAGAAACTAAATACTAAAGAATACTTTCTGTCAGGTAAATTTGATCTTTGGGGTCCACCAACCATTGTTATACCTAAATGCTATCTTTGAACTCCCAGGGCCCACCTGAGAACCAATTTTCATGATGTTAGGGGCAATGTCATCCCTGTCCATAACGCACATGAACTTCATTCTGAAAAAGTGTGTTTCAAATGTCCATTTGTGTCAAGTTTAGAAGATTTGCCTTCTATTGGAGAAGCTGATTATACAGGGACATCACATATGTATTTGTCAAATTGGCTTCTTTTCAGTTTACAGACACTAAGTTAGACACCCAGGAATATTGTATTCATAATAGTTAGGCAGTCTAGAGCAACATTCACAAAGATAGTCACCGGACATGTGGCAATTTATATTTAAATTAATTTAAATTAGCTAAAATAAAAAATTCAATTTAATGCATCCCATTTTGAGTGCTTACTTGCCATTTATTGCTTCTGTCTTTTATAATGGAAAGTGCAGATAATAGATGATTTTCATCATTGCAGAAAGTTCTATTAGTAACAGTGATCTAGAGCCTCATACTCAAAGTGTGTTCCATGGACCTGACATTGTTATCATGTGACAGTTTATTAGAAAAACAGATTCCTAGGGTGCCTGGGAGACTTAGTTGGTTGAACAACCAACCAACTCTTTCCGCTCAGATCATGATCTCACGGTTTGTGAAACTGAGTTCTGCGTTGAGATCAGCACTGAGCCTGCTTGAGATTCTCTCTCTCTCCCTCTCGCTGCCCTCTCCCTCTCAAAAATAAATAAACTTAAAAGAATAGCAGATTCGTGGACTCCATCTCAGGCCTACTGAATCATAATTTGCACTTTTCACAAGATACCCAGGGTTTCATAGGAGGACGTATCAGTGCTGCCAAGAGGTCATTTTTTATCTGCCTTTAAATACTAACTTCCTGGCAGATACATCATATTAAAATGTGCCTCATTTTGGGGGCACCTGAGTGGCTCAGTTGGTTAAGCATCCAAATTCAGCTCAGGTCATGATCTCATGGTTCACAAGTTTGAACCCCGTATCTGGGTCTGTGCTGACAGCTCAGAGCCTGGAGCCTGCTTCAGATTCTGCCCCTTCCCCCTTCCTGCTCTGTTTCTCACTCTCTCTCTCAAAAATAAATAAACATTAAGAAACTTGTTTTAAATGTGCCTAAATTTTGAGATGTAGAGATCAATACTTTATCTGCACTATTATTTTTTATTCAATTCCTGGACAAGTTATTTTACATTTATTTTATAACTAAGGATGATTATGATGTGTTTATAATTTTCAACGTTGTCTTGTTTAATTCAACAAGGTAACCATTTGCTATCATTGTCTGAACCCCAGAGATTTTAAATTCAGAAACCCTGCTTATTTTATTGGGACTCTCAGCAAAAAAGGAATGCCAGCAGAAGAAAATCACATGCCAAGTGATGTTCATGATGATGTGCCACTTGTTTGAGTCATGAAAATAGTTTGGTCTGCATAACAGGGCCAGCCCCTAATAAAGGCAGTTCTCTGAGAGTGGAACTAGAAATCTCTACTTGTAACTGCAAAGTGTAATGGAGTTAGCCCAATTTTAAAAATGAAGATAAAAATTAATCTATCCAACCTTATATATACCAGCCCAAAGATATTTAACATTATTATAAAATTTTAAAAAATAATTTAGTTCTCAAAGTTGCAGAACCACTCACAGTGGCCTCCTTTAAAATGGAGAAAATCTCACTTCATGTACATTGTATCTCATCACCTTTAAATTGTTTTCTGACAATGGAATTGATTAGCATGTCAAATATAAGAATTATTACTGAGTTTTGGGTAGATCATTTCAATATAATTATGTTCTACATATTTGTTCTTGAAGATGAGTATTCATTTCTTCACAACAAGCCAAGATTCTAAGATAAACAGTTCTTGTAAAGATGTATAGGGCTTAGTTCAGGCTCTGAAGATAATTAGAAAGTTTCACAAATGGGCCGGCCCTGAATTCCAACTCTTGAGATAAACCAGGGATCCAAATAAAATAAGCTAATCTGGCTCAAGTTTTATAAAATCATGCCAAAATTCCATCTTTAACTGCTTGAAAATACAATATACTTTGTGGTGGCCAAATAAAAAATAATCACATTATTTTGTGATGAAGACTATGGTCCATGTCTTTCTTTGAAGTGAGATTAAATTTATTTTTCTTCTGGTTCAGTTTCCTCAGTTCCAAGATTACAATTTGTATACCTGAATTATTAAAGAAATCATTTGGAGTGAAATAAAAAAAGTCAGACTCCTAAGCTCATAGACTTCCACGGAGACCTTTCCTCTCACTCACTCTACAGAGATCTTTTCCCTCTTGCTATATTTGATACGCCTTTCTAAAGCTGAAAGACAGGTTATTAAAAAGCATATATATATATATATATGTGTGTGTATATATATAATAAGAACTCAACTGTTCCTTCCCTACATTGGTTCCTAGTTGGCATGCTGCATTAAAATTTCACCATTAGGAATCTATTACTTTATCCCAACTCATATCTTCTCCAAACATCAGTTTTTATGTTGCAAAATCCTGGGGTAGTTTTCATTTACATTCTACTATATGAATTCTTTGATCAGATATTTTACCTCCAGCTGCAACAGGTTACTTGAGTTTTAAGGAATGTGACTGGGACTATATGGACAGAAGGATAATACTAGAGCCTAGAGTACTACTTGCGGAGGACAGGCTTAGAAAGCTTACTAAGGGGACAGTATGAGCTGCCCAGTACTCTGGGATGACCTGGATGGAGAGCAAGTTATTAGTAAGGGACAGGCTCAAACTTTATCTATGTCTCATTTTGCCCAAGGCTATACACAGGGAGACTATTAGTTGCACTAGAGCTTCCAAATTCAATCAGGAACCCTGTATTAAAAATCTGAAGCTTGGTGAATTGTAAAGACTAAGCTTATTAGTTAAGCAGATGGAGTTTCGACTCAAAGGTTGTTCCAAGTGAGGTACACAAAGTAGCAAAGACTCTTCACATACCTATAAAGATGATTCAAATAAGCACCCTATTTTTTTTTTACTTTGGATATTTGTGAGAAAGTAATTTTCAGTTTGAATAATCTGAGGACAATTCTCTCAAATATCCACTGTACTGTCACCCTTTACTGTCAAGATAGTAGCTCGATTGCAATTCACATATTTCTGAAATATAATAGAATACTCACTGCTGTCTTACCAGTGATAGTATCATGGTAAACCTATAATAAAAAAAAATAAATAGAAGAGAAGAATACATTTTAGTAATTGAAAATAAAATTATAAATTTATATTCTTATATGTTAATTAAACTAGTTAACCATTTGTCATAATTGTTTATACTGTTAGTTTGAGAAAATAGTTTTTCTAAAATTGTACAGAATAACATGCATAAATCAATGCATAGAGAATAACATAATTGAATAGACATGGGAGCAGAACTGATAGTGATATGAATTCTAAGAAAAAGTAAAATGGTCTATAAAAAATTATCAATAAAATTATATTTCCAGGAATCACAAAAATTCACCTGAATAAAAATTAACTATATTAAAAAAGATCAATTGTTGTTCTTAAGGTTATATAAAAAGATTCCTATTTATAAAAACTTGCATTTAAAAAATTCAACACTTTGTGAATCTTTATGATAAAGTGCATCAATATGATGAGAACTACCTTCTGCAAAAAATTAAAAACAGTTTCAAAAGTAGAAAGATTTTTATATTTACAGAGTAACATTACATCCTGTTTGTAAATTAACAAAAAATTATAAGCATTTTTTATTCACTCTAGTTATTAAGTCTTCCTAGGAACTCTTAAATTAAAACACATGTACTGAAGGAAGTATATTAAATCATTTCTTTTTTAAAAAATCTTTTAATGTTTATTTTGAAAGAGAGAGAGAGAGAGTACACGCACAGCAAACGGGGTGGGGCAGAGAGAGAGAGAGGGAGACATAGAATCGGAAGCAGGCTCTAGGCTCTGAGCTGTCAGCACAGAGCCCGACATGGGCTTGAACCCATGAACCACAAGATCATGACCTTAGACAAAGTCAGACGCTTAACCAACTGAGCCATCAAGGTGCCCCTACATTAAATCATTTCTGATTAGCAGAAGTACGTCTATTCTTATATAAGTATATTTAAAGTGTCATATTTATACACAACTAAAAGTTGGTTAGCTAATTTATACTTCTTGGATTTCAAAACTATATCCTAGGAAACATAAATAACATTTTAATTTTTACATTCTCTCATAATTCTGTAAATACCTGACTTCATTGCATTATGTTTAAATATAAACTTTAAAATTTCAACCATAAGTGTTTAAAAGCAAAAGCAATCATTTAAATTATATTTTGCATTGAGTAATATTAAAAATATATTTATATAATACAAATATTATATAAACATTATATTATATATAATAATATATAATATGTATGTATTTAATTATATATAATTATATTTATGTATATTATATAAATTTTATATTATATAAATATTATATATTATATATATAATATACACATTTTATAGAAATATTTTAAATATAGTACTTTACACAGAGCTACATGTGATATACTCATGAACCATTAAGGGATTATCAAGGACAATTTGATTAGACCTTATTTCTGTTTTGCACATTGACTTTAGAATCTAATTCCAGCATAAGATGTGTAATTTTTATGATTAGTTATTTGTAGTGATGTTTATTCCAAGGAAGGTAGACATTTAGACATTAAGTCTTCCAATTTTCTCTCTTTCTCACTCTGATACTGATAAGGAAAAATCTGTTATAAGATGGTTAACAAGACTGATAGGGAAATTCCAGTCCTCTACCGAAGACTCCCTTTCTGGGTTCTTCTTCCTACCCCGCTTGCTGCGAGTGACAAATTACTACTAATGCAGAATGCAGAAGTAACAGACTATAAATTGTTCCCTCTGCTTAGCTCAGGGCTCAGATCTCTGGAGAGTAATCTTCTCTGAGCTCACCGGTGTAAAATAAAGGTCCTGCCTTCCAAGATTTCCAAGTACTGCTTGGTTCTTCCATCAGTGATCCAGACCAGGTTCTGTAACAATACAATGGTAGAGAATTGGGAATTTAAAATACAAAATTCTTAATAATACTGAGAAACAAATGTCAAGTCTTCTGGATGTGGGTAATCCTATGTGCCAGGGGTGAGAAACTTTTTTTTTAAGTTTATTTATTTATTTTGAGAGAGAGGTGGGGGAGAGAGAGAGAGAGAGAGAGAACAGAGGAGTGGCAGAGAGAGAGAGAGGGAGAGAGAGGATCCCAAGCAGGCTCCACTCTGTCAGCTCAGAGCCCTATGTGGGGTTTGAATCCCATGAACCATGAGATCATGGCCCAAATCAAGAATCAGAGCTTACAAGACTGAGCCACCCAGGCTCCACTAGAAATTTTTAAAAAGAAGTATTTAGTAAAGGGATTTTGCTACCCAGGCGTAGCCAGTTTAGGAGAAAAGGGAGTAAGGAGTTAGAGCAGGAAGTAGCCACCCCCTCAGGGCTGGGAGGTAAAGGGAAGAGAGCAGGGTAACCGGAAGCTGGGGACAGACCTCGAAGTAGTGTGCTCTGAGGAGAAGAGGGAAGCAGAAGAGGCTGAATGCCGAAACCATCTGCCACTGCTGGCATGATGGTGACAGGCACAGCAAGCAAATAGTAATGAAGAAGTTCTTCCTCCTTTCTCCTGTCTCCCAACTTCTCTCTAGTCCCCCTCTTTTTTGCAGAAGCCAGTGGGAAGTTGCTGATAAAGAAGTCTATGAAATATAATCTGTTAAGTTCCAGCTACGTCTTTAGAACCCACTACAAAATGATAGATTCATAACTGAGATACATTGGGTCAACACCCACAACTATGAAAGCAATACTTGGCAATGTTTAGTTATTACATTCTTTGAATATACCTATCAAAATTCATTTAGCTCTAATTACAAATAATGTTTACAGCAAACTAACCAATACTGATAAAATCTTTTTTTCTTCTATAAAGCTACAACTCTTTGATACTTAAATTCCTCCTGCATTCATAGATTTACAACTTATACAAATTAGTCGTATTTAACTCTACATTTCATTAAAAGTTATTGAAATGGCAAATTAAGAATATGGTGCTATGGAGAAGAAAGAACCTTAAATTTTGCATCAGAAAAACTGGTTTTTAATCCAATTCTGAACACTAAGTAGTTGATTTCGGACAAATCTCTTAAATTGCCTGAACCTCACATTCCTCATTGTGGGGTTTATTTAATGATATTGAATGTTATTTCAAGATTCACATATTAGAGACTAGTTGATTCAGTGATTTATAGAAAAATACAATAAGTTTTGTTGTTTTTCAGAACAGTGTGATGATATGCTGTAGAAGTGACCTTAAATTAATGAGGCTATAAAAATATGAAGAAATTATTTCATTCCCCTCTTTGCTTTCAGATACACAGATGTCTTGGTATGCAAAGCTAAAAGAAAAGATTCTCTTTAGTAATAGCACTTTGTTGAAAGAAGTATAATCGAAATGGGTCTTTGTTTTGTATAAAATTGTTGCATCGTTGCTAAAGTTGGAAAAAATACAACCAGATATGCCCAGAATCAGAAAGACATTGTTAGTTATTGTCTAAATTTTACTTTTCTTCATAAATCTTATGATATTGGGAGGAGTTCAAAGTAGTTATTTTAAAAGTCACTAAATAGAAACTACTAAATAGTCTAGCATATATAAAAGAGTTGGGATGTGGAATAACTTAGCATTTAGAAATCTTGCCATTTTTCTGAAATGTTAAAATAAGAATCAAAGTGACATGAGCAAAAATATTGGTTTCTAAAGCACAATAAAATTCAGTAGAACTAAAAAAAAAAAGGAAAAAAAGAAAGGATTGACCAGACAAAAATATAAAAGAAAAACCTGGAGTCTTGATGCTGAACCCAAGCTATTATGATTCTGGAATTTATTAAAAGGAATAATTCATGGGACATTTGGAAGTAATCTTTCTGCTATATTATGCATTCATGAGCTCTTTATTAGGATATTGTGGCTACTTTTTGGTCACCATGCTTTTTAAAAATGTGGACAAACTGGAAAAGATCAGTGAAGAATGAGGAAAATGAATAAAGGGATAGAAAATAGTAACCCGAGGAAAGGTTTGTAGAATTGTGTTGCTCATAATAGAGAAGGAAAGCCCACAGGGCAGTCTGATTATTGTAATTAGATACATGAGGAATTTTCACAAGATTATAACTATTTTTTTCTTGATATGAATGTTAGCTAGAACAAAAGAAAAGTATGTAATTAAAGAGCATTTTATTGTATATAGTATATATCTATACATATATATACAGTAAATATATACAGTATGTATATATGTATAGATATATACTGTATATATCCCCCCAATTAAACTTGTGTTTGTTTGTTTTTCCACTTCTTTGATCTAGTGAGAGAAGTACTAGAAAGTTACCTTGGTAATCCTTAAGAAGACAAATTTCCTTTGAGATCTGAAGGTAGATTCTTTCTAAGCAAATACAGTAGCCTCCTTTGTCTAGGAAATAGCTATAAAGGCATCTATTGTGTTTTGGATGGTGTTGGCCCAGGTCATTTAGTCTAACAATCCTCAAGTAGGTAGGTAGATAAACTGAGAAGAAAGGGCATATGGGGCCCTTTGAGTTTTGAGAAGTATAAAAGCAAGGCTCTGGGCAGGTTCAGAACTGCAGAGACATTTCTTGAAAAAATTTTGAAACAACATTCCCAGAATCTGGGTAATGTATGAATATCACTGAGAGAAATAAGCATCAGCACCTTGACTGTATCAATCAAAACAGTGTAGAGCCTTGTTCCATATAATTCTCAGAGAATAGAGGAGAATCCATCGAAGATTTATGGACTGCATCACCTGGCTGATTGCGGAAGATGGGTTGTCAACAGAGACACCATGTGGCAGGGAGAAGCAATGGCAGTAGGAGAATAAAGAGAAACTCCACATTCCCACTTATGTAGGGAGAGGTGGAAATTCACAAAGAAGAACTGGATTGACCTTCTAATATGGATATTTCAGACTGCAGTAGAGACGATCGCATTCCCAGCCCACCTTGGGTAAGTGCTTATGTAGAAAGCTACATTAAGAGAATGTTTTTAAAGATGAAGGAAATAATTAGAAGCTATAAAGATACAGTGAAAATATTTAATTATTTACAAATATGGTTTCCTCATGAAAATCTTTTTAAGTATGCCTAGATGAGATTTTCCATGATCAACTCTCATGGCATGGCACCATGAAACTCTACTTAGAAAGCATTAAAATTGAAATCCTAAATGTGTTGTTGTATTATTGACAGAAGTCAGTCTCCCCCTTTAGAATATATATTCCACAAGAGCAGGCCACCCATCTCACCTGGTAGCTTCAGGACAGGCCCACGTTAGGCTCACAAGATCATCCTTGTAAAGCCAACCTCTATCACAATGGTGCATACATGCATTCTATACATAACTTGGTAGATAATATACATTTAATGAGCAGGGACAGAATACTTTGTTTAATAGTCTAAAAGTTAAAATTGAATGCATTATTTTAAAAACTCTTCTCAAGGGGCACCTGGGTGGCTCAGTTGGTTAAGTGACCAACTTTGGCTCAGGTCGTGATCTTGCAGTCTGTGAGTTCGAGCCCTGCGTTGGGCTCTGTGCTGACAGCTCAGAGCCTGGAGCCTGCTTCTGATTCTGTCTCCCTCTCTCTCTGCCTCTACCCCAATCATGTGCTGTCTCTCTCTCTCTCTCTCTCTCTCTTTCAAAAATAAATAAACATTAAAAAAAACTTTAAAAAACTCTTCTCACAATAAAAACCCCAAGCCCAGAAAATTCCACTGATGTATCTTTCCAAACATATAAAGAAGACATGAGGGGCGTCTGGGTGGCTTAGTCAGTTAAGCGACCGACTGTTGAATTGGGCTCAGATCATGATCTCACGGTAGGTGAGATCAAGCCTCACATTGGGCTCTGTGCTGACAGCATGAAGCCTGCTTGGGATTCTCTCTTTCCCCTTCTCTCTGCTCCTCCCTTGCTCGTGTACTTTCTCTCTCTCTCTCTCTCTCTCTCAAAATAAATAAATTAACTTAAAAAAATAGAAGAAATAAGAAATAATACCATTCAGACATAAATTCTTCCAGGAAGTGAAAAAAAAAGGCATAGTTCTTTATATGAAGAGCATCCACCCTCTGATTCAAAACCCTGACAAAGAAATTACAGGAAAAAAACATTACAGACCAACTGTAAACATAGGTGCAAAAATCTTTAGCAAAATATTAGCAGTTAGAATTTAGTACAGTTGACCCTTGAAAAAACATGGGTTTGAACTGCACGGGTCCACTTACCTGCAGATGTTTTTCAATTAACACAGTACATCTTTATTGTAAGAATAGAGTATATAATACACATGACATGCAAAATATGTGTTCATTGACTGTTTATGTTATTGGTAAGGCTCCCCATCAACAGTAGGCTGTTTGTAGTTAAGTTTTAGGGGAGTCAAAAGTTATATGTAGATTTTTGGCTGCTGGCAGGAGGGGTGTGGTACTGCTAATCCCTACATTATTCATGGTCAACTGTATGTGTATATATATATATATACACAAACATGCATCAATGTCAAATGGGGTTTTCCATATGTAAATTTAGTTTTACATTAAAAACAACCAATCTGAGTAATTTACCACACACACACGCACACACACACACACACACACACACATAGGCAGGAAGGGGGAGAAACATCACATGATTATTTTGATAGATTTATAAAAATCATTTGACAAAATTTAACACTTACTCATAGTAGAATTCCAAGAAAACTCGGAATTGTAGGGAAATATCTTAACCTATAAGTAATCTATAAGAATATTTATAAAAAAAACCTAGAGCAAACAAAAATCTTATACAATGGGGAAACATTGAAAAGCTTTCCCTTGAAATCAGGAAGGAGGCAAGGATGTTGACTATCACTATTTCACTCAATGTCGTACTGGAAATTCAGTCAGTAAACAAAGCAAGAGAAAAGGACATAATAATCAGAAAAGAAGAAATAAAATGATTATTCACAGACATAATTATTTTGTATCTAGGACTTATAAAAAGCTTACAAAAATAATTTTTAATAACTGACTTGAATGAGGGTATTTGATATGTGTCGAATCTACAAAAATTGTGTGCATTCTAGCAATAAAAAAATAACAACAACAACAACAAAAGTTGTATCATTATAACACATTAACAAACATCAAATGTCTGGGAATAAATGTATCAAAAGATGTTCAAGGCCTCTACACTAGAAACTGAAATTTTTATTAACGTTGAAGGAGGTGGGATAATTTATGTTTATTGGAAGCCTCAGTGTTGTAAAGATATCAATATTTCCCCAAGTATGTTTGGATTCAATGCAATCCTAACCAAAATCCCAGAAGATTTTTTTAAAATCAAAAGTGATAAGCTCATTTTAAAACATATATGGAAAAAATTAGCAATAGCAATATTGAAGAAAAACTGCTAGGAGTTACCAACTATCAAGACTGTTTTAAAGCTACTGTAATTAAAACAACATGATATTTGTGCAAGGATGGAGAAGTTGAATAAAGGAATAGACTAGAAAGCACAGAAATAGCCCCCATCTGCTGTCATCTGATTGTAGTGAGTGCTCTGCTCACATTTTCCTAAACTAAACAAATGAAGGACTTGATAGTGACTGCCTTGGCTAAAGAAAACTCTCACTCAAGGAGTACACTTATTTCTGGGGTTACCCTGCATCCAGTGACTAATCAGCACAGATATATTAAGGCTAGAACCCTCTCCCTAACTCAGGACAACTCTGAAAGGCCATTTCAGCTCCAGACTTCTGCATGGAATTCACAGAGGCTCTTGTTGGGACTGTGTTGTTACAGATCAACTTCTCTCTCCGTTCAACCTTCTTTCCTTTCTACCTCTATTACAGTTCTGGGTTTCTAAGAGCACTCCTTAACAAATGTCTGGCAAGCTAATCTTTATCTTTTTAATAGAGAAGCCAAATTGCAGCAGTTAGTGCAAGGAATGTTCTAAAAAGCAGATGCTGATATGCAGTTTCAGAGCTGGATCATTTGTTGCCTGACTGGAGGATGACTGGACTACTGCAAAGTCAACCAAGTAGTAGCCCAAATTGTATCTGCTGGGCCAGATGTGGTTATCTCTGCTAGAGTAGAATAATAGGTGCCTGGTACATAGACACTGATTTAATGAATATGTTCTTTTCCACTCTTATCAGAAAAGAGGATCATAAACAGCATTTACTTGGAATAGAGGAGACATTTATAGACATTTGGAGTTTTGTCTCAGGGCTATGCTAACTCTCTGACACTGTGCCATGACATAGTCCAAGGGGATTTATACCTCTGAATACCTCACAGAACATCATTGCTCTATTATATTGATGTCGTTATGCTCATTGGACTGAATGAGCCAGAAGTGGCTGGTGGATTGGAGGCCTTAATGAGACCCATATATTCCAAAGAGTGGGAAATAAAACCCACAAGGATTCAGGGACCCATTACATCAGTAAAACTTTTAAGAATTCTGGGGTCCCTTATTCTCCAAAGTAACAGATGGATTATTGTGTTTGTACCACTAAGAAAGGACATTGCTGAGTGGCTCATCTGTGTTATGGTGGCACCATGTGGCATATCTAGGAATATTGCTCTGACTTTTATATCAAGTAACGCAAGAGTTGGCCATCTTTGAGTAGGGCACTGAGCAGAAAAAGGTTCTAGAGTCTGGCCTCTAGACAGGCTCTAGGGTAGTAACATTGACAGACCATATGGTATTTAATGTATCAGTAGTATGAGAGGCTATGAGAAGTTTATGGAAAGTCTCTATGAAAGAATCATAACATAGACCCTTAAGGTTTTTTAGCAAGACTGAGTCCTCTTCAGTGGATAATTATATCCCTTTTGAAAAGCAGCCTCCTACTCTAAACCACTGAATTGGAGATAAAAAAGATTAATGAAACAGGATAGAGAGTCCAGAAATAGTTTCACAAATCCAAAACAGCATGGAAGAGATGGACTAATCAATAAATGAGCTTTGAATAATCAAATAAATATTGGGGTAAAAAAATTAAGTTAGACTATTTTTCACACCAGCACCTAAGTAAACTCCATATGGATTAGGGCCTAACTATTAAGAAAACAACCTTTGGGTTCCAAACTTGTTTGGGTTTTCTTAAGGATTTCATTGACTTTACAGATTAATTTGGAAAGTGTCATCATCTTTACAGTATTGAATAATTCCTATTTAGGAATATGGTCTGATTCTTCATTTATTTTGGTCTTTCTTTACATTCTTCAGTAGAGTTTTAAAGTCTCCTTGATGTACATGTTACTTTATTTTTTTCAAGTTTTATTCCTAAGCTTTTTGTTTTTCTTATTGCTCTTATAAATTAAATCTTGTTTAAAATTTTTTTGACATTTATTTCTTATTGAGACACAGAGAGACACAGAGCTTGAGCATCGGAGGGGCAGAGAGAGAGGGAGATACAGAATCAGAAGCCGGCTCCAGGCTCTGAGCTGTTAGCACAGAGCCCAAAGCTGGGCTTGAAACTCACAAACCGCAAGATCATGATCTGAGCCAAAGTCAGACACTTAACAGACTGAGCCACCCAGGCACCTCTAAATCTTGTTTTACATTACATTTTTCTCATTTTATATGCATTGACAACTTTCTGTCTTTTAAAATATTCTTGTATGTTTTATTTACTGTATGTATTATTTGTAACAATAAGTTTAAAAAACTTGTTGGTATCTTGAGGTTCTCTCCCCAAATGTCACCATTCTTCTTCCCTCTAGTTCTACATAAATAAAGAATATAAAGAAAGGAAAATGTAGGTCCAAATGGAAATGTCTAAACTAGAGAATGTAACTTGATGGGCAAACCAAACAGGCTTGCTAACTAAGCCCCAGAATTTGGCAAATGTAGCCCACCTAGTTACAAGCACTGGTGGACTGTCTGCAATTGATTCTGAACAATGTTGGCTTTTTTCTACCCTTCCACTATTTGTATCTCATGTGAGTTTCTGTCATGTATAGACTAACCTGGAATCAGACTGTAAGTGGGTTTTGGAAAACATAATTTCAAGCTTCTCCTCTAAAATATAGAGGAGACCTAAGAAAAGAGTAGTAATGATTTGAGTTGACTTTAGACAGGTGTCCTAGGGGCAATTCCATACTGCCACATGGTTTTTTCAAACATAGCCACTCCCAGGAATTTTCTATGACTGCTTTTATGCTGTAATGGTGGAGTTGAGTATTTGCAACAGAGACAATATTGCTGATAAAGACTCAAATAGTCATTATCTGGCCCTTAAGAGGAAAAAGTTTGTCAACCCTTGCAATAGAAAATCCAATATGCTTTTCAATATATTCTGTGGGTACTGGTCTTTGTGTTTTCTATGTCTTCTTGAGTCAATTCATTTATATCCTTGAATATTATCAATGGCATCTAAATTTATCCTCTATCCTTTTTCTTTTATGTCTCTTTTCTCATTACTAATAATATGTAGTATGTTTCTAATATCTTTTGTTTTGACACAAAATAAGACTTTGCCAGAGTTATTTTACTTATTAAATATAATTTGTCATTTATTTTAATTAATTTTTGCCTTTTGCTTTTATGTTTTCTTTTATTTTTAAAAGGAAATAACCTTGTTCTTTTTATGTAACTTCTTAGTTTGAATGTTCATTTATTTAAAATATTCTTGTGTTCTAATAAATACACTTATAAGTTATCTTCTTGGTACTGCTTTGGTCTAAGATCCATTATTTCTGAAATACATAGATTCATGATTAATTTTGAAAAATTAGATTTTTAGTTTTGGTTTTCTCTTTAATTCTAGTTGTATTTTGGTGTGTTTTTTAATTTTTGAAATTAATGGCTTTATGTGTGTTTATATGTTTCTAGTCAATTATAGTTAATTTTTAGTTTATTGTATTGTAACTTGAAAATTAAGCCTGTATAGACTTTTTTCCCCTTGAAATTAGTTGCATTATTTACTGCAGCCTAATAAATGGTCATTATCTACTATTGCAGGGGCAAAGAATTTGGGTTTTGCATAAGATTATATGTAAATTACAAGTGTTTTTGGATTTTTTTTCTTTTATCTGTTATAAAATTCTTTCCATATAGATCAGTCACGTTATTGTGTCATTCACATTTTTATCTTCAGCATCTCATGGTCCCAAAACAGACAGAGATAGGAAAGGGGAAGGGAGGAGAAAAGGGATAACAGGAAGACAAAATTAAGGATGGTTTCAGTTACTCTGTATTTTAGTCACCAGTTCAGACCAATTCAGGTGCAAAAAGGATCATGTATCTTATTAATAAAAGAAACAAAAGAAGCAAAAAACACAAAATCTATATTTTTCAGGGTTTTTGTCCATGTGATCTGATAATTTTTGAAAGAGACATGTTAAAAATCTTCTCCCATGACTGTAGAATTGTGTACTCCTCTTTTTATTTAAAAATTTTAAATTATTATTTTTTTAATTTTTAAAAATAAAAAAATTAAATTCAAGTTAGTTATAGTATTCAAAGTTATATAGTTAATTCAATATAAGTATAGTATTGGTTTCCAGAGTAGAACCCAGTGAATCATCATTTACATATAACCCCCCAGTGCTCATCCCATCAAGTGCCCTTCTTAATATCTATCACCTATTTAGCCCACCCCACCCCCAACTTTTCTTTATTATTGTTTTTAAACAAAAGCATTTATTTGTGGTCTTAGAATTGCAATGTGAAAGCTCAGATTCAGATAACAACCCAAATTGTGTCCTACTAGGGAACAAAAGTTAGGGGTTTTTAAAGACAGAAGGGAATGCCGTATATGTTGTTTACAAAAATTGTCACTGGTATTGGTGGCAGAAAACTAACCTTGGCTAAACAGAATTGGTTGCTAAGGCCATCACTGAGCAAAAGTCCATTACAGTAGCAAGTTGTAGGTATTCTTGCAGAGTCTCTGGAATATTTGTGGTTTGATCCTATTCAAAAGCTTATGACCCACCTAAAGACTACCAAAAAATTACTAGAATAGATAAATGAATTCAGTAAGGTCATGGGATACAAAATTAATATATAGAAATTTCTTGCATTTCTATATACCAATAATGAAACAGCAGAAAGAGAAATGAAGAAAACAATCCCATTTATAATTTCAACAAAAATAAAATGCTTAGGAATAAACTTAACTAGAGGTGAAGACCAGTAGTCTGAAAACTATAAACACTGATGAAAGAAATTCAAGATGATGTAAAGAAATGAAAAGATATTCCATGCTCATGGATTAGAAAAACAAATATTGTTGAAAATGTGTATATTCCCCAAAGCAATCTACAGATGTAATGCAATGTCTATTAAAATACAACAGTATTTTCCACAGCACTAGAACAATCCTAAAATTTGTATAGAACCACAAAATACCCCCAAATACCCAAAGTAATCTTACAAAGGAAAAACAGAACTGAAAGTATCACAATTCCAGACCTAATGTTATATTATAAAGGTGTAGTAATCAAAACGGTATGGTACAAAAATAGACAGACACATAGATCTATGGAATAGAACACAAACCCTCGAAATAAACCTGTAATTATATGATCAATGAATCTTCTCTCTTTTTTTTATCTTTAGGATAAATATTGTTTTACATGTCTTATCTATAGAATGAAAGTTTGTGATTGTTGTAATTTCTTTAGGTCAGCTGTTTCTTTCTTTGTTGTGTCTAGTCTTCTAATGAGGTTATTGAAGGCATTCCTCATTTCTGTTAATCTTATCTTTTTTTGGTTCAGGTTTTCTTTTTTTTATTGAAGTATAACTGACATACAACATGACATTAGTTTTAGGTGTCCAACATAATAATTTGACAAGTTGGTATGTTATGCTACCAACTGTCATGATACAATGCTATCATAATACCACTGACTTTATTCTCTGTGTTGTACCTTTTATCCCTGTGACTTGTTCCATACCCAGAAGCCTGTACTTCCCAGACCCCTTTGCCCATTTTGTCCATCCCCCCAGAATTTTCATTACCCATTTATTCTTGCATATTGCTACTTTTCCCATTAGAGCCCTTATCATATTCATCATAGCTATTTAAAATTCCCTGTTTGATAATTCCAGTACATGTATCTGAGTCTGGTTTCTGATCCTTGCTTTGTCTCTTTAGGTTGTTTTGTTCTTGCTTTTTATTTTACCATGTGGTTTTTTTGATGAAAGCTGTATGTGCTTTATTGGGTAATAGGAACTGAGGTAAATAGGCCTTTAGTGTGAAGTTTTATGTTAATCTGGGTAAAAGTTGGGCATTACTTACTGTTTGCTTAGTTATAGTTACCAAAAACAAATTTTTTCTTGTTCTCTGATTTTTGTCTCCTTTTTTGACCTTAGGTTTTTAAAAGTACTTTTCAGGGAGGAGCACATAGGTGGCTCAGTTGGTTAAGTGCCTGGTCTCACTGCTCGTAAATTCGAGCCTCGCATTGGGCTCTGCGCTGACAGCATAGAGCCTGCTTGGGATTCTCTTTTCCCTGTGTCCTTCCTCTGCTCTCTCTGTCTCTCTCTCTCTTTCTCTCAAGATAAATAAATAAACTTAAAAAAAAAGAATTTTAAAGTGCTTTTCAGGGAAAGTCTGTTTCTTTCAGATGTAACACACCATTCTTATCCAGGAGCCCTTTGGGTGTGGCAATTTGGATGAGGGAGGGCATTCTATAATCTAGTTAAATCTCAGTCTTTCACCGGGGCCTGTGTATCTGACTTTCACAAGTGGTTTTTTGTTTGTTTGTATAGGTTCCCTTCATAGGTGGAGAGGAAGGCTGGAGGGGGTTGGAGGGAGCTGAACAGCTTCCCCCAAAGCTCTAGCACAAGGCTCTGATGGAGTCTTTGCCCCTGGAGAGTAGGTTATCATTACAGAGAAGGCTCTGGGCATACATCACAGGGGGTTACTCTTCCTTCCATGCTCTCTCCAGTCTTCACTGTGACAACCTGTTTGGTTTCCTCAAGGTAAAGTCCATGAAGTGTGGAGCTCCCTAGGACATCAGCCCCCAAGAGTATCTCATTCTCATGCTAGTCCTCACTCAGCCTCCAGTAATTTGTCACAATTACCAGTAACAAATCCTACCAGTTTATAGCTCCAGTGGCCTCTGCTCCGTGTGAGCAGATTTTGGGCATGAGACTTGGGAATTTACTGTCCCTCCAAACTTCACGGTGGAGGTTAGCACTACAGACTTAGTTCTCCAATACGTCTAAGAAAAATCATTGATTTCTAGTTTGTCCAGCTCTCTCTTGCAAGGGTAGGAGTGACAACTTCTAAGCTCTTTACATCTGAAAATGGAAGCCTCTAATTTAGTCTTTATCATTATAAATATACTTGTTTGGGGCCTCATTTAATGCTTTTAGTGTTATATTTTGCTTTATGTGATTTTTAAAATTATCATTTGTTTAGACCATTCCTACTCATGTCATTATTGTTAACCGCTGTGTGTGATTTTGTTTTGTTTGGTTCCTTATAAAAGGCACATAGCTGGATTTTGTTTCTTAATCTAATATGGCATTTATCTTTTAATAGGGTGATTCAACCCCTTACTGCCATACTGTCATTGCTCTGTGTTGTGAGGATTCTGACATTTGATTTTCCAAATTGATGATCTGTCTTGGCACTCTATTTTTAAATTTGCTTTATTAACACTTTTTATTAAAAAAAAAGCATGCTATTGTTGTTTTAAAAATGTTAAACTTCTTTTCAATTATTTTCTAATTTCTTTGAAATGTTTTCTTTATAGTCTTAAGGATTCATTTTTATTTCCTTACTCATATCTAGGGATTGTCTTACTCAGGTAGTGAGAGGCTAAAAATGAATTCTGTCACCAGTTGGCTAACAGCCAATGGACTGGCAAGCTGTGACACCCCAGTTGAGAGCTTTCTTTGGAAGCCTCCACATTAGTAAGCTCATATGGAGTGAGAAGTAAGATGTATCTTCCTCCTAGTTTCCCATTTCCCTGGCACAGTCCTTTCCCTAGGGGGACACAACAGGTCAGTGCATTATGCTTTTACCTGTGCTCTGATCACAATGCAGATACAAACAGTTCCCCAGTGAAAGCCATGGCATGGGAGAGCTTCACCCCAATTTCCTCATGCAGGTTCTCTTTTTGGACTCCATGGTTTTGCATGACAGAAATTGCTGTTGGTAGACTCCCCTGGTAAAATAAAACATTTTATAAGATTGATTGTCCTTCCCTAAGCTGTATCCCTTGGCCCACCCACCCAACACAATTTCTCCACACACACACACACACACACACACACACATTACTAAAGAGGTGATTTGTAAAAGACTAAATTCATTAGTAACATAGGAAGCCATCTTTATAGAATCTCATTGGTTATTATTAACTTTTTCCATCTTCTTTAATAACAACATTAGACAAAGTAACTTTCATATTGGAGGCTAAGTATAGCAATATTCGCCTGAAAAAGACTATAGAAGTTTTTTATTTTGTTCTTTGTAAATAAAATAGAACCTTGCATTTGCATTAGCTAAAGTAAAGAAATATATCTATGTATTAGAAAAGTGCTCCAATTATTATTTTGTATCTGGCCAAGCTAAAGCACTCTTATGAATAGTGCCCTATTTATTCACAACATAATATTATCCTGATAAATTTTGAAAATGAAGAGGCCTATTTCTTGAAATGTATTTTTGTCTACTTGTCAATGTGGAGATAATGAAGTACACTACTTCAAAAACAATGGAAAAAATATCAAATTTACTAAGGGTTATTCACATGTTAACATTCCAGTTTCTCTTGACCTTCTTAAATTTTGGCATACTTCCTCCTTCTCGGCTTTTCTCATCTTCTTCCAGATCAATTCCATTTGGAGCTACAAATTTGTTAAAAGCAACATTTAAGTGTTCATAATGAAATCAGTGAAACTGCACTAAATGCCATCTATTATAAATTTTAAAATATATTCTTTCACTAACCTAATAAAACTTCTATTGCTTTTAGCTATTCCATCATTAACACTGAAACTGATTTGGCATCTGGTTGAGACATCTTCTATCCTGGTTTTCAAATGAAAGCAATTAACTCAGTCAATTGTACAGTTTCCCTAGGAATTGCATTAACTAAAATAGAATGGCAATAGATGAAAAATTATTTGTGGATACTCCTTTATTTCCTTTGACAATACACTAAAACACAAATAACAACAACAACAAAAACCCCATAATTTCCTAAGAGGCATAGACTCATTTTCAAGTACCCTATTTACGTCATTTATGTTTGTTTTCCTATGAATGTCTCATTTTATTCTGTATTAGAAAAAGTTAATAAATATTTTATCCTTATGAAAGTCAATCATGTGGATTCATCCGGGAATTTTCCAAAATCTATGAACAAAGATTTATGTTAAATAGCTAGTTTTTCAGACTTTATTTTGCTATAGAGTTCTTTAAAAATAAGGCAGACGAAATCTTGGACTCATAAATCTAGTGGAAAAGCTTTCCTAGGGATGTTCCAAATCCCAAACCAGAGATATAAATGACTCTCTTCCTCTTCTTTAAATATCCTGAATACAAGCCTATCTACTGCATAGAATATGTAAACTTCCTTTTGTACACCTGCCTCCAGTTCTGGCCTCAAGTTTTTAGTGGCTCAGCGATTCCAGGTTACTGGCACCACAGTCAAGGTGGAAGTACCTTCAATGACATTGACCTGTGTTAGATTAGCCATTCTTGCCAGTACCATTTTTATTTTTAATTTTTTGGTACAAAATTAGTTTGCAAGTACTACTGGGATTGAGCCAGTTATCAATTGAGGATGTAGGTTGATTGACACCAAAGTTTCGTACACAATTCATTAATTGAGAGATTTAAATACTTAAACGATTCCATAAATAACCCTCTATATCAGTTTTATAGCTATTAAATAAAGTACCAAAAAGGAATTGATAGGCCACAAATTGAAATAACAGTTATGTTTTATTTTGGAATCAGAATATGTTATGTTGAAAGAGGTTTGCTTTCAGTGCAAATTCATTACATTGTTTGGTTAATCTGTTTTAATGAAATTCCTTAATATTTGGAAATAATTAAAAATCAACATATTCTTGTACTTACTATACTTCTTTTTTTTAACTTTTATTTAATTAAATAATTTTTTTTTTTATTCTCAAGTTAGTTCACATACAGTGTAGTCTTGGCTTCAGGAGTAGAATCTAGTGATTCATCCCTTACATATGATACCCAGTGCTCATCCTGAAGAGTCACATCCCATTTAACTACCCCAACATCCCCATCAACCCACAGTTTGTTCTTTGTTTTTAAGATTCTCTTATGGTTTGCCTCCCTCTCTGTTTTTATCTATTTATAGCAGTGCCATCAAAAATAGCCAAATTATGGAAAGAGCCCAAATGTTCGTCAACTGATAATGGATTAAGAAGATGTGATTTATATATACAATGGAATGCTACTTAGCAATGAAAAAGAATGAAATCTTGCCATTTGCAACAATGTGGATGGAACTGGAGGGTATTGTGCTAAGTAAAATAAGTCAGTCAGAGAAAGACATATCATATGATTTCACTAGTGTGTAGAATTTGAGAAACTTAACAGATGAATATAGGGGAAGGGAAGGAAAAATATCATATGTCTTAAATGTAAATTCAGTCATATTTTATCTTCTACTTAAAATTTTAACTCTTTAGCCTGGTGTTCAACATTCTTCATTACCTGATTTGGCTTATGTCTCTTCTATGCTTCTCCATTTTCCTACAATATTCCAGCCATACTGAAGTTCTGAATACCTATTGGGCTCACACTAAGTTCAAACATCCATCTACATCCTATTCCATATGTTTAGAAAAAAAATCTCTTCACCAGAAGGCCTTTCATCCAGCTGTTAATTTTTTGTAAGATTCATTCTTTTGGAAGATTCATTTCTTTTTTTAATTTTTTTTAAATGTTTTATTTATTTTTCAGAGAGAGAGAGAGAGAGAGAGAGAGAGGGAGCAGGGGAGGGTCAGAGAGAGGGGGAGACAGAATCTGAAGACAGGCTCCAGGATCTGAGCTAGCTGTCAGCACAGAGCCTGTCACGAGGCTTGAACCCACAAACCGGGAGATCATGACCTGAGCCGAAGCCAGACGCTCAACCAACTGAGCCACCCAGGCAACCCTAGGAGATTCATTTCTTTTGGGAAAACTTCATGAGTCCCCCAGTCTGGGCTATGTGCTCCCAGAATGCTCTGTACTTACCTGTGTGACAACTCTTAACCACACTGTTTTACAAATGTCTGTTTCCTCTACTTTGTATCACTTTTGTGTAGATATCATTTCTTACTAGTTTTTATATTTCAGTTGCCTATATGATGTTTGGCCCATAGTAGATATTCAAAACATGTTTTGATTCAAATAAAAATAAAATGAAAATGAGTTATATAGTATTCTTTCAGTCATAATGGGTAATTTTCTTACTTAAAATTATAATGTCTAATGTTGTTGCTCTAGCCCTCTATCATTTCCATCTCCATAAACTTTTAATAACCAGGTCCTTCTTAGGTTTCATTAATTTACAAAGACAGTATAGGAAACTGAGTTGAATTAGTTGAAATTAATAAAAAAAGAAATTCAACATAAGAATAACAAATCAATACCAAAAGTGCAATTAACTATTTTGTCTTGGGATAAAAAGTTTTCATTTTGAAGTATCAATTTTGACCAATGAAGAAGTCCATAAATGCCTGTGGAATTCTCTTTCAATTGACACTTGATAACATATATATGATGTTGAAAATGTCAGGCTTTGCTCTATGTTAATATTTTTGAAGACTAGCTTTCTGTCTACCTATCCATTTATTTACATTTACCAATTCGATTTTCCTTTTTGTGTTTTGACTTTTCGTACATTGTCTTTAAAGTTCTATATAGATAATTAACTGTAAATCATTTACACAAAGTAGGATATGAAAATAAAAAGCCCTAGATTTCAATCTTGGCTTTAATACATAGAAAAAAATGAGAAAGGGCATCTGCTTTCAGGGTTAGAAATACTGTACATAAAGCTTCTGGTATAAGATAACCAATTTATGCTTGGTTTTGGTCCTTTATTTCATTCCTACTCCATTGTCCTGTGAAACTCATCTTAGTTATTGAGGATGAGAGACTGCATCCTTTCAGTATGATAATTATTATTATTTCTTTTTCAAAATCTCTCCTTACTTCCATGAATTTTATTTCCTCTTTTATTTTAATAATTCTTCCATTTTTCCTCTAAGTGGAAGCATCTCCGAAGAAGACTGGACTTCTTTCTCTGTATTTTCCTTTAATGTATAAGTTGGTATTGTGCCTTATATTACTTTGCCATCCTTGACTTTCTCCTAACTGCAGGTTTTTCATTTCTTACAGCCTGCCAGACATCACTATTTGGTGCCACAATCTCAGTGCATCTGAAATAGAATATTTCCTCTTCCAACTGCACTCCTCCTTCTATTCCCTTCTTCTATAAATATTCCATCACCTACTTATCCAAGATCAAACACTATGAGTTATATATAAGTGTTTTTCATTGCCCTCCACATTTAATCACATTATAAGTAATATGGATCCTACTTGTGAAATCTCGCTCACATATTTTCTCTTCTCTATTTCAGCAGTTTTTTCAAAGTCCTCTCACACATCTGTCTCTGCCATCCATTCCAGGTGCTTTGTCCAAAGTCTAAAATAGTAGGTCTGAAACATTTCCTTCTACCTTCAGAATAAAAGAATAAAGTAATAAAGTAATACTATTTAAGTAGTCAAAAAAAGTTGTGAGTCTTCACTGTGTTCTTCTTTTATATCTGCTTATAGTACTTGTCATGGGCTAAATTATGTCCTCTCAAAATGTGTACATTCAAGTTCCAACCCCTGGTACCTCAGAATGTAAATATCTTTGGAGATAAGGTCTTTAAAGAAGTGATTAAATTGCAGTGAGATTGTTGGGAAGGAGCCCAATTCCAATATGATTAGTGTTCTCATGAGAAGGGGAAGGGACACCAGGGACATGTGTGCACACACTGATATAAGAGGTAAGAAGTGAGCCTCACAAAAAGTCTCACAAAAACAGAGACCTTACAGGAAACCAACACTGCTGGCACCTTGATTTTGAACTTTCAGCCTCCAGAACTGTGAGAAAATTAATTTCTAAAGTTTAAGCCCAGTCTATGGTATTTTGTTATGGTGGCCCTAACAAACCAATACAGTGTTTTTTAATTTTAATTTTAACTTTTTTAATGTTTATTCATTTATTGAGAGACTGAGCATGAGCTAGGGAGGGGCAGAAAGAGAGAGAGACACAGAATCTGAAACAGGTTCCAGACTCTGAGCTGTCAGCACAGAGCCTGATGCGGGGTTTGAACCCACCAATTATGAGATCATGGCCTGAGCCAAAGTCAGATGCTTAACCAACTGAGCCACCTAGGTGCCCCAGACCAATACAGTTTTGAACTTGGGTCAAGTACTTTCCAATCAAAAGGGATCCTCATGTTCTTCCTCTACATAATAAAGTTGATCATGTAAAGAGACAGAAAGAAAGTGCTGGCCAAAGTTCTATAGATATAGAGCTTCAGAGTTAGAACGCTTTTTACCCACTGCTTTATTTTTATTTAATATTGAAGTTTATTGTTAATTACTAGGATTTCAGAGGAAAGTTTTTGTTTTTAAATGTTGGAAGGCTTGGTATGTTTAATGATGGTGTTAGTAGAGAAGATAAAGATGAAGGTAAAGGAAAAAGAGAGGAGAATTGATGTGTTATAGTTTCTGAATATAACACAGGTGATATGATTTCAAAGCACAGGTAAGGGAATTGCTCTTGGGGGGGACAAGAAACATAGAAGAAGAAATGTTTTATTTAACTGAATGGGAGGAGAAAAGAAAAATTCTTATCATAAGTAGGTTTGTTGAATACACCTTGAGGAATTTTTATTCTGATGGCTTCCATTTTCTCATTGGTTGAAAGTGAGTAGGAAGTGACATGTTTGGAGATTTGGGAAGAGTGGAGAACATATGAAATAACCATGGAAAGCAAGAGCAAAGGTAGTAAGATTGTTGTGCTTTTAAAGGGCCAATCTATTAGAAATGTCACTTAAGGTATTGTTGAGTAATTAATCTGTTCACTCAGTTTTGGAGAAAGCAGGTAGTTGGAGGTAGTTGGATTCAGGATTGGAATGTTATCAAGGGAATACAGCAGAAGAACAAGGAGGCAGTATAGTTCAGGATATTAATAACGGAGTTATTCCTTGAAACTGCCTAACCATAATTTATATTCCCGTTTCAGTCACTGAACTGAAATAGATTAAACAAAATACACAAATAACTACCCCATTGTTCGTATGTTTTTGGTTTATCCACATGCTTGGTTCTGCCATCCTCATCCTATCATATTTCATCCTGCATTCCTTAGACTCTACATATGTTTGGGCCCATATTATTTTGTGTAGACTTTTACAACTTCCTCAGTGCTCTTACTTGTTCCTTGTTTTGTCTCTCATCGTTGTCTCCAACTGGCTGTTCAAGTGATCTTTCTACAAAAAAATCTGATCATATAATTCCCTTTTCTTAAGATCCTTTGCTGCTTTATTACAGCTTATAAAATGAACTTCATTGTATATGAGACCCTTCATATATGGCCCATCCCAACTTCTCCAGCTTTGTTTTCTGTTCCTTCCTCTTTTCCTCATATCATTAACTCCTTATGTCCCAGCAAAACAAAACTACAGAAATATGGATGTAACATGTAATCTACATCTATGTCTCACACGTATTTTTCTACTTGTTAGGAATTCCTTTTTCCTTTTGGGCAGTCTGGCATATTTATTTTAGAAAACCCAACTCAGGCATCATTTCAATGAGAAATGGCAATCCTTTCCCCATAGCCCTGAACCAGTTAATATTGGTTGTGGAAATATTGGAAAGTGAGTGAAAGCCTCACTTTCAGGAGGCTATAAGTGCCTTCTATATGAGTTTTTTGTTGTAATAATTATACTCTAGTGTTACCCTATTAGGGAGTGGTACACTTAAAAGTGATGGTAATATTGTGTTTGATTCATTTTAGGATTGACAGATATGACATTTATTGGTGTGGCCCCTGTGGACCAGCACCCCTTCTTTCTCATTGTTAGTGAAAATGCTAATATTCTTTTTCTAAGGCTAAAGTCTTGGAATCATTGGAAATACTGGAATTTTTCTTCCTTTCTGTCACCAAGTTCTCATTCTTCTCTTTGCTAGCACTGCTATCCTTGTTCTTGGCAAATTATTTAAGGCATAAGACTTACCACCTGACAAGTTTTTTTGCTAATTCTTCTTGATTATCTACTTCATTTACCATAGCGCTTTCAAGATTTAATGCTAAATGTTGAAACCTCTTATGTTGCTTGCAGTTTTCCACATCTATTGTTTGCTATCCTTCCCACCGAAAGATAGCTCATTAAGGAAAGTTACCATGTTTTGGACTTTCTAGAACTATTTGTATAAACTATTATATAAACTCCTGATTTAAGAGATGTCAATTGCCTCTCCAGAATGTCTATAAGGTTGATCATTTCTGTTTACTTTCATGGCCTTCATTTCATCTAGTCCTTCATCTTATGCTGTGATTACTGTAAGATCCTTCTAGACCCCTCTCATCTACCAGGACCTTATTCTTAAACTGTTTTGTTTTGTTTGTTTTTATTTTTTACAGAGCAGCATTTTCTGAATTCTATTTTTTAGAACCCTAGGTCTATGTTTTTAAACTTGTAGCATTAAAGAAAATTACACAAACATATTATGGAGATACTGGTTTAAATAATGTTGAAATGTTTCTTTATGACATAGCAAAACATTGAATATGCTAAAATACTTTGTAAATTTGAGAAGATAAAAATTTCCAAGTTTGTTAATCATTGACTATTTCTTTTTTCTCATGAAGCATACTGAGGGCTAATGTTGCATAGGACATCCTTTAGGAAATGCTAACAGAGATTTTATCCAAACGTTTTATTCTGATCCCATTTTTCCTAACCCAATCCAATGCTTTATTGGACTTTCCTCTTGGCTTATATTTCAACCAAGCCAGACTCAGAATTGGACCTTTATCTGTCACCCCTTACCCTCTCTGTTGATGTTTTTGCCCTAGAATAAAAGTTCCCCTGCATCAGTACTATATATATAAATTCTATTAATAAAGCAAGTTTTAAAAGTTAGGTTAGAGAGATATAATCTTTATAATCCACAGCAAGCTTAAGTAGTTAATGATGACATGATGAGCTTAATTTCCTTGGTGAGACTGATTTTAAAGTCTTATTTTAAACCATAATAATTTGATAAATACCATGATTTTCTTTCTATAACTTACTTTCAATAGTTGTAGGACCATTACCCATTCACTTCTTTATTCTAAAAAAAAAAAACTGCTAAAATAGAATATGTATCCTTATTCATCATCTTTTTAAATTTTTTTTTAACATTTATTTATTTTTGAGAGACAGAGCATGAGCGGGGGAGGGGCAGAGAGAGAGAGGGAGACACAGAATCCAAAGCAGGCTCCTGGCTCCCAGCTGTTGGCACAGAGCTCAATGCGGGGCTCGAACCCATGAGCTGTGAGATCATGACCTAAGCTGAAGTTGGATGCTTAACCAACTGAGCCCCCCAGGCAACCCTTCATTCATCATTTCTTATGCCATATACATAAATTATAAATGGGGTTTACTAGTGTGGTAAATATGAAACATTTCCCACAAAGGCATAGATTTAGAATCCATGATATGCATGTTTGAAGCTCTCATTGGATCTAGCTTGACATTAGAAAACCTAGAGGAATAAATTTTTAATACTGACCAATATTGATTGTTTCCTTAGGTCTTAAAAAAGAGAGACAACAACAAAATCAATGTTGACATTGTTTACAAGTTTCTAAAAAATGGATTTTGGGATTGCTTATTATACTGATATGACATATTTGCTTTGGGTACCAGAGGAGGAGGACATGTTGTCATAAACATTTAAGAGTTGAAATCCTGGTTGCTGGAGGAAAGCTTGACCTCTTCTCAGAGCTGCAGCCATGCTGATGGGCAGATTCAAAGTTTGTCAAAAGAGGCAAATACAACTTTGCTCAGACTTGGTGAAAACTGCATTTGACTGGAAGATTTGTGGGCCTGACTTACTAGTCATCTGCTTCTGCTGCAATAATTGTTACTAATGCTCCAGAGGAGTGTTTGGCTTTGAGTAGGCCTGAATGAGCCAACACATCACATGCTAACCATAAAATAAGAGAATAAATAGTGTACATAAACTGATCTTTGGATGACTTTTCTTTGTAATATCTACCTGGATGTGAAGAGCTTAGGCTAAAATCAATGATTTTGATATAATATTGATATTGGACTAGCTTTGATGACACTAAATAATAGTCTTTTTCCTACAGCATATTCCTGAAGTATAGTGGCAGTATCATGTTATTTATAGAGGTTAGTAATTTTTTGTCATTTTTTGCTTAGGACCTGGGACATATATCTGATTTATCTAAAAGCTATATCATATCATGTTTTTGCATTGAATGTTCTGACAAAATATTAAAATCTTGATCTATTTTAAATTTCTGCACCTCCAATCACAGATTGTTCCTCTCCATGGGTGTAAGGCTGATGATGGATTGGTAGATGGTACAGTGGGTCTTAGATTGTTCAGAACTGTTTTCTCAATTTCATGATATGGCATAATGCTCAAATTCATAAACAGGAAGATCTTACTCATATTTCTTATTTTATACTCTCAAAATTACATTACTATCAATCTGGTGTTTTGGTTATATATGAATGTTATTCTAGCTGTCATGGGGTATGATTGAATATATAATTTGCAGTCACACATACAAAAATATTTTGAAAGCTTAGTTTCCAGAATCAGACATACTTAAGTGTATGTCTCTCTCATATGATCATTTATTAGCAAAGTTATTTGCAAAGTTTATAAGAGTTATTTGATGCCTCTGAATCTTCCTCTATAAATTGTAGTAAGAATGTATTGCCCCTTGAAGTCGTTGAGGTAATAATGAATTTAACACGCCATGTGTATGTTAAACTCTAACTAAATTCTTCTAACTCTGGAAAATAGTACACCTCAATCAATAATGATAATTATTATTATTGCCATTATGTTGAACGAAAAAGTTAAGTGAAAAATGATTAACATATTAGTTCATGTTTAGGACCATCCTGGACTTGGAAGTAAGAGCCATATATAAATAAGTTGTGTAATATATTAAAAGGCAAAAAATACTATTTTTTTAATAAAAAATAGGGAAAAAAGAAAAGGGAAAGCAGGTAAAAGGGAATCAGAAATCCTTGGAGGGGGGACAGTTTGCACTTTTAAATAATATTATACAAATCTCCTTGAGAGGTTACATCTCAGATACAATTGAAGAAGATAGGGAGGGGAGACATGGCTGTCTGGAGGAAGAGCAGAATAGCTGGAACCAACAGCCTAAGGTGGCATCTGTGTGGCACTGGCATGGTGGAGAAGCAGTAGAATCAGTGTGGATGGAATTGAGGGATCAAGGGCAAGAGTGGGAGAAGGGTACATAACAATTAGAACCTTGTAGACTATTGTGAACAATAGTCTACAAGGTGAAATGAGGAGTCATTGCTGGATTCTTGGCTGAGGCATGACGTCGTCTGACATATGACATATTTTAAAGATTTCTGGCTGCTGTGCTGAGAATTGTAGAGAATAGGGGAGGCAATGGTAGAGGCAAGGAGAGCAGCCACAAAGCTATAAAAATAATCCAATTTAGAGATGATGGTGACTCAGTCCAGAGAGTGAGACAAAGAGATGAATCAAGAACAATTTTTAAAATTGGTTTTTGGCCTGCAACTTGGAAGGAAGGCATTGCCATCAGTTGAGAAGACTGAGTGTGGGACAGATTTTGGGGAGAAGAACATTAGCTCCATTTGGGATGTGTTGAGTACTAAATGTTTATTAAACATGTAAGTTGAGACATTGAAAAGGCAATTGGATATATGAGTCTAGAGTTCTGGAGAGAGGTCTAGTTTGGAGAAATAAATTTGGGAGTCATCAACAATGGTACTGAAAGTCATGTAACTAGATGAAATTACTAAGCCAGTGAATGGAAATTAAAAAAAAATAGAGAAAGTGGACCAATCCTTGACAGGACAGAAAATAGATTGTTGGATGACATTATTGGGAAGCTATCCTTTTGGCAATATAATACAAAACAGCAATATAAATACAGATGGGTTGATATCTTCATAGAAAATATTCAAAATTCTGAACTTACAGCTTCATGGGCCTGGAAGTGGTCATTTTAGGTCACCAACTATATTTCCTAACTTTTGGGCAAAAAACAAAAACAAACCCAAACCTATCTGAACAATTGGACATGCTTTTCTTATGAATAGCTAGTTCTCCAATATTATGTCTATAGGTGGAATCATTACAAGACAATTCTAGGGAAAGTAAACCAGTCAGGTTTAGGTATTTACAACACATAAGTTCTAAATGTGTTACTAAGATTTTGAAAGTTTCGTCTATTTACTTATAGGAATCTGTATATCCTATTATTCCAAACTCGGAGCGATTCCTTGATTATGAGAAAACTAAGTTTTAAGGTTTTCTTCAACTTCTGAACTCCCTTGGTTGCATGAAACTTATTCTTTCACTTTTCTGTAGGGGATGAAAAAAGATTTTCCATGTATCCTTCTAGATTCTTGGCTAAGAACAGCTCTACCCCACCACCAACCCAATAAAAGATTAACAGGAGAAAAACAAACAGAAGTTTAATAACATGTATACCTCTTGTATACCTGCGAAACACCCAGGAAAACTGAGCAACTCTCTGAAATGGCCCAAACCATCATCTTAAATACCATCTACTGCTAAAGACAAAAGAAGATGTTGGAGGGTGGGGTGATTGTCAGGGAGGAAGGCCAGTTATGGGAGGTTTCCAGGAAAAGCACAGTAAACAAGGGTATGATTGTTATGCAGATTTAAGTCAGTGACTTGTACATAGATAAGACTTTAGTCTAGAGATTTAGTCATCCTCCCCTTCCTGTTGGAGAGAGAGACAGAGATAGAGAGAGAGAGAGAGAGAGAGAGAGAAACCCTTACAATTGGAGACTTCCTCTATACATGTGAAATGTTTTTTTTTTACAAAAAGGTAACTTCTGCTCAGTTTTCACAGCTTTTCCTATGTCTGTTTCTTAAAAATAGTCAAGCAATAAGCAATCCTTATCCCCCCAAAAATATTTCGGGGTAGCAAATTCTGTTCCCCTTCAATTCCTTACATCACATATTCTCCAAAACTTGCATCTTATAAAACTTATATGATCAATGCAATTCTCCTTTACATACCTGTAAAATCCCAAAGTCCTATTCTGATCCAATTTGGAGGTTCCAAAGAGGACAGTTCTTTAAGTAAAATAACGATCAAATGCTAACCTTAGGCAGCAGAACATCTTGTGAGGTTTATAGAACAGGGTTATGTACAGAAAATGTCCCCTTCCGCTCATATCATAGCGTTTGAAATATTTATTAGTGGATACATCTGTAGGCTCCAATACACAATACTAAATGGTGCTCACCTGAGACAATGCTTTCTTCATAAAAAAGTCAATTAGGCATACAGTCAAGAGGTAGTAGGAAAGTTTTGTCTGTTACCTGAAGGTGCGTAGTCAAATGAAAGGCTGCCTAAAAAGCGAAAACCAACACTTCGCTACCAGAAGACGGAGATCATATTTCACTCAAAATGTAAAAATCAGACTTTGAGTAGCTGGTAATTCCATTCGAGATATGTAACATTAAGCAAATTCCTTAATACGTTTGAGCTTTACTTTTATCATCCGCAGAACAGGAATGACGACATAAAACTTGCCCAGGAATGAATGATACAATGCAGGGACAGGGTTTTGAAATGTAAAGTTCTAGACACATGTTAATTCTGTAACAAATGTTAAAAAAAAAAAAAAAGCATTACCTGAAAGATTATCTGCTTTTAGTAATTTTGACCAATTTAAGCTTGCTTAAAAAGGTCAAGTTTTTAGAAATTGTTGGTAAGGCTCAGAGGTTAAGTTAGATGCCAGGAGTCTGATGATGATATTACAGAACCTGTATTTATCTGCTTCGGTCCAAGAAGGTCATTTCTTGTTTTCCTGGTTTTGTAACTAGAGAGCAAAAGTTGCCCCTGAACGATTTCGGTTCCTTGGAGGGTTTCTTTCTTCTTCTGTACCCAAACTGGTCCTTATCCCCCCTCTCCCGAGCCCGTCCTTTCCAGTCCCCTGCAGGGGGACTACATTTCACAGAAACCCCTCCAGCGCCTGGAGGGGAAGGTGCTGTGACGTCCTTCCACGCTGGGTCGCAACACCTTCTCCCTCCCCCGGCCCGCCGGCCCGCGGTCGCGCCAGCCAGTCGCCCCGGCTCACGGCCGCGCTGCCCGCGGCCCCGCAGCGTCCCAGAGCGCGGCTGCGGACGCCCCGGCAGCGGCGCGCCACGGCGCAGGCTCCGCTGCCGGAGCAGGCGCGTCAGCCGAGCTCGGCTGTGGCGCGGCCGGCGGGGACGCAGCTGCCCCCGCTTTGCGCCCGCCGCACCCCCAGAAGCCACCGCCGTTTGGGCCCCGAGCCGCCGCGTCCTCGCCTGGCGGCTGCGGGCGGGGGCGCCTCGGGTAAGCGTCGGGGGCTCCCTTTGGCCGGGGGTAGGGGTGGGGGGCAGGAGAGGACCGGGAGTGGGCGGCGGCGGTGGTCTGGGGACCAGAATAAATACTCTGCGGAGAGACCGGGTCAAGCCTGGGGAGGCGCGGGGAGCACTGCGGCGTGCAAGGGGAGGAGGTGAGCGCTGCCCTGCGCGGGGAGAGGGGCACCGGGCCCCCGGCCGCCGGGTACCTAATGCGGTGGCGTCCTCGGATACACTCCGTTATAGAGGGATGCGAAGAACTGGGGGGCATTGGGAGAACGCAGGGTTTGTGGGGAGGGCTCCTTGCGTTGTTTTGTTTGTGAAGCTCCTTCGGTCATTGCAGCTGTCCCCTTTGAAAGGTTGGAGGTGAACACAGAGAGCGTAGGTTGGATTTCTCTCGACCCTTCGGACCGTTAGGACGGCCCTCCTGTTTTCCTGGGGAAGAATGTGAAGGTGGGAGAAGTACCTGCTGCTGTGGGCAAAGGTGTATGGAAGCAGATGCCACCGTAGGATGGGGGAAGGGAGCGTCCAATGCTGGAAGTTGACAGAGGAGAGCCTTCTGTTGTTGCTCTTGGCCTGATAAGCCCCCTCTGTTGTCCTCAGCAGAGAGGACCAGGGAAGAAGCCTTTCTGGCTTCCCTGAGGGGCTGTGAAGGATAAATGGGAGAAAATAAGAATTCCTGGGAGAAAGGGAGATGCAAATGATGACATTGGAGAAGCAGAATTATAAAGGTGAGATAGGAATTAAGTTAATGTTGAGGAATATGGTAGATCTCTTAGTCTGCAGAAAACAATGATGGACAATTTATGGTTTGGAAATGAAGGACTGCAAAAGAGGCTTAAATATTACAGTGTTATAGACGCTTAAAGTTTGTTTTTCTTTCTCTCTTTCTCTCTCTCTTTTTAATGCACTGGACCGGCAAGAATATAATTCTCATTTGAGCATAGAAAATATTATTCAAATAGGACTAAGAAGATTATTTGGAAGGGCCTGACCATACTTGCTATTTTTTTCATATAATGTTACCTAGAATTTGTGGAGTCGAAAATCATCTTGATGATAAACGTTCCTAACATGAAAGTGGGAAAGACAACAAGCTAACTTAAATTAATATGATCCTATTTTGAATAAGATGTAGCTTGCAAATTTAATGCATATAAATAAAAACACAATGAATATAAGTGTGAAACTTTTGGTACTCATTTTTTATCTTTATCAGTTCTTTAATATTTAGAATTATCTTTTCCTTTAGAATGGTTTTATTATTTTTGAAAAAAATGTACATGCAAAAATTCAAACAATACAGGAATTTAAAAAGGAAATAAAGGATCCAAATATACAAGAAGAAGATAACCTTTTAACACTGTGTTAAACATCCTTCCAGGTAGCTTTCTAAACATTGAGATTTTATTTCTGTGAATCATTATTTCCACTACAAAACATCACAAATATATACTTAAGGCTTACCACGTAGGTTTGAGCAATGAAAATTTCATGTATAAATGCACTTGTCCATTGGGTAGTCACGATCTACTCTTTAGAGTCATATTGTTATCATTTAATGTAAACATTTTCTTGTTTTCTCTTGTAGATCTCCTGAAATTTAACGTTCAAGATGAAGTTTTTATTGGCGATTGCCTTTTTTATTTTAATTTCCTTGTGGGTTGAAGAAGCTTATTCTAAAGAGAAGTCTTCAAAGAAAGGGAAGGGGAAAAAGAAGCAGTATCTATGCCCATCGTACGTTCTTCATGTCTTATATTCTTATATGGAGAAATGTTATTGCATTTTTCATCAAAGTAAGGTGGTTTATTAAAACGCATATCAGCAAAACTTTTCATAATCAGAATATGGCTTCACAACAGAGGCTTAGCGTGTGATATCTCTTTCCTAGTATTTAAGGTAACGTTTTATAAAGTTTTGTTCATGTTCTGGGATTACTTGATTTTTATACATCTTTTATAAAATTTGAAAAAGCATTACTATTCTTTTATACCCGAAATGTGCAGCTATAATTAGATATTGAAATTCCATGTCTTGAGCAAATACCAGTTCAAAAAGATGGTTTTAAAAAAATATTCCTTTTTAAAAATTTATTTAATTAAAAAAATTTTTTTTGTTGTTAACATTTATTTATTATTGAAAGAGAGAGAGCGAGCATAAGCATGGGAGGGGCAGAGAGAGGGGGAGACACAGTACCTGAAGCAGGAACCAGGCTCTGAGCTATCAGCACAGAGCCCGATGCGGGGCTCGAACCCATGAGTGGTGAGATCATGACCTGAGCTGAAGTCGGACGCGCAGGCGCGTCCCTAAAAAAACGTAGGCGCCCCTAAAAAAAAAGTATTCCTAAAAATGGATATTAATTTAAAAATTAAGTAGCTAAAGTAGGATTTTAAGGTATTTTAGTTTATATTGATGCATGGAAGAAGAAAATTCACATGATAGATCAGTTTTCTATTTCAGTATTTTTCTGCAAAGGACTTAGATTAGGAGATTAGGTTATTTCTCAAAAAAACATGAAAACAAATTCTAAATCCAAATCACCCACTCCTCCTTTTGTGGTTTGGACTTTTTTTTTTTAATAGGAAGGGTTATGACTGGTGAATAAGGAGATAATACCTAATTGTTAGAGCAATTGGATGGTGTGTAAGTAAATAACTTTCACCAGTATAATGTGTTTTTAGGTAATAATACATGTGGTGATCTGAAATAAAAGTTAATTTGCTGTTACAGGTCATTTTTGGATTAAGATTTTTTAAATGCCATATTGATCATGGGTAATTTCAGCATCAACATTATTTAAAGGTAGACTATTATAGTTCTGTAGATATTTTGTAAGAGATATTAAGGTACATTTTAGGAAGTTTATTTAATAAAGAAAGGGTATTAAAATTGTTTTTTTTGGAATGGGTATTTATATGAATATGTGAGACTAAAAGTCTGGAGACAGTATCATGATCCACATCAAAGTAGAATTAAATAAGTTTCTCTGTTTAGAAGTATCTGCTCATTTTCAGGTTTAGTCGTCCTGCTTATTTCAGTGCTGCACAGTCTGAGGTCAGGGCCAGATTTCTGGGTGTATTGGATGGCCCTGAATACTATTCATGTGTCCCTCCTTGGCCATCTGCCTAATTGGGTATGAAGTATCGGATGGAGCAGCTTCAGGAATAATTACCATCTACAACTATCACTACTCTTCAGTGTCAAGAGCTTTTATGTCACAACCAGGAGATAAGCATTTTAGGGAACTGGACATTGGCAGGCCTTACTCCTCCCAAGTGAAAGGACACGTTCTCATGTTTTAGATATTCTTTATATTAACCGTTTATTTGGTGAATGTTGGCATATTGGTATAAACTGTTGCATATGTCTTACAGTCATGGTCATCCTGTGTGTGGAGTCAAGCCAACGTCATTCAGTCAGGTTTCTCTATATGTGGAATCTCATAAGGCTCTTTTCCACTTCCTTGTGCCTCCCCCATCAACTGTCATGAGTTAGAGAGTTCAGAAGATGCCAACACCAAGCCTTATAACTACCATGTATCTTACACGAGTCCTTCAGGAGACATTCTATCCATTTTCAGAATTACGCTGTTAAATTGTCTTACATATAAAGTGACTATATATTTTTAAGTGTCTATAGTTACTTAAGACAGATTTTTAAAGTTATATCTAGTAGGTTAAGAGTGAAATAATAAAGGTTCTGTTCTGATGAATATGAATATCTTGAAGTAGAAGGCCCAACATCTTCGTAAGCCCTTATCACTGTATTTTAGATATGTTGGTAATTAGTTGAAATTTTATCTTTGAAATTTTCTAACACAATTTAAAACTTTTTAGTATTTTATTTTTTATGAGACTAGCTAAAGCATTATTAACAGTTGCCATGGTGATGCTGCCAAAATTTGACTTACTAAAAAGTAGGTGTGCCTGGAGAATAAGATTGACATATTTTTTTGTTTGAGCACTTTATTAAGAATTTTGATTAATTTTCACTGAATTCAGTGAACTTCAGAAGACTAGAGTTTTCTCTGGCTATGTTTGGATCCATTATATTAAATTTCTTTGAACATCCAGATTAAGAATCTCAGTTTTAATAATGTGCTGTGAAGGAATATGCAAATCATTTGTATCTAAAGGATGATCCAGTTAGCCTATCTTGTAGAAGTCTAAAAAGTATAAAACATTTTGACTAAGAGGAATATTAAAGGTTATGAAAGTTAGGTTCAGATCACACCATAATACTCTTCAATATGGTGAAATCTTGCTCAGGGATTTATTTATTTATTTATTTTTAGTAGAGTTGAGGCAATGGAGTTGTATAGACATAGGCAGTTAATATATGAGTATAGCAAACAGGAGCAAAAATTTTCTGTTTTACTGTTTTAGTAATATCCTTCATCCCCAACCAAGACTATATAAGAAGAAAAAGGTTTTAAAATGTAGGAGAAATAAAAGACTTGGGGTCCTTAACATTCTAGGGTCAATTTTGATGTTGAACTTGAATTGTATCATAAGATTTTCCTGGCTCTTTTACTCTTTTTTTTTTTTTTAATTCACATTGTTTTGAGATGCTGTAACATAAAGTTATGCTGTTGTTTATTGTAAGTGAAACAGCCGTACCACATTGACAAGCTATCCAATGAATCTCCTTTCCAAAATTTTAGAAATTTAATATATATTAAAATATAAAAAAATAAACTGTAAATGAGAAATAATTTTGATTTGATTTAGACACAGTGAGCTTTGTATTTTCCAGTTTGAATTTGACGTTAACCTTCATTCTTTGGTCTTTCTTCTGATTGTCTATACAGTCGGCCTGAGAGATTCTGTCCAAATCTGTGGCTGTAATTACCATCTATTCACTGTATTCCTAAGTCTCTGTGTTCATCCCAGACTTCTTTGAAGAATGCCATACCCATAACTCCAATATTTCTATGTTGCTATCCTTATTTTGGCCTCCGACTCAACTTAACATGATAAAACTTGAGTTCATAAAACCTCCCCACCACTCATAAGACCGTGTTTGCTTTTCCAGCAAATGATACCACTACCTCTTTTGCTAATGGAAGTACTGGGGATCACTTTGGACATTCTCTTTCTACCTAAGCATCTCAAATTGAGTAGTCTTCAAGACTTCTCAATTCAGAGTCCTTATCAGCTCTGGAATATGTCCTTCATTTTCACTCCTCTGTGGACACTACTTTAATTACTCTTCTCTACCTATTTTGGTGAACTTTTTATTAGTCTCTGCATCTTGTCTTCATCAATTCATATTGCACTGGAATGAGTTTTCTGAATCTTCAGTCTAGTCAAGTAATTCCAATGCTGGGAGCCCCTTAAGGGCCTCCATAGTTTTCTACATAAGGTTCTCATTTCTTGGTTTCACACTCAAAGTTCTTGCTAAACTCTAGCAGTATCTTTCTTAACTTTTTCCTTTTTTAATAGCCATTTGCCACCATTTAAGAATTTTTTTTTTTTAGAGAGAGAGCACATACGCATTGAGGAGGGGAGGGAGAGAGAGAAAGAGAGGGAGAGAGAAAGGGAGAGAATCTTAAGTAGGCTCTACACACTGCACAGAGCCCCACACAAGGCTCAATCATGACTTGAACCGAAATCAAATGTTGGATGCTCAACCGACTGAGCCACCCAGGCACCTCCAGCAATATATTTCTAACCCAGTCCCCCTCCCAACTCAACACATATGAGTCAAGTCTCATACACACTTGCTCTTTCATACCTCTGGAAGTGTTGTTTCCTTTACCAGAAATGCCAGTGCTTTTTCTTTAGTTAATGCCTGCCTCAGTTGTCTTGTCCAAATCCATGGCTGTAAATATCATTTATTCACTGTTGACTCCTCTTAGAAAACAAAATTCAACCAAGTAAATTTGAACATCTAATTGGCTTTGTTAGCAATTCATGAATCAGACAGCATTCCATCTCGTGAGTAGAGTAATGCTCTGAGGAGTTGTACAAAATGGAAGGTTTTTACAGGAAGGAGAGTGTGGCAAGAAGTTATTAGCAAAAGAAAGGATTATTTCAGGCAAGGCTACATTCCCTTAGGGGGAAGGGCAGAAGATCTTACTAGATGCATTATCTCATCTTTTGGGGAATGGAAGGGGCACATATGACAGATTCCTCATTGATGCTGATCAGAACATTCCTGACTGATGAGTTAAAACTACATTTTTAGGGGACATTGAAATGTAGTTGGATTAGGTTATTAGGTCCATATTTGGTGACTCGGCTTAAGGGACACCATTTCTGGCCCAGACCTCTCTCTGAAGAGCATCACACCCATATAACCAATTTAAGCCAACTATTCCATAATGATCTCAAACCTTGCTATCTCTTTTGGGAAATCTTTCCTAATCTAAAAATTTGATTTAGGTAATGACATTCTATGCCTCATAGTACCCTAATTGCCTATCATGTTTATAATGCTGTTTGGTAATCATCAATTGTATTTGTCTGCTTTCCCCTCTAGATTGTAAGCTCCTAGGGAGCAGTGTCTTATTGATTGAATCACCAGAGATCAATTTAGTGCCTGACACAGAATATATACATACAATAAAAATTTGTTTAAAGAATGAATAAAAAGCTAAAGATATTTGGCTCTTACAAGTTGTTATATCTGGGTTTTGTTAAGATACTCGAAAAAAACTTACATAGTCCCGTTGGACCATATTTAGAAATATAGTCTCAATATAGGGAAAACTAGATGAGTTAACAACTGGGTAATTAGTAGAACATCTCCAACATGGGTGATGTTTCCTTGTGAAATTTTGGCCTTATCAAGTTTAACATTTTTTCAATGACTAAATAAGACTGTACAGAGGAAACATCCAAACTGAGGATCATGTGATTTGGGGACATATAGTGAATATCTGAGACAGAATTAGGATCCACTATGATCTTGAAGGGTTAAAATGATGGGCTGAATCTAAACAAGATCAAAGGATAAATTGCACTTTTGTCCAGAAATCATTTGTGCAAGGATAGGATGGGGAAAATATGGTAGAGAACACTTGGAAAAAAATAGATACTACATTAATGATTTATATATGTATGAAATATGCATTACATATGTATAATATACAAATGAGTACATATTGTTACTTAAATTAGTATTTCTATTTTACCAATTTTATGTTAAGTATATTAGTAGAATGATATTATTTGAAGCACAGTTTACAGAGATTTCTGCATTGTGCTAGTCAGTATCACAGTGACAATTGAGATAATTAAATTCATGTCATATTAGAAAGAGCTGAAGAGACTGAGGTATTTGAAAGTTGTTTTCAAATCATTGAAAAACTCTGATGTAGATGAGAAAGTAGACTTTGCTGCTTGGCATCAGTACTTAAAATGAGTGGTAACTGGAGGCACTTGGCATGAAGGGTAATTATTTGGCAGATATGTTTGATAGAAAGTTTGAACATTGGGTAGGTGGTTAGACCAGATGATGATATTTAAGGTCAGTTTAATTTGTCAAATTTTAAATAGCCTTTGATTTTAATACATTGTATTTGATTACAGCCTTACTATTATCCAATAGAATGGGATAAAATAATTCAAAAATTTTGTTTCAGTACAGATTTAAACAGATCTGCCTTTATTTTTGGTGCATTGCCTTGGAAAACCCTACCGATAAAATTAATATATCTTGGTCTTGTGTTAATAATAAGTATTTAAAAAACTTTGGTGGTAGAATTTCTTCTTGGAATTTCATGAATGATCATATTTTTAAAGTATATCTTTCAAACCCAGAAAATATTTTTCTTTTCTGATCTAAATCAATAGGAAGAACTATGTCAAGCTACTGTTCTTCTCAAATAATGATTGAGGGATGGCAAATATAAGTGATCTAGTCATACTTGCCATAATTTATAAGATGGTATAGGTTTATAGATTTATATTTATATGTGTATTATATATAAAACCAGAACATATAGTATACTTTCAGAATTTTTGATTGAATAAACCAAAACAAAATAAGATTGTCTCAACAAAAAACATGACTTGTCATTTCTGTTTGTGCTATCAGCAGAAGTAAAAACACTTTTAAATACTGAATCTGGCCAGGCTGTAACCTCTTGGCACATGCTGCCATTTTTGTCATCACTGAGCCTAGAGAACCTTCTACCATTTGTTGAGGACTGTTTGAATTTCAGGTATATGATAGCTTACAGTAAGGGCACTAATATGTTTGTTAAGTTAAATTTAAAATTTCCTTTCTCCCACTTTTGGCCCATACTTGTATCTGAAGTATGAGGAAGCTTAATAATATACCCTCGATTGATACTAGATAAGGGCTGCTATTATTCATATTCGTGTGTAGTCATGTTAGAATAAATGAATCCTGTCTTCTTTCCTCCAAATTGTTGGTACTCTACTTTTAAAATCATGACAAAGAAATTTGGTTCTGTGTATGTAATGGGAAACAGTGTGTGGCTTCTTTATATTACTTAATTTGTTCACAAACTAAAAAAAAATTGTATGTGTAAAACCGTTTGGTATGTTATGAGAAATTTTTTTGTCCCCTTTACAGAGAGATTTTACCATTTAATGATGGCATTTGTATGTATCAGTTTTATGTGGTAGAAGGGTAGATACACTGAATAATTAAAGCTATTGCATGTTGTCTAAGTATAATATTAGCTATTTTCTCCCTATTCTGATTTTCTTACCTACTATTGATTATAGTAGAGTGGATTGATTTTAATTTAGTTCCAGTTTCTTCCTGATGAAAACATTCATGATAAATGCATTGGCCAAAAGACGAAAAGCTGATTGCAAAAGGGTATGGGTAATTTCTGTAATGAATACAATTGAAAATTGTCTATATTATTATTACTATAACACGTTTAGGTTGAATATGTCACTAATGTTTAGTTAAGCATTTTTTAAATACTTGTTGAACAATCCCAGCTTAATGGCATGTTGTTCTTTTGCCATCAACTGAATTGATGATCTTCCCTTTCCACATAATAATTTCCTAGGTTTTGAAACTGGCATCCTCATTCCTCTAGCTACCCAGGCATGAAACTTAAATGAAACCTGTCTTTCCTTCTCTTAGAATGATTTCCTCTATCTGTCATGTTCATTGCATCTCCACTTAGCATCATTTTCAACTTTTTTCATCAATGTTTTTCTAATTATTTGCCCTATTTTTTGTCTGCTTATTATTGTTCATCTTATATATTGTTTCCATTTTCATGTTGTTAATATTATGTTCAAGACCCATGGTGTCTTCTTATTGCCTGATGGATCCCAGTGGAAACTGTTTACTTTGATTTTCAAGGGTCTCTCTAATTTGCATCCCAAATTTTATGTGAAACTACCCTCTAGTTTTAGAAAGGTTGATCTGCCCTTGCTCCTAAACTACTCTTGCCATTGTTTATGCTTAGACATGTTTATGTTTAGAATGACAACACCTTGGTTAATCTATGCAGGTCTCAGTAGTCCTTCAGGATTCATCTCAAGTATTACCTTGCGTTATGAATTTTTTAAAAATAATTAGAAGTTTCAGTTGAGAATAAGGTTAATACAAATTAATAGCGTGTGATGGCTGTTGAATACTATGGTCTTGGACATTGATAGAAATTCTATTTATAGAAAGAAAAATGTTAATATCATTGTGGGGTATAAATTCTGGTTGCCATCATCTGTGATGGTTAGAATTTCATGGGAGTTTGTTCAAGGAATCATGATCAGGATTTGCAGGAACATGAGTCTGTTGTTTGATTGATTGTACTGTGAGTTGTTTTCCTTGAAGAATAGAAGAATAATTACCTGCTATTTGAGAAGTTATTACACAAGATGAACTAGACTTCTTTTGCATGATGGCAAGTTATAGAACTGCGACTAAAGAGAAACATAGAGGAAAGACAAGTTCAATTTTAAAGGATATGATAGAACTGTCCAAAGAGGAAATGGATTTCTTCGGGTGGTCCTTTGTTGCTAGATTGATTAAACATGACTTGGGTAGAGATACTACCCAAATCAAACCTCACTGGGAAGTTACAGGATTTAAAAGTTCTTCTCATCCCCAAGATTACATGAGTCTATGACTAGAACTAATGTTATCTCCCTCTTCTTGTATCCTTTTTGTCCATACTGTATGTTTTGATGTTTGATTATATTTAATAATAATACTCTTTATATGATACCTTTTATTTCTTTGTTGAACCATGTATAGTGTTAACTCTAATACATACATATATATACATACACTTTATCTAACATGTATATATGTATATATATTTAAAATGTATATATATGTATATGTGTGTATATAAATATATATATATACATCTCAAGTATTTACAATTTATGGTTAACACAATATGTGGTTAACTAACCATATATAACAAATGTATACAGACACACTTATTTGGTGTGCATAATGAAGCTCTAATGCAAAGAATCTTGAAGTAGGCAGAATGTGAAAGTTTTATTTATATACATATATGTGCACACACAAATACTAGTGTATATGTGAAAGTGTGTGTGTATACACACACACATAGTATATACACACATATACAATTATATATTCTGCCTATTTCAAAATTCTTTATATAAGAGTCTCAGTTATGCCTGCTAAATAAAATGGAATAAAATGGGTGACTGATTATACAGAAAAATGTAACTCAATCTTTTGATGGGTCAGTGGCTGACTGAGACTGGGAATAAAGGTAACACCTTTAAAGTTCCCTTTGAATGTCTGATAAATCATGATGGTCAAGGCATTGTAACATAAGAGAAAGAACACTGCTGTATCTCAGTTAGGATCTTTGCCGATTAGCTTTATGATTTTCAGTAAGTTACTAATTTGGGGGGCCTCTGTTTACTCAATTGTGTGGGGAAAAGTTTGATCTCAGCAGTCTCTCAATTTCACTAATCTATTCATTCATTTATGACAACTTTATCTTTTATGACTTAATCAAGTTTTATTTATCATTCTTTTGGTACCTTTATATTCAGGGTTAACTGCTTTTGCTTTTTGTCCCTGTTTTGCTTTCAGATTTAAAACCAGTCAAGCCAAACCAACAGAAAAAATACAAAAAATTCTGTTTCTTGACTAAGTTAATTACAAAGGGATCTAAATTTCAGAGTTGATTAATTAAAACGTAGGTATTTAATTGTATTCCAAAGTAGATTAATGTATGGGAAGGTGAATTGTTTGCATTATTAGCTTACCAATTTTTTATAAATTAAGAAATTTGACTTACAAAAATGTGCCTTTTTTTTCTTTTGCTGATACAGTAATATGGTAAAGCACAGAGTATATTTGCAGAGATCTTCTCTATTCTCTTTGTGTTACTGCCTGAAAGAGACATAACACTGCTGTGTTCCAGAAAGCAGAGAACCTTTTATAAATGAGTTCTTTTACCATAGACATTTTATGGAAATTTAGACTTAGAATTCATGAAGCAAATTATTCAAATTTATGTACATACAAATAGCTCCTCTGAGACATGATGTAAATATGAAATAATATTTCTAGAGCTCTGATTGGAATAACAGCAAAACACTGATTAAATCACTAATAGAATATGTTGGGTAACTTGAAACATCTGACCTTTATTAGTCCTCTTGTAGGAGAACAATAGTATGGATTCATGACTATTCAGAGAAGTTTACTACTGTGATTCCTGGGAATTACCTCATAGAAAAGGCCAACCTATTAATAAGTAGATGTGTAGTGAGTGCTTTTTTGCATCAATATTTAGCACCATGGGCATGACTGACAAAATGATCCAAATTCTTACCATAACATTATTCAACATCACCCAGAATTTTGTATTTTTTTGACTATAATATTTTTGGCTTAATTCTACAGATATGGATTTGATTTCTTCAGAGTCTGTACTGATTTATTTTGTGTGGTGATCTAGTCTTTGCTGGGTCTTCAGTGTGTTTCCAATAACCCTTTTCCTTGGCCCTTCCTTAGTGGTTCTATTTTTCTCTCTCTCTAATGATTGTTTTATCCTTGATCCTACCCCTTTGAGTCTTGGCATACAGTCTTAGCTTATTTCACAGAAAAACAGATCGAAGTCATTGGGTAGAAACTCTCCCAGTGTCTATCTTCACTCTAAAGCTACCTATACTATCCTTTCTTTTCTCCTTTCCATCTGATGTAAAAGGAAAAGGGACTTCCTTTTGTTCTATCTCTTCTACTCTGTCCTTAGACCTATTTCTATTACCTTACCTCTGCTCTACTGAGTTTTCAATTTGCTTTTCCTTTTTGGCTCTTTTTTTCTAAGGGCTTACCAGTATACTAAAGGGTCTCTTAACTGAAAAAATATATATAGTTTTTTTTAAATCTTATTTATTTTGAGAGAGAGAGAGTGCAAGCTAGGGAGGGACAGAGAGAGAGAGGTAGAGAGAGAATCCCAAGCAGGCTCCATGCTATCAGTGCAGAGCCCAACTTGGGACTTGATCCCACAAACCATGAGATCATGATTTGGGCCGAAACCAAGAGTCAGACGCTTAACTGACTGAGCCACCCAGGCACCCCAAATATATTGTTTTTATATTCCTATTTCATTAACTTTGCTTTTTCCCTGTGTTCACTGCCATGTATCTTAAACTAATAGGCTACAATGGTCTATGCTTTCTCTGGGCTATTCACTATTTCTTTCCTTTCCTTTCCTTGAGTTTCTTTAAATTATGAAACCCATACATTATAGTGGTAAGAAATGAAACAGTATGTACCACTTAATATTCTTAATATTCACTCTTCTGTTAATATTAACTCCTGTTAGTATTGTACTTTTTGGTAAAGATATTTTATCCTTTTAAGCAAGTCTACTGACTTTCTTTTGAGTCCTTCTATGCCTTGAATAAGGACTAATGGATTGTCTTCTACATCCCGACCCAGTCTCCTACTCTAACCACCCACCTTTTGGCTACTAGCACTTGATTCACTCTTGGAACTTTTTTCCTGACTTAACTTCTTAGCCACATTCACTAGCTATCCTTTTTAGTGTATCCTGAAGTATTAGGTTTTACCAGATATTCATTCTTGGTCCTTTTAGCTTCTTACTCACCAGCTATTTCTTGAGTAATTTCTACTTGTATCTGTGGTTACCCACACATCTTTATCTCTAGGTGTAACTACTCCTGTGAGTTCAGCATAATTGTTTTCAACTTCTTACTGGACCTCAGAGTTCGTGTATCAAGCGAGCTCTACTGTCTGCATTTCTCAGCTTTATACTCAGTCAACCTTTCATGAAAAATGGCAGAAGCATCTTTCTTCCTTGAGCTCTCTCCCTGATCATCTCCTCAGTTACTTATTCTATTGATTCCTATTTAGAAATGACTCATATCTGGCTGTTTCTCCCCATGTCTGCTATTATGGTCTTTGTCAGGCTCTCATCATTTCATCTTGAATCTTTTATTGCAATTGCTTACCTAGATGCCTGAACTCCAGCTTGCCTTCTCCAGTTTAGTTCATACTGCATAGCAGTGGCTCTCAAACTGTTGGTTTTAGCACCCCTTTACAATCGGAAACATATTTAAGGCCACAAAGAGCTTTGGTTTGTATAAGTTATATCCACTAATATTGCCTTATTATAAATTGAGACAAGTTTTTAAAATATTTATAAAATCACTTAAAATAACTATACTCAATACATGTTAACATAAGCAACTTAATTTTTATGAAAAGTAACTATGTTTTCAAAAACAAACAAAATAGTTGGGAGAGTGGCCATTGTTTTACATTGTTGCATATCTCTTTCATGGCTGGTTTAATGGAAGAGAGTCAGATTCTTATACTGGCTTTGTGGTATGTTGTTTTGATTGAAATAGGTAAAGTATGACTTCATATAGACATGTAATTAGAAAAGGGAAGAGTATTTTAATAGCCTTTTCACAGCTGTGAATATTCTTTAATGCCATGCAAAAAGTTAACAAGTGATAATTTCTTAAAAGTTAATTGCAGTGTTAATTCTGAAATTAGATCAGTGATCATTTTGTTTTCCATTGCACTAAAATCTACTAGTTTTGCACTTCTTTTTAACACTTCCATAGTTTTATTACTACTCACATTTTTTGTGTCTTAAATTGTTTTTGGAAGAATTTAATTTCTGCTTTTTTCCTACTTTTATTGAGATGTCACTGGCCTATAATATTGTATTAGTCCAAGGTGTACAACATAATGATTTGACATATGGAAGTATGGTCAAATGCTCACCACAGTAAGTTTAGTTAACATCTAACACACCTCACATAGTTACAGGGTTTTGTTTTTCTTGTGATGAGAATTTTTAAGATTTACTCTTTCAGCAGCTTTCAAATATAACAGCATAATGTTGTTAACTATAATTACAGTGAATGGCTCTTTTGCCCAAACATAATTTTATAATATTCTGCATTGGCCATTAGGAAAATATTGGCTTGCTGGGTTTTGCAAATGTTGACACATTTCATTGTACAGTATCAAAAAGTCATATCCATCTAATGTCACTTCCAATATCACTGGAAAGCCTGTTAAGTATTGGAAAGTATTCAAGCTCATGGTGGTGAATATTAAGGTTTCTAAAATTCCAATTTTGTGTGAAAATTTATTATTGGCAGCAAATACTATGCTTTTTGCAGTTTTTCTCAAAGTTAAGCTCTCTTGATTCACTTTTGAAAACTCATTTGCTAAATAACTAAGACTAAATAACCATAGTTTTTCTGTGTTGTTCCATGAAAATGGTATTCCATAAGAAATGTCTAGTTTAGCTAGAACATCAGTGACCCAAGCTTTGGAACAGTTAACATAGTGTGATGTGCAGCAGAAGTTCCATGTGGATACTTCACATTTCTTTCACATAGAATATTAAGACAATATTGATTTAAATTTCAAAGTTTAATAAGATTAGCATTTTTAGTGCTTCTTTAAGAACATTACTTAGGAACACTGTTTTTAAAATCATTTATTTATTTGTTTATTTATTTATTTACTGCTACCATGCAGTAGTAAAGGACTCTTAATATTTGTATTAGTTTATTGATTAGCACACCAGCAGTTTATCCACCTTTGCTTTTGTACCATCAGTGTAAATGTCAGTATAGTGAAACAAAGAAAATAATATTTTTAAAATTACTACTTTTATGAAAATAATTTTGATTGGGTATCTTCAGGTATTTGTCGACTACACCTTGAAAGCTACTCTTTTATAGTGTCAGCAGATCTGTGATTCTTTATTTCTCTGATTAGGGCCAGCCCTTTCTCTTTTCACTTCTGTCCCACACCTCTAGCATGCTCTTGGCATGCTTAACTTGTTGCTGATGCAGGTCCCTTTGTGAGTCTGTACTGTTGTGCATACAGTAACCACTGCCTCGAATTTGTCTTTGCTCTCTCCTTTTTACCTGTTACATGCTTCCTTCTTCCTCCAGCCCCACCTCAAAAGCCACCTACTCTACAAAAGCCCTATTCTATGTGTAATTACATAATTAAAATTAATGCCAAATTTAAAGTGAAATTAGTCAAATTAATAAAGAGGAAGAAGAATTGGATTGAAATTCTGGAGAAGAATTGGATTCTGCTTTGTTACTAACTCATGGTATGTTCTCAGATAAGTCACCTTTTCATCTTAATAACCCTGATCTGTAAAGTGAAAGAATTAGCAATATGATTTATGAATGTCTCACAGTAATTGGGAGAAAGGATTATTTGGGATTTTAACATGTGGAAGCATGTTGGAAGCAATGTTGGAAGCAATGTTGTCCTGAGTCCAAAGACCATGGTTCTGTTCCGCAAGAGATTAATACATTTGTGACCTTGAATAAGCAATTGTTTTGCCTCTCCAGTCCTCAATTTTCGTATCTGTAAATTGGAAATAATAATCTCTACCTATTTCACAGAGCTTCTTTGATAGTATAATTTGAAATTGTATATGAGAGTATTTTCTGAACCGTAAAAGTTCTACAAAGTGGATTACCTATATTTGTGTATTATTGAACCCTTTTAAAAGGTTCAAAGGAATTTTACATATATTATTCTTGGTCTCATTTTTCTATCATTACTTAAGCTAATTATTATAGGCAGTAAAACTAATCATGGAGAAAATATCTGAGTAACATTACTAGACATAGCTTTTTTATAGACTCAGAATTCTAGGACTTGGGTGAATATAACGTGTGTGGCACACTCTGAATGTCAGGGCTGGTGCCATGTGCTTGACATATGACCCCATTTAATGCAATGAATCTATATAGGAGGCAGTATCCTTCACCCTTTATATATGAAAAGTATGTGTTGTGGAGCATGTTTATATAGCTTTCTTAAGGGCATAATGTTAGTGGTATTCTAGTTATCTAATCCAAGTGGGTATTTTAGGAATTTTTTTTTTAATTTTTTGGTCATACAGCATATAATCCATTCCATTTATTTGGAAGATAAGAAAACCGAGGTCACAGGAGGAAATGGCTTTCTTTTCTTTTAATGTTTTATTTTATTTATTTTTTTTTATTTTTGAGAGAGAGAGAGTGTGTGAGCAGGGGAGGGTCAGAGAGAGAGGGAGACACAGAATCTGAAGACAGGCTCTAGGCTCTGAACTAGCTGTCAGTACAGAGCCTGACGTGGGGCTCGAACCCACGAACCATGAGATCATGACCTGAGCCGAAGCCAGACGCTCAACCGACTGAGCCACACAGGCACCCCAGGAAATAAATGGCTTTCTTAAGTCACACCATGGGATAGGAGCTGGAAGTAAAACTTAGGTCTTCTGATTCTCGGTGCAAATTTTATTAGCTTTCTTTCCAGTTTATATTCATTTAGTTGTTACTTTCACCAATAAGAACTCATTTTTCTTTGCTTTGACTTTACTTATCCTTTGTATATTTTTACATTTTCAAGTAACATTAGATTTACTTGTGGGATTTTAGTGAGATTTAAAACTCATCAATATTTTATCTAAATAACAGAATGTCAGTTTCTGAGTACACAGTCTTACAATTTTTCTGTTCATCAATGTGCATTCCACCACATAAAAACTAGTCATTCTGATTAATGGTGTTCAATTTGGCTATTAGTTACCAATAGAGTTTTGTAAATAGGAAGTCATTCTAAGCTACTATTGTCAGGAAACAGGATCTGATACACTCTTTTTCATACTGCCTGTACCCATACAGTAAGATCCACAAAGGCATAACTACAAAGGAAATGAAACGTAAAACATACAGTTCTCTTTGGCTCTGGTTTCAGGAGATGAAAAGCAATAGTCCAGTTCTTTAGAGATAAAAAAGGGAATCGTCTTTTAGTGACTATAACAAATTTAGACACATGTATTTACCCCCTTTCATATAGAATATTAGAGAATTTTAGTTTTAACTTACCAATAATTCCAGTGTCACCTTTTAACTGCTTTGTACAATCTCAGGTGTTTGTGTCTGTCCATGTGGGTGTACACACACACACATATTTAAACACAAAGGTTGTTTCTGTGTGTAATGTTTTAAACATTTTGAAGTCTAATATGCATGTATAGAAATGCACTGATCATAAGGATACCACTTAATTAGTGTTCACATTTAACCACGGAGCCAGCACTCAGATCTAGAAATAGAATGTTACTCAAACTTTAGAAGCCACTTCATGTCTTCTTCCAATTGCTCACTGGCTTCTTGAAGATTACCATACAGTATGTTAAACTTGCCTATTTTTTGGCTGCATATAAATGAAATCTAGTAAATATCTTTAATGAGTGACTTGTTTTATCCGTGAGATTCATCAGCAGTGTTAAATGTCACAGTAGTTCAGTCACTGTCATTGCTGCATTGTATTCTGTTATATGAATCACTACATTTTATTTTTCTACTCTCCTGTGAAGACATTTGGGTTGTTTCCAAATACACAGACACACACACCAATAAAGACTTTTTTGAGAAACATAAAAAAATACTTTTGGAAATCGTTAAGGAAAAGGCAGACAACCTCATTGAAAATGACCAAAAGATTATAGTCAAAAGGCCAATAAGCATATTTATTGGTCATTAAGGAAATGCAGATGAAAATGACAATGGCATACTATTACATACCCACTAGAATGGCTAAAATTAAATAAATCAATAAATAAAAAGGGAAAATACCAAGTGCTAGTGAGAATTTGAACTACAACTCTCATATACTGCTGGTAAAGGTACAGACTGGTATAAGATTTGGTAAATCATTTAGCAGCATCTAAAAACCACACCCTGAAATTCATATTCCGTATCACCCAGCTATTCTGTTCCTAGGTATATACTCAGTGGGAATGTGTACCAAAAGATATGTACAAGAATGTTCATAGAAGCACTGTTTGTAATTACCAAAAATATAATTCTTTTTTTAAAGTTGAGATGTGTTTTTTTGATTGAAAATATTCAAAATTTTAGAGTAATATATTTGACATTGCAGCATGAATTAGAAGTACTTTGGTAGTACTAATATAGATTGGGTTGTCTAGAATAAGAATTATATTAAAAAGGTAAAATAGACATTTGGAACTACAGTTAAAATATCCACAATAAAGACTGACTTCTGTAAGTTACTTCTGGAAATGTGCATCTTCTTGTTTATCAAAATTAGGTAGGTATAGTCAATTCTGGCTTATCAATGGAAATGAAGGAAATAGTCCTATAGGTTTCTTTAAATAGAAGGCACAGTCATGACAATTTTGAGTACATTATATGATTATATTCTAGGATTTCACAGTTCTTTCTTTCTTTCTTTTTTTTTTTTAAGATTATTTTGAGAGAGGCAGAGAGGCAAAGAGAGGGAGAGAGAGAATCCCAAGCAGGTTCCATGCTGCCAGTGTGGAGCCCGACCCTGGGCTCAATCCTGGGTTATGAGATCATGACCTGAGCCAAAATCAAGAGTCAGATGCTTAAACAACTGAGCCACGCAAGCACCCTGGGATTTCACAATTCTTAACACAAATTTTCAACTTAGAGCAAACAATCTCTTTCTGACCCTTAACTGATATACTTTCTGCTTCTTATTTCATGTTTTATAAATGAATCATTTTGTTTATTCAGTTACTCTTGATTGAGCATTTAATGTGTGCCAGGTCCTAATCTAGGTGCTTGGGCTATAGCTGTGAACAAAACAAAGTTCTTGCCCTCAGTAAATTTGGTACTAGTGAGAGACATCATGGACATGTAGACATGAATTTTTAATATGGCAGGTGATGAGGGACACCTGGGTGGCTCAGTTGGTTGAGCATCCAACTTCAGCTCAGGTCATGATCACACAGTTCACGAGTCCGAGCCATGCATCAAGCTCTGTGCTCCAGCTCAGAGCCTGGAGTCTGCTTTGGATTCTGTGTCTCCCTCTCTCTCTGCCCTTCCCCCACTCACACTCTGTCTCTGTCTCAAAAACAAATAAACATTAAAAAAATTTAATATGACAGGCTATAGGGAAAATTAGAGTTGATAAGGAGAATCCTGTGTTTCTGCTAAGGTAAGATTTGAATAGGGAGATGAAGTAAAGGTGAAAGCCATGGAGATCTCTAGAGGAACAATGATTCAGGGAAAAGGACACCAAATATCAAAGTCCTGAAGCAGGCTTTATGCATTCAAATAACAGTACGGAGACCAAGAGCAGAATGGATGATGGGAAGAGTCAGAAAGCTTGTAGGTCATTGTAAGAGTGATTCCCATGTTTTGGGCCTGAGAACAGAAAGCATGAAGGTTTTTTGTTTGTTTGTTTGTTTTTGTTTTTTTAATTTACTGAGAGGTCTGTTAAAGATAACATTAGGAGTAGATAGGAGGTGAGGGGAAATCAGGAGTTTGATCTTGGTCATGTTAATTTTGAGGTCATCATTAGACTTCAGTGGGGAAATGTCCAATAAGCTGTTGAATATAGTGTCAGAAATTCTGGGAAATGGTGTTGTCTGGAGGTATAAATTTGTGAGTAGGTCTAAGTGACCTACTCAGGAAGGTAAAAACATCTGAGAAATGACTGGGGATGAAGTTGAAGAAATGAGGAAGAACAGGCAAAGGAGAATGGGAAGGAGCAGCTAGTAAAGTAAGATTGGAATTAAAGGTCATTTCTTCTTACTTAGAACTCAAGTCAAGAAAATCTTATAAGAAGGTGGTGTAGGGATGAACAATGTCAAGTACTGTGGATAGATCGAGAGAGGTGACCACTGTGAATTGGTCATTGCATTTGACAACATCATTGACCTTGATAAAGCTCATTTCTATAGATGGTTACAAAAATCTTACTTCACTGGATTTAAAAGACATTAAGGGAAGAAATGGGGCTGAAAGTATTAAAATTCTTCTGAGGAATTTTGATGTAAAAGGAAGCAGAGTAGTAGTGTGCTATAGTCAGAGGGGATGCAGGGTCAAGAGAAAGGATTTTACAGATGGGGGATAATAAAACATTTTTGTAAGGTGGTGGAAAGGTTCTGGTAGAGAGAGAACGTTTATGATTTAGAAGAGAGGGGGCAGTTACTGGAGTGATTCCACAATGACAGAAACCCACAGAGAAGTGGAAAATGTAACCTTCAGTAGCTTTTTTATCTCTTTTTTTCCAGCTTTTCTATGAAGTTCACAATGATAGATAGAGGAAAATTAGATAAACAGTTGTTTTGCTTAAAAATCATATTACACTGGAAAATATGAAAAGGGTCTTAATCTGGTATCAGCATATGGCACCTTATAACCTTGCCATTTATTCTGCACTAGGACACAGATACCAAAACAAAATCTTTGGATAGATAGCAGAACACCCAACTATATTTCTCTTAAGCCTCCATTGTATAAACCAGACAGGATCTGTACAACCTATGCAAGTTTTAATTGACTGATACTCCTGTGCCTGGCAGTAACTAACTGCTTATGGTTCATTGTTCTCTCTCTGTGGGTTCTGGAAGATGAATTTACGGAGCTTCAGATTGTCTTCTTTCCATACATGTACTTGTTTGTCTTTGGAGTCCCATTTCTAAGCCATAATGCACAAATTACTTTTAGTGTGTGAAATTTTAGGGAAAAACCCACTTGAACAGGAATATTTTTGAGATGGAGGTTTTTTTTTTTGAGCTCTTCCTTTAGAAATGACCAATTGTTGATTCAACTATTAATTAGGGCAAAGAACTTTTATTTAATTAGAAAGCCAAGTTATTAAAATTCTAATTGGTAATGTTCATAATTCTTAAATCTTCGCTCATGTGAAAATTCTTAAATTTCTACTTCAAAAACTCTGCCTATCTATATTAATTCATAATCACCTTCTGTATTTGAAAATCTTTTATCCTTATGTTACATCCTGCCAGAATCCAAAATATAGAAATGATGTTTGATTATTTGATATTAAGGAACATTTTAAGTACTTATATTTAATGTTAAGCAAATATTAATATTTACTTTCTTAGTTATATACATAATCTAACATTTTCTGTTAGAAAAGACCACTAAGAGCAGTTAAAAATTAGCTTAGTATATCAGGAAGTTGGAGGAGCATTCTTTCTGACTCAGTTTTTGGCTGAGGCTCCAAAGGCCAAGAACAAAACAATAGGTGCAAAGAACTCCCACATATCAAAGTTAGGAAACAGATCTCTAATGTAGTCATGCAAAAAAAAAAAAGGTGCTGAAAACTGGCTTTGTGACGTTTACCTCAGCATCTAACTCAATGGCCTTAAAGTTCAGATTGAAGAGAGCAAGTAGGGGAAATACTTTGGAGGAAATTCTTTGGAGCCCAGTGGCATTTTCCATACTCCTTGCCATGAAAATGGGAGGAAAATGTTTTTCTTATTCTCAAACCCACTGGCCCCTGTATTTTGGGGGACTCATAGTAGACTGGTATCTGACTCACATTGGAGAAGTCATAAGGCATGACTGCGACTATTGGCTATAGGTGATAGAACAAAGAGAAGAGGGCTACTGTGACATGGAGATTTGCTTTCTGTTTGTCAGGAAAAAGAATACTTGGGTATTCACTGTGACTCAGATGTTGGTCAGATGAGAGAGAATAGAAGTAGACAGTGACAGGGTGAGAGCAAAGCAAGCAAGAAAGTGCCGGTTTGATGTTTAAAACAAAGGAAATGTGGGGTGCCCCGGTGGCTCAGTTGGTTAAGCGTCTGAGTCTTGATTTTGTCTCAGGTCATGATCTCATGGTTTGTGAGTTTGATTCTCATGTTGGACTCCAGGCTGGCAGTGCAGAGTCTGTTTGGGATTCTCTCTCTCTCTGCCTCTCCCCTGCTCGCTCTCTCTCTCTCTCTCTCTCAAAATAAATAAACTAAAAAATAAAAATAAAAAAGGAAATTTGCCCAGAAGGGTCTGGGAGAGTGATGGAGCCCCAGTAGTGTGCCTGTGAGGTGTGGACTGTAGAATTCCCAGGGTGAAGGTTGGAATCAGGAGTTTTCAGCTGAAGGAAAGCCATGGCCATTTCATAGTAATTGAAAATCAAGGTTTTCAAATAGAGGATTTTGAGAAACCCACAAAAATGCTGTAAACTAACAAATCTAGTCATGCCTGCAGCCCCTTTCTGAGGAATACTTGAGGAGGAAGGAGGGGGTGTCATTTCTGAATCAAGCTCTGAGTTTTTATCATTACCAGGGACTGAGCATCTGAAATATAAAAGTGACAATTTTAGTGGAATTGAAAGTTCCGGTGGAGACTTTTTATTATCAGAGAGTGACTGAAAATGTTATGAGATCTGCTGGAGATTTCCTTCAAGTGCAGTGGAAGTACTAGCTCACATCCAGGTTTGGATGGATGTTGGGTGGGGGAGGACAAAATGGGTTGTTGTTTTTTTTATAATTGAGTCCTCTGGATTCTAGCTCATTCAATTAAAAAATCACATTGGTTTCCAAACAATGGTTGATAAACACACAAAAAAGGCTTATCTTTCATTATCCAGATGCCACCACATATTACAAGGAAGTAGTTCATCTCACCCATTAGGTGAGATGGCATTCATACTTGTTGCCTTTGTATCTTGTTACGGGATTTTTGTTGGGAACACTTATCATTGTTCAGACATGCGCGCCTGCGGATATTTTAATGAAGATATAATTTAAAAGAGATAGTTTTCTTGCCACTATATCACAAATAATCTTACACCTTAGAAATGCTGAAAAGAAAAGCTACAAAGATCAGTTACAGCAGAAACAGGATCAACTGTGGCAGCTTTTCAGCAAACAGTTAACTCAGCTCTTTGGGTTTCTAGACAGCAGCAAAAGACCTTTTCTCCAAAGGCTCTGCAGTCTCCTGCAGTCTCCTGGAGCTCTTTAAAGGGTGTTGAGGCTTAATATTTTATTTCAATTCCTAATTTCTGCCTTGACTTCTTTTTACATAGTATCTTGTTTTTAAGTTTTGGTTTGTAGTAGTAAGAAAACTACTTCCTTTTACTTGCTCGGTACCATAATTTTCGAGAGAGCAGTACAATTAGAGTATTGAGCTGGAAAATCAGATGCATGAATTTACAGTATGCATATATGTAAGAAATCAGAATATTATACGTATTTGCGTAACCAAACCACATATTGATAACTTTCACCTGCTTTGGAATCCATTTTTTTTTTCTGCCTGGGTTGTCTTGTTTTGTAACAGATTTCTTTTGCTATGCTTATGACACAAAATATATACCACGATGTATAACGTACTATTCTAAGCTCTTTACTAATTGTCTAACACTGAAAACAGGTCTTTTATGAAGAAAGGATTTTCCAGGATTATTAGCCTCTCTGCCTCAGTTAGCTCATCTGTAAACAGGGATAATAACCCTGGAGAATCACTTCACTAAACATCATATCTGTAAGATTTCACCCATGTTTTTGGTATAGCAATAACTCTTTCTTCCTCATTGCTGTGTTGTATTTAATTGTCTTGAATACACTACAGTATATTGTCTACTTTACTGTCAAATGAAAAACAAATCCATAGTTAGGGTAAGATTTTATTGGAAAGGATTGTTGCAGAGGGATACTCTGACTTTAAGATCGATAAGCATCTGAAAGGTCAGGCAGAAGGAGCTTCTTTTTTATAGGAGTAAATGAGGCCAGAAGGAGCCAGTTGTTGAAGAGTGCAGTGAGCAGGTGGCAAAATTGGACAGTTTTTCTTTGCTTTGAGCCAGTTCTTGGAGGGGTCCGTTAAGGAGGTTTTATTCTACTTTCCAAGTGATTGCTTTTAATCTGAGGGGCAAGAGAAAAAATGAGGAGCTTGTGGGGAGGAGAGAAGCTTAAGCCAAGTTTGGTCAAGTGAAGTTGCCGGGCATCTAATTCAGATTGGTCAGTGGTGACAAACAGTTCAGGTACTCATTTAGGAGACAATAAAGGGGAGTTTAGAGAGTTTCTGGTCTTGTCATAGGTAAACAAGGGGTTAACCTGAGTCTTATTTAGGTTACCTGGGGACAGTCTTTGAGGTAAGGTGCTTGCCAAAATGCTAAAGGATGGAAGAATTTCTTTTTTTTTTTTTTTTAACATTTATTCATTTTTGAGAGAGAAAAACAGAGTGCAAGCAGGGGAGGGGCAGAGAGAGAGGAAGACACAGAATTCAAAGCAGGCTTCAGGCTCTGAGCTCTCAGCACATAGCCTGATGCAGGACTGGAACCCACGAGTGATGAGACCATGACCTGAGCCGAAGTTGGACACTTAACCGACTGGGCCACCCAGGTGCCCCAGGATAGAAGTATTTTTTAACATCTTAGTGTTCTAGGAATTCAGGTAAAGCTCAAATATTATTATTATTATTATTATTACTATTGAGGAATATTCATAATGTTTCCAGTTTAGGATCATTATTATTTGGGTTCATTAAAGATATTATGAACATTTTTATACATGCATTTTGATGGACATAGCATACACACAAGAATGAAATTTCTGTATCATAAGGTATATAAATATTGAACTTCAGAAGATATGGACAATTTTCGAGTTATACTCCATCATTAGTGTATGTGGTTTCCAGCCACTCCATGTTCATGTCCAAAGTTGATATTATTAGCAGTCTCTTGAATTTTAGCCATCTGGTGTAGGTATAATGATACCAAATGTATTTTTTAATTTGCATTTCCCTGATGATTAATCTCATTGAGCACCTTTTCATATATTGGACTTTTAGCTATCCTCTGTTGCAAAGTGATGTTTCAAGTGTTTTCCCACTTAAAAATTTATTCTTTTTCTTATTGGTATGTAGAAGTTCTTCATGCATTCTAGATAAAATTCTTTGTCACATACATGTACTGCAAATCTCCTCTCCAATCTTTGTTATGCATTTTCACTTTCATAATGGTACCTTTTGATTAATTGAAGTACTTACTTTGAATAAGCTCTGATTTATTAGTTATTGTTAATGCTTTTGTGTTTTTTAAATCTTTCTTTATTCCAAGGTCATGAAAATCATCTATTTTTTTTCCTGAGAGTTTAATTGTTTTATGTTTCACATTTAATTGTGTAATCCACTTCAGTATAATTCTTGTATATGATGTAGGATCAAGACTCATTTTTTTATTATGATTTTCTTTTTTATTTTTTTATAGTTTATTGTCAAGTTGGTTTCCATATAACATCCAGTGCTCTTCACAAGTGCCCTCCACCATGACCATCACCCCCCTTCCCCATTCCCCCTCCCCCTTCAGCCCTCACTTTGTTTTCAGTATTCAAGAGTCTCTCATGATTTGTCTCCCTCCCTCTCCCTAACTCTTTTCCCTCCTTCCCCTCCCCATGGTCCTCTGTTAGGTTTCTCTTGTTAGACCTATGAGTGAGAATATATGGTATCTGTCTTCCACCTGACTTATTTTGCTTAGCATGACACCCTCGAGGTCTATCCACTTTGTCACGAATGGCCAGATTTCATTCTTTCTCATGGCCATGTAGTATTACATTGTATAGATAAACATCTTCTTGATCCATTCATCAGTTGATGGGCATTTAGGCTGTTTCCATGATTTGGCTATCGTTGAAAGAGCCGCTATGAACATTGGGGGTACATGTGCCCCTATGCATCAGCATTTCTGTATCCCTGGGGTAAATCCCCAGCAGTGCCATTGCTGCGTCATAGGGGAGTTCTATTGATAGTTTTTTGAGGAATCCCCACACTGTTTTCCAGAGTGGAAGACTCATTTTTAAAATAGGCATATCCAGTTAATGAAACACATTTATTTATTTACTTACTTTTAATATTTTTTTAAGTTTATTTATTTTGAGGGGCAGAGAGTATATGTGAGCAGGGGAGGGGCAGAGAGAGAAAGGGAGAGGAAGAGACAGAATCCTAAGCAGGCTCCATGTTGCCGATGTGGGGCTCGACCTCAACAACTGTGAGATCATGACCTGAGCTGAGATCAAGAGTTGGATGCCTAACCGACTAGCTTGCTATCCAGGCACCCCATTGCAGCACACTGATTGAAGAGGCCATCCTTTCTCTGATTTCCAAATAATAACTGTGCAGATAATTCAATAATCAGGTATTTGATTCAGTTTTTTAAAAAAGCAAACTAATTTTTGACTTTTTTTTCTACATTAAATTGAGCAGTAATTCATTCAAAACTTGTTTTATGTATACACACAGTATCGATTTTTGGGGGGAGGTTGTCACTAGAAATTGTGTTTTTAGTTTTTTTTCCATTTTATTGTGGTAAGAACGCTAACTATAACATGTAATCCCCTTAACACATTTTCATGTATAATACAATATTATTAGGTATAGGCACAATATTGTACAGCAGATCTCTAGAACTCATTCATCTTGCATAACTGAAAATTTACCTCTTGATTAGAAACTCATCATTTCTTCTCATTCCAGCCAACCATCATTTTCTTCTTTGGTTCTCTGAGTTTGATTACCTTAGAGACCTCATAGAAGTGGAATCAGGCAATATATATGAATTTTGACTGGCTTATTTCACTTAGCATAATATCCTCAGTGTTCACCCTTGCTGCATGTTGCAGGATTTTCTTCTTTTTTAAGGTTCCATAGTCCTCGATTATATGTATATACCACATTTTTTATGTGCTCATCAGTCAGTGGGCATTTAGGTTGTTTCTGTATTGTGGCTACTGTGAATGCAGTGACTCTGGGAGTGCAGATACATAGGAAAGCGTGGTTTCTAGCCCAACTGCTGTGCAGCAAAGTGGTGGGGCAGAGCTGTGGTGAGTGCCACTTGTTCGGAGAGCTGCTTTGTTCTCTGTAGTCCCCAGAGACTAGCATGTGTGTGCTGGATCCCATCATTGCCCCAAATGGTGAGATAGGAGACAGTTCCTAGGCAGACTCAGAAAAGCTGGGGTGTTAAATGTGAAGTCTCTTTCCTTCCTCAGGAAGAAGTGGGAGCTAAGGACCCCTCTGGATGGTATTGCACTGTGCTGTACTGGGCTAAGGTGGGGATTATGGTGAGAGCATGTCTCCACTTTTCCTACTAGTTTCATTGCACCTGCTTGGGTGTAGAAGCCTCTCAACTAGCTTTTGGATTTCTGACAAAAATAATTGACCTTTGTGTTGCTATTGAGTTGGTATGTTCAAGAGGGAAAAGAGGATCCAGAGCTTTCTGTTCCTTGCTGAAGTCACTCCTATTCAAAGTTTTCAATGGGTATCCTCTCTTATTCCATTTCCTACCCTACCACTCACTACTCTGTCCACTCCAGTCAGGCTTCTGTCTCTCAGCTGAAAAACAGCTCTCCCTTTTCCTAGATCCCAAGGGGAGACTTCTGTCCTCACCTTAACCTCTCCATGGTATTTGGTTCTGTTAACCAATTCTTCCATAAGATTTTCTTTCTCCTTAATTTCTGTTGCCACTCCACACTTCTTGGATTTCCTCCTTCTTCTTGGGTAGTTTATTCTTTGTCTTAATTGTTGGCTTATCTTCCTCCATCTGCTCATTAAATGGTGGAGTTCCTCAGGTTTTAATTCCATGTTATTCTCTCCCTGTAAACTCTCTTTTCTAACAAGTGATTCGTCTGACTGTTAGAATCATCTAAGGAGCTTTTAAAATCCTGATGCTTGGACTTCACCCCAAACTAAATCTGGAGTGAGACTAGACATCAGTTTGCAGAGTTTCTCAGGTGAATTCCATGCACAACAAAGCTGAGAATCACTAGACAAATCCATGTGGACCTACAGTATTAAAGTTGATTTATTTATTTTGAGAGAGAGAAAGAGAGCGAGCATGTCCATGTGTATGGGAGTGGGGGAAGGGCAGAGAGAGAGGGAGTGAGAATCCCAAGCAGGTTCCAGCAAGAGCTGTCAGCAAGAGCTGAACACAGGGCTTTTGATCCCATGAACTGTGAGATCATGACCTGAACTGAAATCAAAAGTCAGACACTTAACTGACTTAGCCACCCAGGCGTCCCAAGAACCCACAATTTTAAATACTACTTTTGCGTCAGAATAACCAACATTTGTGTTTGATTCATTTTTTTAAATTTTGTTTAACATTTATTTATTATTGAGAAACAGAGAAAGAGCATGAACAGGGGAAGGTCAGAGAGAAGGGGAGACACAGAATCTGAAGCAGGCTCGGATTCTGACATGCTCAGAGCCTAACACGGGGCGCTAACCCACAAACTGCGAGATCATGACCTGAGCTGAAGTCGGATGCTTAACCGACTGAGCCACCCAGGCTCCCCTGTGTTTGATTCTTAAATGCATAGCCAGCTTATGACACCATGCATGGCATATAGCAAATGCTCAAAAACTTTGTTTGATGAATTCAGGAATGACTAATGTGCATGCAAGGAGAGATTTAGCATGCAGATAGTTGAATGATGGTTACATTTTCATTGTTCTTTGAGGAGTTTTATTATTTAGTTGATGTTGTGGGTTGAGTTCTCTACAAGACAGACTGTGAGATGAAGATTTACATGCAGAAAGAGATTGCTTTTGGAACAACCCTTCTAGGGAATGAGGAAGCGAGTTCAAGCACACGAAAAATGCCTTTGCAACTGAGACATCAGTTAGATGGTCCAGGGAACTCTGAAGCCTGGATGGCTTTCAGAGATGCCTGTCAGTAGGAATGGACCTTGAATACTTATGTGTCTCCATATCAAAGTCTTTGGGTGTGGGTTGCCTCCAGGGCAAGACCCCTTCCTTCAGCTGAAGGCTATTCCAGAAGTGACTAGGCTCAGAGCCTTAAGCAGCCAGCCTTTCCGGCAGCAGCCTCAGTTCTGAAGGGGTGATCTGGGGGATGCGGCACCACAGCATCCGCTACAAATGGAACCAGATTATCAACTGAATGGGATCTTACTAAAGACACCTTATTTTGACCTTTGATTTAAAGATGAGTATACTGAGGCACAGAGAGGTATTTGCCCAATATTTTATAGTAATCTTCCAGTCTGTTGGGTCTCTTGGCTCTTAGACAAATGTCTCTTCAATTATACCCACACGTAACTTGATTATGTGTGCATGAGTGTTGGATTTAGCTTCTCACCATTTCTGTGAGGCCAGAGGTGAAACATTTTAATTATGTTCTGTATGGAGAATTGAGAAAAGGTAAGCACCATAGCAGTTGCACTTAGTATCAGAGTCATAGATATTATTATGGATTCGTTTCTGGTGTAATACCATCTCTGCAGAGTATGGAAGATAATTGCATGGTGAATGTTTGTGTAAGTTGATTCCTTATGTCATGAGGTTTATAACAAATTGGTAAACCAATAGGAAGTGGTGAGAATGCATAATGTTTTACACTGTTTGAGAAAAATACCACGTAAGTAGAGCTTTGTAGTATTCATAGGATGTATAATCTCATATGTGATATGAAGTTAAAAAAGACCATAAAGATTAGGAAACTGCTGGTATTCAAAATCCAGAATCTCTACAAATAGATGTCTTCACTTTGTGAAAAATGTTTCCCTTTGAGCCATGGATGATGTAATTTCATTATTGTAAGTAGACAAGAATTGAAAATGTTTCCACAGGATCCAACGGTTCCTTAAACCCAATTGAGGGATAAAAAAAATGAATGCTGTGAAGCACTGTTCTTAATTATGATTCTTGGCCTAAAATAACACAGTAGACTTTGCCACACATATGCACATATGCCCATAAACACATTCTTTTCAAATAAATATAAACTAATTAAACTCAACTACTCATGTGAAAGGTATCACTCACTATATTCATAAACCTTCTGTTCACAGTTTAATCTGTGAAAACAGAATGGAAAATAAATATAGAAGCTGACAAGAGAGGTAATAATAACTTATCCTGTAATTAGGAAAATACAAAACAAATAAAAACACTCAATAACGCTGGATTCATACACAACTACTGACTTTATTATCTGAATATATAAAGTCTTTCTCTGTCTTTGTATGTCTATCTATCTGATTATCTAGAAGATACTCAGATAGTATCTTGGCTCTTAGATACTCTTGGCTCTAAGAGTATCTTGGCTCTTAGACAAGTCTTCTGTGCTCTGCTTATTAATCTCCCTCTCACCCCCAGTCCCTATCACCCACTGATCTTTTTACTGTCTCCATAGTTTTGCCTTTTTGCACAATGTCATAAGGTTGGAATCATCATATAGTATCTTTTCATATTGTCTTCTTTCATTTAGTCATATGGATTTCTGGTTCTTCCATATCTTTCCATAGTTTGATAGAGCAAATAATTTAATGCTAAATAATATTCTATTATCTGGATGTACCACAATTTATTTATCCACCCATCTACTAAAGAATATCTTGCTTGCTTCCAACTTTGGCAATTATGAATAAAGCTGTTATAAACGTGTGTGTGTGTGTGTGTGTGTGTGTGTGTGTGTGTATGTGTGTGTATGTGTGTGTAGACATTAAGTTTTTATATCCTTTGGGTAAATACCAAGGAGTGAGATTGCTGGATTGTATGGTAAGAGTATGTTTAGTGTTTTAAGAAACTGCCGCACTGTCTTTCTAAGTGGCTGCACCATTTTGCATTCCCACCAGAAATATATCAGAGTTCCTACTGTTTCTGTTGTTTCATATCTTCATTTGCATTTGGTAGTGTCTGTGTGGAGATTTTGGCCATTCTAATAGGTATAGATAGTATTTCATTATTTCAATTTGCATTTGCCTGATGACGTTTGATGTGGAACCTCTTTCCGTATGCTTATTTGCCATCTATCGATCATTGATAAGGTATCTGTTAAGGTCCTTGGCCTTCTGCTCTTCCCCGACCCCAATAAACTTTTTAATTTTAGAACAATTTTAGACTTATAGAAAGTTTGCCAAAATACAGATATCACAAATACCCTTCTCCTAGTTTCTATTATTAACATTTTACATTAGTATAATACATTTTTTTTTTTACAATTAAAGAACTAGTACTGATGAACTATTTTTAACTAAAGCCCATGGTTTATTCAGGCTTCCCTAGTTCTTACCCAATGTTCTTTTCTGTTCCAGGATCCCATTCAGTATATTACATGTAGTTTTCATGTTTCCTTAGGCTCCTCTTTGCTGTAACAGTTTTTTAGACCTTCCTTTTTTTTACATGACCATGATGGTTTTGAGGAGTCCTAGTCAAGTATTTTATAAAATGTCACTTTACTTGGATTTTTCTGTATTTTTCTCATGATTGGCTTGGAGTTATGTGTTTTAGGGAGGAAGACCACAGGATTCAATGCCATTCTAATCACATTTTATTAAGGGTACATAAAGTTAACATGACTTATCACGCTGTTGAGGTTAACCTTGATCATCTAGCTGAGGTAGTATTTGTCAGGTTTCTCTGCTGTAAAGTAACTCTTTTCCCCCTTCCTATAAATACTCTTTGGAAGGAAGTCACAAGGCACAGCTCACACTAAGAAATACAGTTATGTTCTATCCTGAAAATAGAGGATCTGTTTGGAATTCCTGTTATTTGGAATTCTGCATGGGAGAATTGTCTATTCTCCTCCATTTATTTATTTATTTAATCATTTGTTCATATCTGTATGGACTCACAGATTTTTATTTTATACTTTGGAATATAACACAATATGACTTTATTTTATTGCTCACATCATTCAGATTTGGCCATTGGGAGACCTTTCTGTTGGCTTCCGTGTCCCCTTGATACACTCTTAGCTTTTTTTTTTTTTTTTTTTGAGCTTATTTGCAGTTACTACATGATATCTGATTTGTTTTTTAATCTTCTTTTTTCTTCCGATTTTGGATGAGGATACCAACATTTGTTTCCACAAAGGAGGGTGTCTACCACCTGAGGTGTTCAGGTCCAGGATCCCTCAGCATTGTAAACTTTGTGTGCATTTCTCAGTGAAGAACATAGCTTTTACCAGATTCTCAGTATCGTCCATAACCAAAAAAAGAGGTAAAGAATTGCTCGCTGCAGTAAAGCGGAGAAATAATACAACCTACACATTTTACATACCTTCCTCTTTGTTTACTGCTTTGTGATTGCTTGCCTCAGTTCATGTTCAGCTGAAAGCTTTGTGGCTCCCACGCCCAGATTACTCATCCTGGCATATGCCATACTGCTTGAAACTTTGAAAAGAATTTTGACCATTGTTGTTGCATTTATAACTCTGTAAAAACAAAATCATCCCTTTGGACTCGGATTCCTGGTTGGAGGGAGGATATTCAGATAATATATACTCATCCACACCAGTTTTGAAATGGAGCTGTGCAGTATGGTCACTAAAGGGTCAGGTAAAAATAAGAATGTTCTTCAGTTAATGGAAAACTGAGTTTCCCCTTTGGAAAGAAATTTCTGGATTTTTCCCTTAGTGCTGGGAAAACATTACATCATCCAGCTATACAGACTGATGCATTCCTTGCATAACTTCACATATTAGTAATGACATCGGTTCAAGTTTAGGCAAGTGAACAAAAGAAGACTGGTTGTAAAAAGGCTTTTGATATAAAACATTATTTTCTCTAGTCATTTGATCACTTTGCCTGAGTAAAGTAAGTTATTTTCTTAAATTAATATCATATTTCTATGTAATAAATCCTCTTTTCTAATAATAACAGAGTTGTTGATAGATTTCTTGAAATAAAACAAAATGGTATAGTCAAATAGATAAAATATTGTACTGAGACTCAGAATATACAGACTAACAATGAAATGTGAATTAAGTGTGTGACCTAATTAAATGCATTTAACCCTTCTCATTCTTGCTTATTTTGTGTAAATACTAGTCACTTTACCAAGTTACAAGGTTATGTACAGTAAAGTGCAGACATAGGAAAATATGCAAATTATTTCAGCTCTTTGGCAGAGAGTGGTATAGCTTCTAGACTCTTAAACTATATTTTTTAATGTGTAGAGATGACTTTAATGTTATTTAGTATTGATTGAGCTAAACAAGTGATTTCTACTGTCTTTAGGTAGGAAAACCCCTGAATTCATTCATGTGAGTATAAACTACATGGGATTTCACTTAAATTTTAAAATGTCTTTGAATTTCTAATATAAAGGTGAATTGTTGATTAAATATTCATAGATTAACAACAGCAGAGTCATGAAAATATATATTGATACAAATAAATAAAAGAGCCATAATATATTTGATATGTTCCTTTTTTTTAATTTCAAGAGATTTTTGTTAGCCAACATTGATTGTTGTTAATAAATAAGACTTTTTGTTGTTGCTTTGTTTTCTGTTACTTTTTAGCTGTGGAATGAAATAAAAACATTTGGAGATGGCTGGAGGGAAGAGTGGCACTTATAGAAAGAGCAACTTCAGATTTTCCAGGACTGATTTTAAAAATTAGTAAGACTAATTGATAGAACCTAGGAATATATATATTATGAGCACACATACATATATGCACACACATATATAAAATGATATGATATAATATAAATCCTAAAAGAATATGTGGATGGATAGTGATAGGATAGATACTATTTCACTTCTATTGTGGCGGGCTTTTAGTGAAATAATAACTAGGAATCAAGATTACCAGATTTCATCTTTAACTCTATCACCTTAGGATCTTCTCTTAACCTTGCTGTTAACTATATACTCTGTTGCTCCATTAACTCATCTACTGTGTACTCTTATACTGATCAGGATTTTCTCTTTCTCTCCACTGAAAAAGAGCTCTCTGGGTGGTTAATAATCTCTCCTATTTCATCAAGGGAGCATTTGTGATTATCAAATGAAAGAATGTAGTGGACATGATAATTGGTTCCTCAATATCTATTTCATTCCAGACTATTGATCTGAGCCAATTGTGATTATTTCTTTCTCTTTGCCAGTGATTGGTTCACCAATGGCCAATACTGGAAGCATCTGAGGAAAACAAAAACATAAAACCACAAACAGCAAAAAAAATAACCTTTATCCTAAGAGGACACCTCAAGAAGAAATGCTATTCATCTGGAAGTGATGTGTGTAACTGTTACTACTATAGCGAATGCAGGCATTCTGAGCCTGAAGTCAATTTAGAAGAGCTGGCAAATGGAAAGTGCTTGAGACAGTGTGTATTTCATATTATATAAGCAGTATAGAGAATTACAAAAAATTAGAGTAAGCTGGGATGTTTGGGGCAAGATTTTAGATAGACAGTCTTAAAGGACATGCTGGGTTTAAAGGAGTACAATGAGAAGAGGAAGTTACAGTACTCTAGAAAGGAGGATTTATTCTGAACCAGTGAAGTAGGGGAAGGACAAAATTTGGTAGTGAGTTACAAGGGCTAGAAAGTGAATTTGACTGACACAGCTTACAGCTATCACCAATAGCTAGGTCTATGAAATAATAGGCATATTAACAGGAGTAAAGGTATACAAATTATCAATTTTTAATATTACATTCATTGGGAGCATCAGAACACAAAAAAAGTGAATATCCAAAGGGTGATGAGATTTGAGAGCTGATAGGAAAGGAGATGTATGCCTTGTAAGGGAGAGTTAAGGATTTTAGCCCTTCTAAGGCTAGATGGGCATAGATAGGAGATATGACAGTTTGTAATGAAGTTTTTTTGGGAGTCCTCTCCTGCTTCTAATGTTCTCTCCTGTGATAAGAGTCAATCTTCTTTAGTTGATGAAACTCCCAGGGAAGGGATTTAGGACAATAAATTCTGTTTGAGATTTGTCAGTAGGCAGATGGGAGTTCAGAGAGAGCCTCCTCTGCATTTGCTCTTTTCTCAAGTGGCTTTAGCTCCAAATAATCCATATGCCAAAGAGACGTCTTCCACAGCTGGAAGGAAAAAATTGGGCTGGAAAGTTCTCTACTACTAAAATTAGTATTAATAGTTTTTATGTTGTCTGGTCTTTCATTGCTTAGAAGGAATGTACCTGTAAAGGAATTTACAACAGGAGACACAATAATGCAGACTTTAATTGATCCAATACAAGTGTAAGAATGTAGTGGACATGATAGTTGGTTCCTCAATATCTATTTCATTCCAGACTATTGATCTGAGCCAGTTGTGATTATTTGTTTCTCTTTGCCAGTGATTGGTTCAGCAATGGCCAATGCTGGAAGCTTCTGAGGAAAACAAAATATAAAGCCACAAACAATATCACAGTTTTTCCTCTTTTTGATAGTTGACAGCAAACATATGTAGAAAAGATAGTTGTAACTTGTAGCTCCTGTATCAATCCTATTTTCCTCCCCTGAATGAGAAACCTTGTAGATGGGGGTTTGAACACTAATTTGCCTCCTAATATCCAATTTTCCCACATATCCTCATTCTCTTTAGAATTTTCAATCTTTTGATAAGGGATGACAAGCGGCTCTAGGGAAGTTAGTTTCACCTGCAGTGAAATGGAAAATCTCATTACCAGTCCCCAAGTCCCAGCAGCTGTGATATTGGAGTTGATAAGGCCATGAGAACCAATTTTAAAAATCCATATAATCTTTTGCACCTTTAGGTGCTCTAACTAATTGATTATCATTTTTTTTCTTTAACATTTTGGACTCTGATATCTACTTGAAAATATTTTCTGTATCAATTTGTAGTATGTTTTGATTTTTATAAACTTCTTAATACCAGTCTCATCTCACCTCTAGTGGTTCTAATCAGCAGATTGTACCATAATTAACTCAGAACAGAATTGACTGGTAGGTAAAAGCTGAGATTTCAAAACAAAGCTATTACTTCTAAGTTTGTTTCATATAAATTAATATCATTGTGAAATTGACACTTTTGCCATATCAATACAGAATAGAATAGATTGCTAGATGCTCCAAGTATAATTAAAACTTCCTTGTGATTGTCATGGATTTTGTGTGTGTGTGTGTGTGTGTGTGTGTGTGTGTGTGTGTATTGGCACAATGATTATATAAGACTTTATGAGTAGTAAAAGGAACCCAAACAAATAGTTAACAACAAAAACATTTTTTACTGGATTCCAAGGAAGTGCGTTTTTTGCTTGTTTGTATTTTTAAGTGCTTTCAAAGGATATCAATTTAGTCAAGTGTCATTGTTCAGAGTTAATTAAAATAGAAAAATATAGCAGTTTTTCCTCTTTTTGATAATTGCCAGCAAACATATGTAGAAAAGATAGCTGTAACTTGTAGTTCTGTATTTTCCTTATTTAATTGATCTGGTAATAGAGAAACTGCTTTTACCATTCCTCCACCTTTCTCAGCATATTTAACTCAGAACATTCTTTGGTTATTTCTTGGGCAATACTATTTTATAAATGTCAACATGATAGTTTTATGAATTCTTAGACTATCTCTATGGCCATATCCTCTTAATAGTATTCACATACTCCTTTGCTTAGAGGTTAATATACATTACTGAAAAAATATTTTTTGCTGTTATTTTTTTCCTATTACCTCATTGTCTCCACTTCCTTTGCACTTGTCTAGATTTTGATTGCAGGTTGTTTTTGAACAAGTAAGACATCTGCTTAATTTTAGTTGAAAGAGAGTTACATGGAGTGTTTAGGACAGTGTTTTCATGAATGTGGTAAAATTAAGTGGGAAGATACTTCTTTTATTTTTTATCTTTTATTTTTTATGACAAATATTTGCTGGGCATCTGACAATGTCTACTATTTTTATTTACTTTATTTGGAAATTTCATGCTGTTGTTGTGAATTTGTCTTAGAAAACATCTTTTACCCAATGACAATTACTCATTTCTTTTGCTGGCTTCTTAACCAGAGTTTTGTTTTGTTTTCTTCTCTTATAGCCAGCAGACAGCAGAGGACCTTGCCCGAGTACCCGCCAACTCCACTAGCAATATCTTGAATAGGCTATTGGTCAGTTATGATCCCAGGATAAGACCAAATTTTAAAGGTTTGTTCCCCCCCCCAAAGTCTTCAATCTCTGCAGTTTAAAAATTATTTTACCTGTATAAAATCATTTAGTTGTAATATTCAGAACAATAAGATGTCAAATTGTCATCTTACTGTCCTGTGATGTGCTTAGACTTAGGGCAACTTAATGACAAAGGTATTCAAAGATAAGCAAAATATTAATTCTAATAGTTTCATGTGGTTCTCAGTTAAAAAAATAAAAAATAGGTATATTGTGAATTAATAGACCAACCTGTGTCATGGGTTTTCTAAGTAGTACTTCGTATTCTTAACCTTACTGATTTAAACTTCAAGCTCTGGGTACAATCTGGCTTTCATTCACAGACACCAACATTACAATTTGTAGAATAGCCATATACTCATTAGGGATGGACAGTAGTTCTTACATGTACTTAGATTCTTTTAAAATTTTTGTTAGCATTTCACAGTGATAAAAAATTTACCCTTTTGCTGGAAAAAGATGGCCATATGGTTTTAAAAAACACGTTAACTTTGTGAATAAGAGCAACTATGTTTTCTACCACAAAGATTGTTTCTGCTCCAACAGAATATTACTATTTATCACACCTTTTCAAGAACCAAAACCATACTTGCAATAAAAGTCACGAGAAGATTATATAGTTGTACAAACTTTCTTTCTTTTCTTCTTTGATTTTTTCTTTTTTTGTCCTTTTGATGAGTTAGGAAAAGCTGTACGAAAAGCTCTTCTCTGGAAAACTGTAATCCTTATTGCTGGCTAAAGACAGGTATTAATGTAGATCAGATTAACATTATAAGACTTGATATTTTTTTCTTCTTCCTTTACAGAAAAAAAAAATGTCTGCAGCTGTTTCTAGTCAACTGAAGTTATACAACTATGTTGTAAAAACAGGGTTTTTTGTTCATTACCAGAACCTATTCAGTTACTTTCAACAACAGCCATGGTCTGGGTTGTCTCATGTCTACCATATATTGATTCACCACCTGTTTTTCATCAGTCAGTGGTTCTGTGGCTAAAAGGCTAAATTCACATTTTCCCTTTGTTAGCCCAACCAGCAGCCCACAATGAATAAAAAGAAAAAAGAAAAAAAGGCAAGCAAGAAAGAAATGTGCAACATTATACCTTAATTCTCACTCCATGAACTTTCAAATTATTTTCCAACAGGTCAGGCAAAAATCTTTATAATGATTCTGTTATACATCTGATTAACTCTGCATATTTATAAATTAAGAATCAAAATATAGTAATTGTAAGTAAAATGTATGGAATACTGCTTTCCAATTCAAGTAAGATTTGAAGTGATTATAAAAATGCAAAAAATTAAAACATTTTTAAAATGGTGCTTTTTAAAGATTATTTTACATTTTGTTGAGGTAAATGCATTAACTCAATTTAAAATTTCTTGAAAGGTAAGCAACTTACTCAGAGTATCTACAATTTAAGAGATAAATATGTCTGAATAACATAAGAAAATACAACTTAACGCATTTTTATTTTTTTATGATCCCTTATTTAGAAATATAAGTTAATAGCAATTGTGAACATGGAATGTTGAAACCATAGATTTAAATTTTAAACCCCATGTGGATTGGAAAAAATATAAAAATCGAGTGCATAAGCCATAAGATTTTGAAAATTCTGACCAAGATTTTTTGTTACTAAATATATTCTTAATTTTTATTCATAGGCATTCCTGTTGATGTAGTAGTCAACATTTTTATCAACAGTTTTGGATCCATTCAAGAGACAACAATGGTAAGACTGTGGTTAATTTAAATTTTTAATTATCAAAATCTTAACTAGAGAATAGTGTAAGTCACATTAAAACTGCAAAATAGGGGCACCTGAGTGGCTCAGTCCGTTAAGCATCTGACTTCAGCTTAGGTGGTGATCTCACCGTCTGAGAGTTTGAGCCCCGCGGCAGGCTCTGTGCTGACAGCTCAGGTCATGATCTCTCAGAGGTCCATGGGTTCGATCCCGACGTCGGGCCCTGTGCTGACAGCTAGGAGGCTGGAGCCTACTTCAGATTTGTGTCTCCTTCTCTCTGCTCCTCCCCAGCTCGTGCTCTGTCTCTCTCTCTCTCAAAAATAAATAAACATTAAAGCAATTTAAAAAAACTGAAAAATAAGGAATAACTCTAAGGCAAAATGCATGCTTTCTTCTAGTATAAAATATCCAAATTCTGAGGTTTGTTACATCAGTGATTTCAGTGTCGATATAATTTTGCAATTCAAATGTAGCCTTAATGCTAGTTAAAACTTACAGAGAAGAATTAATATACTCACTCTGAACAACTAACTGGATACCACCTGGGAAAAGCACTTATGCAATGAATATTCTGGAGCAACTTATTTCCTAGTATGCTTATATGTGTGAGGATTAAAAAATAAATGTTCACAGTTTATTTTTCTTCTAGTTTCCTGAGGAGCATCTTGGTTTCCTCTGTTGTGCTAATATTGTGATGTTTGGATCAGAGAATTGTAAAAAGCAAAGAGGAAAATCAATTTTTATAAGATCTGGCAACAGAGCTCCCTGAAAAAAATTATGTAACAAGGGGAAAGGTCAAGGAAAGCAAAGGAAGAGCAAGAAGACGTGACAGGCCGGCTCCTGTCTTAAAAGGAACAGAAAAGAGTTGGGAGGAGTGGCTGCTATGCATGATGAGTGGTCCCGCAGCCTCCATGAAGTAGTTTTTTATTAGTAGGTTACTAATCAGCAGATTATAATAGCAGATCTCCTGAAGGATGTGTGATGTAATTATACCTCAGCTTCTTAAAAGACATTCAATAAAGTCTACTTGCTTTTTGATATTTTAGAATAGATTTTGTGTCCTTTTTGAAAAAAATGTAGCTGAGATGCTACTTCAGGTGGGAGAAAGAAGGCTCAAGTTTTTTGTTTTTGGAGAAACTTATATTTTTATTAGTACTTATATTTTTTATCAATATAGCATACGTTTTGGATTGAAAGCCTAGTAATAGGTAAGGCACAGTATAATTTTTCAGGGAATATTTCAGACTTGAGAAAGAGTGATTTAAAATACATTATTCCTCATAGTAGCATAATGTGTTATAAAAGCACCTGTGTATTGCATTTAATTTATGATGACTATTTTTATATCTAATTACAATGAGAATGTTATTTAATTTTTGTAGAACCATGTATTTAGCCCCTGAATAATTAATTATTTTCTTAGTGTATAGATATTTTTAGAGAATTATTCAAAAGAAGATTTTGGAATAAAATTCATTTACTTCCAGTGACCTTTTAGTTCACCTGAATGACAGAAACATACAGTATAGATCACCTAATGACAGTACAGCTCACCTAAATGACAGAAACATATAGTATAGATCACCAGAAGATAGCTGTGAAATAAGACAGAGACTACTGTATAGCACTCAGGAGACAAGTGTAGTTAACTTTAACTGAAAATGTGGTTAGTCTGTCTAAGCACTTCACTTTGCAAGAGGAGGAGATATCATTTTCTCAAGGTGAAACTTTGAGAGGATCTACTTAGTGTCTAAGTGTCTAGTGTACCTTCTTTTGTCTTTTATGACATCATTACACTAATCCTAAATCATCCCTCCAAGATATTCTGGGCTGTTGGAAACATTCTTACTGTATCTTGCATTCTGGGACAGCTAGTAGTACAGGGATATTTGTTCTCATTTGCATAAAGGCTACCCACGTGTTCTAGCTCAGGAAGTAAAATTATATATCTATTCTTTAATAATCATTGAATGCTTTCCAAATGTCAGACACCTAAACTTCTCCAGGTCCCATCAGTAGTTACTTAATTATATCCGGTTGAAAACACCTAGGGGAAAGGGATGCTAGAAAAGGGAGAGGAACTTTCTTGTAGAATATTTGAGGATTATAATAAAATATTGCATATTTATAATGTATTCTCTGTTGTCCTCCTGCCGGGATTCGTCATAGTAGCCAGCCCAGAGTACTTCTTGCTGGAACCAGATTCAACCAATTCTCATCAGGGAGACTTTGTTCCTCCTATTTATCCCTGATTTCCATCTCTCATCTTCTAATCAGAGCCTTTTATGGCTACTCTGACTCAGTGCTTTCTTTTCAATACATGTCTTTCATCTCTTATCATTTGTTACCTAAATCTGATAGCTTCTTTACTGTAATTAAATTATTTTTGTGTGTTCTTCTTTTATTTTCTAATGGACTGTAAACTTCTTAAAGGCAGGAATAATGTATCCCACTTCATTTTCTCTAAAATACAGAAGACAAAAGCTGCTCCATAAATAGTAAACATATAAATAATTTCTTATATTGATAATATTGATTGAATAAATGAACAAACATTCTGCTCTTTGCCTAGCACAAAGAGTCAAAGTAGCCCTAAAACAGTTGGCAAGGCAAATGCAAATAACAGACTCATGTCAAGCATTTATTCGATTAAATAACAGACTGAAATAAGTTATTATTATAGAGTGTTAATTTTGGAAATTTTATAGACCTTTATCCAGAGGAGCCAAATTATTTATATTTGCTGGATGAAAATCAATCTGCCTTTCACTTTGTGTTGTATAAACACAGCCTAAAGTTTCATTCATTGAATAGACTTAAATATTCTACTTCATCATTATTATTATGTTTTGCTCAGCAATGTTTATTTCATACATTCCCATAAAACAGTTTCCTTAGACATGTCTTTTGAGACTGTCATATTTTATAGATTTGCACAGTCTTTTCAAAAATAGTGCCCTCATACCTTGTTTCTTCCAAGTAGGGAAAGTCACAAGCTATTATAGGTACATAGATAACTTTAAGGTCTCATCTAAGGAAAAACAAGATCGAAAACAAAATTTGTTCTTTTTTACTGGATACAAACACTGGTCAGAAATAATAGTGATAGACTAGGAGAGTAACTTAATGGGTATACAGTATGAGAGGATATATCTTTTTTTTTCTTCCAATCACCCAGGGCAAGCTAACTTTATTATTATTATTTTAGCTGTATTGAGGTACAATTGACAAAATTGTAAGACATTTGAAGTGTATGTGATGATTTGATATACATAGATATATGTCTACATTGTGAGAAAGAGTCTTCTCATAAAATTAATTAACACATCCATCACCTCATATACTTAGCTTATTTTTTAGAAAGTTTTGGTTAGAACATTTAAGTTCTACTTTCTTAGCAAATTTCAGTTATACAGTGTTTTCAACTATAGTCACCATGTTATACATTAGATACTGACCTTATTCACCTTATTCACTTTATAACTAAAAATTTGTACTCTTCTACCAACCTCTCCCTATTTCCCACACCTCCAAGCCCCTGACAACCACTTTTCTACTTTGTTTGTATGTTCTCCAAGCTCATCCATGTTGTTACAAAAAACAGAATTTCCATTATTTTTCTTAAGGATGAATTGTCTTCCACTACACACACACACACACACACACACACATCCCACATTTTCATCCACTGATGGACACTTAGGTTGTTTCCATACTTTGGCCATTGTGAATAATGTTTTGCAGTGAACATAGGAATACAGATATCTCTGCAAGAGTATAGTTTTGTTTCCTTTAGATATATACCCAGAAGTGGAATTACTGGATCTTATGGTTGTTCTATTTTTGACTTCTTGAGGACCCTCCATATTGTTTTCCACAGTGGTTATACTGGTTCGTGTTCCCATCAGCAGCGTACAATCGTTCCTTTTATTCCACATCCTTGTTGGTATTTGTTATTTCTCTCCCCACCTTTTTTTAAAAAAAATAACCAGAGAGCATATTTCTCTCTGCAAACAAAAAATGCCCTAAAATAAGAGGTTGGGAAAAAAGACTATTAGTTCTGTCTAAATACAGGATGTATGTTCATGGAAACAATATGGTAGACAGTGTGTAAGCTGTGATATCAGACAGGTTTATGCTTGAATTTGTTGTGTACCTGATGTGCTATACCCTAAAAAGAGTGAATAACTTACAAAAATAAAGCAACAGTATTTTACCTGGCATAGTAGCTCTCAGTGATGGTGACTCTTGGGTTGTCATGCATTTTCAAATTAATGTACTATTTCACAAAAGAATATTATCTTAAAGGAAATGCTAAAGAAAATGAACTATTTATAAGTTTGTTAGTAGCCCCATTGTACAGTTGTGTTTTTTTTTTTTTTTATTAATAGCCACCTAGAAATTTCCCCTACAAAGATCTGCTGAAATAAAGGAACTCCTGAAATTTGGGAAGCTTCAATATTGCCTAAAATTTTCTCTACAGTTCAAACCTTTCTACCTCAGCTGGCAGCTTCTTATTCTAGAAGACATAATGCAGAATGCAGAGCTCTGGGGTGCATGTATCATCAGTAGCTACAAGTCAGGTGGCAGACAGATGTAGGGCAGCTTCTGAAAGAAGAGGGCAACCCATTCCTTTCTTCCAACAGATAAAGTTGATTATCAAAGAAGTAGTCAGGGTTCTAGGCATTCACATTGTTGTGAGGAAATTTTAACCAATTCCATTTGGAAACCATTTCTTTGTGCTTATTTGTTTTTTTAACTCAGATGCTAACTCAGATGGCTAAACTAAAAATAATCTCACAGTTTTTCACAAACCAAATTGTGTAGTGAAGGAGAAATTACAGTCATATTAATTTTCCTTAAGCTCTTTCACATTTCCATATTATATGCCCCAACAGCTTGTTTTACAGTCTCATTTTATAGCTTAAAATTCCTATTTCTCATATCTGTGTGTTTATTTGCATTCCACTACCTTAAATTTTTTGTAATATATCATTATTAATACTATAAGTAGTATTTACTGACATTAATAGTAATATCACCAAGGGGCATTTGGGTGACTCAGTCGGTAAAGTGTCCAACTTTGGCTCAGGTCATGATCTCGCGATTTGTGGGTTCGAGCCCTGTGTCGGGCTCTGTGCTTACAGCTCGGAACCTGGAGCCTGCTTTGGATTCTGTGTCTCCCTCTCTGTCTGCCCCTCCCCAATTCATGCTCTGTCTCTCAAAAATAAATAAATGTTAAAAAATTTTTAAAAAATAGTAATATCACCAAAATTGTCAAATAAATGTATTCATCCTAATTTGAAGTTCTAATTTTATCAGTATAAATGCTACTGCTGGGGGCCACTGGAACAAGAGCATTCAGAACAGTGAGAAGCATGATTTTTTAGAGGCCAGGTGGCATCTGTACTATGGTTATGTTTATAATATTTATTGATTGTTTATTCAGTTCTTACATTTGGCTTAAATTACTGAGATTTTCATAATTGAAAATGTGAACTAGTACACTCATGGGGAAAGAGTTGGGTATTATGGTTTATTATAATAATCTACACACAGACACTTCACCTCATCAGAAATACATAAGTGAACTTTCATGGAAAACCTGTTTATACAATCCATATTCTTTCTTTGGTTTAGTCATGCTTCATAATTATATTGAATTATTTTTGCACTATAATTCTGATGCTGTCAGACTTTCTGTGCCTTTCTACTGCATGACTTTTTATTTGTCTTAATAATAGACTTCAGCTCTTTTTGAGCCACCCAGTTGTGCCTATCAGGGACAAAAGTCACATTTCGGATCTGCTAAAGGAGCTTAATTCTAGTTTGTGGCAATTATTTATCATTGTTGTTTTAAAAACAATGTTATGTATTTCCCTTCTATATATAGATTTAATTTTTTCCTTAAAACTTGTCTTAAGTTACTATTCCTTTTATTTTTTTGCTTTTATTATTAGCTTTCCAGCATTATTTCATTATAGAATTATGTTAGACATTTTGTCTCCATTTTTTTTTCATTTTATATCTTAGATACACAAACCTTCAAAAGGTTTTATATTTATTTCTTCTCATATGATCTGTCTTCAGGTTTGTATCCTATGGTAGGCAGAAAAATGTTCCCCTAAAATGTCCATGTCCTAATCTCAGAATCTGCAGAGATGCCATTTTACATGGTAAAAGAGACTTTATGTGTATGATTAAAGTAAGGATCTCGAGCTGGGAGATTATTCTGGTTGTCCAGGCGAGTCCACTGTAGTCACCAGGGTCCTTAGAAGCAAGAGGCAGGAGGATCAGAGCCAGTAGTGGTATATGCAGTGAAGATCATATGAACTTGGAGTAATACAAGGAAGTAATGTATCATCAGTCAAGGAACATAGAACCTGAAAAAAGCAAGGAAATGGATTCTTTCCTCAGACCCTCCAGAAGGAGTCAGCCCTGCAGACACTGTGACTTGACTCCCATGAAACTTATTTTGATGTTCTGAACTCCAGAAATGTGAGATAATAATCGTGATGTGTTAGGCCACTAAAGTTTTGGTAATTTTGTTACAGCAGCAATGGGAAACTAACACACAGGCTGATGACTACATCCTCGTTGAAGGATCATCCCAAATGCTATTGGAGGGTTATCCCAATTTTATATAGAACTTTTTCCCATATATGGAAATGGAAAAATAATGCTTTCTAGCTCAGTGATTACTAAAAACTCTCACTTGTTAATCATAATAAGGACATAATTTGAAAGAGAATATATTTTTAATACTTAAACAATATTACATTTCTTTCTCTTTTCTTTGTCAAAGTTACTTTTTTAGGGTCTGCCTCAAAATGAAGAATAATGTAATTTGTCATGGATACTTTCCTCTTCCCTTTTTTTTCTCCTAGCTTTAATATTTAGAAGTACTGGCGATTAAACATCGTAAGTAAGAGTATAATATTAGGCAATAAGGATGAGAAATGTTCAAGTTTTATTTTCTTTTTCCAGTAATTTGTCATTGTTATCAATTGATATAGAATAAGTTCAATTCATGGTATGAATAATACTAGAGAAATCTCCTAACCTGTCAAAGTCACAGAAATAGATATTAAATAGAAGTACGTAGGTTCTTTCTATATATGCAGCCCAGCAGACTGCTACTCTTAACGGAGTTTATACTTTAGAGAGACACCACTTCACCACCTAGCAGGCACTCCTAATATACATGGAATATTGGAATAGGACTAGAAGATTTTAAATATTCATAAGGTGTTATTAAACATTTAACTAAAATTTTTAATAAAATGACATATTGAGAAATATTGCTAAAATTCAACCTAAAAAATTTTAATGGCATTTCGTTAACTTGTAATTCTTACATGAGACATCTAACCTCCCTAATGACTAAATTTAAATCCTTTTCAAACCAGCCTTATAACAGCTTAGTTGACAGAATGTTAATTCTTATGCTGCCAGATGCTATGAGAATTGATCTCCTTTATTTCTTTGAATGCTCATTTTTGTATTATAATGGAAAGACTACACATGAGTTAAAGATGCCTATGTGAAGGCTAGGTAAAAATCAGGAGTAACCAGAATAGCTATCCTAACAATAATATAAAGTATAAACATTTTTTAAATGTTAAAATATCAATAATGCAGCTCAACCAGTTTTGATATCTTGTTTTATTGCCTTGAAGAAATAGTTGAATTTGGCTGTTAATTGGGACTGAAAATTTTGGAGAACATCCATTTTCTAGATAATGACTAATCATATGCTCTTTGGAATGAACAATGAGTAGTATTTGTCACTAAGTTCTATAAAAACAATTAAATAATTCCCCACTGATAAAAGAAGTCTGTTTCTGATGGGAATTTTTCATTGCAAAATAAACGATAAAGCTATAATTGTTGTGATTGAATAATTGAAAATGAAAATAAATAGGTTTCAAAGATAGTTATCTTAATATAGAGCATTTGAAATGCCAGTAACTAGCAATTATTTAGAGATGCCCATAAAACATTAACCAAAGCAACTAATGAGCTTTTATCTTTTAATGAATGTTAAACTCAAATTATTAATTTAAACTGTAAAATTTTAATACACTCTTAAAAGATATATAAACTTGCTGCAACTTGGGTTAAATCATAATCATATGTGGCCACATAGCTAACAGAAAAGCATCTTTGAAGCACTTTCATAATGAAATAATAAGATATAATGACCAAGTCTGATTCAATGAAATAAGCAATTTCCAATTTTTTCAGTAATGCTTATTATAATACAACTCTAGAGTACTCTAGAAAATAAGATTAAGAAGAGGATTACTGTAGAGTCTTGAAGATTATGTGGTATGTTGAGCTTACAACAGAGCAGTTGAAAGCAAGAAGAGTAATTCAGGAGATGCTCAGAAGAATATTTTAGCACTGTGTCCAGATTTGTGACCTTGAAGTAGATTATTGTTAAGAATAACTGTTGGTTGATCAGGACAGTACATAACAAACTGAGTGAGTTACACTATATGCAGAATTTTTTGAGGCAAAAATTGTATTAATCTGTATTACCAATGTTATAAAAGGATAACAACACCATAAAGGATATATCCTAATAAGACAATGTGCTTGTTTAGCCCTTAGTATGGCCAGCTGCAGAATATATTATCTCATTTAATCCTTATAAAAACCCTATCTTTGTGGGTATATTATTATTATCTGCATCTTATAGATAGGAAGCTTTGTCCTCTGTTCACTTCTTAATCCTCCAATCTTGCTTCTACTATGTCACTCTATGAAAATGCTTTTGCTAAAATTTTCAGCGGCTTCCTCATTTGCTGAAAGCATGATTGTACTTGAGCCTCTGTGACATCTGCTGCTACTGAACTTCTCAAAGCTTTTGCCTGTTTGGGTTGGTGATGAAATCACATTCTCAGAGCGTTCTTTTCTCCTCAGTCTTCTAGCCTGCCCCTTAAATGCTTGTCCTTCCAAGGACTTTTTTTTTTTTACCTTGCATTCCTACTCTAATTAATACTTTTGGACAAGCTCTTCATTAATCTTCTTTTTTTGTTGTTGTTATCTTTTCAAGATTTATTTATGCCATAACGTCTATCAGAATTTCATTCCTTTTTATGGCTGAATAATATTCCTCAGTGTGTGCATGTATACTAGCATACTTGTTTTATTGCCCTGCAGATTCTGTGTTTTTTACAAATTGAAGATTTGTGGCAACTTACAGTGAGCAAGTCTATTGGCACTATTTTTCCAACAGAATTTGCTTACTTAATGTCTCTTTGTCACATTTGGTAATTCTCATAGTATTTCAAACTTTGTTATTATTATTATATTTGTTATAATGATCTGTGATCTTTGATATTAATCTTATAATTGTTTGGGGGCATCAGAAACTGTGCTCATATAAGATGACAAACTTAAATGATAAATGTTGTGTGTGTTCTGACTATTCTACAAACCAGCCATTTTCTGTTTCTCTCCATGTCCTTGGGCTGCCTATTCCCTAAGATACACAATGTTGAAATTAGGCCAGTTAATAACCCTACAATGGCTTCTAACTGTTTTAGTGAAGGAAGAGTCACATGTCTCTTACTTTAAATCAAAAGCTAGATATGATTAAACTTAGTGAGGAAGACATATCAAAAGCCAAGATAAGCCAAAAGCCAGGCCTCTTGCACCAAATAGCCACATTTTGGATGCAAAGGAAAAGTTCTTGAAGGAAATTAAAACTGCTGTCTGGTGAACACATGAATGATAAGAGAGCAAAACAGCCTTATTGCTGATATGAAGAAGGTTCTTGTGGTCTGTATAGATCACACCACCACAACATTCCCTTAAGCCACAGCCTAATCCAGAGCAAGGCTCTAACTCCCTTCAACTCTATGAAAGCTGACAGAGGTGAGGAAACTGCAGAAGAAAAGTCTGAAGCTAGTATAGGTTGGTTCATGAGGGTTAAGGAAAGAAGCTGTCTCTATCACATTAAAGTACAAAGTGAAGCAGCCTTGCTGATATAGAAGCTGCAGCAAGTTCTCCAGAAGATCCAGCTAAGATACTTCATGAAGGTGGCTACCCTACACAACAGGTTTTCAATGTACACAAAACAGCCTTCTATTGGAAAAAGATACCATCTAGGACTTTGATAGCTAGAGAGGAGAAGTCAATATCTGGCTTCAAAACTTCAAAGAACAGGCTGACTCTCTTGTTAGGGCCTAATGCCGCTGGTAATTTTAAATTGAAACCAATGTTTATTTACCATTCTGAAAACCCCAGGGCCCTTAAGAATTATGCCAAATCCACTCTGCCTCTGCTCTGTCAGTAGCACAAGAAAGCCTCCAGTACAGCACATCTGTTTACAACATGGTTTACTGAATATTTTAAGCCCCCTGTAGAGACCAACTGCTTGAAAAAAAGAAAAAGATTCCTTTCAGAATATGACTGCTCATTGACAATGCGCCTGGTCATCCAATAGTTCCAATGGAGATGGACAATGAGATTAATGCTGTCTTCATACCTGCTAACATAGCATTCATTCTGCAGTCCATAGATTAAGAAGTAAATTTGAAATTTGGGGTGCCTGGGTGGCTCAGTTGGTTAGTGTCCGACTTCAACTCAGGTCATGATCTCATGGTTTGTGAGTTTGAGCCCCATCTCAGGCTCTGTGCTGAAAGCTCAGAGCCTGGAGTCTGCTTCATTCAGATTCTGTGTCTTCCCCTCTCTCTGCTCCTCAACTTATGCTCTGTCTCTGTCTCTCAAAAATAAATAAACATTAAACATTTTTTTTAAAAAAAAAAGTAATTTTGAACTTCAAGTCTTATTATTTAAGAAAAACATTTCTCAAGGCTCTAGCGGTCATAGATAGTGGTTCCTCTGATGGATCTGGGAAAAATAAATTGAAAACCTTCTGGAAAGGATACAGCATTTAATTATTTAATGATTTTTTTGAAGTTTTATTTATTTTTGAGAGAAAGACAGAGAGACAGAGAGAGACAGAGCATGAGTGGGGGAGGGGCAGAGAGGGGGGAGACACAGAACCTGAAACAGGCTCCAGGCTCTGAGCTGTCAGCACAGAGCCTGCCATGGGGTTCAAACACACAGGTGGGCAGACCATGACCTGAGCCGCGGGCAGATCATGACCTGAGCCGCAGTCGGATGCTTAACAGACTGAGCTACCCAGATGCCCCAAGGATACAGCATTTTAGATGCTATTAAGAACGTTTGTGATTTAGGGCTCCTGGGTGACCCAGTCAGTTAAGCGTCCGGCTTCGGCTCAGGTCATGATCTCACAGTCCGTGGGGTTGAGCCCTGCATCAGGCTCTGTGCTGACAGCTGAGACCCTGAAGTCTGCTTCGTATTCTAGGTCTCCCTCTCTCTCTGCCCCTCCCCCACTTGCACTCTGTCTCTCTCTCTCTCTCTCAAAAATAAATATTTTTTAAAAAATTTAAAAACAACATTTTTGATTCATGGGAAAAGGTCAAAATATCAACATTAATAGGACTTTGGAAGAAGTAGATTCCAACCCTCATTGATGACTTTGAGGAGCTCAAGACTGCAGTGGAGGAAATAACCATAGATGTGATGGAAATAGAGAACTAGAATTAGAGGTGCAGCCTGAGGATGTGACTGAATTGCTGGGATCTCAAATACAACTTTAATGGATGAGGAGTTGTTTCTTTTTCGTGAGCAAATAAAGTGATTTCTTGAGATGGAATCTACTCCATGAAGATGCTGTGAAGATTGTTGAAATGACAACAAAGGATTCAGAATATTACATAAACTTAGTTGTAAAGCAGAAGGATGAGTTGAGAGGATTGACTCCAGTTTTGAAAGAAGTTCTCCTGTGGGAACTATGCTATCAAACAGCATCTCAAGCTACAGAGAAATCGTTCATGAAAAGAAGAGTCAAACTTCATTGTTGTCTTATTTTAAGAAATTGCCACAGGCACCCCAGCCTTCAGCAGCCACCACCCTGATCAGTCAGTAGCCATCAACATGGAGGCAAGACACCCTCCACCAACCAAAAAAAAATTAGGGCACTGAAAGCTCAGATGATGGTTAGTATTTTTTAGCAATAAAATATTTTTTAATTAAGGTATGTATGTTGGTTTTTTTTTTAGACATAGTGCTATCACACACTTAATAGACTACAGTATAGTGTAAATATAGCTTCTATATGCACTAGAAAACCAAACAATTCATTTGACTTGCTTTACTGCAATATTCACTTCATTGTTGTGGTCTGGAACTGAACCCACAATATCTTCAGGGTATGCCTGCATACCACATTTTGGTTATCCATTCATCTCTTGTGGACACTTGAGTTGTTTCCACCTTTTGACTATTGTGAATAATGCTGCAATAAATATGAGCGTGCAAGTATCTTTAGGATCTCTGCTTTTGGTTCTTTTGGGCTTATACCTAGGAGTGGAATTGCTGGAGCATATGGTATTCCTGTGTTTAGCTTTTTTGAGGACAGAGTATAATTATTGAAAAGTTAAATATGTACGTAGAGTGAGGACATGTTAGTGATTTATTGAACTCGTTAGTGAGGGATCCAGTGGGACAGTAAAGCTGCTGTCGTGGAGACTTCAGGAGCGGGAAGCAAAGGAATGAAGGCTGAAATTAGATTGCTAAATTAGATACAGGCTTGTTAATGTCTCACAGGGCAATAAAGACATATTCTTTGTGGATATATTTTCTATCTGAGATAAAACTTTTGCATCTACACCAGGCAAAAAACATTTGTAATTTATGAATCTGCTACAGGTTATCTGATATTACGGAGCCTGGGCCCTAACCAATAGAAAATGGCAAGTCAGACAAAGGTACATTTTCCCAGAGAATCCTAAGACACTTAGATGGGCTTGTTAGACAATGTTTCAGCATGATACTGAAAACAGTCTTTTGTCTTTATTTCCATATTTTTATTTTACTTTACCTCCTATTCATTCCCTTTCATTTTGTTCATACAAAATTCATATGTTTTGCATTCAAATTTTGTTTTGTAATTTCATCTTTGTACATACCTTTCTTAGGATAAATTACTTTGTTGAAATGTATTTACTATTCCTTAAATTTTGATATATATTGCCAAATAACCCTCCAGGAAAGTTTTTAAATTTATTTTGCTCTCCACGATGTAGGAATGTGCCAGGTATCCATGTGTTGCCAGTAATAAATATGATTACTCATCATCATCATTTCCAATTTCATGAGCAAAGGGAAAAAAATCAAATCTTGTTTCTACTGGGTTTCTTTTTAGTGAGGCAAAACGTGTCTTCATGTTCATTGGCCCCGCTTAGCAGACTTCACTATTGAGTTTTCCATGAGAATTGTTACTTTCTTGAAAGAAACTTTAGTATCAGTGTTTTTGAGAGAATGATCAGATTGTTTTTTGGAAATTATGTTCATATTTTTAATGGTAATATCATTCTATCATACAAAAATAACATATTTTACTAACCTGTGCCTCCATGATAGATTTTGTATTGTTTCTGGGGCTTCGGTTGCTTTCTTTATTTGTTTGGCTATTACATAGATGTATGCAATAAATATCTTTGAAATGTATTTGTGTGCCAAGTGCATTCACTTTTAAAAGTAGACTTTATTTTTATTATTTTGAGAGAGAGAGAGAGAGAGAGACAGAGAGAGAGAGAGAGAGAGAGAGAGAGCGCACACACACAAGCAGGGGATGGGGGTATGCGCAGAGAGAGGGAGAGGAAGAATTCCAAGCAGGCTCTGCACCATCAGCACAGAGCCTGACATGGGGCTTGAACTCACGAACTGCGAGGTCATTACCTGAGCTAAGAGCAGCTAAGAGCAAGAGTTGTATGCCTAACTTAGTGCACCACCCAGGCATCCCAAAAGTAGATTGTTTTAGAATAGTTTTAGCTTCACAACAAAATTGAGCAGAATGTGTAGGGAGCTCTCATACACTCCCTGCCTCTCCCTGACCATAGCCTCTCCCACTATGGACATCTGCACCAAAGAGGTACATTTGTTGCAATCAATGAACCTACAATGACATATCATCACCTAAAGGCTGTAGATTACATTAGAGTTTGCTCTTGGTGTTGTTCATTTCATGGGTTTTGACAAAGGTGTGAATACAGTATCTACCTTATAATTTGATACAATAGAATCTCACTACCCTAAAAATCCTTTGCTCTACCTGTTCATCTCTCCCTCCCCCATTACCGCTGGCAACCACTGATTTTTTTTAACTGTATCCATAGTATTGCCTTTTCCAGAATGTCACATAGTTGGAATCATACAGCATATAGCCTTTCCAGATTTGCTTCTTTCACTTAGTAGTATGTATTTAAGATTCCTGAATGTCTTTTCATGGCTTGATAGTGCATTTCTTTATCTTGGTGAATAATATTCTGTTGTCTGGATGTGCTACAGTTTATCCATTCACTTACTGAAGGACGAGTTTTGATAATTATGAATAAAGCTGCTATAAACATGGATGTGCAGGTTTTGGGTTTTCAGCTCCTTTGGGTAAAATACCAAGGAGTGCAATATGGTAAGAATATGTGTTGTTTTGTTTTTAATGTTTGTTTTTGAGGGAGAGAGAGAGAGAGAGAGAGCGAGCGCAGGGAAGGGGCAGAGAGAGGGGGAAATATAGAATCCGAAGCAGCCGCCAGGCACTGAGCTGTTAGCACAGAGCCTGACACAGAGCTCAAACCCTGTGCTGACAGCTCAGAGCCTGGAGCCTGCTTTGGATTCTGTGTCTCCCTCTCTCTGTGCCCCTTTCCTGCTCATGCTCTGTCTCTCTCTGCCTCTCAAAAATGAATAAACGTTAAAAAAATTTTTAGAAAAGGAAAAAAATTAGTAATTGTTAGACTTTTCAAAGTGATATAGCTATATTGGTAATAATGTTAATAATACATACAATAAATTAGCTAACTTTGAGTACTTCTTTGTTCCAGGTTTCATGTTTTACGTATAGCATTTCATTTGATTCCTGTGAGTAATTCAGGATTAATTTTACTGACAAGGAATTTGAAGCTCAGAGAGATTAAGTGACTTGCTTTAGGACACATAAAATGTATATAATTCAGACTCAGATCTGTCAGACTGTCCTGTCTTTAGGTCCCTGTGTAGGTGTCATTTTGCTTGGTTACTTTTACCTAATCCTGAGTCTAGACTAGATGCCCTGTTGCAAACTATTTCCATTTTTATAGCCTTTTACAAATTGTTTTATATTTGACTGATTGTCAGTATAACTTACAATCATCTTTGAAGTCTGGGAGTACTCACAGATGTATCCTTAGTACCCAGAGATTGGAAAAGAATATATGATTAATAAATAATTTTTGAATTGAATGAATGAGGCAACCCATCACCTGGGAGTTAGGAGAATTTAAGTAAACATTTTCTGAAAGTATATGACGTACTTTGTAGCTAGATTCTCAAGGATGTTTAATGGAAAGGGAACCAACTTACTTATATAGCAGGTACTGTATTAATCTTTTACATTGAGTATTCTACTGAATTATCACATTAGGATATTAATATTAAGAAACTGAGCTCAGAGAAGTTAAGAAACTTGCTCAGGATCAAAGCTTTAAGATTCAGAGCTGAACTCTGAATCAGGAACTTTATATTTTTCTAGCCCACATTGACTCCATTATACTAGACTTTATAATTTGACTAATATAACTTCAAAAATTATTTATGATGATATATAGAATAAAAAAGTGGTGACATTAAAACATTCTTGTATCATTTGTAATTTTGTAATTTTTCCCACAGATAGGTTTTATTTTGTCAAAGCCTCTCCTACTGTATAGGGCTATGCAAGGCTTTAATCAGCTTTCAACTGGTTAAAATGCTTTGAACTTAATAACTGATATAAAGGTATAAGGGATATAGAGATATTCATGCATTGATGGAAACACTGATTAGACTTCAAAAAATTTTTGGAAGAATGATCTTCACATGGAGAAACACTTTTTAAATTGCTATAAAATTTTAAAAGAAAAATAATTATGCTGTATAATTTTAGATGAGTTACCCATGCCATTTTGGAGATAGAATAGTGGAACATAGAATGTGTGTATGTGTGGAGATTTTAGGGAGAATTCAGTGTTAATGCTGGGGTTACCCTAAACATTATAAGGTGGCTTATTTGTAATTACACAAAGTATGCCAAAGTTAAAGGTTAGCATAGCTTTAATTCCTGTCAGATATCTTGAGTATTATTATAAAATATTGATACAATATCATTGGAAATTAATTACTAAGAGGCAAACCAGCATACACTCCAAAATATAGTTGTTTTAGTCTAGATGAAGAATATCAATAGATCTTAGTGTTTGTATCTCTATAAATATATCTAACATTCTATTAAAATAAGAAAGCCTGAATTAAACTAAAATAAAGCATCTTGATTCTAAAGGCCACATTGGCTGAGTTGCTTAATTAACAGTGGAATCCAAATAACACTGACAGTCTCTTGTCAGGTATATGACAATCCTTCAACTGTTATTTTACTTTTCATCCATCTCTATTTCTGGCAAGGATTTGAGGTATATAATAATAACAAAAAATGCAAGGGAGTAATTGAAACAGGACTAAATGTGCAAGGACCATGCAATGATAGTCATACCAGGATATGAGAGATGAATTATTAATTCAATTGGCTATAGAATTTAGCCTTCACTCCTTAGCTGTGAGACAAAAAGAAAAACATGATGAGATACTTCATCTTACTATCCTGTAATAGGAAGCATATAAGAGAATCAGGAGAGCATTTTTAGAAATAAACTCTAAGGAATAGATTTAGTTTTGCAAAGTGCTTAGAGTAAGTGTGCCTAGCACATAGTAAATACCTATTAAATGATATAGTAATACATGTATAAACAAATGAAAAAGTAATATATAAAGAAGAATTTATCTTATGTATTTTCATGTAATGGTCATTGACCAAAATAAGGGGTCATTGCTTTAACAACGTATTTACAGAATATACATAGGCAACCTCATCTGGTTATTTTTCATACTGATCCTTGACAGCAAGTTAAGGACATGTATTTTATCATGACATATGAATGCACATTTTAAACATAGAAGTTTAAAGATGTAGTTTTCGATGAATTACCTTTTGACAAGACATAGAACATAGAGAAAGTAATAAAATAGTTTTAGTGTATGTAATTTTATAATACCAATAATTTTAGCAGATCATTTCAAGGAAGGATTTTAGCAAATAATGTGAAGTTGAATACTAGTAAGTGCTCAAAGTAATGTCACGTGTACATCAACCATGTGCTTTAGCAAAGGTAGCATAATTGGTATTTTATTCAAAAATAATCGAACCTAATGTGTATTCCTTTTAAAGGGGACGGCCATGCATGTTTGCCTAGAATGGGTAAAAACTTGGGTTGGGAAGAGCATTACATCTGCTGGAAGTCTCACCGTGTAATGTAGAAAAAGCCGTTGTCTTGGATGAGTTTGAGTTAATTCTTGTAATTGTGACAGTGATAGTCAGATATGAAGCAGTTAAATTCCATTATGAATTTTAAGATATGTATATATTTTGACAAACAGTTCATGTAGCTGTGCAATGTAGCTCTTTGTTTTCTAGAGTTCTAGACCTCCTTTATTCCTTCCTTAATTCCATATTCATTTGATTAGATAAATTTTTTTTTTCTGGAGTGGTGCAGATATGTTCAGTGTTAGCTTATATAATCCTTTTTTTTTTTTTTTTTTTTTACTTTTGAGAGAGAGAGAGAAAGAGTGCAAGCGGGGGACATGCAGAAAGAGAGAGGGAGACACAGAATCTGAAGCAGGCTCCAGGCTCTGCCGTGGACAGCACAGAGCCCAATGTAGGGCTTGAACTCATGAACCGTGAGATCATTACCTGAGCTGAAGTTGGATCCTTAACTGACTGAGCCACCCAGGAGCCCCAGTTATATAATCCTTGGTTTATTTGACTTTGCACTCTGAAACCATCTGCATATGATTTTTAAGAACCAATTTGTGTTATATATGTTGAAGTCTTTATAAACCTTAAGTTTAGAGTAGCTATGAGATATAGGTAGATTAAATTTTATTTTACTGTCTGTACTTCAGTGTGTGGATATTGTTACTGATGTCTTTACCTTTCCACAATTACTATACAGTCTGAAGATCATATGAGAAAGTAAAATGTCTCAGACTGCTCCTTGCTTATGCTTTTACACATATGTAAATGTAAAGCATGTGCATTTATGTTTTATAGAAATCTATCAGGTCTTATTATTTAGTAAAATATTATCTATAACCTCTTAGTTAATTCTTTGGAGTTTGATTTGAAGTTTATGATTTCATTCATTTTGATATCAAAAGACTATATGGATAGACAGTATTTTGTGAATTTTGAATGATTGAAAATAAGGAAGCTGAAGCCCAATGCAACTTATGCTTTGAACAATTTTGTGCATGTTCTGAGCACAGTATATAATTAAAATCAAGACATGAGCATGATGCCCAATGTTAATATATACTAACAATCTGATTTGTTATAGAACCCCATTTAACTGGCAGATAATAAAATGTATTAAGGTATTAAACATGTTCCTAGGTTCACATATTCTTAAAATCTATGTCTTGACATAATTCAATTTTTAAAAAGTTTTAAAATGAAAATTTTAGGGGATAGACAAAAAATCATGTAAAATAATCAGCTATTTAGTAGGTTTCAAAACATTTTTCTACTATAGTTAAATAAAATATAACGTTTACAAATTTTAGTGTATGCATCTGTTTTGCATCCTTTGCAAATATCAAAAACCATCTCAAATTCTCTCTACAATTGTACATGTATGAGTTTTCAAGGATAATTTTTCTTTTTCCTTCTTATGTATACACATATACACATGTGTGTTATATACATATATACATAATACTATATAATGTATATGTTTCATATACATGTATATATTATTTTTGTAGTTTGCTACCTAGTAAAAGGTAAGGAGAAATATTTTTCTTTGCCTTTCTATTTTTTTCAGCTTTATTGAGGTATAGGAGTAAGAGTAATTAAAGATGGGCATTAAGCTCAGTTGATTGTTGGAAAGGCACATTTCATAAAAAGAAGAAAAAATTATTTTAGGTATATTGACACAATATACACATATATTGATTAATAACCTGAGGCTCTGTTGTTATTTATCTTGTTTTTGTTTTGTTTTTATTATTAATTTTTTAATTTAAATCCAAGTTAGTTAACATATAGTGTAATGATGATTTCAGGAATAGAATTTAGTAATTCCTCACTTACATATAACACCCAGGGCTTATCCCAACCAGTGTCCTCCTTAATGCCCCTCACCCATTTAGCCCATCCCCTCACCTACTTCTTATCTACTTTTAATTGAATTTTATTCTTTTTTTTTGTGGGAGAAAAAATAGTGGTAATATTTGGCAGTTTCATGTTTTTATGGTAAACACCACTTACCCAACTGGCAATACTGACATTTTTATAAAGGTAAAGCAATTATTGGTGAAGTTATATTCTGATGTTGGAGCTAGCAAGTACTACTGGAATGTCTATAGAAAGTAATTAGATGGCCACAAGGGTCTTTTTATACTGCTCTTTGTATTTAGTGACCAAACTCTTTTGATCCTGGTTGATGTTGGAAGACCAAAAATATTTCTGCTGCTAATCACTGAAACTCTCTTTATTTTGGTGCTGAATGTATCTTTCAAATAGCAGTAAACACACACATGCACACAATTTTTTTTCCAGGACTATAGAGTTAACATCTTCTTGAGACAAAAATGGAACGATCCCAGGTTGAAGCTGCCTAGTGATTTTCGGGGCTCCGATGCACTGACAGTGGATCCCACAATGTACAAGTGTCTGTGGAAACCTGACTTATTTTTTGCAAATGAAAAAAGTGCCAATTTTCATGATGTGACCCAGGAAAATATCCTACTGTTTATTTTTCGTGATGGAGATGTTCTTGTCAGCATGAGGTACTCGTTAATATTTGTACATTTATATGTACAAAAAATATATATATATACATTTATATTTTTTTAAGTCTATATATCACAGAGAAACATATTGAGTGACTTCTAAGACCTCTGTTTCTACTTTCAGGTTGTCTATTACTCTCTCATGCCCTTTGGACTTGACCTTGTTTCCCATGGATACACAACGTTGCAAGATGCAACTGGAGAGCTGTATGTAAATGAGACCCAAAGTGACTATAACATAAAATCTATATGTGACTATATGCTTAAAATCTCTAGGCAATACATTCTACTAATATCTTAGATAACAATGGTAAAACTGATGTTTTTGATTACAAATAGTCGTTACAGTAATTTATTTAGGAAAATTATAGTTATTCTTTTACTGTAATCATTACTAAGACAGATCCTTTTGGTACTAGTTTTACTTTGAGTCACGTAGGTATACACTTCTAACTTATTACAATCGCCAACTTTATTTGAATTAGTATTATAAGTAAAGCAAATGATGGGGCGCATGGGTGGCTCAGTCAGTTAAGCATCTGACTTCAGCTCAAGTCCTGATGTCACTGCTAATAAGTATGACCCTTGTGTTAGGCTTGATGCTGACAGCTCAGAGCCTGGAGCCTGCTTTGGATTCTGTGTCTCCCTCTCTCTCTCTGCCCCTCCTATGCTCGCTCTGTGTCCCCCTCTCTCAAAAATAAATACTTAAAAAAGTAAGTAAAGCAAATGGGAAAATTATGTCTTAACAACTGTTCTGCTGTTAAAACCACGTGTTCAGAGCAGAAAATTTGAAAACATTGAAAAACTGTCTCTAAATCCTGCAAAGTTGTCATTTCCTATGGATGTATAAAAATTCTTTTGACAAAATTGGCCTTTTTGTGTTTCTATGATCATATGTTTTTTCAGTTTATGAAGGATGTAATATATTAAAGTATAAAATATATTAATTTAAATTATTACTGAAATGATTATCTTTAAAATATATTAATTCACTATGACACTTATCTTTTGAAAATAAAAGTAAGACATAGGGGGGCCTGGGTGGCTCAGTCGGTTAAGCAGCCAACTTCAGCTCAGAACATGATCTCCAGTCGTGGATTCGATCCTCGCTTCGGGCTCTGTGCTGACAGCTCAGAGCCTGGAGCCTCCTTCTGATTCCTTGTATCCCTCTCTCTCTGACCATCCCCCGCTCATGCTCTGTGTCTCTCTCTCTCAAAAATAAATAAACATTAAAAAGCATTTAAAAAAAATTGAAAATAAAAGGGTATAAAACTTGAAAAATGAACGCTAATACAAGGAATCCTTAGCCTGAATACCTATATATCATGAGCTATTTCAACAAAAAGTAAAGAATGATAGCCTTGTAAAATATCTTATATATACTCGCTAGATGATATGCTTTAAAGTTACTTTGTGGTTATTTGTTGTTTTTTAAAAAATGTACTGGAGCTGGATCCTACATTTGAATAATATCTGTTGCTTTTTAAGTATAAAATGAGATTTTGCAGATGTGCGTATATGTACATTTTTGTGTATGTGTTGTACAATGTATGCCTGTGTCAATATGTATTTGTGTAGAAAATTCCAAGTGTATATTTACATTCAAACCTATTACCAGATGCACTGAAATATTGCTTTGAAAAATCCATATGCTTTAGGAATTGAGTGATAGGGTACTATATGCTGTAAAACCCCATAGGTTCCTTGAATTGTAGCCATATTACCTAAGCCCAAAATGTGTGCTTCAGCATGCTGTAATGCCATCCATTTGAGAGGTTGTTTTACTGCTTTCCTGTGGCAATGCAACTCCTTCAGGGAAGTTTGTGGTTATATCTTTAAAAATATAGGTGATTTTATGCTTAAATGTTTTTTTTAATTTCCAGGTAGCATATTGTAGAGTTGTGAATGTAGATATGCAGAATGCTAGAATGACCTATTCAGTACTTTTTATTGATGACAGTTCAGAATTTTGACATAGAGAATTGTGCTATTACATATTACACTGTAGGATTGTAACTGCAATATGCTAAGTATTTTAGCTTATTCTTTCTTTAAGCGAATTAATTATCTGTAAATTTGTGCTAATGTTTTCATTAATGGTCATAGATATTATGTCTTTACATTTTTAACAAAAATTTTATATAAGTAGGGCCTATGATCTTACCATTGGTGAACCTAATAATTGGACTATTAAACTATTTAAAAAGTATTAATAATTATATTTCAAACTAATATTTTTATTTATTTACTTTTGTTTCTAGTTGGCTACACAACTGATGACTTACGATTTATCTGGCAATCAGGGGATCCTGTTCAGTTAGAAAAAATTGCATTGCCTCAGTTTGATATTAAAAAGGAAGATATCGAATATGGTAACTGTACAAAATACTATAAAGGCACTGGTAAGTAATATTCTTTGAATTAAACAAAACTAAGTCCTATTTTCAAATATTCATTTTAATTTTAATATATGCAAGGAACAAGATAGAAAAAACTTAGTTAAAAAGTAAGTTTGGTTTTTACAAGCAGTTTATCATATATCCATATATTTAAGTTATATATTTAAATCTTTCAGAAAATTACATTTACTAAAGTCCTTAAAATTGTTTATGGCTAGTTTTGCTTTTCTTTATGTAATTCTAGATAATAAGAGGTGTCCAATTTTTTATTTTAGTAATATGAACTCTCCTAAGCAATGGTTTGCCTAAGTATTGTCAAGAAACTGCTCCTGTCAAGATTCAGTTTGGGGCCAAACATTATGGATTTGATCAGTGTAATCCATATACATTTGTCTCTTGTCTTTTAGGCAGGTTTTAGATGTTGGTTGACCCATATTCTTAGTTTTACAAAGCGCTGATCTTTATGCCGTTCAGGAATCAATAGTATGTGAAATAACTAGATATCAGTAAACACTCCCTGTATGATATTCTTGGCCTATATTACAGAACGGCTAATAGTGAAAAGCACAACAAATTAACCTTATTCATTAAATTACTTCAAACTTTGCAGAAATGAAAATATAATTCTCACTAATCAATGCTTTAATAATACGATTCATATTCAACCTTTTAGTCACAACTGATAGTTATTGAGTCTTAGATATTAAATATAATAACATTGTTTCCGTTAGTAATATACATAAAAGGATTATTGAATTTTGATAATTATATCAAACCAATTATCATTTGAACTTGTAAATTACCATACAATTCTAATTTTCTATTAGGAAGAAAACAAAAATATGACGATAATATTCTAATAGATATAATGAAAGGTTAAATTTGTTTTAACATTTATGTTAGCTTGCAAAAATAAAACATATATAGTGTAATTGTGTAGAATTCAGAGAGTTCAGATGTTTGAGCAAAAATGCTGCCATCATGACATCATCAAAGACAAAATATGGTATTGAAAAAGGTAGAGTGAACATTTGCATATTTACAGTGCTGCAACAAATGCAACACTTAGGCAACTTGGAGATAAAGTTACTTTAACCATCAGTTGTTTACTTTCACATGAATTAACAGATTGCATTGCATTTATATGCAAAGAGTTGCTTCTCTTATAGAGCTTATATATTTTAGAACAGGAGAGATAATAAGGAAATAAACTGTGAAAAGAATTTATAAAGGTTTTTAAAAGGAAAACCTGGGAGCTCTTAAAAATTTGACCATCAAAGTACCTAGTGAAGAACTCATAGATACATGGACTGCTAGATATGGAAGTGATCTTATTGACAATTCTGAGCCAGGCTCTTTATTTAACACATAAAATAACTGAAGAGCAGGCAATTCGATGTCAGCCACTGCACTAATCATAGTATTGCTTTTCTCTGTACTCACTCGAATTAAGGAAATGAACTACAGTGTTTAGAACCTTTTACAACTCACCTAGAAATGAAAAAAATAAGTTTGAAAGTCAAGAAACAGACTTTTGGGATTGTTGTGTAAAAGCACATATTAAGTAGATAGCTCTTTGAGCTCTTGATGTATATCAGGCATTATTTTAAGTGCTCTCCAGGAATTCTGTATCTTAATCCTGACAACAATTCTCTGACTTTGGTACTTTTCTTCTCCCTATTTTACATGTTAAGACAAATAAAGCAAAGACACTTACCCAAGTGAAGCACTGGAATAGTGAGTCTGGTATTGCTACCCTACCTGCGGAGTCAGTCCCATTGTACTTTGCAAATAGTTACCACATCTAGATCATAATGCTTAACATTTCGAAATGAATAGTCTCTAAATTGTTTTAAGAAATTTGAAATAGACCCTAGTGAAATTTTAAATTTCATCTAAAGATGAAAATAAAACCAGTAATTTTATTTCTGATTTTATGTAATAGCATAAAATGATGAGATAGCATTGAAAATCCTGGGATATTTATTTTTTCACCATTAAGCCCTACATCTTAAGCCCTATATCTAAAAGTCTCCTTTTGGGGATGCAGCCAAGGAATACAGGAGGGATCCCCTGCCCTTTTATAGATCTCTATTCTAGTATGGTACACACATAAACAAAATAATTTATTTTAGTTTTAAGAATAAAATAAGATGTGCTGTGGTAGAGAGTCGTTGAGAGATTACTTAAGATTATAATAAGTAGTTTTTGTGGTATTTTTTGAATTATTGTAAATAAGTCACTGAACTTATTTTCAGTAGCTACAGAAAAAAAACAAAAAAATTTATGTCTGACATCATAATAATTGTCATTTACTATGTTTCAGGAAACATGAGTTATCATCAGTGTTTACATGAATCATCATATGGATATTAGTAAAATATATTTTAATGTTTGGAGACTATTTAGAAATGTACTTAGAAATATAGAATCTTCTAAATATATGGAATGCTTAATAATGTAGAATAGTGAAAAAGATATAGACAGCAATGTATATAAAATGATGGACAATATGTTCTTTAACTTGTACAGAAATTATCAGAAATAATGATTTGGCTTTATCTTTATTAAAAGTTATAGTTTTCTTATAATTCTAGAAGTTAAAAAGGAAGAGAAACAAACAGGAAAACAAGTATGCAAAAATACTTAAATTGCAAGCCAAGGTGAATAATAATGAAATAAAACTCCACAGGAAATAGAAAGTAAATTGAATTTGCCAAAGAACATTTATATCAATTAGCTGCCCACCTGCCTCTCATAAATGTAACAGTACTAGGAAAAGATCAAAAAAGATCAAGAAATGTTTCTCATAAAAGTTTATGGAGCAAATCATGATAATATCCAAGCATGTATTTTACTGCCAAATGTATCCAAGTCTTGGGAAGCTCCCCTAGTGGGTGCCTTCATAAAAGGAGGGGGTGGAAACTTGCTTCCAAGTGCAAGATTCCTGTTATTTAGGCTGCCATTTAAATATGGTGGGATGGAATGCAAAGGTTCGTTTTAAAGTGAGCAACTCTATAGTAAATTGTTGTAACATTTGTGACAATTCAGGGTACTTGAAAATATGCAAGAAGTGAGAGACTCCTAAAGATAGAGAACAAACTGAGAGACAGTGGGTGGGGGATGGGCTAGATGGGTGAAGGGTACTAAGGAGGGCACTTGTGTTGAGCACTGGGTGTTGTATGTAAGTGATACATCACTGAATTCTACTCCTGAAACTAATATTGTACTGTATGTTAACAAGTTAGAATTTAAATAACAATTTGAAGAGAAAAAATAATAAAAATTGCATTTAAAATATGCAATAAACACATACATGTTGTTGTCTATTTCATGTGTGCTAGGGAAATGTAAAATTAAATTGAGTAAGTGATGCTATTGCAAAGCCAGGTACTTTAGAACCACTTTTAGGAAATACTGTGAGCCTCTTAATTGCAGAAAATCGGACTTTTAAAAGATTCTATTTTGGAAATTTTGCACGTACTTGTTAGTTAGAAACATATGTTCTTGTTTGTCCAAGCAGAAAGTTAAGATGAGTAGTGGGGAACAGAACAGGGAGGAAGTTTTCATTATTTGACCTTTCATATCTTTAAAAACCTTTGCAAAATTTGAATTAATTGCCTAGTTTTAATGAAATTAAAAATTTGTAAAAAAGACAAACATTCTGCATTTTTTGTTTTTGATATAATTTGGAAACGTTTGGCATAATTAGAATTTACTGCAGTTCAAACAACTATTTTTGTTACATATTTAGTCCTAATATCTTTCTAATCTCTCAGAGGTGGCAATGATTATAATTCACAGTGGAGAAAGGATAGAGTTCTAATCTACATTATTTAATAAGAGTATGTGAATAGCTATTCTCTTATTTAACATTTTTAAGACCTTATTATGTGCCAGTACTGCCACAGGTAACATTAATGAGTAAATATGAAGATTGTTCTAGTGCCAGAAGTGTATGTATTCTTCCTAACTAGGAAAATTAGATAAATATTACTTTAAAAATTTAAAATAGTTAAAAGTAATATTGTCCTTTCCCCACAGTTATTTTATGTATTCACTTATGATTCGTTTCCACTTTTTTTTTTAACTTTTTTTTTAATGTTTTTATTTATTTTTGAGAGAAAGACAGCGTGAGCAGGGGAGGGTCAGAGAGAGGAGGAGACACAGAATCTGAAGACAGGCTCCAGGCTCTGAGCTAGTTGTCAGCACAGAGCCCGATGTGGGGCTTGAACCCACGAACTTGAGATCATGACCTGAGCTGAAGTCGGACGCTTAACCGACTGAGCCATCCAGACGCCCCTCGTTTCCACTTTTTAAAATAACAAGGTTAAAGATGAACACAATTGGAGATATTTTAACTTTTTGGTATCTGCACATAACCTTTGCTTTTGTTTGGATGGCAAATGACAATGTTATCAAAATCAAGCACTCTAGGCATTAAATACTATATTTAATTTGGTCACTGGAAGAACTAAAACATTTAAAAAATAATCTCAAACATCTAGAAGTGTCTCTTCTATTCCAGGGGTAGGAGAATATTTTGTCATTTATTTTGTTTCTCAAGTCAGCAAAGGCTATTATGAGGCTGTCCATAATTCGTGATTAATTTGGGGGACTAGTTGTGTCATGGAATCTCTAGAATTATGCTGTAAAGCAATTTCTGCATTTATCTCCGCTTGTGACAATGAGGTCCTCTGCCTCATAAAGCATGTTTGAGGGCCTAGAGTGGAGGAAGGGAGAGAATTGAGAGGAATGTTAGATATTTTCCTTTATAATTTTTTATCTACATAAATTTAAAACACTTATTTCTTATCATTGCTAACGTTTACTTCCAATACTCTTAATTTTTAAGGTTTAAGTATGCACCGGAGTTATTGTAGACTGCCATATTTTCTAGATAAGAAGTGGTACATGTAGCTGAAAAATTATACTGACAATGCATAGTCGTGGAGTATTTCCTTTTAGACTTGTTCCACTTTGATTTACTGCTCCCTATATGACTCCTTTAGATCAATTGCTCTGAGAGGGCCCATGGGTAATGAAAAGTTTAAGTTCATTGCAAATTCTCTGAACAAAGACTTAAAAGCTGAGACACTGACATGTGGCTCAGCATGTGGTATCTATTTCTCGATGCCATAATAGAGTTGTGAAAGGTCAGGTGAGACAGGTCCCATAATGTCAACCTTTTACATCAAATGAATTATATATTTATAGAAAAAACCCTTTTTTGTGGAGTTTACTTTGTGAAACTGTCTCAAATAGAAGGGGCTTACAATTTATAGGTACATTATTGATTTTTGCAGTTGCACCTGGGTGAGCACTTCATGTGTCTAACATGTTTGTTTCTGAAAGGGTACTACACGTGTGTGGAAGTCATCTTCACCCTGAGGAGACAGGTCGGGTTTTACATGATGGGTGTCTATGCCCCTACCCTGCTGATAGTGGTTCTCTCCTGGCTTTCCTTCTGGATCAACCCGGATGCAAGTGCTGCCAGAGTGCCCCTGGGTAAAGTGTTCTATGCTTCTCTCTCATGTCCGAAATGGGTTTTGTCCTTGCCTAACTAACTATATAATTAACTATTTTAAAACAGAGTTTTAGAATTGAAGGCAACCTTTTTCTTTTTTTTTTTTTTTTTAGGCTTCTTTCAAAACTTGACATTGAACTAGATTTTCTCAGTGTTTATGCAGTCAGTAATTAAACTAAGGTGTTTTTTTTCCCTATATGTGGGTATTTTAAACAGTTAATCTGTCTGACTTTGACTCTTGTGAAAAAATTATTAAGAAGTGATTTTCTCAGATAACTAAAGTCTAATATCGGCAATAGTATGAAACTTAAAAACAAAACTGAATTGATGGGCATCTTTCTAAATAATATTGTATACTGTCTCATGCTCTACACCTGAGAATTTGTGGTACAATTTATCTTTTTAAAAATGACTTTGTATCATTTTCTTTTTTTTTTTTTTAAGTTTTCTTAATGTTTATTTTTGAGAGAGAGAGAGAGGGAAAGAGGGAGAGTTCGGGGGGGAGGAGGAGCAAAGAGAGGGAGACACAGAATCTGAAGCAGGCTCCAGGCTCTGAGCTGTCAGCACAGAGCCCGACATGGGGCTCAAACCCACAAACCATGAGATCATGATCTGAGCCAAAGTTGGATGCTTAACCAACTGAGCCACCCAGGCTCCCCGTCTTTGCATCATTTTCTTAAACATCAGGTATTGTGTGCTGTATCATCAGGAGTGGCTAGGGAGAAGAAGAGCTGGTGATCCATGCTCTCTGATTTGTTATTTTTAATACTCTGTCACATAGAAACATCATTAGCCAGTCTTGAAATTGTGTCTGTATAGGGGTGAGAAAGTCTTTGCTTTGTCAAGTAATTAAGAAGCCTTCTAATGGAAGTGAATACTCTTGAAAATAAGGACACTATTACAACAAATTTTGATTGTTTAGAATGTTTTAAAATGTTTCATTACCGTGTGTGTGTGTGTGTGTGTGTGTGTGTGTTTTCTGACTTTCACCTGGAACTTATATTAGGTAAGGCTGTGGTATATTTGACCTCTTGGTGACCGATTGGTTGCAGCATTTTATTTTTTATTTCTATCAAAAAGGCTTTGTGCAAATCTCCCTCTTGACTTGTTAGGGGAATTAAATGAAATACAGATTTTAAAGAGTAGAAAACCAGGAAAGAAGCAATGAAAATGACAGTTTTACTTGAATAAGACATTTGATGATTTACATTTAATAAAAACCACAGAGACCAAATATACATCTTAATGACCAAAAATGTAGGAAATTTCATTCTAATTGTTATGTATCTATAATGAAGACAATTACAACTCATAGATTAATTCCTTTAGGGATGAGAATTAAGATTGTACTGAGAATAAAACTCTTAAAAAACTAGATTTGTATTCTTATACTTGTCAAAAATATGCATTTCCCCCAAATAGTCAATTTTTTGCTTATTGAAAATATCTTACTCTCATGCAGTGATACAAATTGAAATGTAAGACTTCCAAGAGTACTCTGGTGACATTTCAATCCATGACATCCTTGGACGATTTTTCTCTGTAAATCCCCATCTGTTGCGGAAATTCTGACATGAAGTCCCTGAGCTGTCCACTTAACGTCTGGTAGGCCAGTTGTATGGAGCAGAAGTGTTTAATGGTTGAAAGTCAGTCTCTTGAGTTCAACCTGGATTTCAATTCCTGCTCCCTAAATTGTGACAATTTAGGTAACAGACAGATCTAACCTCTTTAAACATATTCTGTTGAAATGTCAATAGGGATCAAAAAATACTCAAGGGGTTGGTTACCTGGAGAACTGAAAATATACATGTAAAGTGCTTATTACACATTCAGCAGTTAATAATATGCCTCATTTATACATTACTTTACAGTTTGTAAAGCACTTTTACATATTTGATTCATTCAGCAAGTATTTGTGTGCCAGCTGTGTACTAAGCAGTATTCAAGAAGATGGGCACATAGGTAACAAAGTAAATAGCTAATAGATAGTTAATAAAATAGATTAAACAAAAGAAAACCTCTAAGCCTCAACGAGTGTGTATTTTCTTGGAAAGAAACAGACATCAAATAAGTACAAAATGGGGGCGCTTGGGTGGCTGTCGGTTGAGCATCTGACTTCAGCTCAGGTCATGATTTCACGGTTCGTGGGTTCAGGCCCTGCATCGGGCTCTGTGCTGACAGCTTGCTCAGAGCCTAGAGCCTGCTTGGGATTCTGTGTCTCCTTCTCTCTCTGCCCCTCCCTTGTTCATGCTCTGTCTCTCTCTGTCTCTCAATAATAAATAAATGTAAAAAAAATAAAAATAATAAAATAAGTACAAAATGTAATATATAAGACAGTGACATATAACTTTCATTTATAAAACAAGTCTTGGAGATAAAAAGTACAACATAGGGGATATAGTCAATTATATTGTAATAACAGGGTGTGGTGACAGATGATGACTAAACATAATTATGGTAAGCATTGGGCAATGTATAGAATTGCTGAATCACTCTGATGTACACCTGAAACTATTATAACATTGTTTGTCAGCTACACTTCAATTTAAAAAAAAATCCTAATGCTCAGGGAATGTGGAAAGATAGTGACATTAGGGACAGAGAGTTCAGGGATAACACCCTGCATGTCAGGAACTGTTGAGAGAGAGAAGTGATATTGGATAAAGATGTGATGGAGGTAAAGAAATAAATCACTGTGGATATCTAGGAAAGAATGGACTGGGGTAGTGATCATCAAGGCCAGCATTCCTGAGGCAGGAGCATGCTTGGAGTATTTTGGGAACACCAAGAAAGCCAGTGTGGCTGGAGCAGAATGAGTGAAAGGGTGACGTCAGAAAGACAGCAAAAGTGAGGAGACTTTGTGATGTGTCCTAAGGCATTCTGATGATTTTGGCTTTTATTCAAAGTGAAATGGGAAGCCCTTGAGGGTTTTCTGCATGATGTGCTTTAAATGTTAACTGATCTCAGGGTGCCTGGTGGCTCATTCAATTGAGCATCAGACTTGATTTCAGCTCAGATTGTGATCCCAGGGTTGTGGGATTGAGCTCCCCCATGTCAGGCTCTGCACTGAACACAGAGCTTGCTTGAAATTCTCTTTGTCCCTCCCCCTCCCCCAAATCAATAAATAAAAATAAGTAAATAAATAAATTTTAACAGATTCTCCTTGCCTGCTTTGTTTAGAACCCACTAAAACGGGGCATGTGGAAGCAAGGAAAGCAGTTAAGAAGCTATTTTAATAATCCAAGTGAAATTATCATGGTATGAGCCAGAGGGTAGAGATGCTCATTATAGATGATGGGTATGGTAGAGATAAAGAGATTTGTAGATGTGTTGTATGTAGGATTTAAGAAAGTAGAATCGAAGCTGACTTCAAAGGTTTTTTTGGTTTGAGTTTTTTTGTTTGTTTGAGAAATTAGAGAGATGAAATTGCCACTAAGTGAGATGGGAAAAGCTGCATGTAAAGGAGGTTTGAGAAGGTGGGAAGATGAGCTTAGGTTTGGACATGTTAAGTTTGAGATATTTTTTAGGTAGAAATATCAGATAGTTGCCTATACAAGTATAGAGTTTTTAAGAGAGATCAAGTCTGGAGGTACAAATTGTAGATTTGTAAGAATTTAGATGGTCTTTAAAGTGAGTAGACTGGAATGCAGGTGGAAGAGACATATAAGGGTTAAACCCTTGAGAGTGAGAAGATGAGCAATAACCAGTATGATGTAGTTTCTAGGAGCCAAATGGAGGAAGCATTTCTACGTTAAGGGAATGATCAGTCAAGCTGCTTGTAAATCAAGTAAGTTTGGGGCTAAATATTGTCACTGTATTCAGTAACCTAGGGAAGTCACTGGTATCCATGATAAGAACAGTTTCCGTAGAGTAAGGAGAAGAGGAAAGCTTGATTGGAGTGACTTCAAGAGAGAATGGTGGCAGTCAAGGAGGAGCTAGAGGCATCCAGTATAAACAACCCACTGGAGACTGTCTGCTGTTAAAAGAAAAAGAGAATGGGGAAATAGCTGGGGTGGGAATAGGAGTTGGGAGGGTTTCTTGTTTTTGTTTTGAAGGTGGACAAAATCTTAGCATGTTAATTTTTAGAGGAAAACAACCAATAACGAGAAAATGAGAGATGGAAGAAATGCAGGAGCAGAATTCTTGAGAAGTGAGAGGGGATGAGATCAGGTGGACAGATTGGCCTTTGCTAGGACAAAGTGGATTTGTCCCAGGGATCAGCAAATTCTTCCTGTGAAAGGCCAGGTAGTAAATATTCTATGTGGGCCATATGGTTTTTGGTGCAACTCCTAAATCTGTTGTAGCATTAAGGCAGCCTTAGACAATACATAATTGAATGGGTGACCTATGCATCTGTTTACTAACTCCTGGTCTACATTATCAGAGAGAAGACAGAGTATATAGGTATAGACAGAGGTAGGTGAGTAGATATGGCAGTGGGGGGTTGTGAATGATTTTGTTTTCTCAAGAAAATAGGAAGAAAGGTCATGAGTTGCAAGTGAGATAGGATAGACTGTTGTGAGTTTGAAGAGAGAAGGTAATGAATGGACAAGGGAAATATACTATGCTTACTGTGATTATGGGCTTCCTGAGGTTAGTGATTATAAATTTCAACCAAGATCATTCAGTATGTTGGAATGATTATCTCTAGCCATACTCACTAAAAGAAAACTAGAGGATAGGAATATATTTATGTTTTTGAGATGTATCCACGTTGTTGCTTGTATTTGTATTTGGCTGTATCTTATTGCCGGGCAGTATTTCGTAGTTTGTTTTTCCATTCCACAGTTGATGGACATTTAGATAGTTTCCCAAATGTTACTTTGAATAATTGTGTACAAGTCTCTCTATGGACATATGTTTTTATTAGTCTTGGGTAAATATGCAGGAATAAGATTTCTGGATTTTAAAGTAAAACTATGTTTTAATTTTTAAGACTCTTTTATTTTATTTTTACTAAGTTTTTAATTTTAATTCCAGTATAGTGAATGTATAGTGTTATATTAGTTTCAGGTGTACAGTGTAGTGTTTCAACAATTCTATACATTACTCAGTGCTTATCATGAGCGTACTCTTTAATCCCTATCACCTATTTCACCCATCCCCCCAACCCACCTCCCCTTGGTTTGTTCTCCATAGTTAACTATCAGTTTGTTCTCTATAGTTAAGTGTCTGTTTCTTGGTTTATTTTTCTTTCTGTCTCTCTCCTTTTTTTTCCTTTTGCTCATTTGCTTTGTTCCTTAAATTCCACGTATGAGTGAAATAGGATATGTCTTTCTCTGACTGACTTATTTCACTTAGCATTATACTCTCTAGCTCCATCCATGTTGTTGCAATAGACGATTTCATTCTTCTTTATGGCTGAATAGTATTCCATGCTATGTATATGTATGTGCATATAATATATATACATATAAGGTATGTATGTATATATATTATATACACACATATATGTGTATATATTATACATATATCTGTATATACATATATTATATACACATACATATACATAGCATGGAATACTATTCAGCCATAAAGAAGAATGAAATCGTCTATTGCAACAACATGGATGGAGCTAGAGAATATAATGCTAAGTGAAATATATATGTATATACATTTTGGGGGTAAATACTCAGTGGTGTGATTACTGGATCATAGGGTAGTTCTATTTTTAACTTTCTGAGGAACCTCCATACTCTTTTCTGCAGTAGCTGCACCAGTTTGCATTCCCAACAACAGTGCACAAGGGTTATTTTTCCACATTTTCACTAATATTTGTTGCTTCTTGTGTTGTTGATTTCAACCATTCTGACAGGTGTGAGGTATTATCAAGATACACTTAACTATTATAAAAGTACTGAATATTGAAATACTATTCATCAAAAAGATGATACAATTTTGCATTCTTACCAGTTGCTTCACATACTCCCCAACATTTAATTTTCTTACCTCATTGTGGGATCTCTAGTATAATGTTGAATAAAATTGTTGAGAGATGGCTTATTCCTGATTCTAGTAGAAATAACAGCCATTCACTATTAAATGTGATAGTAGCTGCAGATTTTTTGTAGATGTCATAATTAGGTTGAATAGATTTCCTTTTCTTCCTAGTTGGCTGAGAGGTTTTTTTTTTTTTTATCATGTATGATAAAATTTCATTGAATTTAAATTTGATTGACTTTTGCCAAATTCTTTTTTCTGCATATACTTAAGTATTTAGTAGGTTTTCCTCTTTATTTTGGTGAATTATATTGATTAATTTCTAATGTTACATGAGTTGCAAAAATTATTAACACAAAAATATTTTTGTAATATTCCCTTATCCTTTTAATGTCTGGCTGTTAGTGGTATCCCAGATTTAATTCTTGATATTGTATTGTGAAAACTGTGAATTTTCTTTTTTCCTGATTATTCCAGCTAAAGGCTTATAATTTTTTTAATATTTTCAAAATATCAGTAATCATTTCATTTATTTTTTCTATTTTCCCTTTGGTTGATTTTATCTCTTTTTTAGTTTCTTCTTTTTTAATTACTTTGGATTTAATTTGATCTCTTTTTGATGCTTAAAGTGGAAATTCAGATAATTGATTTTAGATCTTTTTTTTTCTTTTTAAACAGGTGCATTCAAAGTTATAAATAGACATCTTTTTTCAGTTAAAAATATTTTCTAATTTCCTTTATGATTTCTTCAGTGGCCCATGGATTCTGTTTGAGTTCCAAATATTAGTTTTAATAAGTACCTGATAATGATTTTTGATTTTTCAGAGAATATGATTTCAAACTTTTTGTTTGTTGAGACATTTTTTTTATGGCCTAGCCCAGCATATGTCTCCTGGTAATCATACTACGTTCACTTGCAAAGTATATTTGTCATTATTGGATGTTGTGTTCTGTAAATATCAAATTGGTTGATAGTACTGTTGAAATCTTTTACAACTTTTGTCTAGTTATTATTACAGCAATTGTTGAGAGAGTTGTCAAACATCTCCAACCATACAGAATTATGCTGTAGGTATTTGGAAGGTCTGTTACTAAACATATATATTTATAATTTTATCTAAAACAGAAATAATATTACTTTAATGTATCATGTTACTTTAATAAAAAGATATTCCATGCAAATGGAAACAAAAAGAAAGCTAGAGTTGCTATACTTATATAAACAAAATAGACTTTAAAATAAAAACAAAGAAGGACATTACATAATGATAAAGAGGTCAATCCAACAAGATGATATAACATTTGCAAATATTTATGCACCCAACATAGAAGCACCTAAATTTATAAAGCAAATATTCCCAGACCTACAGGAAGAAATAGCAGTCCATAATAGTGGGGATTTTAATACCCCCATTTATACCAATGGATAGATCACTCAGACAGAAAATCAATAAACATCAGCCTTAAATGGCATGTTAGAACATATGTACTCAACAACTACTTACAGAATATTCAATCTAAGAGCAATAGAATACATGTTCTTCTCAAATGTACATAGAACACTTTTTAAGATATCATATGTTAGGCCACAAAACAAATTTTAATACATTTAAGAGGATTGAAATCATATCAAGCAGTTTTTCAAACCACAGCAATATGAAGCTAGAAATTAATTACAAAAGAAAACAAGAAAGTTCACACATATCTGGAGATTAAACAACATGTACCTGCACAACCAGAGGGTCAAAAAAGAAATCAAAAGAGAAATTAAAAAATACCTTGAGACAAATGAAAATGTAACACACCAAAATTTATAGATGCAGCAAATGCACTTTTAAGAGGGAAGTTTATAGTAATAAATGTCTACCTCAGGAAACAAGAAAAGTTTCATATAAACAACCTAACTTTGTACCTGAAGGAACTAGAAAAAGAACAAATTGAACTCTAAAGTAAGCACAAGGCAGGAAATAAAAATTATAGTAGGAATAAATGGAGACTAAAAAGACAATGGAAAAGATCAGTGAAACTAAAAGCTGGCTCTTTGAAAACATAAACAAAATTGACAAACTCTTATATAGACTCACCAAGAAAAAAAGGAGAGAAAAATCAAATCAATAAAATCAGGAAAGAAAGAAGAGACATTACAACTGATATCAGGAAACACAAAGGATCCTAAGAGACTCCTACGAATAATTATACACCAACAAATGGAAAATCTAGATTTAATGGATAAACTCCTAGAACTGTACAACCTACAAAGCCTGAATCATGATGAAATAGCAAATTTGAACAGATTGATTACCAGTAAGGAGATTGAATCCGGAATAAAAAACCTCTAAACAAACAAAAAGTTCCAGACCAGACACATCACTGGTAAATTCTACCAAACATTTAATGAAGAATTAGTATCAATTTTTCTCAAACTCTTTGAAAATTTAGAAGAAGGAAGAACTCCTCTAAACATATTTTTAAAAGTCAGCATTACCAAAACCAGACAAAAATACTACACACAAAAAAATAAAATTACAGGCCAATATCCCTGATCAATACACATGCAGAAATCCTCTACAAAATATTAGCACACCTGTTTCAAAAATACATTAAAAGGATCATACATGATGATCAAGTGGAATTTATTCCAGGGATACAAGAATGGTTCAACATCTATAAATCAATCAGTGTGACATTACCACATTAGCAAAATGAATGATAAAATTCATATGATTATCTCAATAGATGCATAAAAAGCACTTGATACATTTAATATCCACGTATAATAAAAAACTAGTAACAAAGTGGATATAGAGAGAATGTACCTCAACATAATAAAAGCCACATGTGACAAGCCCACACCCAACATTATACTCAACATTACTCTAAGATCAGAAACAAGACAAGGATAGCCACTCTTGCTATTTTTATTTAACATAGTATTGGAAGTACTAGTCAGAGTAATTAGACAAGAAAAATAAATAAAAAGCATCCAAATGGGAAAGAAAGAAGTAAAACTGTCAGTGTTTGTAGGTGACATATTCAGAATATCAAAACACTGCTAGAACTAATAAGGGAATCAGTGAAGTTTCAAGATACAAAATCAACACATAAAAGTCTGTTGTTTCTTTATACTAATTATGAACTATCAGAGAAAATAAAATCCTATTTACAATTGCATTAAAAAGTATAAAATACTTAGGGATAAATTTAACCAAGGAAGTGAAAGAGCTATGTATTGAAAACTGTAAGTCATTAATGAAGTAAACTGAAGACAGCGAAAATAAAGGAAAAGATATTCCATACCCATGGATTGGAAGATTAATATTGTCAAAATGTGTATACTACTCCAAGCAATAGGCAAATTCAGTGGACTCTCGATCAAAATTATAGTAGTATTTTTAGCAGAAATAGAATAATCCTAAAATTTGTGTATAGCCACTAAAGATCTCAAATAGCCAGAGCAGTCTTGAGAAAGCAAAGTAAAGCTGGAGGCATCCACACTCACTGATTTCAAACTATACTACAAAGCTGTAGCAATTAGACCAGTATGGTATCGACATAAAAAACAGGCATATAGTTCAATAAAACAATAGGGACCTCAGAAATAAACCCATATATATATATGGTCAATTAATTTATGACAGATGAACCAAGAATATACAATCGGAAAAGGGCAGTCTTTTCAATAGTGTTGGGAAGATGGGGCAATCACCTGCAAAAGAATGAAACTGAACCATTATCTTACACTGTACAGAAAAATTAACTTAAAGTGGATTAAAGACTTGAATATAAGACTTGAAACCATAAATCTAGAAGTCAATCTTCTAGACCCAAATCATGGGTCAATCTTCATGATTTTAGCAAAAGCAAAAGCAGCAAAAGCAAAAATAAACAAGTGGAATATATCAAACTAAAAAGCTTCTGCACAGCAAAGGAAACCATGAATAAAATGAAAAAATAATCTACTAAACTGAAGAAAGTAATTGCAAATCATATATCTGATAAGAGGCTAATATCCAAACTATGCAAAGACTCATACAGCTTGAAACAAAACACAAAGAAAAGAAAAAAGAAAGCAGAAGAAAACAAACAAACAAAACAAAAAAACAATCCAGGGCAAAAGACTTGACTAAACAACATTCAGATGGCCAACAAACACATGAAAAAATGCTCAACATTCTCTCAATCTCATTTGAATTGACCTTTTCCATTGTTAATAAATGTGAAAGCTCCCTCTATGAATTTTAGGTAAAGACTTTTTTCTTTAGCTCCTTCTCTATGTATGGAAGTAACGTTTTGTAATACTCTAAGTAAATTATGCATAACACTCCCTTTCTCTGGTACATACAGTACTTGAATTGATGCTAAAAGGGAATTTTTTTTAAAGGGAGTTTTTTAACAAATAACTTTCAATTGAAGTGTGAAAGATTAATAATTTAGGTTACAAAGCAGACCTCTAGCACACCATGAATACATACATTCTTTCTTGTACTCTTACCTAGAACAGTGGTCAAGGATTACAAAGACCTCTTACAGAAATGTCAAAAAGTTTTTTTGGATTCCCACATGGCATTAATAATAGCTTTCCTTTTCATATCCTTTGAGTAAAATGTTATGAAATGAATACAGCTAATATAATCTAGTAGTACTTCTAAATCAATTTTCATTTTATTAATCACATTTCTACATGTATGAATTTGATAGTTTATCACACTATGAGATAAAAATTATTTGGAGTTTAGATAGGTATGTGAACACTTGCAGTTACTCCTTGACCTCTGTTGGTTCATGGCATTTGTTATTATATTAGCATTATACTCTCTAGCTCCATCCTTATTTCTGCAAATGGCAAGATTGCATTTTTTTATGGCTGAGTAAAATTACATTGTATATATACCACATCTTCCTTAACCATACATCTATCATTGGACACTTGGTTTGCTTTCATATCTTGGCTATTGTAAATAATGCTGCAATAAACACAGGGGCACATATATCTTTTCAAATTAGAATTTCCATTTTCTTTGGGTAGATACCCAGTAGTGAAATTTCTTTTGATTGGTTTATAAATTATTAAAATTCAGACAAAATTTCACTATGCATTATTTAACAGTGAAGTAATTTTATTTGAAGACTATATTAAAAGAATAGTACAATTTTTGTCCAAAGAAATATTATTTCTCAGATTTCTTATTTTAGGATTTAAAAAACAAATGGATATTTTCTATTGTAATATGATTTCCTGAAGAGAAGGCATATAGTGATGTTCACATTCTTCTCCATTTCTGTTCTTTAATCTTTGAAATGATAAAAATCTTAATAGAATTGACCATTATGGTTTCTAACTTAATATCTGAAATTATAAATACCTCCCTCCTCTCCCCAGAAAGCTATTAATGTCATATCCTTCCTTTGAAAGGGCAGTTCCTTCTCAATTTCTTTAGTCTCCTTTCTTTGACATTCCAGCCTCTTTTCCTCACCAGGTTTTCTGCATTTTCAAAATGACCTCCGTCTGAATAATAATGGCTACTCTTTTCTTTTACAAAATTCTTAAGTGCATCGTGCTATGTCATGGTCATCAGTTTTATGTTTCTTGGCCTTTATCTAACCCACCTCAGTGTTTTCATACAGTCATTTTCTTTCCTACATCTAATTTTTCCATCTTTCATGGGTATTTTTCCAGTTATTTCATTCGTCAGAGCTTTGTCTCAATCTTTTCCTTCTTCCTTCAATCAGTAACCAAGTCTTTTAAAATGTCTTCTCAAAATCATTTTACATCAGTTCTGTTCTTCATTTCCTCATGCTTTGTTTCTGTAGCTACTACTTTTTCCTTTCTTAGACTGTTTTATATATCCCTACCAGAGTAATGTTACTCAGCATTCTTTTGATAATGTCATTGTTCTTTCCCAAATGTAAAGTTTCTTAATATTTTCTACCAGGTATGGTAAATTCATTATAGGGCTTTCAGGACCCTACAATCTGCCATTATTCTCCCTTTTCTCATGAAGTTTCTAATATATCAGGAAGTATTCAGGTATAAGAATGAGTTTACAACAGTTTGATATATCCTGTGTTATTGATGAACATGAAATGCTATGGAAACACAGAGAATAGTGTGTCAATATATTCTATCTCAATGAAATAAGTAAGGTTTGTTTTTTATTGCTACATTGATTAAATGTAGCATTTGATTAAAAAGAGAAAAATTGACTTGGAAATATGGCTTACCAAATTAATGCCCATAGGTAAACTAATTGCAGTTTCGGGCAATAAGTGATAGGATCTTGGGGTTTTTTTGTTAGTTTCCACTTCCAGGTTATAAACATTAAGACTTAGATTAACTTTTAAAATGTAGTCTCTATTAATTAGTTTTTAGTTTTCCTCAGGACCAAGGGTAATTAATATAATAGTAATTTAGATGCTTGTAAAGTCTTTATATTCTAAGTAATATTGTTTCCATCTCCAGAAGTTACTATATTTTGCTAGAAACCTTTCTTTCTAGTAGAGAATCTTGTAACTCTTGAATACTTACAAAAAAGAACCAAACACAATTGACCTCTCAGGAGCCTTTGAAAACAATGCAACTGATGGAATATATTTTTCAGTGTTTTAACTGATTATTAATACTAATAAAGTGCTTACCATACCCCCAAACCAAGAGACAAGAAAGCCAAGTACATTTTTATTAGGTTGACATATTTGTTAATTCTCTGTGGTGGTCAAATCTAAGAATAAAAAAGCGCACTTGGTCCCATAAGTGCATAGACAAGGCAGTCCTGTTTCCTACATGACTTAATGTGAGCCTCCTTTGACATCATAAATTTTTTCTATGGGAATGTGGCAAGCGCAAAAAAAAGGAGGGATATAAATTATTGCAAACTTCCTTTTGGATTTTACAATTATTTGACTTAAATTGATATACAACTAGTTAACTTTACATAAATGGTTAATATTACAGATAGCAGAATATTATTCTTTCCTTGAAAAGCTGAAATCATTTATTTCCCCTGAAATAATCAGGAATTCTCTATCTTTGTCTTTTCTGTTAGATTTTTTTAAAATTGTGAGCCTTATCAGAAAATTGCTCCCTATGTTCTATGCTTGTTCAGATTTAGTTGTTCACGGGGGGGTAAAATGCAGTTCTGTAACTGTCTAAAACAAATCTGAAAAATGAAATAACTCTAACTAGAGAGCTTTGTGGCTTCCTCCAAGATACTACATAATAGTTTCAGACATCTTTAATATTTAAACTAGATCTAAATTGGGTCTTTACACTTTGGTTTAAATTTCTGTTTACTTTTCAAATTAAATATTTACAAACATCTCCAACTATATTAAATAATCCTTACATAAAAAGTGTGTCAATATTAATTTTTCTACTCTTTGAGCTTGAAAGAGACCTAATGAGCATTGTAAGTTAACTGCAGAGGGATAGCGTCAAAAAGTAATGTTTGCAGACATTTCACAGTGGTAAAAAACAACTTTAACTATTTCTATTTCTGTAGGTATCTTCTCTGTACTCAGCTTGGCCTCTGAGTGCACAACCCTTGCTGCTGAACTTCCCAAAGTATCCTACGTGAAGGCCCTTGATGTGTGGCTCATTGCGTGTCTTCTCTTCGGGTTTGCTTCTCTGGTGGAGTATGCTGTCGTACAGGTGATGTTGAATAACCCCAAACGAGTCGAAGCAGAGAAAGCCAGAATTGCTAAGGCTGAGCAAGCAGATGGAAAAGGTGGAAATGCAAATGCTGCTAAAAAGAATACTGTGAATGGTACAGGGACTCCCATTCACATTAGCACTTTGCAGGTAAGAATGACACTATCCGGAGAAAGTGTTTCCCGCATCCTCTCTGTACTTCAGGAGAAAGATACTTTCCTGTGGGGTGAAGGTTTGATAGAATTAGTGCTCCGTCGTTCTTCTCTCACAGATAAAAAGGAACTGAAACACATCAAACCTTTTTGAAAATGAAGTAAAAAATAGTTAGGTCAAATATTAATTAAGAAAAAGAAATCAACACCTTATCAACTTTCTAGAAGACTCCATGGAGTTTAATGATACTTTTCTTCTCTGATGGGTACCATTGAATGTAGAGATCTGGCCAATGCTACAGACCTTCCTGTTCTTTTTCAGTTGATAAGCCTCACTGAAAGGTCAGAAGATTGCTGGAAGTACTGACCTTTTGCCAACGTGGTAGATTTAGGGGAGCACATGCTCTTGATAAAACCCCCTTCCTGTTCCCTATCAAGTTAGAGAGCTCCACACAGAATATGTCAGGCCGGCTACTTATTCATTGGATGCCTGGCCCATAGGGAAACTATACCGTAGTTTGGGATCTGTCCAGCCCAGTGGTGAGTACTTGCAGCAGAATTGGACCTTGCCTTGTCACTTGATCATTGGTCTAAGAATAATGGGCAATGCCTTTAGATTCTGATAAATTCTGGATCAGTAGGCTGTTTCATGACTTAGGATAGCTGTCCACTTACCCCAAACCTCCTCTGATTGATACCTTCCGTTTGTGACGACCAGTAAACCAGGAGGCTATTTCCATTGAGCTTATTAGCATGGTAAATTCCACAGGAGACTAATAGGTTTACACCATCTTACAACCTTGAAAATCTTGCCTCCTCTGCCTGTATTTTGGCCCAATATTACTCTTTTTGTTTGTTAACTACCATCACACCCCTTATCTAGAATGTTACACAAGTATGCCACATGCATATTTTTAGATACAAAAACAAGCAAACTATTTTTATGTGGTGCTGCCAGAAACTATATTTTTTAGAAAATTTTAATTTCTTGTTAAGTCATTAAACTCATTTTCTGCATCTACAGCCAAGATTCTCTGTAGTGTTAGTTGCTGTCTTGTGGGAGGGTTTTTCAGGCCTTATGACTCTTTCATACCCTAACTCTCTTTATGATGAATAAGGCTAAAATTTTCACTAATACATAACTATCATGACCTTAGAGAAGTCATATATTTGACATACCTTTTTCCATCCTTTTCCATCCAGCAGGTCTAAATCATTATATTTGAAGTGAGTTTCTTGTAGACAACATATAGAGTTGATTTATGACTTTGAATTGCTCCACTACTCTCATCTTTTAATTGGTATATTTAGATGACATAATTTAATCTAAGTATTGATGTATTAGGGCTTCAGTCTATTGTTTTATGTTTTGTTTCTGTTTATTCCATTTTTTATCTCTCTTTTTTCTGTTTCTTGCTTTCATGAAGGTTACTTAAACATTTTCTAGAATGACTTTTTGTGAGTTTTCTATATTGTTTTTAAAAGTGTATCTCTTTATCCATCTTGTTTACTGATTGTCCTAAGTACTAATCATATGTACATAACTTATCAAAGTCTCCTGGTGTCGTTATTTTGCCAGTTTGAGTGATGTGTAAAAAAATTACATCCTTTAACGTCCCTTTAACTTTCTGTTTATGATGGACTTGTAGATATTTCTGAGAACCTAATTAGAAAGTGTTCTACTTTTTATTTCACCATCGAATATACTTTAGGAAACTGAAATGGAGAAGGAAAGCTTATTGTATTTATGCATACTTTTGCTCACCAAGTTCTTTTTTTATTCTGATGTCTTTTATTGTTCCCTTTACTTATAGAGAATTTCCTTTATACATTATTTTGGGGAGTGCTGCTGGTAACAAATTTGTCTAGTTTTCCTTCATCTGAGAAAATCTTGGTTTCCCCTTTATTTCTTTTTTTTTTTTTTTTTTTTTTAGAATTTTTTTTTATAGTTTATTGTCAAGTTGGTTTCCATATAACACCCAGTGCTCTTCCCCACAAGTGTCCTCCACCATGACCATCACCCCCCTTCCCCTCCCCTTTATTTCTGAAGGGTATTTTGCCTGGGTGTAGGATTCTAGGTCGACAGTTCCTTTTTTTTACCATGTACAAAATATTGTGCCTCCTCCCTCTGTCTGGTGTCCATGGCTTCTGATGAGAACTCTTCTTCATTCATATTGGTTTTCCCCTGAGGGTAAACCAATTTGTCTGGCTGCATTCAAGACTTCTTTCGGTCTTTATTGTTCAGAAGTTAAATTTTATGTTTTGGTGTAGATTTCTTTGGATTTATCCTGTTTGGAATTTATTCAGCTTATTTAAAAATGTAGTCATGTTTCTTGTCAAATTTGCAGTTTTTAACTGTTACTTTCTTGAGTACCCTTTTCAGACCCACCTTCCTTCTCCCATCTTTCCAAGCCTCTTATGACACAACTGTTAGATCCTTTGTTATAGTCCCACAGATCCCTGTGGCTCTTTTCATTTTTTCTAGTCGATTTTCTCTGTTTTCTTCAGATTGGATAATTTCTTTGATTATATCTTCTAGTTCACTGATTCTTTGTTTCTGCCCCTTCCATTTTTCTGTTGAGCTTACCAACTGATATTTGTATTTTGCTGAATATATTTTTCTGTTATAAAATTTCCATTTGGCCTTTCTTTCTTTTTGCTGAGATTTTATATTCCTTTGCTCAGGTTTTCTATTTGTCAGTGGTTTCAAACAAATGTTTATAATACCTGACTGAAACATTTTTTTTATCATCCATGTTTTAAAACCTTTCTCAGATAATTCTAACACATTTTTCATTTTCGTGTTGGTATCTACAGACTCTATTTTTTTTTTTAAAATTCTATTTGAGATCTTCTTCAGTTCTTTGTTTGATGAATCGTTCTCTATTGAAACCTGGACATTTTCATATTATGTTGTGAGACTCTGAATCTTTGAAGTTGAAACTTTCTGTGTTAGCTGGCTTTCTCTGGCTCTGTCCTGCCGGGAGAAGGAAGGGTGCTGCTTCAGAACTTCTGACGGAAGTAGAAGTCCAGGTCCTCATACAGTGAGGTTGGGGGCTCTTCATTACTGCAGGGTGGGATTGCTAGTTTTTTAATTCCCCACGTGGTCTCCACTGATACACATTGTGTGGGGGGGAGTGCCCTCATTACCACTTTGTGGTGATAAAAGTCCTGCCTCTTGGCTAGGCCTCCTATGACATCACCTCCAGTGTGGAAGAGGAGAAGCTGTTTGTTTCTGCTGAGTAGGGGTGGAAGTCCATGCTGCCTCCAGAGTCTCCCCTAATGCAGTGGGGGAAGCAGGGTCTTGTTGGTGGTCTATGGAGATGGAAGTCCTCACTCCCTATTTGGCCTTCTCTGATACCACTGCAGTGGAAGTGTTGGGCACCTATTATAGCCTCTTAAAGGTGTCAGGCTCAGCTCCCCACTCTATCTTTGCTGGCGTGGGTGGGGATGGGGTCATAGTTTTGTTTGTGGTGTTTGAGTAGAGTAGAGAGACCATTGTCTAAAAGTTTTTGGTCTTGGGGTGCCTGGGTGGCTGTCGGTTGAACGTCCAACTCTTGATTGCAGCTCAGGTCATGATCCCAGGGTCATGAGATCAAGCCCCATGTTGGGCTCCACACTGAGTATGGAGCCTTCTTGAAATTCTCTCTCTCTATCTCTGCCCTTCTCCCTGGCTTGCTTTCTCTCTAAAATTAAAAAAAATAATAATAAAAATTAAAAAATAAAAGTTGTTTTGCCCTGTGAAGCTACTCTTTTCTTTGCCCTTTGGCTAGAAAAAGTAGGCTTTTATTGTAGCTATTTTTATCTGTATTAATTTCATTTTCAATTTCGGCTCCTTCAGCTTCAAATCTGGGATATATGAGGCAAAAAGAACACATAAGAACTCACCACCATTTTGTTCCATGGGTCTGAAGGTCCCCAACTGGAGAACAGTTGTTTCTCCACTCTTCACAGTCTTCTTAGGTTTGTTTTATATAGTGTCCAGGTTATGTCTACTACATCTTCCCGGGAGCAGATACTCTTTTCAAGTCTCTCAGCCTCCTAACTGGACCTGTAGCCTGGCTGCCACACCCTAGTGATTAGACACATCAAGTGAGCTACTCTTAACATTCAGTTATATTGCAGCTGCTCTACCTATTGGACTATTTCAGACATACTGCACTCCTGCACCAGGAGAACACCTTTTCAGAGAAATATTGGTTCTTTTCCCTGGTATTTTACTTTAGTTTCTGGTATGACCAAAACCACCAAATAGTACCTTGGAAGAGCTCATGGCTGGTTAAGGGTGCTTCAGCACATCAAAAAACTGGTATTTGAAGCATGCTAGTTCCTTGTGAGAAACTTTGCTTTTCCTTCTGAAACATACTTATTTCTCCATTTCAAAAATGGAAGGAGGAATGCTTGAGCCCCTTTTATTATATGGACATGTTATTATATGGACTCCTTGAATTTTTGGCTCTAGCTATCACTCCCTCCATTTATATCTTCTAGTCTTTTACCACTTTCTCATTTATCCTGCCTACTAATCCCCCTACCCACTAACTTAAAACCTGGTTAAGTGATCTGGAGACAGAAAACAAAGAAGTTCCTTGGAATAGGTGCTTGATTTTCAGTAGTACCACAATCAGTTCCATTTTTTGGTATGTCATGGGGCCTGGATAAGTGCAGAAATTCTCTAGTAATAGGGAACACCAATGTACAAGGGATTTGGAATCTTAATATATTCTATGCAGTGGGACTAATATAAGAGATTCATTGGAAGCAGATTTTCAGAGTACTATAGAACATACCAAAATTATTTATGAAAATAGATACAAAGGATAAATAGGATCTAGAACATTAGACTGAACTATTTTATTTAATTTTTTATCAAAGAATAATTGATACACAATATTTAATTAGTTTCATATGTACAACATAATGATTTGATATTTGTATACAGTAGGAAATGCTCAGCGGAATAAGACTAGTCACCATCTCTCACCTTACAGAATTGTCACAAAATTATTTTTATTCCCTATTCTGTAATTTACCTGCTGTGTCTTACTTATTTTTATAAATGGAAGATTGTATCTTTTCATTCCCTTTACCTACTTCGTCCATCCTCCTACCCCCTCTCCTCCAACAACCATCAGTTTATTCTATGAGTCTGTTTGTTTTGTTTTGTTTGCTTATTTGTTTTGCTTTTAACTCCAAATGTAAGTAAAATCATACAGTATTTACCTTTTTCTGACTTATTTCACTTAGCATAATATTCTCTAGGTCCACCCATATTGTCACAAATGGCAAGATTTCATTCTTTCTTGTGGTTGAGTAATATTCCATTGTATTTACCACATCTTCTTTACCCATTCATCTATCAGTAGACACCTAGGTTGCTTCTATACATTGGCTATTGTAAATAGTGCTACAATAAACATTGGGGTACATATGTCTTTTTGAATTTGTGTTTTCATTTTCTTCAGATAAATACCCAGGAACAGAACTGCAGGATCAAATGATTGTTAGTGATGTGGAGCATCTTTTCATGTGCCTACTGATAATCTCCATATATTCTTTGGAAAAATGCCTAGTCAGGTCTTCTGCCCAGTTTTTAACTGGATTTTTTTAATTTATTGAGTTGTATGAGTTCTAGTGTGAATGGTGTACATTTGATGTTGTCCCAAAGGTCCCTTAAACTAGCCTATGTTTTAAAATCCTTTTTTCTTTTCGCTGTTCAGTTCTGGTTATTTTCACTATCTTATCCTCTAGATTGTTGATCTATTATTCTATATCATCTAATCTACTGTTTATTCCCTCTAGTGTATTTATCATTTCTGTCATTGCATTCTTCAGCACTGGTTGGTACTTTCTTATATTTTCTGTCTTTGTTGAAGTTCTCACTGTGTTCATCCATTCTTCTCCTGAGTTTGGTAAGCATTTTTATGACCATTACTATGAACTCTTTATCAAGTAGATTGCTTCGCTCCATTTCATTTAGTTCTTTTTCCGAGACTTTGTCGTGTTCTTTTATTTAGAACATATTCCTCTGTCTCTTCATTTGCCTCTCTCTATATATATTAGGTAGTTCAGCTCCTTTTCCTGATCTTGAAAGAGTAGCCTTATGTAGAAGTTGTCCTGTGGGGCTCCAAAGTACAGTTCCCCCTGGTCACCAGAACAAGGTGCTCCAGGGGTATCACCTGTATATGCTGTGTATACTCTCCTGTTGTGGTGGGGACATGACTGCTGTGGGTACATGATAGATGGGAGTGGCCCCTGGACCAGCTGGCTGCAATGCCTGGCTGTCATTGCTGCAGATGCACTGGTGGGGGGGTGGAGTTATTGTGCTGTTGGCTGTAAGGCCTGGCCAATGCCCAAGCTTGTTTGACACTTAGGTGGGTCATGCCTTCTGGCATTAGCAGACTAGAGGGAAGATTTCAAAATGGCGCTCACCAGTGCCAAATCAGCATGGCAGAACAAGATAGTAAAAATGGCTGCCTCCAGTGTCTCAGTTTCTGAGGAGAGAGAGGCCCAGCTGTCTCCTGCCTCTCTAGTGGATGCAGTAGTAAGTAGGCCTCCTTCACCTATAGACTATGCACTTTTTGATCTTGTGTTCTTGCACTGCTTTCCATGTCAAGTGAGTCAGCACCTGAGCTTTTAAAAAGTGTGTTATTCTGTCACTAGAGTTTCATAGTTTTCCTGGACATATTCCTTGTTAGTTTTCGGAGTTCGATATTTGGGGGGAGCTCATCTCTCCTGTGCAGAATCTAAGGGGTAACATGCCTGATGTGGAGCTCAAATCTTTCACCCCTCAGGGTAAACCTCTGTATCTTTGAGATCCCTCTGATCCATGGATTGCTGCACCTCGAGTGTGGTTTTTTTCCTTAGCAAGACAGTGTCTCTGCCTCTTCTACCCATCTTGTTGTGGTTCCTTGTTGCAGAGGCTGTGTTCATCCAGTGTCTCAATCCCCTTCATTGCACTGCTTTCCATGTCACGTGAGTCAGCACCTGAGCTTCTCAATCCAGTTTCTCAATCCCCTTCAGAGGGTATTCCATATGTAGTTAGGGATTTGTTATGTCCATGGGAAGGGGTGAGATCAGGATCTTCCTATGCCATATTGAACTCTTCCCCAGAATTTTATTATTTAAATTTTAGCTTTTAGGCATTAAAATAATTTCCCAATGAAGAAAAGTTCATCATATTTAAGAACTTCTATATTTTAATTTTTTGTGTTTTGGATTGCTAATAGAAACACAGGTGTCTGGATTCTGAATCTGCTACATTTTGCTACAAAAGTCATAGAGTGATGCTTAGAGAGTTTAAAAGTGGACCAGAAATTTTAATCTCCAGAAATAAATGTAAATTACTCTCATTGCTTATAGGCCAAATATAATTTCTTTAAAAATAATAATGCTTACTTATATAAGAAAGAAAGACAGACAGTGCAAGCAAAGGGGAGGGACAGAGAGAGAGGGAGGCAGAATTTGAAGCAGGCTCCAGGCTCTGAGCTGTCAGCACAGAGCCCAACACAGGGCTTGAACTCACGAGCAGTGAGATCATGACCTGACCCTAACCAACTGAGCCACCCAGGTGCCCCCAAATGTAGTTTCTAAAATGAACATTGTTCCTATATAGTATTTGTACCCTGAGAAAGATTTCAGAGTGTGAATGCATCCAAAAATAACTTAGCTTTAATATATATATCAAACTTAGAGCAAATGTGTAAGCTTGATAAATTCGGTAAGATTATTGCACCTTGACACATAAGAGTATACAGAAAAAGAAATTAAAAATTGTTTCCTTTTTAATTCATGGTTTTCCTGTGAAAAATATAGTTTTTGATTTCAAAATGCATTTGATGCAGTGTATTTTGCTTTCAAATCACAACCTTTTGCTAAGTAATTTCAATGAAATTGTTATCAAAACCCAGCTTTGGCTGCTTGCCACTCAGAAGTCAATACTCAAAAGACAGGTGCTGCTGGCCAGGAAGGAAAAATTGCTTTATTTAGGAGCCTGGCAACCTGGGGAGACAGCAGATTGGCATCCCAGAACCATCTCCAAGGTTCTAGGTTAAGGAGCAGGGTGTTTAAAAAGGAAATTCAGGGTAGATTACATATATGTTGATGAAAAGGGCAGGGAAACATGACTATTCACGAGGAAAGGTGGAATATGCACTTTGAGCAAATATACATGTAACATATATCCCATGTTCACATTGGGATGGGGACTTAACACCAGAGGAGGCAAAATTCAGCTCCCAGCATCGGTCAGGAGGTTATTTTAGGCCAAGGAGAAGGGGCTATGGGCATGCTCCAAGAGCTGGTATAAACTGGAATGGGGTCTTAGGCTCATTATCTCTGTTAAGGAATGCAGGGCCTTGCTTTTTCATAGGCTGGAACCCTATCAGTTGACCTTGAGTTCAGACTTCTGCAGAAACAGCTAGTGGATTTGTTAGCCAGGTCCGAAAAGACACAATAGCTGATTAGGGAGAAACAATTCTCTAGAAAACAAGCTTTAATCTTTCTGCTGGTTTCAACCTCATTAACCCTGTGGGGCATGGTTTCAAAATGATATGTCATTTAAATTTTGACAGAATAGGGATAGTAATTGATGGAAGCACAGTGAAATTTGGATTATAGGAAATTTTTGATGCTGATTATTAAAATAATACTGTGCTTGCTAAGGAAATGAAAGATAGAAAAAAGTGTAAGATCAGTGATAATTCAATCTAGCGTTTAATGTGTTTTTTATAATTTTACCTGCATACATAAATCTGTCATCATACATACGTAATTTTCCAGGTAAATTTAGGACTTCCTCAACCATTACAATATTTTGTTTACTAATTTGCTTGTTCACTCACATATTTCTTTCTTTTAATTCAACAAAAACATTGAGGACCTACTTTTGTTAAATCATCCTATTCCCAATGCCTAGTATATGCCATGCGCTATTCACAAGAAAGCTGTGAATGAAAGACAAAATAGTATCCTTGCTTTCGGATTTGATTGAATTAAAAATAAAATATGCTGTTCATGCTTGAATCAGATAGTTGTTTCCTATGGTAATGATAAATTTTTAAAAATAAGGAATGACTTAAATTTGGTAAAATATATAGAGATTATTCCCTTCTGAACAGATTTTTATCAACTGCAGAAGGTACCATTATCACATGCAATCATGAGTAAGTCTTCTGGCCAAGAAATATTGCATAGGTGATCTGCTTTTAAATGTGTGACTCAAACTGAAAAGGACCACAAAGAAAATCTTAAAAGCTTCAATTTGAAACATTAGGAAGTTCTATTCTGCATCATTTTTTATTCTTGACAGTTTCATTATCCTACTACCTCATGTTTGCTACCAATAATTTTCAAGAGTGACAAGTTTATATGATGAAAGTAAGCGAGGCACATATTTACGTGAGGAAAATTGAGAAATTATAGGTTGGAGATTAATATAACCAAGATTACTTTTAAAAGCGTGTTATGTAGGGTTACTGTCTTATTTATAAGGAGTTTATTGAATCCCTCTTCATGTGATATTATAATTGCTTAAAATACTTTTATAAATACTTTTGTAACTTTATGTACATATTTGATATGATAATTATGTGTGGAGAGTATTAACTAAATAAAAAGTTATATTTGTATAAAATCTCTGATAAATGGGAAAAAGTGAGACCTGCCAACTTTTTAATGAATCATGACCGATTTAAGGAATCTGAGGACTTCTTATTTCTTTTTCAGTTGCGTCACATAATTAAAAAATATTTCTGTAGTAGAGGTTCTCTCCATGAGTACACACACACACACACACACACACACACAACTCTACTCTTTTCAAATAGAAGAATCTTCAAATACATTTCTAGAAGAGGTTTTAATAAATAAAATGATTGAAGATTTAGTATAACCAAATTGAGCCCTTTGGAGTACTTTTCTATTTTATTATTTTAACATTGAAGAAATTATTCTTCTCTTACTGACATGTTTACTACATTTAAATAAGCTCTCTGAATAAATATAATATCCTATGTCACATTTTGAATAAACTGTGTAGATAAAATTCTAAAATTATTAAAATTCCTAGCAGAATCTAAGAATATGTTTATGTAAATAAACAGATTAGAAAATGTGAAGTATTTATGTTCATATTTGATAACTTGTATAGTTATTTATAGATACTGAAACTATACCTATAGCTATGTAGGTATGTATAAAATATGATTTAAAGTAAATGCATTTCTCATGTAAATATGCACGTCTTTCTTTGTGAAAAAGTAAAATAACTGATAAGAATCATGCTTCTTAAGTCTATGGGCAGAAGCTAGAATACTCCTTTGTTTTGATAAGTGGATTCTAAAGCAGTTAGTGAATCTAAAACTTTAGACTTTTTAGGGAAATCTAAAGGGAGAAAGACTGATATATCTACAGAGTCCCAGATTTTGAAGATTACTCAGAGAGTCTGAGGATAATGCAAAGATTTGATATGTAGAGCCTGTTCTCAACCTCTGTTCCAGTCAAGGTAGTAATTTTACTCTTTACAAAAGTTCACGGATATGTATGAGACTAACTCCTCAAATAGCACTGGAAAATTAGAGCCTTAAATGTGGGCTTCTTTCTGGTACATTTACAACGAAGGTGTGTGAGTGCGAATATGAGTCAGTGTATGTGGTGTGCGTCTGTCATGGTGGTGGAGCTTAAATGACAGACTGCTTGCTGAAATGGCCTTTTGAAATTTCAAATTGGAGAATTTAAATGGAAGGTCTAAAAGTAAATTTTATATATATAAAATATATTTCTATCATATATAATCATTATATTCATAATTCATAATATTCACATATATAGTATTCATGTATATAGTCAAATATAATATTCATAAATAGATATTCATGAATTATATATATATGATTTCCCAAAGTCATATTTAAATTATTTAGATTTTAGTTGCTACCTTTGCTTTCTTTATCATTCACAGTCTCTGGTTTTTGTCAGATATTGTCCTAGACACAGTGCATAAATTGGTATGGACTAGACACTAGACCTATGGTTGCTCAATCAAAACTAGATACCTCATCAAGACACAGTTACTCTTCTAAGCTCAGCTGAGATCTCACAATTGGCAAATTGTAACTGCACATTAGAAAAGGGGTAGGGATCCTCTATCTTAAGGTTGGCTACTCTTAGCTAAAATAAAGTCCCATCAAAGCAGGATGGAAATATGTTTCCATTTGGGCTATTTTTGTAACAAACATTCTCTAAATATGTTAATATATTGGCACCTCACATCCTTTTTTATGTGTATTTTGTATAATTATATTTATATAAACAGACTTAAAAAAATTCTTACTTGATGGGATTGTACAAATATCTATGTGGTATAAAGTATATAATAATAAAGCGAACACTTCCATACCAGCTTAAAAAAATAGCAGTACCAATATATGTTTATAATTGGAAAAAAAGGAAATAACCTACATATATAATGACAGGAGATGCATAAATACATTTTTTTTCACTCACTGTATCTTAATTATGTGTGCTGTCCACCTCTAGACACTGCCATCTGGCTCTGGCCAAGAAAATATGTCTCAATGTTTGTTCAGATACAGGATAGGGTCCTGCAACCTGAAATACTTCTAGGAAATAATGTGTTTTGCATCTTGGATTAAGCATAACTTTTACCCAGCCATAACTTAGTAATGGTAAATAGAATCCATATGTATTATACTAATAAGGCAAAAACTATAATATACTGACAATATATAATGACATAGTTTCCATTTTCACTAAAAGCAATAAATATCAATAATGGAGATTCCAAAGGTGAAGCATAAAACTCAGATGTAAGAACAATAGGAAATTAAGCAGTAGGGTAAAAGCTTACCTTTCTGTGGCCTTTTGTAATATCAGTGTTAGCCTATACCTCTGTTTTTTCTTTCTTTTTTTTTTTTACCTCTGTTTTTTCTAAGAGCATTTCTGGTTGCCAGAGTTCAATGTAAAATAATTATTTTGTATATTATAGGGAATGGATTCAGATTTAATAACTCAGTTTATCCACTGAATAATCTCTGTGGCTTATGATCTGGCTGAAAAACAATTTCTTTAGATTCTCTGAGTGTGGTTCGCTATTCAACTTTAGTCAACAGATTAGGAATGGATGCCTTTCACCAGTAAATCTTTGGTTCATGATAATCGTGACCATCTTTTAGTTCTTATTTGTGAGTGTGGTGTAGAAATAGAGTCTGTCTCATTGAGGAGATAAATGCCTCAGTCATTGATAAACCACCCTCTTTGGAAATAGAATCCATGGGGAAGTCAAAGGTTAGAAATACCAGAAGATTTCCGTAATCCATGTATTATGGTAATATGGTCTGTGTTATGCTTAAATATTGGATTTTTATTCATTGGTATTTCAACTGAGAACTCTCACAATCCTGGAAGCACCTAAGATAAATGTTGATTTGTGCTTTGATCCCTTGACATAAAGTAACCTGTCAGAAGTTTATTCCATGACATAAGCCTTATTATATGGGCAACATATTCGAGCCCTAAATGTTCAGCTAATCTGATGGTCTAATCAGTTACTATTAAATTGTTTTGCCAAACAGAGATGATAATCAACTGATTAGACCATCAGATTTTTAAAATATCCTTTTGAAGAGATGTTTTATGAATAGAAAAAATTTAAATATACTCTGTCCTTAATTTTTATTCTCAGGTTGGAGAGACAAGATGCAAAAAGGTTTGCACGTCGAAGTCTGACCTGAGGTCTAATGACTTCAGCATTGTTGGAAGCTTACCAAGAGATTTTGAATTGTCCAATTATGACTGCTATGGAAAACCTATTGAAGTCAACAATGGGCTTGGGAAATCTCAGGCAAAGAACAATAAGAAGCCGCCCCCTGCCAAACCTGTTATTCCAACAGCAGCGAAGCGAATTGATCTTTATGCAAGAGCATTGTTTCCTTTCTGCTTCTTGTTCTTCAATGTTATATATTGGTCTATATATTTATGATAGATCTTTTTCATTTGTGTAAAATAAAATCCCCATTTCATTGTGACCAACCTCATTCAGAAATGCCAGTCTAAAAAATTTTGCATTTTCATAGCAGTATATTGCATTTTTGATGCCATTTGATTGTAATAAAAATGTGGCACCTTACTTTTGAATGGCAGCATGATCTTGTTACGTCTGTGCTCTACTAATGATGTATATAATGTATAGCAAACATATTGCTTTAGGAATAAATGAAGGATAAGCATACTATATAAAATAAAAGCTAAACAGTTCTCTTCAGTTAGTGTAAATTGCAAATATTTCACATAATTCTGATAATAAAATGATGTGCATGCTGGATCCTGTTATGATGACCATTCTAATGTATGTAATATTTCAAATTTCCTTCCTTGTAACTTTCAGAGAAAGCCATCTTATTCTTGTATAATTTTAGATGGTACTATCACAGATTAAGCAACATTATATTACATACTGTTTAAACTTTGTAAGTAGAAATATATTAACTATAATTATGTGGGCTCTCTGGAGAAATAAAGTTCAAAAAATTACTAATTTGTAAAATCAGCTCATTTTAAAAGTGTGCCTGTGTTGTCAAAATGCCAGGTTATGAAACACAGTAAGCATTTTTGAAACAAAGGGACATCTGGATTTACATAAATTCGTACTGAATTCTGACTTCTGATAAAAATATAAATAAAGGATAGATACATTGATTAAATGTTTCTGACAAAAGAAATTCTATTTAATCCACCTTAAAGCCTAAATATATTTTCATGGATTTCATTTTGTTGATACAGAGTATACAAAATCATTGTGCCTTAAAGAGTCATAAGTATTTTAAATTGGAATTTAATAATGGATATATGATTTCACATAATTTTTAAGAAACCAAGAGGAAAATACCCTATTATTAGAAGTAACGAGTTTGGGAAAAAATATTGAAGGATTTTAACTTCTTTATTTTATTAAAATGCTTACATATTTAAAGTAAAACTAATTTTTTAAATTCATTTTTATTTGAATATTTTTTGGACTTGTTATAAAACATTTAAAGATTAAGAATATAATGTCTTTGTCTATGTTAGGCCTTACTTCTAATTGTATTTTTGTTCTTGCTTAAAGTCTAGATTACTTAGATCTATTTACTTTGATCTTATTTCAGTTTGAAAATAGGCACTTTCTGGTCTATAAGTCTCCCATTTCCTAGTGATATCAACCCAATGTATCTTTTTATTTCTCCATAGTTGAAATTGGAATTATCAATAATTATATAACACAAACATGAGACCAAATAAGTATATTTACATTATTTGGAGAGTTCTGTCGCAGATGAGAGTTTATATGCTTAATTCAATAATAAAATGTGTTTAAATATTGTTTATGCAAATTGCTATATGTAATTCAATGCTATTTTATTAAAGACTTTAACTTTTAAAAGATTTTCACTGATTACCAAATTTTTAAAAAAATAGGATGTAATCTGATCCTCTGTAGTCCTTCAGCACCCCCTAGTTGCAAAAGCTTAGCCATCTGAATAGTTTTAAAATGCCACAAGTAACCCTACTGATGGACTTCAATACCCTGTGAGGAGCCAAGGCAGTAACATTTTGATGGAAACGTGCTAGAAAGAAAATGCCTTCGGTAAGACTTAAACCATTTAAAATTTTTATTTATAAAAATTACATTTGGTTATAATATATTTTTTATATTTTTGCAAATTTTATTCATATTCAGGAGTTGTATTTAGATATAAAGTTTTAAGTGGGAAATGTGCCAAATGGAAGACAGGTTTCATTATACAAGAATTTATGCATTGAAAATAATGTGAATGAATTCCTTTCCGTAATATTTTAACCTCTTAAGATCAGTTTTAATACCCAACTGTAAATAAACAGCTATCCCAGGAGTAAGTGTGTATATAGAACTTCAAGTGGAACATTAGACAGTGAACATAACAATGAAGTACAATTAGTGTCCACTTACAGTTGTTTTATAATTGTTATCTCAAGGATTTCTCACTTAACCCCAGGGTAGTTCTGGTCTGTGTCTTTAAATATTATGTCTTTCCAGGAGACTTGTAGTGTATCTACCTGGATATCAGCATCTCAGATTCAGTGTCTACAAAATAAAAATTGTCTTGTCCTCACAAATCAGTACGTTCTCTTATTCCCTATTCCTGTTAAAGCCATACCTGTGGCACTTAGCAATATTGAATCATCTTTCCTTCTCTCACTATACACCCCTTTAAGTACCAAGGCATATAGATTCTCCCTCTCACATCTACCACCTCCACCTCTCCATTTCTGCTGACACAACTTTAATTCAGTTGCCCTCTCCCATTCTTTATCAGATTGCTACAGCAGACTCGCTCCACTATAACTCAGCTTATTATTATTTTTATTAAGTAGGCTTCACACCCAATGTGGGGCTTGAACTCATAACCCTGCACTCAAGAGTCACATGCTCCACTGAGGCATCCAGGCACCTCAGATCAGCTTATTTTTGAACTGTGTGATATTCATTTTATTTAATTACCCAAGTAAGACATGAATACCTTGATGCATTAGAAACCAAGATGTATTTAGAGTGAGCACTCAAAGTTGCTGTCATGGCAGCTTCTCTTCAAGCTTTCTTCTCTTTTCCCCACAGGTCACCACCTTAGGCATTTACTCTAGGCATTTACAACTCTATCCAATTTAATTTAAAAAAATTTTTTAACACATTTATTTTTGAGAGACATAGGCACAGAGATAAAGCACGAGTGGGGGAGGGGCAGAGAGAGACACACACACACAGAATCCAAAGCAGGCTCCAGGCTCTGGGTTGTCAGCACAGAGCCCTACGTGGGCCTTGAATCCACGAACCCCAAGATCATGACCTGAGCCAAAGTTGGACGCTTAACCAACTGAGCCACCCAGACACCCTTATCCAATTGTATTTTTAATGTTTATTTATTTATTTTTTGAGAGAGAACAAGTTGGGGAGGGATACAGAGAGAGGAGACACAAATTCCAAAGCAGGCTCCAGACTCTGAGCTGTCAGCCCAGAGCCCAATGTGGGGCTCGAGCCCAATGTGGGGCTCAAATCCATGAACCATGGGATCATGACCTGAGTCAAAGTCAGGTGCTTAACTGACTGAGCCACCTAGTCGCCCACCCATTCAATTTTTAAATATGAAAGATAATATAATGGGACTTAAAGGGGATTTTACCATGTATATACTTTTGCAATTAATTTATATTTTGTTTAATATGTCTTGGAGATCTTTCCATGTGAAGACATATTGGGCACTCCTAAGTCTACTGTCTTCTATTATTTAAGCATGAATGTGCCTGAATGTAGCTTCTTCTTCAGCAGAAATTTGTGCACATATGAGTATACTTCCATGAGACAAATGCCAGAGGTGAAGTTGCTGAGTTAAAAGATGTATACATTTTAAGTTTGGGGGGGTTCTCCCAGATTTCCCTCCCCAAAGCTACAAATGTAGATTTTCATCATGATATATCCAAACTCTCACAACCTAGTCATCTCTTAACCTATTTTATGTCATTGACATATTACTTTTATAGCTTTTTTGAAATTGTTTCAGACTCTTAGCTTGCAAAAATATTCCAAAGAATTCCTGTGTACCATTTATCCAGATTCCTCAAATGTTAATGTTTTACCACACTTGCTTTATTCCCCACTATTGTGTGTGTATATGTGAGTGTGCATGCATGTGTATGTGTCCTTGAGACATTTTTTTTCTGAAACATTTAAAATAAAGTTGCAGGTATGATGATGTCCATTTACCTCTACAACCTCTAGTGTATGTTTCCTAAACAAGGACATGGTACCACAATCGTGCCAAGTGTCCATATCAAGAAATTAACATTATAAAATGCTATAATCTAAAGACTTTATTCAAATTTGCCAATTGCCATGCTTTTTTTTTCTTGGTTCAAACCAATCCAATATCACATATTTCACTTAATTATCATGACATTAAGTTCTTTAAAATAAAGCTGTGATCATGGCATTCTGGTCAAACACCTCTAGGGCCTTGTGTTGCCCAATGAGCTAAGTAAAAAATTCCTTCTCTGACATGAAATTGTCTCCTGTTAAATGTTTAATTTATCCCTGAAGCTGTTTCTCATGCTACTCCTCTGCTCACATTTTGAACTCCAACCAAACTGATTTTGACCTTTGTGTATCATGTTTAGCAATGATTGATGTCCTAATTTCAGCCAGGTACCTTACCTTATAGGAAAGTGGTTTATTTTATGTGTCACTATTTCTTTTAAGTGTGCCAGTCTTGGATGTCATGTCTTTAAATACTCATTTTAATTAATATGTATTCATTCAACATTGTCTTTTAGTCATATGGTTACATCTTAACTGAAAAATTAAGTTAAAATATTTCTCATTACATACACAGTGTTCAAATTAAGCTACTCTAAAAACAACTCAATTTATCATCTATATTTCTGTAAACTTCCACTTACACAAATAGTTTAAAATAAAACTTTAAAGTACCAAGCCTAGGGGCGCCTGGGTAGCTCAGTCGGTTAATCGTCTGAATTCGACTCAGGTCAAGATCTCACAGTTTGTGATTTCAAACCCTGCATGGGCTTTGTCCTGAGAGCTTGGAGCCTGGACCCTGCTTCGATTCTTTGTCTCCCTCTCTCTCTGCCCCTTCCCCACTCACACTCTGTCTCTACCAAAAATAAATAAACATTAAAAAATGAAATTAAAGTACCAAGCCTAAAGTGATAAATGATTAGAAATACTTTTGATAACTTTTAATCAAGGCTTTCTTGTTAGAATATTATTACCTTGCTTTAGAATAGCAGATTTATTCTAATTAAATTTTCAAATTAAATACATATGTTTATACAACATATTAATAATTTAGCATTCACTAATTCACCCCTGCTTTTTAACTAAACAGACTTTCTTGTGATTAATATTAATGGATAATATGAATGTTATTTTCAAGGTTGTTATACTCTGTGTATACACATATATACATAAATGTAATATTGTATATTTAATACATTTTATATTTTCTCTACATATATACACATATATTATTATATATACATATTTTATTTTGTCCTTACTCAGCAAGAACACTGAAATATTGGAATTTCTATATTCTCAACAATGAATATCATTTACATTTCCACAAGTACTTTAAAATTTCTTAAATCTCACATATCACAGCGCAGCCAATTCTTTCTAAACCCTCTTAGCCTAGAATACTGAAAAAAAATGTAGCTCAGTAAAAGCTTCTTGGGTACTTAGTATCTTAATGTAAGTGTTAGCCAAAAACTGTGAAGACAGGGATCCCATTCCTAAATGAGAGTCAAAAGTATGAGAGGGAAATATATGTTAAATTCACAAATCACTGTAATACAAATCAGAATGCATAATGCATATTATCAAAGCATAAGAAGGAAAAAATTCATTTGTGTAAAAAGGAAAAACTGTCTCAAAGAAAAGTAAGAAATACTTTAATATAGCTAAATAAAGGCCATTTTACTATTGATCATAGAATTTTGAAGCTAGACATTAACTAAAAAAAGAAAATTATGGTATGTAAAGTGCAGAAACATTGCAATTAAAAATGTTAACGTGTTATTTGAATTTTATTTCCTAGTTAACATTGCTGAGGAAATAATGAACAGTAAAGGAAAGTTTCCTTAGCTGATGATGTAATGCCCTTTACCTAATGTTTGTTTCTTAACTAAAACTCCCATCTGATCTTAATCCTATAACTGGAAACATTTTTCAGTAAATCCCAATTTGCAGCCTGAGGCAATTGCAGTTCAATTAATATCATTCACAGCGAGGCTATCAAAAGGAGTCAGAGCCCTCCACCCCCTTAGCAAGAATGCAGTCAAACTACAGGTCCTTTCCCAATTACCTCATCAAATGGGGATTTTATTAGTCAATTAGCATTGCCTCACCCTATGCCATCGATGACATATAACAAAAACCCCATTTTGTGAAATGGTAAACAAGATGAAGAGGCAAATGATTTTAGTTTTTGAAAAGCTCAGCTCAGTTTACTGAATGTTCCCATGGGATATTCTTTTAAGTGTTTATTAGAGTTGGAAGTATAGCAGGAGGAAAATGGCATTGAACAAGAGTAAACCCCCTGTCCACTTCTCTTTGAGGACTGCGACCTCACGCCATATAGCTTTTAAGGATCCCCTCCGTAGGACACAAAGTTAGCACACAATCACATCTGCTTGCTTTACTAACAGTTTTGTTTTTTTGTTTTTTAAATCTAAGTCAGAATTTTCAGGCTTGTCAGCTACAAAGATGATCTTTAACTTATTAACTGGGAGAATTATATGGAACTCATTAAGAGGGAATACCTAATAAAGTCTGCCTTGGACTATTATAAAGCCTCATTCTAAACACAGCTGCACTTGTCTGGTTCATTCATTTGTATACTCAAAAGCCCTTTCATTCAAAAATCACTGGAGTTTCCCATCAGTCCACTGGCATCTTAGAAGCTTTCAAATTTCTAGATGAATTAATTTAAGTGTCTAAATAAAAATGTGAAATTTCCTAATGATTATATGTGGGACATGCATCATATAAAAATAATCTTAGGGTCTAAATGAAGACAAAAGCCAATTATTGTATTGTAAACATATAGGGAGGCGGGAGTGGGTAGCAGAAAGACTAAAAGTTATAGTACCTAGGTTATAGTTCTGCGTTTGCCATATACAACACTGCAAACCTTGTCAAAGAATCTTTTGCTGTTACCCTATTTTAAAAGAGGGAATAAAAATAATGTAAGAATGACCAATTACAACATGTAAGTCTGCCTTTTATAGCCCATTATAACCAAGGATTTGGGAACATATAATCTAGGCTAGAATCCTATTTACTAGTGTAAATCTTGGCAAGTTATTTAACATCTGTGGGACTCAATTTCTCTGTTTCTAAATCACAGGTCACAATGACAACCTCATAACATTATTGTGACGTTTTAATATATTATTATACGTAACATGCTCAGCAGAGTCCCCAGTACATAGTACATGCAATAAATTATGGTTATTATTATCTCATTTTACTTCTTACTACTATGACTATACTATTTCTAGTGCTAACGCTATTGCTAAGGAAGTTGCCATTTTTCAAAATTTCTTTATTAAAATAATGAGTATTGGGCTAAAATATACACTGACATTTTGACAATAGATAATACATTATGTCTGTCCTTCAGGTATTTTAGCCTCCATAATCATTGTGATCAATTTTGAATATAAAGTAATTTAAGAATAGAAGCAACATCAGGAACTTTAAATCGCATATTAAAATATTCTCGGAATGTGTAAAAAAATCTTTGGACTATTTACTTGGAAGTCCATTATTTAAACATTAGGTTGTGGGTAACGGAATACAGTATTGCCAAAAATTCAGGATCCACATATTTAAGGGTCATATTCTACACTTATCCTATACAAATAGATAAATATACAAATAGATAAATGAGAATATTTCAGATTTTTTAAAAAGAATACAGAAAGGAATCTCCTAGATATGTTACTCATATTGTTCAAATTGAGCTCAGTCTCTTATAACCCATGCATGCATGGTAGTAATACAAGATAATTAATGCTCGTAATGATTATCCTTGAGAACTACATGATTCTGAAGTTCTTTCTGAAACATAGAGGGAATACTAAATTATGTTCCGTAGAATTTTCATTTTAATATATTTTATTATACTTTAATTCTTTGAAGATTGATAATCCAACTATGTACTGAACATAATGGTTATTCTCAATTAATCCAAATATCCGATTAACCCAATTCTGTATAAATGATAATGTGTTGCATTCTGAAATTATATTAAAAATGTATGAGACCAACCTTTAAGTGACAAAATTATATTGAACTTCTTAAGGCAACATAATTTATATGATAGCCATAATATTTACTCGTTTATGAAGAAACTTTTGTTAAACACTTGACACCTAACAAGTGTAATGCTGTGAAGATACTAAAGTAAAAAAAGGGTATACGTGTTTGTGTATATGAATAGGTGTAAGTAAATATGTGTGTATATATTTAACATACATTATATATACATTATATGTATACATATAATATATGTTATATGTATATATATATACGCACACATATAGTATAGTAGCAATTGGTGTTTTATTTGCAATTAAGACATACCATATTTAGGAAGTACTAAAGGGTACCTATTTGATGTATATATGGAACAGTTTCACATTAAGATTACATTAGAAACTCTTTGAGAGAATGCCTGTTTAGGGATCAAATAAAATCAGTGTGTGCTAATTGATATGAACCAGATGGCCCACAGAGAAAAACTTAGTCTCAACAGATTGTTCCATTTATTTATTTGTGTGCTATTCACTGAAAACACTCCCATTCTTGTATGTGCCCCAGGTTCATTCTGCCCCACCTCATAAAATGAACTATAGCCTCCCCCCACATCATCCTACACATCAAAAACAACTCCTGGTTTCTACATTCCAAAGGGTTCAGAAAGGAAACACACCCAGCTGCCTCCCCATTTCTCGTAGTCCAGTTCTCTTGAGTTTGCACATAATTCAGGTTGAATCTAACTCCTTCCACCATATGCTGGGTCAGTCCTGTCCTACAAGCAGGTTGCCACTTGCAGAATATCCTGTCTTGGTAGGATTCTTTCTCTTGGTATCTGTTCATAAGTCATCATCCTTACTCCCAGCCCAGATGGCAGCCCTTCTTCTTCCACTCTTCCACCTCCACGGCTCAACCTTCTCTCATGCCCTCGGGTCCGTATGTTTCCATGTGTTTCCTCTGTGCCCCCCGAAATGCCCATGCTGGTATAAATAAAACTTTAACAACCTTAAGCTTTATGTATGTTTTTTAAATGTTTGTTCGTTTCTTTGTTTATTGACAGAGTATGAGCGATGGAGGTGCAGAGAGAGAGAAAAAGAGAGAGAATCCCAAGCAGGCTCCACACTCTCAGCGCAGAGCCCAACATGGGGCTGGAACCCAGGAATTGTAAACATCATGACCTGAGCAAAATTGAGAGTTGGTCACTTAACCAACTGAGTCACCCAGGCACCCCTGTGAGAATGATTTTTACATGTTTATTTCTTTATTGAATCTGTTTATTTCTTTATTGATTAACACTGTGATTTATTTTGTATGTGTATGTACTACTTCATCAATTTCTCTTTTTATCTTAATTCTTTTCTTTCTTCTATTTTGTTTAGGTTTATTTTGTTTTTCTTTCCTAAACTCTTTGATTCAAATGCTCAGTCCATGTTTTTTCAATTATTTTCATTTTCCAATAAATGCATTTAAAACTACAAATTCCTCTGTAGGTACTTTTGTATGGCACACATTTTTGTGTAAATTTTAGTTCAGGTTCATTTATAAATGCTTTTAAGTTTACCTTTTATTTATTCTGTGATCTCAAATTATTTAGCAGTGTGACTTTTACTATCCAAGCTACAGAATGTAGGAAAACCATTTTGTTAGGAATATCTATTTCTTTGACTATCAATTAATTATTGATTTCTTATCTTACTAAATGTGATTGATGAACATGATCTGTGACAAAAATTCTTAAAAATTGTCATTTTTTCCACATAATTCTATTGATTTTGCTTTCTATTTTTAAGGCTGTGTGTGTGTGTCTGTGTGTGTCTGTGTGTGTAGGTGTGTGTGTGTGTTTGTATGTATAGTATATATAGCATATAATTGGTCAAGACTGACATTTTCTGAAGGATCATTTAATTTATTTGCATAAATTTTGTTATTTAATTCAATTTCATGCCTTTCCCCTTTAATTTCATATTTTATTTTGCCTAATTTTAATCTTGTCACATAACTTTCTCTTTGCTGAACTTTTCATTTTTTTGGTGTTATTACTTATGAACTACATATACCTATACTATACGATCTTTTTTAAAATCTAACTTGAATACTTTTTTAAGTGCATAAAATTCATTTATATCTATACCCTATCAATAATCCATTAGAAAATGTATATTTTATTTTTTCTTATAAACAAAATCTTATTTTTATTTATTTTTCTTTTATTTATTTCTTTTATTTCTTTTTTATTATTTCTTTTTTTAATTTAAATCCAAGTTAGTTAACATACAGTGTAATAATAGTTTCAAAAACACTTCATCACTTGCATATAACACCCAGTGCTCATCCCAACACATGTCCTCGTTGATGGCCCTCATTGCTTTAGCCCTTTCCCCCCACCCAACGCCCTCCCAACAATCCTCAGTTTGTTCTCTGTATTTAATAGTCTCTTATGGTTTGTCTCCATCTCTGTTTTTAAATATTCGCTTCCCTTCCCTTATGTTCAACTGTTTTGTGTCTTTTTTTTAATGTTTTTATTTACTTAGAGAGAGAGACAGCATGAACAGGAGAGGGTCAGAGAGAGAGGGAGACACAGAATCCAGGCTCCAGGCTCTGAGCTAGCTGTCAGCACAGAGCCCAACGCAGGGGGGCTCGAACCCACGAACCGTGAGATCATGACCTGAGCCAAAGTCGGATGCTTAACTGACTGAGCCACCCAGGCGCCCCAACTGTTTTGTGTCTTAAATTCCACATATGAGTGAAATTATATATTTGTCTTTTTCTGACTGACTTATTTCACTTTTTTCATTTTTTCAGGGTTGCTTTGGCTATTCGGGGTCTTTTCTAGTTCCATACCTATTTTAGGATTGTTTGTTCTAGCTCTGTGAAGAATGTTATTTTGATAGGGATTGCATTGAATTTGTGGATTGCCTTGGATAGTATTGACATTTTAACAATATTTGTTCTTCCAATCCATAAGCATGGAATGTTTTTCCTTTTTTTTTTTTTTGGTGTTTAATTTCTTTTATAAACTTTCTATAGTTTTCAGTGTATAGATTTTTTTCACCTCTTTGGTTAGGCTTATTCGTATGTACTTTATGGGTTTTGGTGCAATTGTACATTGGATTGAATCCTTGATTTCTTTTTCTGCTGCTTCATTATTGGTGTATAGAAATGCAACCAATTTCTGTACATTGATTTTATATCCTGCGACTTTGCTGAATGTATGTATCAGTTCTGGCCGGTTTTTGGTAGACTCTTTTGGGTTTTCCACATAGAGTATCAAGTCATCTGTGAAGAGTGAAAGTTTGACTTCCTCTTTGCCGATTTGGATGCTTTTATTTCTTTGTGTTGTCTGATTGCTGAGGCTAAGACTTCCAACACTATGTTGAATAACAGTGGTGAGAGTGGACATCCTTGTCATGTTTCTGACCTTAGGGGGAAAGCTCTCAGGTTTTTCCCATTGATGATGAAATTAGTTTTGTGGCTCGTTTGCAGATTGTTGTCTAAATCCTCAAATCAATTTCCTAGGTGTTCAAAATGGTTTGGTGCTTGTCTTTCAGTGTTTCAGGGATGAGAAAAGCTCAGGGTCTCCATGCTGCTCTGCCATCTTAACTCTTCTTGAATACTGTCTTAATTGCAATAAAATATTAGACAAAGTAAAAATGAAGGACATTCTATGAAAGGCTTGAGCAGTAATCTTCAGTGGTGTCAGTCATGAAAAACGAGGGAACTATCGCTGTTTGGAGGAAACTAAGTAGTGATAACTAAATGCAATTTGGTATCCTGGATGAGATTCTGGAAAAGGAATATCAATGAAAAAATTGGGGAAACAGAATTCTGTTAATAATATTGAATTAATGTTAACATTTTAGTTTTGACACATATACTATGGTTATATAAGATGCCAACATTAGAGAAAGCTGGGGAAATGGCATTTGGAACTCTATTTTTCTGGAAATTCTTTTCTATAAATAAAATTGTTTCAAAATAAACAGTTTAAAAATATCATTTGAGTTTTTCTATTAATAGGTATGTTTAATTCATCTATATTTATTGTTTTCAGTGATATATATGGACATATTTCTGCCATTTTATGAAGCATATTTTTACCATTCTCTCTCTCCTCACTGTTGCTTGGATCAAATTTCCTTAATTATATTTTTTCTCTATCACATAGAAATATGTAAATTGCATTCTTTACATGTAGGATTTTTAAGCTACATATGTAATTTTTTTTCCTCCTATGCCTAAGTGTATGGACTATCTCTACTTAGTCTCTGACCAAGATAAAAATATTAACAAGTAGTTTCTTCTTTCAATATTTTTTATCAACACCTATATTAAAATTGCCTGAAATTTTAATTCTAGAATACTATTAAAAATATAAGTGTTTATTATGGAATTAAGTACTTGTTTAGATTTAAAAGATTGTCTATCTTTGTATTATAATATATTATTTAAAAGTGTTTTTTTTTTTAAGCAATGTACTAAATTCTGGGGTAAATTTTAAGAATTCAGTATGTTTGAAATGTCTATATTTCTCCTTTATTCTTACATGAATATTTAGCTGAGTATAGTATTTAAAATTTAAAGTTATTTTCTGCTAATATTTTTAATGAAATATCTGATATCAGTCTGGGTCTTGATTTGTTGTTTTATTTTGTTTGTTTTGGTAGGTATTCTGTCTTTTCTCACTAATAGATTTTAAGATTTTTTTTTCCTTTACAGTCTAAACTTTCACTATATATATTCCCCCCCCCCCCTTAATTCCACTCAACAGCTAGTCAATTTCTAAATTGAGGGATTTGTCTTTCTCAGTTTGGGGAAAAATGTATTCTTTTTTAAATTAAAGCTTAACCATTTTTCCTTTCTCTTTCTGAAATTCCTATAGTCTTCTTAATTTTTTCACTTTCAAAATTACTCAGCATCACATTTACTAATATTTTCAATGATAGAAATAATCACAAAACACAGAGAAACAGAAGTTCAAGATTACCATCAAAACCACATCCCTTTATTGATGCATTAGGATGTACACTGGACCAACTTTTACATAATGAGATCTCTCAGTTAAGTACATGGTCACGTAATATACACAAAAGGAAGCTTATTTGGTCATTAAACATTTCCCTTTTATAATAGTTGTATAGCTTACATTACATCTTTCAGGGAGTGATGCAATCTGTATATTTTGGATTTCTTAACCAAGATTAATTCTAGACAGAACCGGTACATCCTCCTAAAAACATTCCATAAGTAAGAACTCTTGCTACTAATGTGTTTTCCAGGTGATTTGCCACTAGTATGTTTATAAGGAGATTTGATTAGTCTCCTTTCTTTTTTAGACATTCAGCAAAAAGGGAGAGAATCTATTCCAGGTCTTCTTCTTTTTCAGTCCACCTTCTAACCGGTGTCAAGATCACCTTAACATATACTTTTCAGAAACTTTGCATAAAATTTCATGTTTCATTTTATGGACTATTTTATATTAAATAATAATATTCTGAAGGCCCTTTGACCACCATTTTAAACCATTTACTGCATAAGAGGAATTCTCTCTATGAAGCATGCTATCTGTGACCATATCATTTCACAGTTCATTATATTTATTACCAGCAATTTTAGTGACAGCATCTGCAGTTATTACAAATTTTAAAAAACGAGATACATTTTTAAATTTTAAAGAAAAATTCATTTATTTTTTCTGACAAATCTTTTATGAGTGACCATATCACTTGGTTTTTCAAATCTGCCTCTCAAAATATTTTTTCATTTTGGATGTCATCATCTACAATAAATATGCTTTTTATTTAATTCTACGTAGTCTACAAATCCTTTGTTGCTTATAAAACTGTAGCAGATAAATAAAGGGTATATTTGGTACATCATTTGTAAATATCTGATATATTTACATCAGTAAAATTGCAGTATCATTCTCATTTCTTCTTAACAGTAAACACATTTCATAATGTGCATACAATCCCAGCAACTGGAGTAGAGGCTGGAGGCCTTTGGTGAGAAAATTGTGGATTCTAACTGGTCTGTGGGCATAGTCATATCTCATTTATGGTACAGCTTTTCACAGAACCTGACATAGGGGTCAAGTGTAACATTGCCCATCTTTCCCCGCTATGGATAATATTATATTTCTTCTTTATCTTTTCAATTCTAAGTAGTTGCATCACAGAAATGACAATATCCTTTTTACTCATGGTACCGAACCATTAAAGAAAACAATAAAGGCCCCCAGTTCTGCTGCATCTGGCCATACTGAGGTTTACCACAGTATGTCCGTACTCTAACCCCCAGCATTCTTGGAACTAAACTTTAAATACATCAGATTCCATATGATTCAAATATCCAAAAGTCCTTCCTAGGTAAAAATGCCAGTCTCTGTCATCATTGGTGACAAGTATGGAGTTCCTTTAGAGTTATTATTCAATTACTCATGGTCTTATATTCTAAAAACAAAAATTGAATGGTAGCTGGAGTGAGCTACAGGTAATTTGAGTTATCAGTTTACTCTATGTCACTTTTTTTCCCTTAATTTTTCAGGTGAAATTCATTGGCAGAACTCATATATTAACAAGAGTCAAAATCCACTTCTCTAAAAAAAAGTAAGTTCAGGATTTTCCCTAACATTAGCCACTAGTTAGTGCCAGGTATGAGAGCATTTGGTAAGAATAGACACTCTTGTGGAAATAGCATGATTGCATTCTTTCCTGGGATCTTGAATCACTTCTGAATTCCTATTACATTTGTTATTATTTCTCCTTGTTTCCATTTATCACCCCTCATGATCAGCCTTTTTTAGCTCAAATGTCCATTCAACTATAGAGCTGAGGAACAAGTTATTTAAACATCTAAGCCAACCTTTCAAAGTGTTTCTGTTTATCTGTATTGAACAGTAAGTATTTTCATTGCCTATACCAATTAAAAATTTAAAATATGGTAGTTCTTATAATATTAGGTTTTCTTTTCCATTTCTGCTTATTTGTAGCTGTCCAGTGCTTACTTATCCTGAGGGCCAAAATGGTAGAAAATTTGTTGCTCCAAACTTTTAATAGTTTTCTCCAAGGTTGTTTTTGCTGAAGGAGTAGAAAAGCCTAAAATAGACAACTCACAGAATCATAGAAAATATTTGCAGGTCATATATTTGAAAAAAATCTAATATTCAGAATATATAGAAAACTCCTAAAACTCAACAATAACAAAAACACAACCTTTTTCAAAATAGGCAAAGAACTTGAATAAACTTCTCCAAAGGGCAATAAGCATGTGCAAAGATGCTCAACATCCCTAATCACCAAGAAAATGCAAATTAAAACCCATCATGACATATCTCACATCAATTAATATGGCTACTACTAAAAAAATCTAATAACAAGTGTTTGTGAGGATGTGGAAAATTGAAACTCTGTGTACTGTTCGTGGGAATGTGAAATGGTGTAGCCACAATGGAAAACAGTATGGCAGTTCTCCAAAAAATTGAAAATAGAATTACTATATAATGCAGTAATTTCACTTCTGGGCATATACCCAAAAGAATTGAAAGCAGGGTCACAAAGTATATTTATAAACCTATGTTCATCACAACTTTATTAACAAGAGCTACAATGTGGAAGCAGCCCGAGTGTCCACTGACAGATGAATGGATAAGCAAAATGTGTTATATACATACTATGGAATATTGTTCAACCTTTAAAAAGAAGGAAATTCGGATGTTTTTATAATATAGATGACCCAGTCACCAATAGACAAATGCTGTGCGATTCTACTTACATGAAATACTTAGAGTAGTCAAAATCAGAGACAGAAAGTAGAATGGTGGTTGCCAGGGGCTGGGGGAGAGGGAATGGGGAGTTATTGTTTAATGTGTATAAAGAATTAATTTTATTAGATACAGAATAGGGATGTATGGTGCTGATGGTAGCACAACACTAGAATGTATTAAATACCACTGAACTGAACACTTAAAAATGGTTATGATGGGGGGCACCTGGGTGGCTCAGTTGATTAAGCATCTGGCTCTTGCTTTTGGTTCAGGTCATGATCTCCTGGTTTTGTGAGTTCAAGTCCTGGATTGGGTTCTGTGCTGACAGTGTGGAGACTGCTTGGGATTCTCTGTCTCCCCCTCTCTCTGCCTTTCCCCCACTCATGCTGTCTCTGGCTTTTTCAAAATAAACTTCAAAAAATGGTTAAGATGATAAATTTTGTTGTGTGTATTTTACTACAATAAAAAATGTGTAGGGACACCTGGGTGGCTCAGTTAGTTAAGCATCCAACTTTGGCTCAGGTCATGATCTCAGTTTGTGAGTTCAAGCCCCGCATCAGTCTCTGTGCTGACAGCTCGGAGCCTGGAGCCTGCTTCTGATTCTGTGTCTCCCTCTTGCTCTGCTCCTCCCCCACTCACTCTCTGTCTCTCTCTCTCTCAAAAATAAATAAACATTTAATAAATAAATAAATAAATAAATAAAGTGTAAAAAATATTTGTGAAAGGAAGGAAGGAAAGAAGGAAAAAGGGAGGGAAGGAAGGAAGGTACGAAGGAAGGAAGGAAAAAGGGAGGGAAGGAAGGAAGGAAGGAAGAAAGGAAGGAAGGAAGAGATTCAGTTGATTTAGCGTCTGACTTAGACTCAGGTCGTGATCTCATGGTTTGTCAGTTTGAGCCCTGCATGGGGCTCTGCGCTGGTGGTGCTGAGCCTGCTTGGGATTCTTTCTCTCTCTTCTTCTCTCTTTCTGCCCCTTCCCCACTTGCACTCTCTTTCTCTCTCTCAAAATAAATACATAAACTTATAAAGAAAGAAGGAAGAGAAAAGAAAAGAAAAAACACAAAGAAGGAAAGAAAGAAAAGTCTAGAGTAGAATCTGTGTCAATCCTAGTCAAAACCATTTGTAGACTCTGAGGCTACTGGTTGAAATCCAGTGGCATCAGATTTGCAGGTATTTATTCCTTTCCAATTGACATTAGGCACAGTTTCTTATTATATTAGCCATTTCATCAGGTGCCAGAGGACATGACATCTCTCAATCCATGAGTACATGGCTTGAACACCCATATGCCTACTTGTTCATAAAATCATAAGCTAGCTAGGCATCTACCCCCATTTTCTAATCTCCTCCTTAGATGGCAACAGTGTTTTATTAGTGAGCATCTACAGGACCCAAATCAATTCCTCCTCTGAATCCCCACAGAAAATTTTATAACCGAATCATCTATATGCAGTGATTTTTATTGTTTGTCATCTAGAGTCCATTTGCCTGACCATACAGCAAGGCCTTTGGCTACAATCCAAGTCTATAAATATTCAAACACTCTTTAGAAGACCTGAGCCTAAGTTCTTTTCCGCTTTTAATTAAACATTTCTCAGTTCTATTCATTATGTATGTGAACTTGCCCTTGCTTGCTTCCATCAAAGTTTTACTATTTGCCAGGCATATTACGGCTGATTTCCAAAAACATTATGGCTCTAAGATTGGGAACTCCCTATGATTGAAAATTCCCTAAATTTGGGAATTCCCACTAGTGACCAGAAAGTCTTTTTTTTTTTATCAGTAGGGAGAGAACAATATTCTGACTAGATAGCAATGGGGGCAAGGAGTTCTTCAGAGGTCATAAGATCTATGAACAATGAGACAGTCCACTAGAGTGTGGTATACCCCACCGAAACCCCCCCCCACCTTTGTGCTATACTTAAACTTTCATTTTATGAGTGAACTTTGCTGTGATACTCTCTCCCTATTAGAATGCCATTAGAAAGCTTAATTCTATTAGACTGTTTCTATGACCTCACCTAATTTATCATTAGTATATCTGGCGTTAGCTTTATTTGGCCATTCTGTGGTGGGTAAAATTTTAATTAACATCCGATAAGAAGCCAACACTATCCTTTCAAGTAGGTTAGAATTAACGGCAGTCTTAGGCAGTCCTCAGATCCAAAACCCATGAGGCCTCTGCGGGGTAGCCTTATTCAAATTTTGCCAAAGGTCTAGTCTGGGTTTATTCTGGTTACAGATACCTCTAATGTAATGTGAGCATCCAGGTCCCAGGGGTTTGATGGGATTGCTTGTGATGCCACTCTCAGTAACTGTTTTAATGATTGTTTCTGGTCAGAGCCCAGTGCAAATTGAGATTTCTTTGTGGTTACTTTGTGATTAGGAAGCAAAAATGAGACTTTGCCTTTACATATCAAGTAAACTTAATGAATCAGAGGGTTAACCACATACAGTCTTTAATAATCTGCTCTTCACCTTTAGTACCCGCCTAATATACTAGCTAGACAGGGTTATTACAATGGCAGTTAGTGGGAATCAAAACTCTCACTTCAACCAGTTCCTTAATCAAAGCAGCGATAACTTACTGCCTTTCTGGATTTTTATCTTGCTTAATAATGCTTATTCTTGAGGAGAGCTAAGGTAATTCCCAAGCTCCTGCTTCTCATGGCCAATTTAATTTGGGCAAAAGGCAGTATAAATTTATATGCCTTGTGAAAATCATCCCTATGTCTCATTCACATATAACACCTATCCCAGTTATATGCATAGTTATGGGCAATGAGGCCACAATCTATCTAACCACAAAGTCCAGTTTGTAGCTCTATCTCTACCTTAATTTTCTTCACTCAGCATCTATGTACCCTCCCAGTTTCAACCTTGAGCCTTTGAAAGCACATCCTTTTCCCCCATAGAACCATCCCCATCCCCCATAGGGATAACTGTGCTTTGAGCCCTGGGCAGGGAGGCTTTGGCATGTCTCTGATATCTTAGTCCAGAAGCCTTTATTTCATTGTTAACTGATTTTCCACATCATCTCCTATATTGATTTCCTGGTCACTCATATTTATTGAAGAATATATTAAGTAATATTGCAGATCCTACTTGTGCATTTGCCAGATCGCCTCAGATCGTTTTACCAGTTCCTTGGACCCATCCTTCAGCTTTGATGTGTTTCTGTGCAAAGATCATGCTTGAGGACAATGGCTCTTTGGAAAATGACTCTAGAATACTGAGGTGGCCTGATGAGCTTCAAGTGTCTGGACTTCACATCTCCTCCTGAGTCAGGGCTGCCTGATGCTGGTGACAGACTGTATGGGCTAACAGAATCCAGATCCTTTCCTCTGAAGTGGAACTTATGTTTTTCAGCTCCCCAAGAGATCCGACTGAGTCTGGGATTTCACATGAAGTTCCATTCCCCTTGGCTTATTCCTTTTCCTTCTCTGGCTCCTTGCTCCCTTCCTAGCTTCCCCTGGGAATACTTCATTAGTCATTTGCATTTGAATCCTTGGCCCAGTTGCTGCTTCTAGGAAATCTGACTTAAGATACATAACTAATAATATCCAATTCTTGTCATCCTTCTGAGTAACATTTATGTCTTAGAAAAGGAATGGCAAATGGGTTGTGTTTTGCCACCAGGCTCTCTTGTGACTTCTACTGCTGTCACTTATTATTTCCATTGCACATATCATGGTACCTTTCCTGCTGAACTCAGATACAGCTTAGAATTCTCTACAACATGCTTCAGAAAAGCACAGATAAGCCTTAACTTTTTAACCTCAATATAAACAACAGCAATGAATAATACCAAACTTGTCCTTTTAACACTCAATCTCCCACCCTCACTGTCTAGAGAATCTTATTTGTAAATCAGATGAAATCCATGCTATATTCTCTGCTGCATAGTCTACTTAGAAGTGAGTGTGTGTTTTCTTTTCTATTTTCATTAGAGAGTTTTATTTTTTTTTAATTTTTTAACATCTTTTTATTTTTGAGAGACAGAAACAGAGCATGAGTGTGGGAGGGGCAGAGAGAGAGGGAGACATAGAATCCGAAGCAGGCTCCAGGCTCTGAGCTATCAGCACAGAGTCCCATGAAGGGTTCAAACCCACCAACCATGAGATCATGACCTGAGCCAAAGTTGGTGCTTTACAAACTGAGCCACCCAGGAGCCCACATTAGAGAGTTTTAAAGGGATTTTACAGCTATATGGTCAGAGGGAAATAGCACATTATCTTGCTGTATGGACAATCACTGGGATGTCTTGCAACAATCATCAGTTTATTTTGGAGCATGCTTCTCGTTTGAATTGCATAAACCCTTAATTGAATTTGGAAGTAAGTATATTGAAAGATGCAATTCTTCCTTCTACTCTGTCATAAAAAGTTTCAACTTGGCTTCTCTGATGATCACTTTTTAAAAGACAGTTCCTTCTTTATCATAGTGTGTCTGTTTAGTTTTTTTGTTATCGCTTATCACGATTTATAACTATTTTGCCAACTTGTATATTCACTTATTATTGTTGGTATCTCTAATTATAAGAAAATACTAAACAAAGTTTTCATAAGAACAGGACCTCATCTGACTTGTCTACCATTGTATTTCCCACAGTCTCTTGCCTGGCACTGATGAGGAATTCAACTAATATGAGGTGAACAAGTTAATGATGAATGAAATAGTAGGAAGAAGCATATGTGAGGGCTGCCGTGTGTGGTCGTTTGCATGCACAATGCAGAAATTGAGAATCACATCTTATTCCTCATTACTATGATTTTATTATGGTTTTGCCTTATGGAATAGTGAATCACACATAGTTCTTGGCGTTAGACAGAATCTATGCTTATGTCCTTGCTCTATCACTTACTAGTTCAAGGTTACTTAAATTTCAGGGCCAAGTTTGTTCCTCTTTATTTTATTTTATTTATTTTTTATTTTATTTTATTTTTTTAAACTTTATAGTTTATTGTCAGGTTGGTTTCCATATAACACCCAGTGCTCTTCCCCACAAGTGACCTCCACCAAGACCATCACCCCGCTTTACCTTTTCCCCTTCCCCTTCCCCCCTCAGT
>CM053567.1:65559057-65605460 GCA_028646485.1 Cryptoprocta ferox | reverse complement strand
ATCGTAGAAAGTAATTTCAGATTGGACTAATTTCTAGTTTGGTCACACAGGAAAGCTAATCAATCCTCTGAAAACTGATCTGAACCAGTGTAAACTGGTATAGTGGAAGCCATGACAGATTCTGTTTCTTTGTTTTTTAATGCAAGTACATGACTTAAGCTTTGATTGCAGAGGCATTTCATTTCAAAGAAGCCTCTCTTGAATAAACACAGTGCCAACCACCCAACTAGATAAAGGTCCAGGCCATGCCCCCTACTGAGACTCCTTTGTTTTGGAGATCTTGGTTGATTTTGGTAACTGAGCATTCTGGCAACTTGTTTTTTCTCTTTCAGTGTCTTAAATTCCTGCTTTTATGTTTCAAATTCACCAATAAGGAATGAGCCTGTGAAACTCCAGCCCCCTATTCTGGATCCCAATAAAAGAAGAACCCCAAGTCCTATGTGCTCTCTCTCTTTCTCTCCCTCTACTCAAGACCTCCCTTTGTGACCCCAGCTGTGTTGTGTAATTTCCAAGTCTTGTAAATAATAAACCTTTATTTTTTCATAATTTCCTGATGGTTAATACTGAAGGGTCTTTTGTAATCACAGCAAGAATCACAAGGGCTGGTTTAAACATAAGAATGGTTTTTGATAGGCTGAAACCAGCACAAAATAATTGTGTTTTCCAGGTCTCTTCAGGCTGTGTACTGAAAATGGGTAATTTGTAAATGGTAATGTTCAAAATTTCACTGGCTCTTGACTTCTTGTGTAGAGTACAATAACTTAGCCACCAGTAAATTCCTCTTCCATCTTCTAGAAACCAATAGATTAGTCTCATATGTGTTTATAGTCCTCCCAGGCTCTTCAGATCTGATCCTTCATCAATATCTGATCCTTATGAAGCCATTATAATGTACCTTTCAACCCTAATCTCATGCTGGTGCTATTGTGAGAAAATCTATGTACTCTGTAAGATGTTCCCATAATGACAAAACCTCAAGCTGCCACAGTACAGAGAATTCCTTGGATCTTCATTCTGACATAGTCGTATCATGATCCAAGCAGATTTGGAAAGAAGGTGTGTGTGGGGGGGGGAGGATAGTAATCCACAATGGCACTAACTGTACCATACTGTCTCAGAGAGACTCTTGTGAAATTATCTTCTTCATTATCTTCTTCTATCTCTAAAGGAATAATCAGCCTATCTGAGCTCAGGTCAGACAAATGTTATACTGTCTTTCCTCTAAGCAGTCTTGCAAAGTCATCCAAGCAATCAACTTGCCAACTACTGGTAATGAAAAACAATGTCTTCCCCTTCAATAGGTGTTATGAAACACAACTTCTGGTGTTTCTGCCCAGCAATTCATCTCATATTCTAAGATTTATCTGAATCTTCATTAAGTTTAAGAAAGATAGGGTGCCTGGTTGGCTCAGTTCGTTGGGCATCTGACTTCAGCTCAGATCATGATCTTGTCGTCCGTGAGTTCCAACCCTGCATCAGGCTCTGTGCTGACAGCTTAGAGCCCGGAGCCTGCTTATGATTCTGTGTCTGCCTCTCTCTCTGCCCCTCCCCTCCTTGCACTCTGTCTCTATCTCTCTCTCTCTCTCTCAAAAAATAAATGAACTTTAAAAAGAAAGGAAGGAAGGAAGGAAGGAAGGAAGGAAAGAAGGAAGGAAGGAAGGAAGAATGGCAGGGCACCGGAATGGTTCAGTAGGTTAAGCGTCCGACTTTGGCTTAGGTCATGATTTCACAGTTTGTGGGTTTTGAGCCTCGCGTGAGGGTCTGTGCTGAGAGCTCAGAGTCTGGAGCCTGCTTTGGGTTCTGTGTTTCCCTCTCTCTCTCTCTCTGCCCTGTCCCTGCTCACTCTGCCTTTCTCTGTCTCTCAAAAATGCATAAACATTAAAAAAAAGAAAATTTAACATATGAAAGAATGGCCAATGTGTCTTGCACATATTTGCATTTTCTTTTCAACTTTACTTGCTCTCCTTCTCTGTCTTTCTTTCTGCCCCAGGCAGCTGACCTGTATGAGCTGCATCAATGGCTTCCTTCATTCTGACTTTTAGTAGACTTTAGCCATCGGGGAGCTTGGTCAGGTGATTTGAAGAAGAAAGCAGAGTGAGGGTAAAATATTTTTCCTCTATCTTCCTTCTGATAGGTCACCTCAGCTGATTTGTGTCCTTCAACCAAAGATCATGGCATCTTTCAAGATGGCCTTCTTCTTTTGACTCTCCCCTTCTGGATTCAGGTTCCTCCTTCATCCCTTTTAGCCTAAAGATGTCAGTAGCCCTGCTGCTACTACCCTGGATTATTGTGCTGAATTGTGTGGTTTCCTTTACTCACAGACATTTTGTAAGTAGACTGTCTCTGGATCATTCTTTTGGCATAGGTCATCTGTTTTCTTCTGGGACCCATATATAGAGTAATTCATGTTGCAAATGTCCCTAGGAAATAGAACCTCACAATGGGATTCAAGTATTAGAGTGCCCACATTTTTGAGGAATAGGAGTTATGCTCCTTACAAGGGAGGAGGAATGGAATTGGGTGAGTTATGGAAGATAGCGTCATCGTGATTATGAACATTTTCACTGATGGTAGCACAGGATGAAGTGGAGCTGTAGGGAAATCAGGTAACTTTGGCATTTTGTTGTTATGTTGACAGTAATGACTCGAAATATTGGAGTCACCTGGCTTCTTTCTCCAGCCCCTGAGAACAAACTCAGGAGACAGGAGAAATTAAAACCATGAGTATGCAATTAGGAATATGGATAGAGAATCAAAAGTCCTCTTTGAAGTTTTGAATGAGTCCCTCCTATCCTATTGTAGCAGGGAATTTATGGCTTGAGGAAACTTAATAAACAATTAGGTGCTCTACCAATTAGATATGGAAACTATATTAAGTGGGAAATATGTAAGTAGTCTCAGTATAAGAGACTATATTGTCTCTAATATAATGGTGCTGGTGCCTTGAATAAACAAATTTGTACAGACTCGCATGAGGCTGGGAGCCTATAAATTCTGAATTCCTCAGAATTTCTGTGTAAACAGAAGCAGAAGCAAACCTTTCAACTCTGCAAGGGAGTCATCTCCTATGTGGGAGAAAAAAAAAGCAAATACAAGTTAATGTCTGTACATGGAACAGTTGATTCCCAGGATGAAGCCAATTCTTTCTCACTCCACTATCTTCCGTTGTCTCCAGGCCAATAATAATATAGATTTCCCAATAATATTTATCCCACTATATCCTCAAGAGAGGTACAGGAACTGCTCTGGGTGTGACTCCACAGCAGAACATGACACCAATACATTTATTGATGACACGATGTTAATTGGACCTGATAAGTAAGAAGTAGTAAGCCACTTAGAGCCTTAGTAAATATATATATATATATATATATATATATATGACAGAGTGTGGGAGATAAACCCCTCAGAAATTAGAAGGTTTTCAAGCATCCAGTAATCTGAGGCTAGTCATGTTTTTACCACCCACCACAAAGGAATAAACAAGGTTTGGTAAACTCGTCTGGATTTTGCAGGCAATGCGCACCACATTTGGGCATGCTGCTCTGACACATTTACTAGTATTAAGTTATAACATTGGCAGTTGAACTGAAAGAAATAAACTACAATGGCAGTTTCAGACTGCAGTGCAAGTTGACATTTAAGTCATAAGACCCAGTAGACACAGTGGTATTTGAAGTGTCTGGGGCGGACAAAGATGTTGATACAGAGAATACGGCAAGTTCCAGTAAGGGAATCTCAGCACAGATGCCTAATATTTGAAGTAAGACCTTACTCCCCTCTGCTGGCATTTCTTTTCCATTTTAGAAGTAGCTTCTGACTTGCCACTAGGCACTGGTACATACTAAGCTTCTGTCCAGAGTATACCACATGATTTTACAACCTGATCTCCCTATCCAGGAGAAAAGACATCATCTGATAATTGTACCATAGAATTGTATGTATATAGCAGCACGTTATTACAAAATAGCAATGGCACATAGTGAACTGGAGGGGAAATATGGTGTGCAATGGAGTAGATGAGGAGGTTCACTACCCAGTACAGTTCCTCTTAGTATTCTCTTGTCCAGTAATCAGACAAAAGAAAACTGTAGGAATCCCCCCACCCCCAAAACAAAGACAAGAACATCATGGGTTCAGACCCTGCAGGAATGAAAATTTGGGTCACATACAAGTGAAGAATTCTGTCTTGCTGAAGTGCTGACTAGGGGATTTGGAAGGAGTATTTGAAAAAAGTGTCTGAGATTACCTATTTATGTCTCATAACCAACTATAGGTTTAGAAGTGGTTGTAGCTATGTTTTATGCTATTTATTGGTTTCTTTTTTTCTTTCATTTATTCCCTCTTACATTATGTGAAAAGCACAAGTGGAGGCCTGCTGAATACTTTTGGCTAGCAGCTTGCCCTTCTAATTTCTGCTGTTACCCAGTGAATGAGATTCAGGTGCACTTTAGAAAAAGAAAACATTTTATGACAGTTGAATTTGATACTGTGATTATGGAATTTGGTTAAGATACTTTGTAAACTCATGACATGTGAAAAGAGAATTGTTGAAAACCATATTGAATATTCTGTAAAGAAACAGTAACACAAGTAGGTAAAAATTTTTATTCTAGCGAAGAGTGAACAAGACTATCATAAAATATGAGGAAAATCATAAAAATATGAAAAAGATTTAGTATTCAGATTTCTTCACAAATATTCTTAAATTCTTATGCCATTTCAAAGAGACTAAAACAGGATACTATTTAGGAGAACCATGGTCAAGGTAATGGCCTGGTCTCATTTCAAATGGTGGAAAATGATTGTACATTTATCAGCATTAAATGAAAGCAGTATTTTAAAGGTTTGCATGTGTCTTGTCTTTCTTCAATTTTTTGTTTTAAATCTCTTTTCCAAGAAATAGTAACTATCACATAAAACACCATAGGCTGATAATGTTAACTTCTCAAAGTTAAACTTCAGTTGAAGTCTCTTCCATGAGTATGAGAATCAGTGTGGCAAGTGTTAACACAACAGCTTGAGCGGATGTGTCTCACAGACCCTTTAATCCAACATGCCCAAAAGTGAACACATCACTTGCCTACATATCTTCTTTCTAGTGTTCTGTATGTTTCATCCTTAGGTGAGACAGTAATGTCCTGGACACTTGTCCCAGTACAGGAGTTGGCTTTGTTTCTCCATATCCTCTACTTCCATCACATTCCAGTTTACTAACAATTTCTACTAAGTTTCCATCCTAAATATTTCACGAAACTAACCTTTTCTTCTCATTCATACTACTGTTCCTTTAATCCAGATTCTCATCATCCCCACCAGGAAGACAGCCTCTTACTTGGTCTCCCTGCATTCAATATGTTTCCCCATAAATTCATTCTCCACACAGCCTCCAGAATGTTCTATCTAAAATGAAAATCTTGAGAACTCATCTTTCTACTTAAAACTTTCAAAATGATTTCCTTTCCTTAGTATAAATTACCTATTTCTTACCATGTTCTAGCTTATTTCTGTACTCCTTGACTTATACTTCCTGTTCTAGAAACACTGCATTGCTTGGAATTCTTGGACCATACACATGCCTTTACTGATGTCATTGCTTTTAAATGAAGTATTCTTGAAGTCAACCAAGATGGTGAAAAGGAAGTCTCGGAACTCCCCTCATCCCATGAATATACTGATGTATAGCTACACATGGAGCAATTATCTTTAAAAGAAGTCCAGAAACTGAACAACTCCTAAACATCTAGTGAATGAGGAAAATACCTAAATCAAAAAGGACAAGAGAGGCTGAGACACACTATTGCCATAAACCCCATCCCCCATTACAGTGCCATATGATTAGGAGGAAACTCCCAACTCTTCACTTCTCTCCATAAAGTAAAGGATTCAGAACCCATATTTCATTGCCCTAACTTTTAAGATTAGCATTTGAGGGATGGGCCTCCAAAACATCTAGTTGTGAAAGCAAATGAAGCTTGCATCAGGGAGACTCAAAACTATAGTTAAAAACAAAGAAAAGAAAGAAAAGAAAAGAAAAAGGAAAAGAAAAAGAAAAAGAGAAAGGAAAAAGCCATTGATAAGGGGTGATGAGCCTGTGAGCAATCACTGCAGCTATCCCTCTCAGAGTTCAGCATGGAGGGAACAGGCAAAAATGAAAGCAATCCATCTGGGTACTTTAAAAGCTGTTTTCTGAAGGTCAAGATTCTAACAAAGCACACATTTAGGGTCTGGCTAAGATTCTCCCTGGAGACTGGGAAAACTAGCAGACCCTTCCATTGCCTTCTTGCTCTAGCCCATTCCAAGTCACCAGTATCATCCTAGAAAGATCTTGTACACATGTTTAGTGTTTCAAGCTTTTGTTAATTGCTGCCTGAGGGGAAGGACCATGGATCACTTGGCTTTGAGAACCAACAGGTCTTGCATTTACAAGTCCCACAGAACTGTAGCAAAGAAAGAAGCAGTTTTTAATGGGTGCAGAAGCACCCTCCCAACCACCCATGGCTATATGCCAGGGTCTAACACAGAAAGAGTAGGTAAAAATGTCCATCTCCCAGTTTCCCCCAGGAAGGGACTTGACTACATACTTTCCCAGCTGTTGCCTGGGGACCCACCTTCCAATCAGCTTGTATTGGGTGCAAAATCTGATACTCCCCTTTGGGACAATGATTGGTTTGAGCATGCTCCAAACTACTGTAACCACTAGTAACAAAGAGGTGGTTTAGATAATCACAAAGATTTGAGAAACGACCAGAAGCTTGGGCCAAGACAATTGTCAGGGTTCATCTCCTCCACAAGACCACTCCCTTGAGACTGAGGAAGATGGCTGTTTGATTTAATATGGAGAAACCAACACTGGCAACCAAAAACACTGAAGAAACAGACACATGCCTACCAAACAAAAGGACAAAATAAATCTCCAGAAACAGAAGTTAGTGAAAGAGGGATAAAGGATTTTTCTGACATAGAGTTCAAAATAGTGGTCATTAAGATTGAATTATGAAGAAATAGAAAATATTAACAGATCTATTACTACTAAGGAGATTGAATCAGTAATCAAAAACCTTCCAACAATGAAAAGTTTAAGACCAGATGGATTCCTCTGGTGAATTCTACCAAACATTTAAAAAACGTTAATACCAAGCTTCCTCAAATTCTTAAAAACAAATGAACAAACAAACAAACACAGAAACAAAGAGAACAGTTTCAAACTGATTTTACAAAGCCATGATTATCTTGATACCAAAGCCAGACAAAGACACTACAAGAAACAGGTCAATATCCCTGTTGAACATAGATGCAAACATTCTCAGCAAAATATTAGCAAAGCAAATTCAATTCATTAAAAGAGTCATACATCATAATCAAGTGTGATTTACTCTAGGGATACAAGGATGGTTCAACACCTGCAAATCAATCAGTTGATACATTGCATTAACAAAATGAAGAAGAAAAATCATATGAACATAAAACATATGAAGTTGACATTAAAAACAGACACATAAAACAGATTAGAGAAGCCAGAAATAAAACGATGTGTTCACGGTTAATAAATTTTTGACAAATTAGTAGAGAACATACGATGGGGAAAGAATAGTTTCTGTAATAAATGGTGTTTGGAAAACCAGATTGCAGCATGCAAAAAAATTAAACTAGATCCCAATATTACACCATAGACAAAAATCAACTCAAAATGGATTAAAGATGTGAACATAAGATCTGAAAACATAAAACTCCTAGAAGAAAATAGAGGGTAAAGTCCTTGACATTGGTCGTGGTAATGGTTTTTTTTTTTTTTTTTTTGGATTTGACACCAAGTGCAAAAATAAATAAGTAGGCCTACATCAAACTGAAGAGCTTCTGCATAGCAAAGGGAACCATCAACATAATGAAAAAGCAACCTATGGAATGGGAGAAGATATTTGTAAATCATATATTAGATAAGAGGTTAATATCTTTTTTTTTAACATATGGAACTCTTCACGAATTTGCATGTCATCCTTGAGCAGGGGCCATGCTAATATTCTCTATGTCATTCCAATTTTAGTATATGTGCCGCCGAAGCGAGCACAAGAGGTTAATATATAAAGCATACAAGGAACTTACCCATCACAACAGCAAAACACAAAAATAGGATTAAAAAATGAGCACCAGACCTGAATAAATATTTTTCTAAAGAAGACATACAAATGGCCAACTGGTATGTGAGCGTACAATACCACTGATCACCAGGGAAATGCAAATCAAAACCATGATGAGATTTCACCTCTCACCTTTTGTTATGACTAGTATTAAAGATAAGAGGAAACAAATGTTGGCAAGGATGTGGAGAAAGGGAACCACTGTATACTGCTGGTGGCAGTGTAAATTGGTACAGCCCACTATGGAAAACAGTATAAAGGTTCCTCAAGAAATTAAAAATAGAACTACCATATGATCTGGCAATCCCACCATTAGGTATATATCCAAAAGAAAGGAAACGATTATCTCGAAGAGATATCAGTACTTTCATGTTCATCGCAGGATTATTCATACTAGCCAAGGTATAGAAACAGTCTAAGTGTGTGTCATTGCAAGACTGAATCAAAAAATGTGGTATATGTGAGATATATATAATAATATACTATTATTCAACCTTGATATGGATGAATCTGGAAGGCATTATGCTAATTGAAATAAGCCAGATAGAGAAAGACAAATGCTGGGTGGTATCACTTTTATGTGGAATCTTAAAAAAAAAAAAAAAGGCAAGGGATACAATTTTCAATTTTAAAATACATAAGGTCTGAGAATTTCATAGATAAGATGATGATTTTAGTTGTTAACACTGTACTGTATAATGGAAATGTGCTAGGAGAGTGGAACTTAAATGTTCTCAAAATAAAAAAATAAAAATATGTGAGGTGATAAATATATTAACTTGATGGTGTAATCTTTTAATTTATATATACATATATCAGTAACCACACTGTACACTTTAAATGTCTTATTATTTTGTCAATTATAATTAAAAAAAGCTGAAATTAAAATAAAAAATATGTTCTCCTCACTACTTCCCCACTGTTCAGTTACCTAACCTCTACTTGACTCAATTCAAGTATCAGCCATTGGGGACTGTCCTCTTCTCTAAGCTCCAAGATAAAATATGCATAATAGATTTTTCTTTGCCTCACAACATTATCTTAACTATATGCCAACTTGTTTCATTTTTTTATTGCCCTTCTCACATGGTCTTAATTATCTGCTTACTTGAATGAAGTCTGGGAACTTCCTGAAAAATTTTTCTGTTGGGTCATCTTTTTTATCCACTGTGTCAACCACATTATTTGGTATATAGCAGTTCCTTATAGTTTGTGGAATTAATGGATGAATCAAAACACTGTTTTCCAATATTCTTGGTACAGGATTGTTATCTATTAGAGTAAAATTCATTAAAATCCATATAATCAAATCTCATAAACAACTTAAAATGAAAACTACTTCTTTTCATTTTTGGACATTCTAAATTCATTAAAATTAAAAGGTACAAAAGCCTAACTTGTGTCCCTTTAGATATACAGTTTGGGTTATGTAATTGATCTTACTGAATCAGTGATTTATATTTTGCTGCATAAAGGAAAAGAATGTCATCTCAATCTGGTAGAACTATTAATATTAGCATTATTCTTTATCTTAATTAAAGCACTGAAACTTCTTTTTTTAAAGTTTATTTTGAGAGAGAGACAGTGTGCATGAGTGGATTAGGGGCAGAGAGAGAGGGAGAGAGAAAATCTCAAGTGGGCTCTGCACTGACTTTGAGCTCCATCTTGTCAGCTGTGAGATCATTACCTGAGCAAAAATCAAGAGTCGGAAGCTTACCAGCTCAGCCACCCAGGTGCTCCAAGAACTGAAACTTCTGTGTATAGTCCTGAGTGATTAAAATCCTTATGCTTTCTCTTCCATTTCTTTATTTGCTTTGTTGTAGCCAATAATGTCTCATGTATGGAACCTGAGTTCCTTGGGCAGGAAGCAAACTTTGCTACCTTCTGATAAAACTAGCATGGACCTTCTTTCCTTTCTATTGTTGAGTTGTATTCAAACCTTTCAGATGGCCTAGATTTTGACAGTTCCAGAGAACCAATAGGAAGAAAGGTGATGATCTTCACTTTGGTGAGACTTTGTCACTAGGAAGTATGGCACTGACATTTATAATTCACTTGTGATAATGAAATCAGCTAAAATTTGCTCTACAAGACATTCAAAAATTATCACACGTTTCCTCCACACACAGTGACTTTTACTTTCTTTTATGCAAAGCTTTTTACTATAGAATACAAATTAAAACTGTGCAGAATGGGTAGCATGTATAATATCCTTCAGCATTTTAAAGCAGATTTAAAAGGAAAACTATTGTTTCCCATGTTGAAACAAAGGATAAGTGAAACAGAAATTGAAATTTTACATTTCATTTCTACCCCTAATACATGCAAAAGGAACAAGAATAACAACCAACTGAGCAAACAAACAAATGATAGGGTGGGTAGCATTTTTATTTTTTCCCTATTTTAGAGTAACTTATCCTTACTTTAGAAAGAATACTTATGTTCTAGATAATTACCAAAGTTGAACAGCAGAGGGCAGAAAATAGCAAATTCTGTTTCTTTGTGTATGGTATTGTATTCAACTATAGATCTCACAGTTTTGAAATTTTCAAAATTTATATTACTACTTATAAATTTGAGATATATATTTGAAGTGAGAAGTTCCTAAGTATTCAAAATAAATTCTAGTATTTTTATGCATTTTCATAACTATTTACTTCAGTCAATTTATATTTATTACATTTATGTTGACAGTATGCTTGAAGAATATAAGCTGTATAAATATTATAGTGAATTAGAAAAAGTTCTATGAATGGTAATATTAATACAATGATGCTAACATTACAGGAAATGTATCCAGCTATGTTGTGAAATGTACATACATAACAACTTTGTGAAGGACACAGTAATAGAATAGCAGTTGAATTATATGTAATGTCTACTAAAGTTTATATTTCTGTGTTATATATGAATTATAATTTGGCATTAAACTGTAATATTTAACCCAAATTCTCACATTATTTACTAAAGAAAATGATCTATTATTCAGCAAATTCTTACTTTATATCATTTGCTTTTACAGAAGGTAATTCAGTCATTTACCTTCTGAATTTAAAATAGATTAGGAAGAAAATAGTTTTTGAAACATTTTTGAGAGAAAAAAGCCAATTAACATTGATCTTTACTTTAAACACCACTGTTTCTCCACATTTAATCTCCTTTCCCTCTCTTTCTGTTTTCATTCCAAGTTACTTTGTTTGAAATTGAAATTCTTCTTGTGGAAAAAAATGGAATGGAGAAAAGAAAGAAAACAGCTGGAAAGGTATTTTTTTATTTTGATCTGAGATATTATTTATTCATTTATATATCTTTTGTATATATCTTATATTTCAAACAGGGAATAATTTCAAATCATTTTTTGTGCCTTACCTCACAACTAGTGATTGAATAGTAAAGATTAATTTAATTAGTCTTTATATTGTAAATTTGGATATATTTTTATTTATATCTCTTTTACTGTTTTTATTCTTATTTAATTTTTAAAAAGCTAAATGCATGTTAATTCACAGGGCCTGTTTTACATATAGCGAGTTGTTTATTAACAGACTAAAAAAAAATTCTTGGTGATCAAACTGGGAGGTATTTTTACCTGTGGTAAATAAGCTTAGTAATAGATTATGGATATTTAGCTTCCTGGATTAGGAATAAATACCTAAAATCAAAAGCAGGGAAAGATCATAACTTGATATCCAGAATTATGGGATTTGAGAGCCATAGAGGCTACTTTGACCATCTTTCTCATTTCTAAAATGGGGAAATCAAGGCCTGGAATGATAAGGTATGAGATAACAGTCAACAAGGAAGCCGTAGGAATGATATTAATGCAGTAATTGCACAGGAAGGCAGTATGATAGACCAGCTCTCCTGGCATTCTGAAATATTAGCAAGTTATTCCTTTAGTATTGTGAGCTCCAATTTCCTGCCTTCTGGAAATTGCCCCTTGTACTCAGCCTTCCTTTATTTCTTTGTTTAAACCAAGAAAAGCTGTAAAACTTAGGAATTTCTGAGGCAGCAGAAAGAATTGCCAGAGCATGTTCCCAGGCAACTGTTTGGCACTTGTGAAGTGCATAAATTCCTCAGGGGGAAGTCTAGTCTTCCATTGTCTCCATCAACTCTCTTCCCACTAACTTTTAATTCCTAACCTCACCTTTCCTTTCACAGTGATCTTGAGCTGGGGGGTTTAAAGTGATGAAAACTTAGTTCCTTTTCTTTGAGCAGTGATTTCTCAAAACTCAGGGCCAAAACATGGTGGAATATCTGGTTTCTCTTCACGTCCCTGGGGAAGATTCTGGAGCTCAGTGTCCTTTCTAGATTTATTTCATCTTCTAATTTCTTTCTCCTATGAGCCTTTCCTTCAAACAGAGTCTTTTGATTTCAATAGAGAAAGGGCTTCTTCTAAAGAGCCAAGTCTACATATCTTTACTATGGGAGGGAATCTGCAGTGAAGTTTGCAAGACCTGCACTCATCTGGCTCTGCAAGTTGGCATGATGACCTAGTGGAATACACTCTAAAGATGAGATATCCATGCAAAGTATCTCAAAAATTCAATCTTGATCTCCTCCTATGGGACTTTAGCCCTTAAAGCTAGAATTTTTTTTTTTAATCTGGGTGGTGGCTACCTCACATTTGGCAAAAGTTCACAATTTTGGAACACTTCTTCGATGGGTATTTTGTTTTCTTGTTTGCTTTTGGCTGGGTCAGGTAAGGTGTATGATAGTGTTTCTATATTGCGAGGTGAGTTTTCACAGGCTATAGAAAATGAAAATAAAAATTACTTTCAATGTAAAACAGCAGGGCCTGGTGAGGGAAAGCTTCACCGGCAACAATTAGCAATTCGGCTTCTGCACAGCAGCCGGAAATCAGCTTTGCTGCGTTTGGTCCAGGCTGGAGCATATCAGCAGCAGCAGCTGCAGCGGCTGCACAAAGGTAGCAAGAGGCTAGGAGCGGGTCGCTGTCCTCGGTGCTGAAAGGCAGAAGCGCTCGGTGGGCGCGACGGCTCGCGAGACCTGAGGTCTAGCCCAGGGATATCTGCTGCCCGGCTCTGAGCCGCGCTTTCTCAGCCCTGCGCACGCGACGCTGCCAGAGCAGTGCGGGGTGCGGGGTGCGGGGGAGGGGTTGGACGCGCGCGCCAGCCCCCTGCCGCGAGTCGCGCACGCGCGCCCGGGACTGCTTGCTCCTCTGTGACTTGCGTGTGTGTGTATGTGTGTGTGTGTGTGTGTGTGTGTGTGTGTGCGCGCGCGCGCGCGCGCGCGTGTGTGAGACAGAGGGGAGAGGGAGAAGAGAGCGCGAGAGAGGGTGAGTGTGTGTGAGTGCATGGGAGGGTGCTGAATATTCCAAGATACTGGAACCACAGCGGCAGCTCCTCTGAAAACTGCATCCAGCCAGTCGTCCGGACTTCGGAAGCAGGGACAGGGCGCAGGGAATCAGCAGCCACCAGCAGGACCTGGGAAATAGGAATTCTTCTGCCTCCACTTCAGGTTTTTAGCAGCTTGGTGCTAAATTGCTGTCTCAAAATGCAGAGGATCTAATTTGCTGAGGAAAATCGCCAAAGAAGGAAGAGGAGGAAAAGGAAAAAAAAGGGGTATTTTGTGGATGCTCTACTTTTCTTGGAAATGCAAAAGATTATGCATATATCTGCCCTCCTTTCTCCTGTTTTATGGGGACTGATTTTTGGTGTCTCTTCTAACAGCATACAGATAGGTAGGTACCCTTTGTGCTCTGCTTTTGAATTGTGCATAATTTGGTGGTAATCTTTGTTCACAGTGGACAAATTAATTCATGTCATGTAGACTTATGTCATACCTTGACTGCATTCCAGATTTAAAGTGCCTAGAATATACATGTTTTTCTTAGCATGTATATTGGCTTTGGTACAAAAGAGGAAAAGGTGTTCTCATTTCTGATCTGCAAATTTTATGAATTCTGCCTTAAACAACATTTTGCTGTTTGTTCAGATTCTCTAGACGGCCCGAATGCAAAGCTTGTGATTACCCGGAAAGGCTAACATTTCTGGCCACCAACCTACCTTGCCCTCAGACTCTCTCATCTGTGTCTTGACCCTTTAGCTACCGTTTGGACATCAGCTCCCCGCTGCCCGAGTCCGTTGATGTGTTTATTCGGCCTATTATCGCGAATAAGAGACTCCTGGGCTGTTGGGAGCTAGTGGGCTCCCCTCCTTTCCTTCTCCGGCACTGACACTGTTCTCCTGCTTGGTGTTTGTTCTTTGCAGGGGGGCTATTTCCCAGGGGCGCCGATCAGGAATACAGTGCATTTCGGGTAGGGATGGTTCAGTTTTCCACTTCGGAGTTCAGACTGACTCCCCACATCGACAATTTGGAGGTAGCAAACAGCTTCGCAGTCACCAATGCTTGTAAGTAATGAATATTCATATTTTTTGGATGCCGCACGCGGAGCGCCCGCGAGTGTGAGTGTGGGGTGGTGTGTGTGTTCCAGTGTGTCAGTGTGTGGGTGTGAGTGACTGCACACGCGCGTGCGTGTGACGGCGTAGGAGAAAGTGGCTGCAATCTCAGGGACCCCCGCTGCCGGTGGGGGGGGGGGTGCTGAAGAGGGACCGAAAGGCATTGAAGAGTGTGCGCACCAGGGAGGTGGGGTGGTGGTTGGAGCTGGAAGGGACTTCCTTAGGTTCGGGGGGTTCTAGTCTTGGGTGCTTCAAGAGAAGCCCTCCCTGTTCTTCCGCCTCCCCCCCTCCCCCACCTTGAGCACCTGGTGGTACCCTGACCACAGAGAACACGCTGTTTTCCTAGGCGCCCTGTCTAGCTGCGGGATAGGTCCCACGGGGACTGCCTGAGCCCGGCCGCCTGCCCCGGCAGCTACACTCCTCTCCTGGCCCTGGATTTAAATCCACAGGCCCAGCTCGGATTCGTGTCGTATGGACCCCGGGAGCCCCATATTCCCCACCTCGACGGGACAAGTTGTTAAAATGGTTCTGGAGTTGGGTTCGGGGCTGTTACGTAACGCCCACCCGAGGGGCGCGGCGAGGAGCTGAGAGGAGCCAGGCTGACGCAGGCCCGGAGCCCCGCCGGGTCGGGTAGCGGTGGAGGGGGAGCGCTGTCAATTTCTCGTTGGTCTGTAGAGCTTCAGCCTAAGTTGAAACGGGAGATTCTGCCGTGGGCGCCGCGGTCAGTTCGCGGGCCGGGTGCGCTTTGTTCTCAGGTAGCGGGGCTCCAGCAAAGGCAGCGAGAGCAGCAGGACCTGAAAGCAGTTGGAGCCGGGCGAGTTTGGAAATCTGAAGAAGTGGCTGATCAGCCATTTTAGTCTTTGCAGTTATCCATATTAGCCCCAGCACTCGGCTCAGGGTTCCGGGACACGCGAGGAAGCTCTAACAAGGCTTCGGACGAAGTAATAGAACCCAAGCAATGAAGTCTCTAAAAGGTTCAGTAGAAGGGCTCGCGGGCTCCTGTCCTGGCGCTCCCACCCCTGCGACGGCGTGGGCAGTGCAGCCGCCGCCACTCTGCCTTTCCTGCCCCCTTCCCAGCAGCTGCCATCATTTCCTGCCTCCCGGCTTGGGAGACTCTTTCCTGCCTTAATGTTCTCGGTTTTTATTTCATAGTTAACAGTTTGAAGGGGTGGGTTGCAGATCGCCCACCTTCCACTTTAGCTTCATTGTAAAGGAGCTAGCGGAAAATTACCCCAGAAAAAGCCCAACTGCTGTGTTCCCCACATTAGACAAACTGGTTGCCATCTCAATTCCGATACTAAGCCTTAATCATAGAGTCGGTGGGTTAGCTTGATTATGGTATATCAGGAACATCGTCAGCTCATTTTGAAACTACCATCACACGGATGAAGAAACGAAACAATTTTCCTTTACTGATAGAACACGGGCATTATTGTGGTTGTATTAGGTGTCTACAATCCAAATGTTTATAAAGAACCTATTTAAGAAGGTTTCAATGCTATATATAGGTGTGTGTGTGTGTGTGTGTGTGTGTATTTAAATGTTGAAACCAAGTGAGAAAAGAAACTAAAGCCCGAGGTGGGGGGTGCAGGAAGAGAGAGGGACAAGAGTCTTAAAGTGGATTTGCAGCTTTAAAAAAACTCCGTGGAAGAATATTAAGTATATTTGGAACAATTTTAGGACATATACACATACAGAGAAACTGATGTAGTTTAATTATTGAAGGTTTTTATACTTGACCTATTGACCTACCAGATTTAGGTTATTTATTTGTTTTGATATAAAGTTTCTATTTTTTTCTGAATTAGGAGTTTAACATATGCCTGTGCTAAGTATCTAACTGTATGTAACTGTATACTAGTGTGAAAATGCTTTGAAAAGTAATGAAACTAAGGACTATGATTATTGGAAGTGTGTAGATTTTTAATACAGGGTGAAAGTAATTGACAGGTATACTTTGGAAAATGGTCAGTGTTTGAGAAGTTCACTCATTGGTGAAAATAATGAGAGGGCCTGAGTGAGAAAATGACAGATATGTCCACTGAACAAAATGAATAGTCCTTGATTCTAAGAGATATTGAATGACTGTTGGGGCTTTGTAAAGATTAAAGATTATTTTTCATTTAGGTTATAACTAGCTTAGGTCCTTAGTCTCAATATTTTTGAATAGATTTATTTTTAATATAAATTTTATTGAAGTAAGATATGCATACAGCAAATGTATATTATATACATATGTAACTCCATAAATGTCCGTAGAATGAATACATCCATAGCTCATGGCTTTCACTGAAAACACACACATACACACACACACACACACACATACACACACAATTTAATTTGTTTGACCACACATCTGAGAAACTGGGAAAATCAAATCATCATTTTGCACAGATTTTTTTTTCTCAGAAAATGAAGCTGAAATAAAAATGTATGTCTCCGGATCCCAAAATTACTCTTCCATGGATTATTATTCTAAGACACTAAAACAAATTATGGTGAAGAACTGAATGTCTTTTCAAGTTTGGCATGTACTACACTTATGTTGTAAGTAATCTTACTGATTGCTAAAGAGAACTAGTGAGGGACTGTTATACAGAAGAAACACATTGGGTAGAATTTTCTGGAGTTGACATTGACTCATTGAGCAAATAGCTTAACATTTTTGTGACTCAGTTTCTTCATTCCCTTAGGAATTTCACAATCTAGAGATCCTAATGTGAAATGGAGTGTTTGTGTCCTTCTTCATTTCTTTTTGTTTTGCCAAGGGCAATAGAAAAGGTAAAATTAGTTTAACTCTTTTATGCTCAAGGAAACTACAATCATGAAGTCAGCAGTCAAGAAATGAATGGAAATCGTGAATATCAAATTTGTCAAGATCAGTCTCGATCATTTAAATCCTGCTTCAGGTTTTTCTCCAATGCTTAGCCTTTGTTGGCTTGCCTTTTCTGTCAGGGGATTCCATGATCCTTTACTATGTGAAGTGGAAGCAGCATCAAACATGGTGATCGCTAAAACCAAAATGACTTTCTCTCATTTCCTCCAGAAATCTAAAGAATTCTACTCCTTAACTCCATTATTAAAATATGTATTATCAGTCAATATTCATAGAGTAGCTTCTTGTTTTGCCTAGTTAAACTGTAAAATTCTCATAGACTTACATTTATATATTAAGAAAGAGGAGTTTTATGACTTCATAATATAATCTTAAAATGGAAAAAAATTAGTTTATTAATTTAATTTTATTCATGAGATGAAGGCACTTATTTGGAATGTCTAGGTTGACATTGATTTAAGGATCCAGCAAGCTCCACCACATGGGTTAAGGTTATGCAAATGAAATTAAGTCATTATATTGTGAGCTGGGTAAAATGACTGTGCACTGAACTCCCACATCTTCCTCTTTCACAGTCACAGGGGGATAACGAAAGTACCCGTTTGTTCCCATTTGTTTCCATGGGTACCTGAGGACATAAAGATAGATATCCAATTCTTTCTTTTGCTCTCTTTCTCCCCTTCCTCCTTCCCCCTTTTCTTTCCTCATTCTCTTTCTTCTTAGCTAGAGATAATACTAAGACTTTTTTTCCCTGAAAACTGTTAAAACATAAACTTTTAATATGAGAAAATACAAACCATAAAACCAGAAATAAAAAAAGACTAGTATCTGATGTGTTCAACAGTTCAGACTAGTGATGGGCCTCAAGAATTCCTCCCTTTTTTCCCTCCTTCCCTTCTGTCCTCCCTCCCTCCCTCCCTCCATTCTTTCCCTCCCTCTCTCTTTCCCTTCCTTCTTTTCCTCCTTCTTTCTTTCCTCCCTCTCCACTCCCTTCCCTTCTTTTTTTCAATATATATTGAGTGCCTTCTAATTGTCAGGGAATATGTGAATACTTTTCTCATAGAAATTCATTTCTTCTTCTAACATTTTTCTTCTATGCTCTTTTGAATAGTTTTCAAAGTCTTGTAGACCTTGATGCCTTTAGTGTGCACTGGCCACAGTGGTCTTCTCTAAGAACCTTAGTATGAGGATATAAAGATATTCTAATAGTTCTTATACAAAAGCAATATATTATAGTAACTAAATTTTTTTGTAAAATAATAAATCTGATTTGGGCATATGTTTTATGCCACTTATTTTATATAATTTAACAAAACAGATTTTAGGAAAATACTAAATATTTTTACATTTTACAACTAATGTTGTGCTCTTTCCTAAAATTTCTTTAAAGTAAAACTGTCTAAAGCAGCTATAAACATGAGTATTTGATCCCATAGGGCTTTAGAATGAAAAATTTTAAGGATTAGTTTTCCTTTTCAAAATCTTTTCTTTCTATTTCATTTCATGAATGACTTTGACAAATTGCTATTGGTCTATTTTAAAATAATTTAATAATTTTATATTTCAATTCCATAAAATAAATTATAAAAATATTTAAAGAAATAACAGATAAAAATCTACTTTTTCTCTAAGCCAGCAGATGGGGATGTTGGAGAAAATATTGTTCTTTCATAAAACTGTTGCGCACACTAAATATCTCTTGAAACCTTGTAAACGCATTTATTTAGAGAAATGGAAAAAATATATAAATGGCATCCACTTTGAAAAATTTCACTTAAAATGCTGTTTGAAAAATAACTCAATGCCTTTTAAAAACAGTGTCTTTGACTGTATGTAGATTATCTTAAATATCCTTGTAAAGTTGATTAATAATAATAATAAATAATTACTAAAGACATTCAGAGGCAGCATTGACTGTAAATCCTCTCACAAGAGAGAGAATTCTAAACTTGTATTTTTTCAACTTTTAAACCTTGATTCTGCGGATATCATTTTTGAGGTATATTTCTTATTGAATTTTAGTTGTGAATTATTAAAATTGTGTATCTGTGTTTATCAAATTAATTAATGTTTGCTAAACCTTTATTACATTTTTCCTGAATGTGACTGTGGGTGTTATGTATGTGTGTGTGTGTGTGTGTGTGTGTGTGTATGTATGTTTATGTATAATTATAGATTATAAGTGGTTATAGATGGGCTTGGCTATCATGTCATGCCATTTTTATTGAGGTAATCACTAAAACTGGAGTTATCAACATATGCAAAAATTTTGTAAAAGTAAAATCAACTTGGATGCTATTAAGCAAAGATAAGAATTCATGGTGTGAAGAAAACTGGGGCACATGTACCAGAACACAATACCTTACAACCTGGTGGTGTAAATATTGTTATATTTAGTTGAAGTTTACAAAGAAAGAAATCACTCTTTATATGTAAGAATAATTAATTTGTCATTAGTTTTTTTGTAATTAAACTTTCATACTTATCACAAGAGAACTTCAAGAAAATGATACATTATACTATACTATACTACACTATACAATCAAAGAATGGCATCGGTTGAAACATTCTATTTTAAGATTAGAGACATTAAATATTTAAATAAGAATGCTATATGAAATGATAGAAACTTGATGTTAAAGAAAATTTATTCCTGTGCTATTCCTTTTTGAGATCTTGCAGGCTTCAACCTGCTGACTCAAGGAGTATGGAGAATTTCCGTTTCACATCAAGCCTTTAAAGTGATAAGGTCATTGCACTGTGACATTATGACAATAGATGCTGATTCATGCTCAGACCTCGGATCCTCTCATAATCTCTTCCAATAACACTGTACAGACTTTTCAACGTCCTAGGGCCCCCCAAATTTTAAGGAAGCCTGGAAAAAACAGTCGTTTCCTAATTATTCCAGCATGTTTTGTTGTATTACTGAGTTTTCAGAGAGTATATTTTTTCCTTCTTCCTTTCTTCCTCTTTCTCCTTCTCTCTTTTTAAAAAAAGTCAATGGAGATACTTAATCTGCAAAGGAAATGCCATTACAGAAAATAAAATTTAAATTTAAATAGAGATATTTGTTTTTAGTGAACAAAGGATACATTATACAGAGTTGAAATATTGTATTAGATTTAAACGTTTTATTGGGATTGGTAATGGCCACTGGGCAAATTATATTCCCTTTTCTTTTTCTTTTCCAACTGGATCCTACTGAAGTTTCCCCAGATGTGATTAAACTATTACTTTTTTATTATGGTAATTTTCAGTCAAAATTTCTGAGATTTTTCTCTAGCGATTTGAATAACTAATTGCCAAACCTCTTGTATGACTATGTCTCTTTAGTACAATAGAATAATTAGTAGTTGAATTCAGAGTTAAAATTTCAGAATCTCCCCTGATTTAAAAATTTTGAACATCAAAATGTTTTTCAAAGCCGATTTTACCAATTTGAGGGAAAAAAGATGAATGTGGTTCTTACAATGGTTGATTAGGAGTTTGGTACCATTATTTTTCAGTACTGTTCAATTTATTTTGTCATTTTTGATAATTTTAATTTATAGAATGAAATCATTTAAAAAATTAGCATGGGGAATGAGAATGTGGCCTTCTTAAAGGAGGCAAGATCATGCCTTTGTTGTCTTTCTATACTTGACAAACCCTAGACCAGTTCCTAGTACATTGAATGACTTAATGATTGTTTATCTGTTAAACACATTTAATATTATAGGAGATTTTCTTATTATAGAATAATACTTTTTAAGTCAGAATTTTGCTTTTCCTCTTCATTTTGATTTCAGAGAAAAATTTACTTGGTGGACTGCCTCATATTCTATTTAGAAAGAGGTGTAATATATTTGTCATTTCCATCTACAAGCTACATATGTTCAGTGTTATCATATTTATTTCTTAAGGTACATTGCTATATGTTAAAATGATTTGCTGAAGGTGTTCCTGGGTGGCTCAGTTGGTTGACCATCCTACTTCCGCTCAGGTCATGATCTCACAGTTCATGAGTTACGGCCCCACGTGAAGGCCTGTGCTGACAGTTCAGAGCCTGGAGCCTGCTTAGGATTCTGTGACTCCCTCTCTCTCTCTGCCCCTCCCCCATTTGTGTGCACACGCTCTCTCTCTGTCTCAAAAATAAAAAACCCAAAAAACATTAAAATGATTTGCTGAAGATAAGTAGAAGACACACTTTAAAGAGGATTTACGAATGCTGTTAAGATAATGCCAAAGCCATGTTGGTAGTGGTCTGAATGCAAGACTCCATTACAAGGGTCCTGACACTTATGGGTATGCCCAACTTCCATTTTAGTTTTGGATTTTCCATAAAGTTTGACTATACATATTCCTTGAGTGACCACAAAATTGTTTTGGTCTCCCCCTACCCCCACAATATTTTATACTGCAATTTTCTATGTTAATCTTTTAGTGCAAATTTTTAAAAAAGTACCAAAGTATAATTTTTTTTCTTTTAGAGGATATCTGAGAATGAGGAGTTGATGGACACAGTTTCTTGTGGACTAATTGCTCTTATATTTGCACTAATGTGTATAATTTTTTATATGCATGCCTTTTGTTTGTTTGTTTGTTTTTTTGTATCAATGGTTACCTTTAGGATTTATTTTCCAGTAATTTAACTTTGTCCTGTTTTCATTCTATTGGTAATTTGCTTCAGCAAAAATCCCTCAACTTGTCATTCTAGACTTTTAGTTTTTGTACATTAATTAAAATATTGAAAAATCATTTAAAATTCTACTGATTTTTAGTTAAGGTCAAAGACAGTTTTAAAATTGAGAGCCTTGACATTTATAAGTGTTTTCAACTGAATAGAACAAATAGGTTTGGAAGATAACAGGGTTAATTATAGGAAGGGAATTTATGAGGAGATAGTTTCTTAGATTGTTTAAATTTTGCTACTTTTTCATGTTTCTCAAATAAATGACAATACACCCCTCATAGTTTTACTATTTATTCTTTTAAAAAATTTACTGTATAGTTTATGTAGTTCATTTATGGGTTTGTTAATTCCTTTCCTTTTTCCTATTTCAGTATTTAAAATATAACCACAAACTGGGTTGAATTGAGTGCCTAAATTTTAGTATGTCCAAAATATTTTGAATATGTCATCATATTTCTATGGCATTTATTAGCCTTTCATGTAAAGTTAATTTTAATTGATAAATACTGTGGTATTCACTTGTTTTATGGTCCTCTGATTGAATTTCAGTTAACCTCAGAAGATAATCCTTCAAGGCAAATATTTTTCATCTAATCTTTATTAATACCCAGTTATACTAATGGAAATGATAGAAATATGGTTAAATAAACTGATTATGCCATCTTATTATTATTAAAATATAGTGAAGTATTACCCGATTCCTCATCCCTAACGAGAATATTGCCTTAGTCATTTCTAACAGCATAAATTAATTGAAACTCAAGTTATATAACTTGATAAAAAGAAAAAGTATTTTCAGGGTGCCTGGGTGGCTCAGTCGGTTAAGCGTCTGACACTCAGTTTTGGCTCACCATTGAGACTGGTGTTAGGCTGGATGCTGGCAGTGAGGAGCCTCCTTGGGATTCTCTCTCTCTCTCTCTCTCTCTCTGTCCCTCCCACACTAGCATGCTTAACAGAGTGTGTGTGCTCTCTCTCAAAATAAATAAATAAATATTAAAAAAGGGAAAGATTTCCTCAGCCCATAAGCCTTTGCAGCTAATATTAAGGCTTTACGTTACAATCTTATTCTCTTTCAGATTTAGTTTTCATTGTATAATTTCCTAGCATCGGTATTCAGTCCATTGCAGTTAAGGACATCAGCAATTTGATTATATATATATTTTTTATTTCTTAGGCAAGACTAAAAGGATAGAATGAAATAAATATTTTGAAATAAGTATCTTCAGACCAAGGGGAAACTATTTATTTTTCTCTATCACAAATTGAAATTGCCAGATTTCTTAAAGTGTGGGAAGAGGGCCATGGAAAAGCAGGAGAAACTCCAAATGTCACTGTAACGATGTACTAGGCAGGGCAGTAGAAATTTGGAACTGGAGATTCTATTTTTAAGCTTCTTTTTGTTATGGAGTCCCCTAATTGCACATCTATTGTCAATCTTTATCGACAATGGCTTTGGACTATAAAACAGTGAATTCTTACACAATGTTACTTTTGACGAATAGAAACTATTAACTACTTCCCGAGGGAGACAAGCAGGAAAAGAGACATTTTGCATCCTTTTATGCACAATACCAATTTCAGGCACATTATCCTTCTGAGCTGGTAGAAAGATATGCATTGGTAATTAGGAGATAAAATACTGACTGAAAAGTTTTGGAAAACGTTGTAGATAAAAATATGTAATGTGGCACATATTACTAGATTTCGAATTTAAGAAAGGCATGCACTGAGTCATGATAAACTTTACCTCCTGCTTGGGGTACCTGAGACATTGTAGCCACCGAACAACTGCTTGATAAATGGTAGTAGCACTTATCAGTAGAGCACAGAAGAATTTGTCTTTTAGTTTATGTTATCTGGTAATGACACATTCTAGTTCTTTAACATCTAAATGACATTTTAACAATCCCAAATATATTTAAAAATATATTATCATGGGTTAGAAGAATATTCAATGAAATTAATGATAATTCTCCAACAATATATTTTTTTGTCATTAAAGTTAATTATTAAAAAATTCTTAAAGGGCATTTTGGCACAGAAATGCAGAACACAATGAGTAGTTTCCATCTGAAGAATAAAGGTTATAAAGTGTAGGATGATCAGTTTGGTCAATATATTTGAGAATATTGTCATATGTATTTCAATGATGGTAATTTGGAACTTATTCCTTAAGGGCTTCATGTAAGGTATTTATTGTGGATTACAGATTTTTAATAGGACTGTCTGTTTTCAATGATCCAGCTACCACAGAAAAAGCTCCTAAAACTCTAGAGTGGGAGGAGTGGCTTCCTTAAAAAAAAAAATCTCTCATAGCAAGCCTTTGACAAAGAAAGTTCTGGAAGTGATGATCTCTTAGGGGTGGTAGGAAAGATTTGTGCTTTGCTAGTCTTTCTTAAAGATACCTTTCAACTTATGTCATGCTTTTTCTTCATTAGTGTCTTGTGTTTGTGAGAAATTGAAAAATTTCAATCTTGTTCTTAGATTCTGTATGAAAGGAGACATCAATCTTTGTAATTCCCAAACACTTTAACAATTGATAGCTTTATTTATTTTAACAGCTTTCTAGTCTTTATAAATTTATGGTTTTATTACTAATTGACCTATGGATGGGAAATTTTAGGAAGAAAGGCAACAATGCACAGGGAATATCAAAGAACTATATAGTTTTAGTTCTTTAATGGGAAAGACTATAAATCCTCATGTTTATATTCAGAACACAGAGAGTCAGCGATTGTCATCTTAATGCTTTGCCCGTGAAAAAAACAACAACTTTGATTCTTTGAGAGACAGAGTAGCATTTGTTAGGAGTCTGAAATTGGAACCGTATTCTAGTCCTATTGTTAGGTGTGTGGCCTTAGACAAGTTTAATCTAAGTACGTCTTAGTTTCCACCTTTGTGAAAGGGAATCATCCATTAGAGGATTGTTTTGAAGATACACAGTAGACATAAAACACTGCGTACTATGTTTGGCACTAAGTACATGAAAATTAGTGAACTTTTATTATTACTTCCTGTGTTACGATCTTAAGGTAGTTTTGATATGAATTGCTTTAAGAGGGGGAGGGACGCCTGGGTGGCTCAGTCTGTTAAGCATCCAACTTCGGCTCAGGTCATGATCTCCTGGTCCCTGAGTTCAAGCCTGTGTTAGGCTCTGTGCTGACAGCTCAGAGCCTGGAACCTGCTTCAGATTCTGTGTCTTCTTCTCTCCCTGCCTCTCCCCCATTCACGCTCTGTCTCTGTCTCTCTCAAAAATAAATAAACATTAAAAAATTTAAAAAGAGAGAGAGAGGGAGGGGGATAAAGATTCTAGTTTCTTGTCGGATTCTTTTTTTATCGTTTGTATACTAGGGCAGGCATATGGCATTTGGTGGCAAAGAAGAGATGAGCAACATAAGCAATAAAGCCTCTTAAAGTTTTGTTTGGTGCACTAAATTATGAAACTGATTTTTAAAGACTGAGGTGCTGAAAATCCAGTGGTATTCATCTTTCCCTTTGTCACATGTCACTAACATTTAGGATGTCAACAATTTAGAATTCTTTTATCCCTGGTAGATCTTTCAAGCACATAATTAAGATATTGTTTGATATCTTTTTGAACTATGCACATTATAGATTCCTAATGTTTTATTTTCCTTAATTAAACTATATTTATTTAAGTGTAAAGGAGTCAAGAGAACAGAGGATTTGCATTCAGCAAAAATGAGTTTGAATAAGCTCAGTAGCTTTCTGATGCAAAGTATGTTTTTTCTTTTTTTAAGATGAGGTTGTTTCCTCATCATGCCTGATAATATTATTGCTAGTTTAAATGAGAAAATAAATACCTTGATTAGTTTGTCATACATGATCTAAATATCCCCTTCCTTTCTGTATCCTAGCCCTTGACTGTGAACTAAACATCATTCTCAGAACAATGGAAGAGAATAAAATTCTCGCCTTCAGAGAGCTTATGTATTCGATAGTCTTACTTTATATATAACTTTCATCTTTTCAAAACATGTTCACATCGGTTTGGCCTTTACCGTAGGTAGCTCTGTAAAGTTTATAGGCTAAATGGAATTATTATACTGATTTCCAGATGAGAAAACAGAAATTTAAGTGAATTAAGCTACTGCAGGTTTGTGGAAGAGCTCTTGCCTGGAGAAGGCCGCTGCTTCCCAGGCCACAGGACTTCTCCCCAGTCCTAGGCGGCAATGCAACTAGTCTATTAAAATGAGCAGACATGGTTTGAAATTATGGTTCTGACGTTTATCAGTTACCTAACTCTGTATGTATCAGTTACACATTCTAAGCCTGTGTTTTAAACTGAAAATGTTGAATAAGTAAACACAAATGTAAATTCTGGTTAGCATTAATTGTGAATATCTGATTCTATTTGGTTACCATTTTTATCAATATATTTGAACAAGTAAAAATGATGGTAGATATTTCCTATGTGTGACATTAAACACAGGACATGTTAATTGTGATGTCTTCCCTGTGGACCAGTTGCCTGCATCTTGCTGCTGGTCGGTTGGCCTGATGTCATCTTCCTTAAAGTTGCTTCCTCAGCATGAATAAAGGGAGGCTCTCTTTGCCTGTTCCGGTTCTGTTGGAAAGGTCTCAAAGATTTGAAAAACTCTCAAATAATCACTTGTCTAGAGACCAGTTTGGGGAATGGAAAGACACTTTTTAAGGGGATGTAACCACTGACAATAAGTAAAAATAAGGAAATCTGTGAATGAGCTAAAATTTTCTTAGGTCCTAAACTATTCACTACCTCATATTACACCGGTTTTCATTAATCTAATGCTGCCTCATATTGCAGTTAGCAGAATGTGAACTCTTTCATGTAGTGTCATAAGAACCTGGGTCCAAAGTATTTTTTAAGCAAATCTATGTATTTACAAGATACAGTTATATTGATGACTTTTGATTTGGACCTGAGGTGGAAGGCCTTGGGTAAAAGTCAAGTGCTTATCTTCAAAATATTTATGTCACCTTTGTTAGTATGCACCAAAACTTATATCAGGATTTTCTTCTTTCTTTATCTCTTTCCTCAAACTTTTAGTAGTTACCTGTTCTATGCCAATTTCTTGATACTATATGAGGTGACAAAGAAAGATAAGGTTTCTATATTGGAAATTACTCATGAGTCCAAAATCTTCTTTTTTATGGCAGAGGTAGTAGTTAATATAGGTCAGCTAGGTGATTTTCTTATTAGGTTAGCGTGTGTAGTGTAGTAATGGTTTCTAGGTCATTTATAAATATTATTCTGTACCTTAGAACTAGATTTGAATCAAAGTATGTTAAGAGTGGAAATGGTAATTCCAAAAATTGTGAAGAAAACATAAAATTGTCTTGATGGAAGCTGAAAAATAATTATTTGTTATCAGATTTAGAATTTTGTTGAAAACTGGGTGGTCAAATGAGGAACCAGTGATAGTAACTGTAATGTGAATTGAAGATCTGTCAATAAAAATTTTAATTTTTGAATCAGATTTGGAAATGTTATTTTATATTTTATTTTGCATGATTTTCTTCTTTTTTCCCCTTTCTGCCAAAAGCTTTTAAGTTCAGTTTGAACTGGTATAGAGTATGGAAATTGCTGGGTGGTCTTTTTATAAATTAATTAGATGTGGGCTATATTATATAATTATTATAAATACTATTTTAGCTTATCACTGAAGAAATAAGTTCCAATTTTTACAATAGTAAGTTTTATGAAGTAGTTAAATATGTTATTGTGAATAATTTGAACTAACACATTGGTAGTTCTCTTATAATGTTAAGACAGATTTTATATAATCGAAACTCTGATTATTATAGTAGTTCGAGAATTTCATGTGGGAAATTGTAATTGTCTAAAAAAATTGATGTAGGATTGGGGCGCCTGGGTAGCTCAGTCAGTTGAGCGTCCAACTCTTGATTTCTGCTCAGGTCATGATTCTAGGGTCTTGGGATCAAGCCTGATGTTGAGTTCCACACTGAGTGTGGAACCTGCTTGGGATTGTCTCTCTTCCTTTGCCCTTCGTCTCTGCTCGTTGTCTCTCTCTCTCTCTTTCTCTAAAATTAAAAAAAAATTATGTCATCTTAATGAACAGAAAAAATATAAGATATTTAAAATATTTGTGAATAATAACATTTTGGTATTGTGAATGACTTAAAACAACATGGAAAAAATTAGAATATAGATTCTTAAGGTCTTTATATTTGCGGTTTAAAAATTCTGATGAAAGTAACTCTTGTATATAGTAATTAAAAATGTTTATTTATTTTTGAGAGAGAGAGCTTGAGCAGGGAGAGAGGGAATCAGAGGATCTGAAGTGCGCTCTGTGCTGACAGCAGCAAGCCTGATGTGGGGCTCATACTCATGAACCCTGAGATCATGACCTGAGCTGAAGTTTGACATCAAGCCTACTAAGCCACACATATGGTAATTTTTTAAACACTACAAAAGGGAATATAATAAATAAATAAATGTGGAGTCTTTTTCCCTCCCCCAATTCCACTTCTTTCAGATTATCACCTTCATGATTTCCAGAAGTTCCGTATAACATATGCACTGTGCTGTCTGTATCTTGATTGTTTCCAATTTAACAAAAAATGAAGTCCTTCCTTTATCTGTACATTTTCTTTTTTCTTTGTAGTCACTGTAAAATATTCCCTACTTAATTAGCTCTGTCTTTTGTTGATGATATTTTTCTATTTTTTCTTATCTATTTACTATCATGTGCAAATGAATTTGCAAATAGATTTCTGTGAATGGATTAACTGAGTCAAAAGGTGTTTGCATTTAAAATTATGCTAAATGTCCAAAAAAGGTATAACAATATACAGTTCTACTTAGAGTGTATGGTGTGCCTATTTTTGCCCAATCTTTTTAGTAGTGTACAATATTAAATTTTTTTTAATTAATTTATTTTCAAGTTAGTTAACATACAGTGTAGTTTTGGCTTTAGGAATAGAACCCAATGATTTATCTCTTACATATGACATCCAGTGCTCATCCTGAAAAGTGCCCTCCTTAATGTCCGCCCCCCATTTATCCCATCCCTCCCTCCAGCAATCCTCAGTTTGTTTTTTGTATTAAAGAATCTCTTATGGGGGCACCTGCGTGGCTCAGTTGGTTAAGCGTCCGACTTCAGCTCAGGTCATTCATGATCTCAAGGTTTGTGAGTTTGAGCTCCGCATCCGGCTCTGTGCTGACAGCTCAGAGCCTGGAGCCTGCTTCTGATTCTGTGTCTCCCCCTCTCTTTGCTCATCCCCAACTCATGCTATCTTTGTCTCTTTCAAAAATAAATAAACATTAAAAAAAATTTTTTTTAAAAGTCTCTTATGGTTTGCCTTCCTCTCTGTTTTTATCTTATTTTTCCTCCCTACTTCTATGTTTTTAAATTTTTAAAGCTTTGCCACTGGTATTTAATCACTTAAATTTACAATAATTTTTTACTAATGCTGAAAGTTTTTTAATATTATTGTTTGCATTTCTGCATGTGTGTATGTATGTGTGTGTGCTTATGAACTTGTTCATAACCTGGTGCCCGATTTTCTATTTGTGGTTCCCTATTATTTGTGGATGTGTATGTATATATTAAAGTATCCATATACTTTGTTGATTTTGTGGCTATTTTTGTTTTTCTTTTAACCTGTATATGATTTTTCAGAGTCAAGATTTCAGTTCAAAATTTTTAAGGATACACATACTCATGTTTTAGTAATTTAGAAATTGTTTATTTTATTGCTTCAGGATTTTTATGCCTTGCTCAGCAAGACTTTGCCCACTTAAAATTATTTAAAGAAAAACAACTTTATTTTTAAAATTAGTATCCATCCTATTTTGTTTTTGTGATTCAGAATAAATCTTGGATTCATTTGGATTTATTTGCTATAAATATTAAAGTAATGATCTGGCTTTAGTTTTTCCTTTATAAAGTTAGCTAATTATCACAACATATAGTAAAAAAATACATTTTTTTCCTTTGAAATGCCCTCAGATTTTCTTGTTCAGTAAATAGTTCTTTAGGGAGCTAAAAACAAACAGGGAATTTATCCAGAAAATGAAATAAACAAGATTAAAATTCTATTACAGACAAAGGAATGTAAAGTAATGCAAGGCACTTACTTCCTGAGCAGTGCTACTCTTATAAATTGTGCTTTTGTGTCACTGGGTCTCAGATCAATAAAAGAAGATGTCAGATTTTGAACATGAACTGAGCCCAGAGGGATAAATAAAGGATTTTGTTATGTTTTTTGGCTTGTATCACAGCACTAATATCCCTTAAATGGACTGCTAGTTTTGCATATTTCTTTACCTATATCAAGGTTTAAGTAATGGGTTATGACTATGACTTGGCTTTTGAGTATCACTTTGAAGTTAATTCAGTGTAACAATCCATATGTGTTCATAAATAGAATATTAAAACCAAGGACTGCAATACATATGCAATGAAGAAAGGTAAAGGAACTCATATACTCATGGTTTTATTAACTAATATATAGTTTCATCCTCAATTTTTTGTAATAACTAGTTATATGGACTCTTTAAAGCCAAATATCAAGGTATTTATGATATAAATATTATTTAAACAAGAATGCTAATAAATAAAATACTAAACTGTTACTTGCATCAATAAATACTTTCAATTTGTCTTACAGTATATGACATGCACGTATATTTTTTGCTAAACATCAAGGAAACTTATAAATCTTTAATCACTGAATTTTGTAGAACTCGGAATTTATTGTGGCCCTGTCATGCATTTTCTAATACATTATCTTGCCATGGTCATTAAAATGGGAAGATTTTCACTTTCAAGATAATTATTTTATAAAATGTACTTCGTTAAATTTCTGTAAGACACTAGTCATTTGTTTATGTTTTAATATATCTTTTGGTGAATAGAAAAATTATACCTTGGTGAAAATTAAAAAGAAAAACACCCTTACATCAGTAGAGCAACAATGTTAATAGTTATTTATATTAAAAAATGTAAAATTAAAATAAAATTTAAATTAAATATTTTGTAAATATTGGCTTAGTCTCATTTCTTCACTTCTCTTCTAAAGGCAGAGAAAAGTGATAAGAAAAATCCATTTGATGCCACTCTATTAAAAATGGGTGATGTACACTGAAGGGTGTACATAATATAGTTCTGATGTCATAATGGAGCAGAATGAAGGTAGACTAAGGAAGGAAATTTTTCAAGAAGGCTCCATGGAACACAGACCCTGTTGTGTTTCAAGGAATTACTTCTGCTTTTCTTTAGCTGTACTTTCACTTGTGTCCAAATGGCTATTACTATCTGTCATAATAATTTTTATTTTGATTTAAAACCTCAAAGATTAGCTTTCCATTTACTTTTAGTTTTCTTTGAAAATTTCTATTTCAAAGCACTTAATCATATTTACCTCTGTTTCTCTTCATTTTTATTTATTTCTAAGTTTGTTAAAGGCTCTTGTATGTCATAATTTTTCTGAAGTGAATCTAATTCAGGACATGTTTATTTAAATATTTCTCTAACTCTAAATAAAACAAAAAAATGAATAAACAAAAACAGAATAAGACCTGTAAATACAGAGAACAAAGTGGTAGTTGACAAGAGGAGATGGGTGGGGAGATGGGCAAAATGAGTGAATGGGAGTAGGAGATGCAGGCCTCCAGTTAATGGAAGGGATAAATCATGGGAATAAAAGCATAGCATAGAGAATACAGTCAGTGATATTGTAATAGCATTGAATGGTGACAGAGGGTAACTACACTTGTGGTGAACATAGCATAATGTATAAAGAAACTGAATGATGATGTCGAGCTCCTGAAACTAATGTAACATTGTGTGTCAACTATATTCATATTAAAAAAAAAACAAAATTAATGTAAAAACTTTTTCTAATTATGAAAGTTACATATTAAGAAGTCCAAAAGAAAAAAAAAGCATCACTATTTTTAACCAAGAAATATTCACTTGTTAATAATTGTGTGTGTTTTTCTCCAATGGTTTTGTACTTGATGTCTTTGGGTGGCAGTAGAGACATTTGTAAACTTAAATTCATAGCTTCATAGTATTCATCCCTGTAATTTAGTTAATCATTTTGTAATTTAGTTAATCATTTTCTAATTTTGCAGATTTTGCTTGAATCCTTCTTTTATCCATTATAAAATATTGCTGCAATTGAAAATCTTACTGCATACATATCTTTCCTCATTTCTGATGACTGAAGTGTAATTAATTACAGGATCAAAGACCTTGAAGAATTTCATTATTTCTGATATACACTAAGGAAAGTTCATACCAATTTATAATCCTATGAAATGTCTCACAGACCCTCAATATCATTGTTATCATTTTTAAAAAAATCCTTATGTATTAGATAGCCAGAAAAATCCTCTTTATTAATAAAAGTGTTTCATGTTCATTACACATTTATGTTTCTTTTTTCACAAATTGTTTATTAAGATCTTTTGCCCAGTTTTCATCGCCATCTTGGTATTTTTTCCTATTGACTTGTATGAGTTATTTATCCAAGATAACTGTGGCTGGAGAAGATGGGGCCAGTGAGTTGAAGATCCAGTAACTAAATGCTTTGGCCCAGATGAGGGCTGTGGTACTTCAGCTTCCTGTCATTGGTTAGAATTATCTGAGGGCCACACACAACTTAAGGGAGTGCAGACTAATTATCCTTGTGTGCAGAATCTGAAAACTGTATATTGGTGAATATTACTAAAGTCAACCATGGAAACCTATTTCATTATTTGCCCTTTCACATTTATATAGAATTTGTTTTTTAAAGTATTGTTTCAACGATGTTTTTCAAATTTCCCCCTGCCCCCCCCCCCCAGTATATCTGCACATGTTTTAAGCTTGTAAAAACATAGAAAGACTGAATGGAAAACAATGTTTCTGCCCTTCCTTACCTATCTCTAGTCTCACTCCCTAGACATGACCACTTTTAACGTTTTGTCATTCTTCTGGTGGTTAACTCTAATTACTAACATAATTATATTGTTAATTTTGTATTTCTCTATTGTTTTTCATTCTAATTTCTAATAATATGTTTGAATCCACAGTTGTTATTTCAGCGCTTACTGGGGCTGCCTTTCAACTGCCTACCTTATGAGTTGATAATGTTTTTGAGTTAAGATCGAGAAAATTTACATTCTACTCTGTATTTGTAATTAGATGACTCTATATCCATATGCTTTATAGGTAGGTTTATCCTCAAAGCTAAAAATTAATAAGCATTGTTTAATAATTATATATAGCTGTGTGACCATTCTTTACTGCAGAGCCAAGTACCATGCTCTTTTTATGCTTTCCCTTTTACAGCTTTGTTTCTTTCCCGGGTATTTGAATGCTTAATGTTTCTTTTGTGTTATATGGTTTTAGCATATTTGTAGGCTCTTGCTGTCAAATGTCTAGTTCATGGATTCTGGTCTTTCCAAAGACTTCCTTCCATCCTTCTCATACTCTCTATGTTGGTTGCTCTTAATCCTCCTGTACAGCTGATGTCCTGAGGTGGCACTGTCTTTTTTTGTGGTTGATCACATATCTTTCTGTTTCTTGGCTTATTTCTTCATATCCATTAAATCTATTTTTATTGATCACTTATAATTTCCTTTAAAATAATTTTGTGAAAATAATAATAAATAATAATAAATAAATATATTATAAACATAATGATAAACACATAATAATAAATAATAATAATAATAACTAAAATAAAACTGTTTATTATATATATATCTTTGGTGGATATTTATTTCTAGGTTGAAAGTCATATTTCCTTAGAACTTGGAAAGAATTACACACTTATCTTCTATTATCAGATGCCATTGAGAGGTCTAATTCTTATTTTTGAGTGTATTTATTGTTTCCTTTCTGGAAGCTTTCAGGCTCTTCTTTATCTTTAGTCTCTTAAAATTTACAGTAATATACCTGTATGGGAATTTTTTTTCTATCCTACTCAGCACTCTACTTTTTTAAGTTTATTTATTTATTTTGAAAGAGAGAGAGAGTGAAAGCAGGGGAGAGGCAGAAAGAGAGGGAGAGTGAGAAAGCCAAGCAGGCCCTGTGCTTTCAGTGCAGAAACTACTCAAGGCTCAATCCCCACAAACCATGAGATTATGACCTGAACCAAAAATTAAGAGTCAGATGCTTAACCAACTGAGCCACTCAGGCACCCCAGCACTCTATTTGAAAACAGATTCTTCCTTAAGGTTTGAGAAGTTCTAAGCTATATTACTCGAGAATTTGCCCTCCTCCATTTAATTATTTCTCTCTAGATGGCTATTGACTTTTTTCCTTCTCATTTAGAATTTATTTAATGTAAAATAAGCATTTGAAAGTAAGCCATCCATCAAATTTTTTTCATATTACACCTTTAAAGATTAGTTTTACTAGGATAATGCAATTAAAATAAATTATATAGCATTCATTTTGCTATATAGAACGTTTAACCAAGTCTGAGGTTATCTTGAATGATTATATGTACTTAAATTACACTAAACCAGGTCTTTGCTTTTTTCCCTTTCTACTCATTGCATGATTATTTAAAATATAGCTTTTGTGGCATTTTAGAAACCATAGAGAATCACTGGGTAAGAGACTGTGAGTGATGAAGGAAACAATACAAAGATTACACATTAAAATGAGGGAAGCAGATGAGCAGGACACTGCGAGCAATGACGTGAATAATAGATATTTGGCTTGCCCACTTCACATTACTGATTCTTGTGTCATCTTGATCATTCCCTTTCTTGTATTTAATTATAACTTGTTTTTCTTTCCTCCTTGCAACAGTTCCATAAAAACTGTAAATATACAGTTTTTATCTTTGCCATCTCATTCTTTTGAAAGACTCCTTCTTTATGTTGGCAACATAGTCGAATGTTTTCTATCTTTTTGATATTTCATTTTAGGTATGTGGCTTTTCAATTTTGAATGCAATGATCATGGGAAGCTTCATTTCTGGGTTCTTAATTCTAAAAATCAGTTAAAACTTTACCTGTTGGAACGCCTGGGTGGCTCAGTCAGTTACGCATCCGACTTCAGCTCAGGTCATGATCTCGCAGTTCCTGAGTTCAAGCCCTGCGTCAGACTCTGTGCTTACAGCTCGGAGCCTGGAGCCTGCTTCAGATTCTGTGTCTCCCTCTTTCTCTGCCCCTAACCCATTCGCATTCTGTCTCTGTCTCTCTCAAAAATAAATAAACATTAAAAATTTTTTAAAAAACTTCACCTGTGTTTTAGCAGATACATCACTAGTGATCAGATATGAGTACTCAGTAGAAAAAATATTAAATATATCTGACAGAAGAAAAAAGCTTGGAAGATTTAGGGATGTTATTTTTTACTCTCAACTTTTCCTTGCCCTTTTCCTTCTTGATAATGGAGGTAATCTCTAGCCTCATAAAGTGAGAGTACACTGTAGAAGTCATACATTACTGGCTGGGAGAAAGTGCAGTTTACTAAATAAGTTTTTATTTTCTTGATGAAAATCAAGAAGATTGATTTGTATGCTTACTGAAGATAGAGGTACCAGTGAGATTGCTAGTCTCATGTGACTCATCAGAAGAGTTTAATACCCTAGAAAGTATCTGTAGTTGATTGTCATTCTCATTCACAGTAGTTATGTTCTATGAAATCGCTGTGAATACCAAATTACGGAATACTGAACCATTGCTCCTCAGGAAATACAGTTAGTTTCTTGGGTTACAGTGTTTCCATCAACCTGATACATAACCTTTTTAAGTGTATTTCTGTTTCAGATACCTTATTTAATACATATTGTTGATCCACTGACATTGAACACATGTCTGAACAGTTTATCTAACACATCCATTTTCTCAGTAAGGCACATTACAGCCTTCTTAGACTTAGGAACATTTGACAGTTGAGACCTGTCCTGGGACCATGTTCAGCATTATGCTTGGGCATTAAAAAAACATTTTTTAATGTTTATTTATTTTTTTGAGAGAGATAGAGTACAAACAGGAGAGGGGCAGAGAGAGACACACACATACACAGAATCTGAAGCAGGCTCCAGGCTTTGAGCTGTCAGCACAGAGCCCGACACGGGGCTCAAACTCAGACCATAAGATCGTGACCTATGCTGAAGTCAGAGGCTTAACTGACTGAGCCACCCAGGGGCCCCTATGCTTGGCATTTTAAACAGCAAAATCACCAACAGAACACATAAAACTGGAGAAAACTTGGTACTAGAACTGTAAACAGGATGCTTTTTATAGTGTGAGAGCTAACGAGAAGGCACACTGTTGCCCTGTTTGGCCTCAGCTGGGCAGTATGTGTATTGAGCAAATGCTCTGCTGGTTGAGCAAGTTGCCTGACTGCAACAGTGCTGCCGGAATTGATTTGGGGGTTACAACTGAATTTTAGTGAGTGGGCGAATTTGCAAATGCAAAATCCATGAATCATGAAAAGTGACTGTATTTGTTTGATTTGAGCCAGTTTTGCAATTCAAGTAGCTTTTCTATTTTTGTTTAGTAGTAGTCAGATAGAATTTAAAGAATTTCACCTTGCTTTGAAATGCTTATAATTACCTATGTTGATAAATCACCTTGGATTTGAAAGGATATAAAACCGACACTACTTTAAACTCTGCGGAGGAAATTGAAGGGAAAAGAAAATGCTTATTTCCACAAATTCAAGTTCATGATGGCACAGCTGAAGGACAAAACATTTTATTTTATTTTTTCTTTAATGAATGTCCTCTAAATGAGAAAGGTCTAAAACACCAAAGGGCATTAAACTCCTTTGAGGTGTTTAAGCGATAATTTTTGTATTGTGTTGTCCTAGATTTTTTCCACTTGTGTTTTGTGTCTTTGCACTGGGAAGGTCCAAACGTCAAAGAAGACAGAGAAACAAGAAGTGCAGATGGCCATTGTGTGTATCTGTGCATTGGGATGAATATAGGCTTTGCAGGGGTTTAACAGAATAACGCACTATTCTGCCTCTTATAAAGGATTTTTCTAAGCACTGAGGGGGTTGTGGTGAGGAAGACAGGAAAAGTGTACATACTCATGGAACTGACATTAGAATTGGTTGAGTGATAATAATCCGATCAACAAACAGAAAAGAGCCAATTATGAGTTGGGCTACATGCTTTAAAAGAACTCGGTAGTCACATGTGGTGGAGGGACTAGATGAGGGCATGTGTTAGGTACGCTCTTGGGGGAGGTAAGTCCTGAGCAGAAGCCAGACAGACCAGAATTGGCCTGACAAATGAAGGAGGGTGGGTGAGCATTCTTGATAGAAGGAACAGGAAGTAAGAGGGGTGGGAAGAGAAAAGTCTTGGTACGATTATTTTTCAGAAGCAAGCCATAGTAGTTGCAGATTGTGAAGAGAGCAAGAGAGTGAGCAAAAGATGCTGAGAGATCAGGACCTGATGCAAAGCACACAGTTCTTTGTAGTCCATAGTAAGCAGCTATTTGTTAATTTTTGCATATTCAAGACTCACATACATCTGACTGGAAGTAAAACAATAAAAAGATCTTACCCCTTAAGAATTACCTTTATCAGACTGAATGTCAGCAAAAGTATTCAATCGGAAAAAGCCAATACTGTTTCCATACTCACAGCATCATTGTAGGAAACAAAATTATTTTCTTTTGATTAGATTTAGATTTGCCTTTGTTTTGGAGGGAGACATCTGTTCAGTATGAACAGTTTCTAGAAATGTCTTAGGCAACAAAGAATTTCTATGTTTACAGGGACTTACAGTCTGTTGTGTTGTGAATTGCCCTATATAAATAAGGCTATTGATATTACAGTTAAATTGTAATTCAGGATCTTTAAGGTTTGTCCCTTACTATTTTCTGAACAGTGCATCTGTCGTCTTTGACTTCGGAAATTCTTCATATTGAGAAACAGGAGATCACGAATGGGGAAAGCCTGGCCTTGGGGGCAAGGGAAGGGTCACCATTTTCCTCTTTAGTTCCACAGGCTGAGTCAAAGTTAGTTGTTAGTTGTGAGGATGAATGAGGTCCTCCCTGAAGCCATGTCGTTGGCTCTGTGAATACTCTCCCCTCTGAAAGCAAGTGTGGAGAGAAATGTGAAATTTAATTTGCCCATCTGCTGCTCTGTCCTCACTGCCTTCGCCAAAACATGAAATTCCTTCGTTGAAGAAAAGAGCTACTTAAAAAACACATAATACCAGAAGGATTGCCATTTTCTAAAAATTTGGGTTTTTTTGCCCAATTCTTTTGTCTAATGGACAAAAATGGTCATCTACATAGTATGAAGTGAGTATTTTCATTGTGAAGTTATTGCTTTGGGTCCACTAGGCCTTCTATGGAAGCTGTGATTCTCACTATAATCCCCAAGGGGCACTACTGTTTTTATTTCCAGGTAATTAAGGTGGTATCATACACCTCAGTGTTAGTTTTATGCTGCCAGGTCCGATATACGTCTGTAGAGTGAACTCTGCTTTCCTTGTGAAAAAACAAACAAAAAACCAAACCAAACCAAACAAATGAAAAACACTCTGCTTTCCTTTCTTTTCTCCTCATCTGGGTGATAATAGACTTGGAGTTACATACCATTCCAAGGAATAGAATCCAGCCTAAGAACTTTTCCCTTGAATCTTCTTCTATATGCCTCATTAGGATATTTATGTTTTCTGAATGGATTGAGAACAGGGTTTCCTTGGGGGGAAGCTGTTAAAACTTAATAACTTTGTAAAATTGAAAGATGAAGAGACTTTGTTGTGGTCCTAGAAACACGATAAGTGAAATGAAATCTAACAATAAAATTTCAGGACCTCAGAACCCTGGGATGGATGCCATGCTAAATAGTAAAGGCAATAAATTCTCAGTCCTTGGGGACTGCTTTCTATGGAGAAAGATTTCAAGATCTCTCGGGATAGTCTATTTAATCACAAAATAACTCTTCTTATCAGGAAGTTTTGCGTTATGTCTAACTTAATTTGTCCCACTATAATTTAAATATCCTTTCTTTCATTCAAGCCTCGAGAAAGAAACAAAAAATTCTCTGCTTCCTCAGCATGATAGGACTCCATAAAAGTTAAAGGCAGTATATAAACCGTTCATTTATTTTCTAAGTAAGGGACTCAACTCAGGCTTCTCACAGCACATGAGTTCATTATCTGGTTTATTTTTTCTCTCATATATGACCTCATTTCTATTTTGTTTTATATAAAAAAAGGAATTGAGGACTACTAGGGTGTAATAATATTCATTTCTAGGTAATTTTGATGATGGTTTAGGCATATATTCAAGATAACATCATTTAATGTTGAATACATTCTAATATTACATTTAGTTTTGAAACACCTGCATCATATTGATGATACTCATTCAATATGTAGGTTAGGATCTTCCTGATCTTTTTAAATTTTTTTTAAATTTTTTACTGTATTATTCTTGTATTGGTTAGGAATCCTAACTCTGCTACTTGTTAGCTACATAGTATTGGACAAACTAGGTAGCCTCTTTTGGCTTTAATTACATTATTTGTGATATATGATACAATAATATTGTCTCTGTAAAAATATTTAATGACATACTTGGGATGTAGAAAATGCTCAACAAATGCAAGTTTTCTTCCTGAGTACATTTAATTTTTATATGTATTATTTAAAGTTAATATACTTACTCATAGTGAAATACAATGTTTGTTCAATTTAATTCTTAATGAACACGCTTGATGATGTGACCATGCTACTTCTATTTCAGTTTCATACTTTAGTAGTGATATTACTTCCTTCAGACATAAATTATATAATGGGAATCAGATTTATGAGGTTTGGTTTGCTTGTTACAAATTCACTTTGGATTCTATTCAGGATCTACTCTTCTAAAGGATTTTGAGATGCATATCTTATTATGTCCTCCACCACATCAAATATTGAAATTAGGATGATGTTATCTATAGTTGCTATGCTGTCTGTAGTTTGGTAGGGATTTTCACTTTTTTAAAAAATTTTTTAACATTTATTTATTTTTGAGAGATAGAGAGCACAAGCAGGGGATGGACAGAGAAAGAGGGAGACACAGAATCTGAAGCAGGCTCCAGGTTCAGGGCTGTCAGCCCAGAGCCTGATGCGGGGCTTGAACTCACGGACTGTGAGATCATGACCTGGGCCAAAGTCGGATGCTTAACCATCTGAGCCACCCAGGCGCCCCAGGGATTTTCACTTTTGAGATAGGGCTGATTTTTCTCCAAAATATTGAGTAGTCATTATTTTTAAATTCACTAGTTCTTAAGTATTTGGAAACATGTTCTCATCCTCCCATAAAAATACATTTTAATTTTTAATTTTTCATTTCTATTTATTTTCATCTTGAATTTATATATTATACAACTAGTGATAAAAATTGAAAGCTGTTTCTTTTTACAATTATAATTTACAACTGTATTAATTATGCTTTAATTCATTTCCTTTCACTAGTTGATGGGAAGATGTTTCTTGCCTATTCCTTTTATATTGTCTCATCCAGATAAAGGTGAAAGTCTGTAATGCTTGAGACTTATCAGCAAGTTTCAGTTACATGGCTGAAAATTTTGCCTTTCCATAATCAGTAAATACTTTTCAGGTATATTTCCTGGGACTCTGTGCCAAGCCGTTTGAGGAAACAAACCCAGAGTCAACTTCTCCCGGCATGTTATAAATACAGTAGGAGAAAAAAGACAAACACACTAAAGATTTGAAGATGGAATACTATGTCCCTAAATATATGTAGTACATGGATATATAAAATGCAGAGATCATTGTGATTGGTGAAACTGGGAAATACCCTGTATTTTGTGTTAATGTGGAAACAGAAGAAAAGAGGTCATGGTCAGTAAGCTGTGATTCTTAAATTAGTAAGGTGCTCAGAAACGTACCTAGCATGTAGAAGGAAATCAATGAAGAATGTGAAATGAGCTCCAAAGAATGGCTGTTTTAGACTGTGCGGGCACATACATAATCACACAGCAGGACTTGTCACATTAGTCTAGAAATGGGACTTGGGCCAGGCAGGCAAAGCAGGTCAACTGAAGCAGACTGCAAGCTTGCCTCGGCTGTGTGATTATTCGGGGGAAGCAGGGCACTCGTAGTTCTTGAGAGTCTGGGGAGAAAGCTGAGATCAGAGCTGTCTAACCAGAATGGAGACACAAGTACAGTTCTGATTAAAAAGAAATTTCACAGGAATGTATGTGCAGGAGGTGGATTTAGAGAGGGAGTTAGCGAAGCAGGCACCAGCAGAAGCAGATCATCGTGCAGACAGCATCTTCTCTTATCTGGAAGAAGCTGTTAGGTTTTGACTCTGGATTACAGGGCAGAGGTGCCTGATCTTTGCTTTTATCACCCACACAGGGAAACAAATCACTTGTTCCTGGTTTATCAGGTTTACACTTTGTCTGGTTTATAAAGTTCTCTCCTAACATTATGTGCTCTTTGGATAATAAACTCTCCACCCTGGTCAATATTCCCTTTCTTCCACAATATTGTTAGTACCTGCTTTGTGCCAGACACTGTGCTAATGGGTAAGAAACTGCCCTCAAGTGCTTCTATAATCTACGGAAGCACTTTATGAACCTCCAAGGACATTTTAAAGTTTTTGCACACTTCTTAATGGAGTGCCTCCAACTATTCAAGAGCTTGGTACCACTTAGATATATATAATTGTTGTCAGTCATACCTCAATTAAATGTATTATTTTATTAGTCTATTATTTATTCTTTTATTATTAACATTTTATATTATTTATTATATTCTTTATTTTGTATTATATGTGATATATATATAAAATATCTTAGATACATCCTTCAACACAAACTCGAAATTCGCATGCATTGTGAAGTTTTTCTGGAACATTTTAGTATTCCCTGACCTAGTGTTCCCAGAACTTAAATCTATTTTAGTTATTTCATGAAATTAAAGACTCAGAGCTGAAAGAGATTTAGTATCATTTATTTAATTATTTTAAAATATGGAGAAATGAAGCCCCCCACCCCGATACAAGGTGATTTAGTCAAGGTTAACACAGATATTTACAGAAAGAGCCAAGATTTGTACCAGATCTTCTGACTCTTAAATCAGTCAGGTGTCTGGCAAAGTGCTGGGATATAGAAGATACTCAATGGATGATTGCTGTTATTTACTAGGTGTGAGTCTTGTTCCTCACTAGATTATAGTTTCTTTAAGAATAGTGTGTGTTTTACACTTGCATTGTGTGTCATGGATTAGCAGCACAGAACTGAGCCAGTTGTAGATGCTAAGCATATGTTTACTGATTAATGTTAATACAAACCTCTTTCATATTGCCTTCATATGGAGGAAGTAGAAATTGTGAAACAGAACCTCCATATTAATGTCTTTATTGTGAAGAATATTTATGGTTCTTGAGCCTTGCAATTGAGCGATGGGCATGTGCCAGAGCTGTTACTGTAGTAAGAATGAATACTGATTGTTTATATTGCAAAGGACTGACCGTTATGATCTGCAAATATTTTTCAAGCTACCATTAAGCATCCACTCCTTAAATTGGAATCGGTGGCTATGGGAATGCCAAAAATCATTGCATCCCACAAATCAAAGGAAAATGGCTCCCTTTTTGTTAATAGATACTTAAAGCTCCAAGCTTTAAGTTTAAGGCACAAGTTTAACTGCTTCACAGATAAGGAAATATTGTTCCAATGTAAAGTAGAATTAGAAGCTTGAAGCCCCATGTTATTGTTTTATTTGCTGAAGAATCTTCTTTAGTTGATATACATCTGAATTTGAAGCAAATTATTGTACCTTATACTAAGGACTTAGGAAAAAGAATACCAAGCTTTGCTGTATTCTATCATTGGGATATATGGAGGTTAATTATTGCACCCTGGGGTGATACCTGGAGCAGGGTCAGTTTTCACAGTTGAAGAAATGTGGGTATAATGGTGGGTCTTTCTTTCTCACCTGGGCAATGCATATATTAAATTAATATCTAGAGATCCTTCCCTCTTACACATTCTAAAAAGGATCATATTTAGTTTTGAAGTTTTTAGTGGGCCCAGTCCCTCTAATGTTTGCAAGGTACAGACCTATATAAAACGCAAAGGTATAAAAATATTAAAATCACATAAACATCTCCACTCCCAAGGCACCTGGGTGGCTCAGTCAGTTGAGTGTCCGATTTGGGCTCAGGTCATGATTTCACAATTCAGGAGTTCCAGCCCTATGTCAGGCTTTGCGCTGATAACAAGGAGCCTGCTTTGGATTTTCTGTTCCCTTCTCTCATTGTTCCTCCCCCGCCCTCTCAAAAATAAATAAACATTAAACAAACTTTAAAAATAATCCACTATTAAATCAAGAAGGCCCTCTTGCTCCCCAGGACAAGAAAATAAATAAGGAAAAAAATCTAATAACTGATACATAATAAAAATGCTTTTTCCACATCTTTTTACAAAAACACTCACTCTTTTTAACTTATCCTCAAAATAAAATCTTCCTCACCCCTGACATACTTCATGATCCCAGGGGACATCTTAGGCCATCAGCACAGTTATCAGAAAGTAACTAAGAGAGAGTGCTTCTCACTATCCAGCTATATTTATTTTTCTTCTCCTTCATCTCTGTTTCTGTCTCATCCCCTAAATTTTCATCATTTCACCTGTTTTTTAGGGGATGAGTAGTGTGAAGGAGTATAACCTTAAAAAGACAAAGAGAAACTTAATTTCCTAAATTACCTGGATTTGATGTATTATGACACTTATCAAAAAGCCTTATATATCTTCCAGTTTTATACTTAGAAATGCTATCGTAAATGAAGGAATGCAGTAACAACTAGGAGAAAAAGTTAAACTCATGTCATTGCACTGAGAGATATGAAGAATCGTAGAAAAGATACATGCCATGAAAAAAGCCTTAAAATATTTAAAGCCTTTGAAGAATATTTTCTGACAGGGTGGCTTAGCATAAGACAAGTAATGTCATCCTAGTATCCTGGGAGGGGCAGAACCAAAACAATATGAGATTCCTAGCTAGAATTTTTATTTTGTTTTGTTTTTTTAGAAAATTTTTTCCAGTCCATTCATTCACTTAACTTTTTCATTGGATTCTGTTTAGTTAAAAACTCTACCTTATGAGTTATTTTATTCCTGTATTACTTTTTTATTTTTATTTGATTTCATTTTTCTTGGTACTGACAACCTTCTGATGTCCACTATTAACGCTGGTATTATGAATGGGTGGCGAAGCCAATGTAGATGCATATCTTTCTAATAAAGAAGAATAAGTAGAGCTGAACACTCTTCCAACAATACTGCTAACAGCAGAAATCACCACAATAAAAAAGTCATTTTCCAAGACTATTTTTTGTTTCATGTAACTGTAGATATGAAATAAGTAAACACATAACCAGTTGCTTCACACATTCTTTTCACTTACTTTCACAGAATACAAAGAGATGTCTACTTATTAACTGAGATTGGGTAGAATTAACAATTCTTGCTGCTTTATGATAGACATTCTTGAGCAAACCTTTTATGTGTGTGTGAGAGTATGTGATAGTGATGAATGTAATGGCTACTTAGTACAGTGTACACTGCCTTTGTTCATGCTAATGGATGTTTTTGCCCCATCAGTACAAAGTATACAAAGCAGAAAGACAGTATCATGACATTATTATGAAAATAATTTAGACTTTATGGATCCTCTTATAGGGTATCAAGAATCCAAGATCCTCAGAAAACACATATAAGACTTCTGCCCTAATTGTACAAATGATTGTTTTAATCGTAAGATGAATGAATGAATGAATGAATATCAATTTTCCACTGCAAGGGTTACTCAGAGTTGGGAATTTCACCAGAGGTTTCTAGAAAAGAGCAAAGGAAGTCTATCATTTTAAGGGAAAACAACTGACAGTTTTGGGTGCCAATTACAATATATAAGTTTTTATGTAAAAACCCCAATTTTGGGAAACTCGTATCTGTCACTGTGAGTTTGTCACCTGCTCAATAATTAAAGGCTTCTCAGGTAAGAATAAAGGTAATATTAAAGATTGCAATATTTTGGTGTTATATAATGAGATGTATCAACATTTGGAAGATTTGCTTAACTTATTGATTCAGTGTTTTCCAAATGACCAATGTATAATATTACAGAACTATGCGTGAATAAAAGATCCAAAGCACAGTATAGACTAGTGGATTTTAATGGAACAGAGTACCAGAAGTTCATTTATACAGTTTTAGATTCCACAGTACAACTAACCTTTAAGAAACCAGGTACTGGGGCTCCTGGGTGACTCAGCCAGTTAAGCATATGACTTTGGCTCAGGTCATGTTCTCATAGCGCCACATCAGGCTCTGTGCTGACAGGACAGAGCTTGGAGCCTGCTTCAGATTCTGTGTCTCCATCTCTTTCAGTACCCCCCCTACTCACTCCTGTCTGTCTCTCTCTCCCTCTCAAAAAATAGATAAAACATTAAAAAATTAAAAAAAAAAGAAACTACATTAATGACTTTTAGTGTGATTCCAAAGACTAACATCCACAGTTATCTTAAAAGACTGTCAAAATACTAGCCACTTGTTAAACTGATAGATATGTGAGGACAGATTTTCTTAATATATGCCCGTTAAAGTAAAATATAAGAATCCATCTCTCTGTCTCTTTTTTTACCATTGAAGATATTTGCAAAAATGTAAAGTACTGCTACTCTTCCCATTTTTCTGGACAATATGGTTTTTCATAAAAGACGTTATGAATGATAACATAGGATGGGCTTAATATTGTTTTTAAATGAATTGATAAGTGAGTACTTTAAAAAATATTTCCATTTTAAATTATTTTTTAATGTTTATTTATTTTTGAGAAAGAGATAGAACACAAGCAGAGGCTGGGCAGGTAGAGAGGGGGACATAGAATCTGAAGCAGGCTCGAGACTCTGAGCTGTCAGCACAGAGCCCGATGAGGGGCTTGAATTCACCAGTGTGAGATCATAACCTGAGACAAAGTCAGAAGCTTAACTGACTGAGCCACTCAGGTGCCCCAAACTTTCAGTTTTAATTAATTTTTTAAAAATTTAATTATTTATTTTGAGAGAGAGAAAGAGCACAAGTGGGCAAGGGGCAGAGAGAGAGAGAGAGAGAGAGAGAATCCCAAGCAGGCTTTGTGCTGTTAGTGCAGAGCCCCATGGGGGGCTCGATCTCATCAACTGTGAGATAATGAGACCTAAGCCAAGATTAGGAGTCAGATGCTTAACTGACTAAGCCACCCAGGCACCCCTAATTTAAAATATAGTAAATCAGCATAAGTATTATACATATTAACAGAGGTTCTTTGCGGTCCTTGATAAATTTTAAGAGTGTGAAAATGATGAGCCCAAAATATTCGAGAATTGCTGTCCA
>CM053567.1:65440195-65558557 GCA_028646485.1 Cryptoprocta ferox | reverse complement strand
AAGTTCAGTATTAATTAAATTGAATTTTCCTAGTGTGATTTCCCCTAGTTTTAGTTATAAATTCTTTCATTATTGTTGTACAGGAGAGTGGGGAAGTGTCAACCAGCTTACATGGGCAGCTCTTCAATTATAAGACATTGATTACTTAAAAGGAGGGAGGAACTCGTAGGCCTTTTACTCCCTAAAACTCAAAAGGCCTGGTGTGACCATAATTTAAGAATTAATTTCTGGGGCACCTGGGTGGGTCAGTCAGTTAAGCATCCAACTCTTGATTTCGGCTCATGATCTCAAGGTTCATGGGGTTCAGACCCACATCAGGCTCTGTACTGACAGTGGGAAGCTTGCTTGGGATCCTCTCTCTCTCTCTCTTTCTCTCTCTCTTTCAAAATAAATAAATAAACTTTAAAAAGAAGATTTAACACTGGGTGTCATATATAAGAGATGAATCATTGGGTTCTACTCCTGAAACCAAGACTACACTGTATGTTAACTAACTAGAATCTAAATAAAAAATAATAATAAAAAGAATTAATTTCTATCTCAAATCAGTTATTTAGGTTGTATCCATCTTATGAACTGTTTGTGTTCTTTGAATTTCAATAGGAGAGCCATATTCAATATGTTTAATTATATTTACCACGGATACATTCTTATTGTAAAATTTAAGAAAAAAATGTGAAGGAAAGAAAGAGTATGAGCATAGTACAAGGCAGTATGTGAATTATCAAATAATTATCAGCCAGTGGGACCTACAACTCTAGAGGTGCATGAATTAGTTAAGCAAATGATAGCAAATCAATCTGATGGATTTTTGTGCCGCCATGGAAATATATATAGATTTATATACAATGAAATTTCATGATATATTGAGTGTAAAATATTGTGATTATTTTTATAAAAATATTGTGTGTGTATAATACATTGTATACAATAATCTGGAATATGGACATTGAGAAGGAAGAAATTAAGCTGGGTCTGGGACAACAATTAGGATTTAGTTCAGAGACAGATCTTGGAGGTCCTGGAATAGATTCTAGAAATAACAAATTATCAGCAACTCTCCTATTCACTTATGAAATATTTTCTGTTATTTTTGATGAATTAAAATGGTTTGCTATAATGTTCCTGATAATGTTGTTACCTTCTGAGTTTTTAAATATTTCTGCCTTATGAATAAAATATTCAATAAAAGTTAAACTATTATCCAGGCAGGTAATTCACATTTAAAGACACATTTGCCCCTTCATTTTAGGCATTCTTTATTATCATATCAGCAATTCTTCTTTAAAAGCTTGTGTGAGTGAACTAAAAGGAATTTTTATGCATCTACTATCAGCCATTAGCTTCTTTTTTCCTTATGGAAGCACTGCCATGGATCTAGTTACCTTTGACCTTCGTTTTACGAATGAGGAGACTGAGGCACAGGAAGGTTAATGTCACATGCTGTAGAAAAACTGAGATTAGATCCATCATTCCTTCACCCCAGGCCAACGGTCTTTTTACTGTGCCATGCTGCTTTCGAATATATCTTGTGTTTTCTTCTTTCCAATGTTTAATCGCTCTCTGAGGTTGTTATTTGTTCACAGAATTTATTTTGCTCTTTCACATCACTGAAGGAAGATTTTATCTTTGGTGCTTTGGAGCCTGAAAGAGTGAATGTGTCTTAAAAATGTAAGTCTAACTGCTTACCAAGATCAATGAACCCTTGACTGCTTTCTCTAAATATTATTTATGGTAGATGTTTGAATTGTCTCTTTGATACAAATACAAGAAGTAACAATGTGAAAAGCAATGAATTTGTAAAAATCTACAGGATTCATTTCAAAAAGTATCATTCGTCTTAATGCCTCAGCTTTACTTGTGAGATCAGAATACATTTTTCCTTTGGTATTAGTCTTTTAATCTGAAAAACTATGAAGATAATGCTTTTGAATAAAAGGATAACTATGGAAGCAAACTAAATTTTCTACTACACATAATTTTATCCAGTGCAATTGAAGAGTATGAAAAGCCAATTGTTATGGCCTCTTGCTGACTAAACCTCAGCATCACTGATTCTTGAAAAGTTATCAAGTTCCCAGTGGTTCTGAAGCAGAAAGAAATAAACTTTAGAAGATAAAGAAGTGAAAGGAAGGGGGAAAAATCTTTAGATTACTTTTACTAGGATTTACAAATTATTAGGCATCAAATTATGGCCCAGCACGCTGGGAATAGAGAACTCTGTCATTCTAGTGAAGCTTTCCTGGATAAGTCACTCTATCCCTTTACGTGTCACTTTCCTTAACTTTGACAAATTGGGTTGGTCCAGATGACCAGTGGCTCCATCATTCTGTAGGTAGATTATTTCACAGTCCATTTGGTGTTTCAAGGTGGTACGAACCACATGTTCCATTCATCCCATATGCTGGAGGAAGAAGAAAGCGTTAAAATAATTTACAAGAAGAATGTCATGATATGCTTCTGTTTCCTGTTCTCTTAATATTTTAGTTCTATATGATCTTCCTTGTCTGTTTTGTTTACTACCAGTTCTTCCACTGCAATCTGTATTTGTGAGTGTACCTGATATAGACACAGGGCTCTAACTCTTGTGTTACTCCACATTTGTATTTCCAGTTGTCACTTAAATTTGATTAGAACTTGACACATTTAAAAAAGATTCCTTATGTCTCACTGCCAGATAATACCCTTAAGCCTGTATTTTCTTTCATGTAACTTAACCTGATTAAGATTGTCTTTGTTTATAGTTATACTTTTTTATGGTCTCCTTCTTGCTCACAAACACCCCTCTCTTACTAATATTTTTGAATACTTGCACAATTCTGTCATTTCTATCTCAAAATTGGAAGATTACTCCTCATTCCTGCTCTTACTGTTGTGGCCACAACCCTATGTCATACTTTTGGTACAAAAGAGCGTTCACTGTCTTTGTGCTCAGCCTTTCTTCCTTATAATCTGTTCTGCACACTTTATTTTCCTAATGTACATATTTGATCATGTCCCGCTCCTTTCTGAAGTGATCTGTGGCCTTTCATTGCATAGAAAACAATACAATATTCTCGGTCTAGACTTTTCAGGGTCTTCACTTTTTGGCCTCATTTATCTATTCTAACACTCTCCTAGACATCCTGTGGTTCAGTCATATCAGACAGACAACCTACCATTTTTAAATTCATATGATTAATTACATATAGATTTGGCTTTGTGTAAAAAAGACCCCATATACCTGTGACTTAAGCAATATAAATGTTTAATTCTCTGTCGCATAATAACTCAGATACAGATGGAAGAGCTGATCTGATCTGATCGATATATTCCACGTGGTCATTTAGGAACCCAGACTCTACCACCTGAAGCATTTTGCTCCTTTCAGCGTGATCAATGGTAACTCAGTACTATGTCTCCATTCCCAGTAGCATGAAAGAAGTGAGGAAGAACATACCTTCTGCATTTGAAACATATTCTGAAATTTGCACATATCATGTCTTCTTACATGTCATTGGCCAGAACTTAGTAGCACTTACTAAACTGATCATACTAGTTGCATAGAAGGCTAGAAAATGTGATTTTGGTACTAGTTAAATATATGCATAGTTAAAATTGCTAATATAATGGAAGAAAGGGAAAACCAGATAAGGGATGGCCAAGAGTCTTTCTCACACTCCATGAGTTGTTGATGGTGGTCTCCTGCTCCTCTTTGTCCTCTTTCTTCCTCCCCCCTTCTTCTCTTCTCCTTTTCCACTTCTTTCTTCTTCCTCCTCCTCTCTTACCTCTTTGTCCTTCTCTCCAGAGCTCTATGGCTTTTCTTTTCTTTTTTTTAAAGTTTATTTATTTATTTTTAGAGGGAGAGAAAGAAAACATGCACTGGGGAGGGGCAGAGAGAGAGGGAGAAAGAGGGAATCCCAAGCAGATTCCGTGTTGTCAGCACAGAACCCCACATGGGGTTCCAATCCACAAACTGTGAATTCATGACCTGAGTTGAAATCAAGAGTTGGGTCCTTAACCAGGTGCCCTGCTCCATGGCTTATTTTTTTTTTAATAATTTTCTTTGTTGAGATGGCCTTTCCTTTAGTTCTACCTCTGTTGCTGAAATTCTTATTCATTTTTCAGATCCACGTCAATACCATACTGTTCAAGATTCTGTAATTTGTAAATCAATCAATTTTCCTCTTGATTTCCTTTTGCACATAATGTACTTTAATATCTAATATATTGGTTTTTATCTTTAAGTTTTCAGAATGTGGGAATGTACTAAATCTTATTCATAGCTTGTTCTCTAATATTGCCGTGTAGATATTAATATTTGGGAAGTAAATATTTTGGCATCTAATATGCTTTAGGTGCTATAGGACTCAGAAGTTAAGTAACTTGACTAAAATTCTTTAGCTAGTAAATTGTGGGGAAATATTCTAATTCACCAAATGATAAGCTAACCATAGCCAGTTTGCTGAAAGACAACTTATGGAAATTAGATTGGTTGAGTTATTGAGGTTTTTCCTTTTAAAAAGTTTATATTTCCTAGAGCTTCATAGCATTTCTTTTGCTTCATATTTTTCCAGTCCAGCTTGATTGAAAAAGAAATCTTTATGTCTTTACATTGTTCTTGTATTTAATATTTTTATGAAGGTATGCATATTTTCTATAAAAGCAGTGTGTTATCTTATATCTTTTGTCCATGTGTCTCACTCATGTTCCTGATTTCGCCTTTGAATCAGTTTTTGCATCAGTCTCTGGAAGACCTGGGTTTTGATAGGACTCCAAAAAATTATTTTTTTCTTTCCATTGTACCATTCTGCCTCAATGATTACGTGTTCAAAAGTCTCGCTGAAGTAATTTAAAAGCTCTTATTAGGAAAGACAGCATAATTTATCCATGTTAAATAATGATCTTTTAATAATTTGTTAATTTTTTGTGAGCAAAGGTAATGTCACTAATTTGGTTCTAACTTAGAGACCAATATAAATATCAAACTTGCCTGATTCAAAAGTTTCCATTGTAGGGGGGGATTCATTTGTGATCTTCACAAATAAGGAGATCTTGTAAACATATTTTCTAAATCTTCATATGGAAGTTTGGAGAAAGCAAACATGTGTTTTAATCAGTAAAGCCATAGGCTTTTATTTCTCATCCCTTAATAGATTTTTGTGTCCCTATGTTCCTCAAATAATAGTAACTTTGGCTGTTGAATGGGCTCTGACTTTAAATCCAGGCCTGTACCAGTTTCTAGGCCAATCATAGCAGAGCTATCAGCAGGATCATTACTTTTCCTAAACCAATTGGTGGACTTCCAACAAAGTTATCTTGCTTATCATTTCTGATACTTCAAGGGTGTCAAGAATGAACCCCAAGTGCCCATGTGGCTTCTGGTCTATAGCCTAGCTTTTTTCTAAACTTTGCCCCAATTTTGACCTATTTCACTAGACCAGAATCTATTTTAATCACCATTCAATTGACTGCCTTTTGTCTCGACTCCAAACAAACATCTTGGTATATATTGATCTTTCACTGACTATCAGAGACACAATATACCGTCGTTTAGGTCAATCTTCCTCATTAGCCTTCTCTCATTAACCTCTCAAAAAAGGCTTGGTACAAAGATACAGAAACTACCATAAACACTTCTGAGGAAAATCTTCCTATTTTAATTTTCCATTTATGTTATACTTCATATAAATGATTCATCACCAATCAAAGTTACTTATGTTGGATGAGAAAAAGACATACAAAACCAAATTTCCATCAGCAGCCAAGCTACACTAATGTATACAAGACAGGTCATGTAAACTCTTATTTATTTAGCCCACAGTAGTTACCACATACTTATAATGTGACTTTTCTGGTTGTCATTTAAATTTGTCAAGGTAAACTAAGAAGAGCAAGATTCCCATAAACTAGGTCACAATCTTACACAGTTATTTCCTTGGAATGGAGAAGCAGAAAATATACCATATTAAGTGCTTCAGTTCAAAGTAGTTGATGTTACACCATTGTATCTTCCAAGGAAGGCATTTTCTTTTCTGCTTTTCATTCCCCGGTGAATACCCAAAACAATAAGCAGACACTAATATTTTACAGTGACAGTGACTGTTTCATATTGCTTTACAGAAATGATAAATATTTAGACTGTTTCAAATGAGATAATTTCTACTTTTTGGATATCTCCATTTGGAGAGTTGTCTCTGTACTGGTTCAAGTATTTTATATAAGTGGTTTAAGAGCTTAATACACCAAATAATCCATTCACATTCTTGTTCCTATTTAAAGAATGCAGACCTCATGTATTATAATTTTATTCCATCTTACTGGAGTTAATTCAGAAAATATGGCCAACCAGGTGGCATCCAAGGGTTTTGCTACTTCTGAAGAGATTAGCATATAAATACATCATAACATATGGTTAAAGGTTCATTTACAGGTGTGACAGCTTCTGTATCTTGTTGCCCTAAATCAATTTAATAGTCAGTGTGTTGGGTTAGCTTCCTTGCAAGAGGTATTTAGCTATTGAAAAACTATGCCTACATGGTATGGATGGTGTGAGCATTTATTATAATTACAATAAATTCAATAGTTCTGTTGTCTCACTAGAGATTAGCGAGGTGAAATTACCTTCTCCAGGAAAGTCAAGGTCATAGATGATCTTTCTGGTGGGAATTGCCACTCAAAAATCCTTGAATTATTAAGTTTAACTTTATTATTTTTTCTAATATTTTCTTCTCTTTACCCTTTTGATATTTACTATTAGTTACAAGAAAAGGAAATATTATCATCTCTTTCAGTGGTGAAATGTATTAACAAAAGAATATAGAATTTTAATGGTCATTTATAGAAATATCTGAGTTCAATTCCATAAATCCAAGGACCACTTCAGAAAATATAACATGTATTGTTTTTTATTATTATTATTTTATTTGAGAGAGAGAGAGACAGCACAAGCTGGGGGCTGGGGCGGGGGAGAGAGAGAGAGAGAGAGAGAGAGAGAGAATCCTAAGCAGGCCCCACACTCAGTGCAGAGTGCAGAGTCTCATGCAAGTCTTGATCCCACGACCCGGGGATCATGACCTGAGCTGAAATCAAGACTCCAATGCTCAACCAACTGAGCCACCCAGGCATCCCTCATATGTTGGTTTTTAGAACTGCAGGCAGGTTAATGAGTAAAAAAAAAAAAAAAAAAAAAAAAAAAGAGAGATTAAGGGATGTATTTGTTTTCTATTGCTGCTGTGCTACTGTAACAAGTTACCATGAACTTCATGGTTTAGACATTCCCAATTTATTATTTTATAGTTCTGGAGGCCAGAATCTGAATTTAGTCTCAATAAACTAAAATCAAGTGCGTTAGAGGGTTGCATTCCTTTTTGGAGGTGCTTGGGGAAAATTTATTTCTCTGCATTTCTCATCCACTTACATGCCCCTTGTAATTAAACTGGAACACCCGATTAATTCAGGAAAATCACCCCACCTCAAAATCAGATGAGTAGCAAGCAATCTTAAATCCATTTGCAATCTTAATTTCTCTTAACATATTCTTGGACTCCAGGAATTAGGAAATGGGAATCTCTGAGGGACCATTATTCTGCCTACCACAGGTGTTGGAGACATTTTAAAAAAGAACAAAAAAATAAGAAGATGTGAAGGAAAAAAAAGACAGTCAGTCAGAAAAGCGGCTCTCTAGTCCCAGCTTTGGAGCCAAGTAGTAAAGAAACTCAGAAAAGCTATTCAGTTTTCCTGTTTCACAGTTTATCATTTCAATAAATTAGTAATAAATACTATCTACTAGGAACCTCTGATATACTATTTACTCTTTTGCGTGTATTATCTCATTTAACTCTCAAACTAACACTACCCCACTTGGTAGATAATCACACTGAGGCACTCAGAGCTCATGCAACATTTTTGTGATCACTCAGCAATAAGTGGAGAGGCATGATTTCATTCATAAAGTCTGACCTAACTCAGAATTTTTACCATTAGGCATATTGCCCTCATTGAAATGGGATGGTAATATTTTATCTTTTCATTTATTTATTAGTTAAGCCAGTCAATAAATATCAACTGGGCACCCACTGGCAGATCAGAAAATCTGATAGGCATTGGAAATATGTAGGTAAATAAGCAAAACATAGGTTCTGTCTCTGTGAATTAGAATATAGGTAAGGTGAAATATAGACATCGTTACTGTTCTGTCATGAACCAGCCCAAAACTTGGTGACTTCAAACAACAATAATGTCATTATCTCTTAGGATTTTGTAAGTTTACTGGTATCAGCTGGGCAATTCTTCTGTCCCCATATAAATTCAGCTGGGTTTCACGCCACTAGAAAATCTAAGATGGCTCACTTTTATGACTGGCAGTTGATGTTGGCTGTTGGCTGGGAGCACCGTGTGATTGGGCTTCTGACTGCATGATGGCTACATTCCAAGGAGTGTCCCAAGAATGAATGTTTCATGAGGGAGGCAACAGAATGTGCCAGCCTTCCTTAAGACTAGGTCAGGGACTTATACAACGTCACTTCTTCTGTATTCTTTTGGTTAAGCAGCCAAAGAGCATGTTCATATTCAAGAGGAGGATATATTTACATCTTTTATGGGAACAGTGACCAAGAAGTTGTGGCCAACTGTGGTCCATCACTGACTAGAACATAGAAAGTAAGTGAGAGAATTTTATGAGGAAATCAATGACTAAGTCACAGGAGGTGTCATAAAGATTTGGGAATCTAAAATTCCTGTAGCAGGAAGACTTTGAACAATTTTAAGCAAGGTAATTTAAGCATAATTCAGAATTAAATTATGAATAAGATCACTGTGACTGTAATATGGAGAATGGAGTAAAATTCCAGGATAATAATGATGATGATTCGGACCAGGAAGGTAAATAGGCATGAAGGGAAGTCAGATTTGGATGATATTTAGAAGGCATATTTGACAAGGCATGGTGATTGATCCTAGGTAGAAGATGAGGTAGAAGAAAATAAGGATATGCTTTCTGTCTTGAGGAACTTAAGACTGTTATTTATTGAATTAGCTCATGATGGAAGAAAAGAAGGTTCTGAAGGAGGAATGATGACCTCAGTTTTAGAATCATTTATTGAACTTAAAGTCTTTTGAAACGTGAAACCGAAGTTGTCTAGAAACCAATTGGATATATGGTCTGGAATTCAGGAGTAAGAGGTTGGAGATAGAAATTTTGCAGTGTTCTCTATGGGCATAATTGAAAGTATGATTATGAATGGAGGTACCTAAAGAGAATGTGGTTTGAAAGGAAAAGCATGCTCAGGACAAAATTCTAAAGAACAGCAACATTAAATGGTCAGAGAGAAGGTGAAAGGTCAAAAGAGACAGAAGAAGCATTTAGGGAAGTAGGAAAAATGCTTAGAAGGAGGTGGGAAAATGCTTATGACAAGTAAAAGCAGTTTCAAACAGATTATAAGGATCTCTCTGGTGTGTTGTTGAGAGATTAAGGAAAAGGGGGTGATCAACAGGTTTGTAAGATGGAAAGACAAGACAGTTGGAGACCCGTTTCCTAGATCCGTTGCGGTGTGATAATGAAGGATTGGAAGCGGGCAGCTGGAGTGTAGGCTATGAATTCATTGGAAGATATTTGGCTGTAGGTGAGGAGTGTGGGTGGAGAAGTCAGAGATGTTGAGTAAGGTTGGTTTTGTTTTTGTTGTTATCTTTTAAAAAATTTTAATGTTTATTTATTTTTGAGACACACAGAGAGAGAGAGAGAGAGAGAGAGAGAGAGAGAGAAAGAGAACATGAGTTGAGGAGGGGGAGAGAGAGAGGGAGACACAGAACACAGAATCCAAAGCAGGCTCCAGGCTCTGAGCTGTCAGGACAGAGTGCAACGCCAGGCTAGAAGCCATGATTCGTGAAATAATTACCTAAACTGAAGTCAGACACTTCACTGACTGAGCCACCCAGGCACCCCTGTCTTTGTTTTTTTAAGTTGAGAGACTTGAACGGAAGGAAACAGATTACAAAATAAAGAAAAACTGGAAAATCTATGGGAAAGAGGATGCTAGTTTTGTTCTAAAAGTATTGGTTTTAATCTTTTAAATCTTAAGTGTGGAAATGCTGTGAAAAACAACATTGCTAATACTCTCAGAGGTTATTCCAAGCATTTTGTCATCAAAGACTTATCATTTGCTGCTGATATTCATATCATTCTAATTAATAGCATTTTATTTATTTATTTAAAAATTTTATTTATTTTTGTGAGAGAGGGAACAAGCGGGGAAGGGCAGAGAGAGGTGGGGGACAGAAGATCTGAAGTGGGCTCCGCGCTGATAGCAGCGAGCCCCACTCTGGGCTCGAACCCATGAACAGTGAGATCATGACAAGAGCCGAAGTCAGATGCTCAACTGACTGTGCCACCCAGGTGCCCCTGTGAATAACATTTTAAATTTTGTATACTAAAACTTCAAGATATGAAGATGTCTCTGACTTAGAAAATATATGAATGCTCAGGGTTTTTTTTTTTTTTTTCATTTCTTTCTTTAGAGGTTTTGATTTAAGAAATGGACATAGTGCATTTGTCCTTGGGTTTTTTTTTTTTTTTCCAGTGACATTTATGAGAGTAGACAACTATCACCAAATCAGAACTTTTTAACTTTAAAAACACTTTCTCTAAAATTCTTCTTGACATGGCTGAATAACAAGTTTCTGGATTCCTTTGAAATTTTAGGACTTTGAAATTGAAACTGTCTCAACTCTTGAATTTTTTATCGAATGCATTTAAAAGAACTCTTTGTATGGAAAGTCAAAGTGTTGAAAAGAGAAATGATCAAAGTTCCTAAAACTTGGAAGAGAATAAACATGAACTTATTCACCAAATTTCATAGTATTCACCAAATTTCATAGTATTACAATTAGAGGACACCCTTGAAACATAAAGAAAGAGGTTAGGGGAAATCAAAAGAAATACTACCTTAAGCAATCTGTTTTAAATTAATGAAATATTAACCAAAGAGGTGAGACAGTGTAAAAATACAATTAGATTAAAGGGGATTTATGAATGAGATAGGTCTTTAGTAGTTTTTGAATTGTTCAAGGTTATAGTGAACATTTGGCATATGGCTTCACATGATTTCACAAAATTGTTCTTCCACATGACTCTCAGATAACAAATTACATATAGCTTAAGGAGAAGTGTGGTCTTTTTGGTGTGGGACTGGTATTTCATATGTTTTCATGTCTTAGAATTTTATAGTTATAAGATATCACTGAAATAATAGGCCCACTGCCTATATTATAATCTCATTTCTGTGGCTTATTAAATGTATGTCGTTGGGCAGATTACTTCACCTAGCTATGTCTCAATGACCTCATAGTGACATTAAAAGGTCTCCCTTATAATTGTTTTATGAAATATTAAAATAGATGTATTAACATAAGTAAAGAACTTGATGTTATTGTTGTTATTATGCCACGATACTGGAGTACTGGTTTTATTGAAATGGCATTTTAAGTAAAATCCAAAGCAATTTTAAACTGAACTCAATACTTCTACATATATTACTAGGGGACAGTGCTAATACTCTGGGAAAACATTTCTTTTCCCCAAAAAATTATAATTTATTTTGTGAGTCATCAAATTTGTTACTTCACCAGATCATATTTAGTTAGCATTTAGCTTATTAATTAAATTTGAGTTTACTTGCATTATTATTCAGTTTTAAATTCAGGGTATAATTTTTTTCTATAGTACAAGTTTTCATTCCTTAATAATGATTTGTGAAAAAATTAGAAAAGAAGAAAAGAATTTAAAACCAAGAAAAAAAAATCATATAACAGCCACATACGTTGGTAGTCTTTTCTCTTTCTCAATTAAGAAAATGTAAGTATGAGTATGGATTAGAATTAGAAGAGAGAAGGATTCCATGTAATTCCATTAGAGAATTAGAAGAATAGAAGGATTCCATGTAATCCCCCTTCCACTATAGATATACACATGCATCTATGTATGTAAATATACACACATATACACACATGTAATGTAGGATTTGGTTTCATGATGATAATGGGGGGGTTATGGATGGTTCAATTCTCTCCTCACTTCTTACTCAAGCAATACTCTTATCCCATAGGATGTAACATGGGAAAGTAGATGAAAAAATAAATAGTATGGGAGGCAGAAGCATTTTTAGAATCAAGGGAGACAGCCCAAAATTAGGTTTCCCACGTGGAAGAAATAAAGAGATAAAGTGCAAAGGTATCTGTATGTCCTAACTATGGTCTAAGGTAGACAAAAGTTACAATAGTTATTCATTCAAGTTTCATCTATGCTTGCTTCCAAAGACAATTATGAAACACAATAGTTTAATCCCACAGAATATGAAGGAACTATGAAAATATCTGTAACAACTTCTTTTAATAAATTAGTAAACTTATGACCTAAAAGTTTAAGTAACCTGGCCAAGATCTCCATAGTCAATTAAAGAACTGAAGTGATAGTAGAATCCTGGACTCATAACTGGTCTGAACTACTCAATGTCATCACTATTACATTTTCTTCAGAGGCATGGTATGAAATTTCAAATGTGTTTTCTTTTCTTTTCTTGGCAGTAGACTTACACAAGCCCAGGTGTTTCAGTATTTAATGACTGTATTAAGCTTCAGATATCAAATCAAGAATTGACATTCTATTTTTTGAAATACATTTATGGATTTCTGAAGCATTTTGAAATGTAAATTTAAATATGTTTATAAATTTCTGTGATTTAGAAATTTACTTTTGGCATCTACAACTTTTTTTGCAATATAGGTGCCTTTTCCATTGAGGAGGATAACGCATGACATATTTTTGAGTTTTCTTTATGTTCATATAACAGGATCTTGAAAAGTGGGCCCATCAATTCCTTATAATCTAATCCATATTTTTCTATCTTTTATAATTGAGAACTTCTTTATATTAAGATATGACTTCTCCCATTAAAGGTAGCTTCTTAAGAAGCTCTATTTAGGGGCACCTAGGTGGCTCAGTCATTAAGCATCCAACTTCTGCTCAGGTCATGATCTCGCAGTTCATGAGTTTGAGCCCTGCACTGGGCTCTGTGCTGGCAGCTCGGAGCCTGGAGCCTGCTTCAGATTCTGTGTCTCCCTCTCTCCTGCCCCCCCCCAGCTTGTTTTCTCTCTCTCTCTCTCTCTCTCTCTCTCTCTCTCTCTGTCATAAATAAACATTAAAAAAAAGAAGCTTTATTTAAAATGATTTTGATAAAATTCTTCTTATAAGTATAAACTCTTCCCATAATTAATTCAAATAATGCTATTTTAATGTGTATAACTTATTTTTTATTTTATAATTGTTTTAATGTTTATTTATTTTTGAGAGAGATAGAGAGACAAAGCATGAGTGGGGGAGGGTCAGAGAGAGAGAGACACACACAGAATCCAAAGCAGTCTCCAGCCTCTGAGCTGTCAGCACAGAACCAGACTTGGGGTTCGAAGTCACGAACTGTGAGATCATGACCTAAGCCCAAGTTGGATACTTAACCGACTGAGCCACCCAGGCACCCTAATATGTATAACTTTTAAATTCGTGTATAATATTGGGTTTCCTGAATGAGGGTCAGGGCTTTATCCAGCTGAGGAGACTTTCTAGGTGAGCTGATTTTATGTGAGACTTAGATTTGACTCCTGTTGAAGATGATGATGGTGATGGTGATGATGATGATGGTTTCACACACACAAGCTTCTCTCTTTTTGTCCCTGTGAAGAAATATTCTTACTTATTTGAGTGTAAACCGTTTTAAGTGTTTCTAGCCTTCTTCTGCCTTGTGCATTTTCAGGAACTTGGCTCGTGCTCCATGTAACGACTCTCTTAGAGACACCTGGAAGTTTTGGTGCTCCAAAAGGCAATGTGCCATTAGCTTCAGGTACTGGCTCATGCTGAGAACACACCACCCGGCAGCCTCCACAACTGTGCTTTCAGGTTTCTCTTTGGCATGGAACTCAAGGGGCTCAATGTGTGTTAAAAATTTTTGAAGATTTAAAATGTCTCAGGGATTGGGTCATATTTTTCCTTGATTTTAAGATAACTTAAATAGCATTTATTTCCTATTATTCCCTTCCATACTTCCAGATTCTTAAACCTTTTCAGACCACCTGTTCTAGGCTATTTCTTGTGTTAGGAATTGGAGATAGAAATAGTAATTGTATACTCCTCGACTCCAACTCATAATAATCTGACCAGAAAAACATGTAAGTAAATTGATTATTAACCTGTGACACCTTCACAATCAAGGGTAACACAAAGTGCTATGGCAGTGCTGGGAGCATTGGGACTCAGATCAGATGTCAGGAAAGTTCAGATGGGAAGTGAAACCCTACGATTCATCTTGGAGCTTGAAGAGGATTTAGTCTTGGGCTGCATGGGGAAGAACTGGTAATTCTTTCAGTGGGTTGAAAGAACATTGCACATTACAGTAACTGCAATTTATTTTTATTTTGGATTATACACTTTAAAAATGAGCTGTTCATTTCCACGGTGTATTTTTATTTTCAAACACTAATAAACTCTACTGCTTCAGAAAACGAGATATTTGGTTCATTTTAATGACACCTGAACATATTAAATATAGGAACATAGATTATTTATAACTGGTTAACAATAGTAGGCTCCTGTGTTCTGTTATTACAAAAACCACTTTTTGGCACTAGTAGGAATGCGTTTTGGAGGCATTAATTTCATTATCTGCAAATTAAGCCAACATAGATTAAGGAAAATTCAAACTTTCATAACATAGTAGGTCAATCATCTGTGAGGTTTTATATTTAATAGCTTTTTGTTATTTTTTGTACTTAGATTTCACAGCAACACTGTGATGTAGCTAATGGTATTTACAAATTAGAAATCATTGGGGTGCCTGGGTAGCTCAGTCAGGTGAGCACCCAACTCTTGATTTAAGCTCAGGTCGTGATCCCAAGGTTGTGGGATTGAGCCCCATGTTGGGCTCTGCACTGAGTGTGGGATCTGCTTAAGATTCTCTCTCTCCCTCTTCCCCTCTCCCCCACTTGCATCTTCTCTCTCTCTCTCTCTCTCTCTCTCTCTCAAAAAAAATCAGAGAGGTACAGGGAGAGTAAATGATCAAAATCAAATAGTGATAAATAATAAATTCAGACATCAAGTAGAGAGTTTTAAGCATCAAATTAAATACTCCTTTCATCAAGTCTGAGTTTTACATTTGAACTCAACCTATACTCTTATATGACTGTCCTTATGTTTAAATATAAACTTATTTTTAATAGTATCTTTTTTTTAATTGAGGTATAACTGACATATACTAGTATGTTAATTTCAGATGTAAAACATAATGATTCAATATTTGTATACATCGCAAAATGATTGCCCCAATAAGTCTAGTTAACGTACATCACCATACATAGTTACAAAACGTTTTTCGTTTCAAACCTGGCTTTTAAATACAAGTGTGTTTTCCTTAAAATGTTCTCTTATGTTACATCATAATTACCAGTGTATTTAGGATTAAAATAGTCAGATCTCCAGAAGTCATCTGAGCCATCTGGTGACTTGTATCATTGATAGGTTCTTTATTGTTGAAATGATCTCCTTTAATCTAATCAGTCAATTAATTAATTAATTTTTAGAGGGAGAGAGAGAGAGAAAGTGCAAGTGGGGAAAACAGGCTGAGGGAGAGAGAGAGAATCTTAAGCAGGCTCCACACTCAGCATGGAGCTGGATGTGGGGCTCGCTCCTACAATCCTGGGATGATGACCGGAGTGGAAATCAAGGGTCAGATGCTCAACTGACTGAGCCACCTAGGCACCTCTGATTTCCTTTCATCTTCAAGATTTTTGAGCACATAAATAGAATATTTGGATTGTTCTTTGGCTAAGGATATGGCCATGCTTACACACAGCAAAGTATTTGAAAAATGAATGTCTTCATTAATAAGATATCAAGGAACTATAAAGCTTATGAGTTGACGAGTCAGAGAAAAAGAGAGCTTACTGAAATCCCTCAGAATGAGAATAGAAAAAAAGTAAATAGGAAGTAGTGCCCAAAGCAACAACCTTCAGGAAAATTTTTGAGTGTCTTAGAAAATCTTCAACAATAAATAGTAGTGATAAGGAAGAAGTGTTTGCAACAATTATATATTGCTGCATATACTATGCCCCTAAAAAATCAATGGCTTAAAACAACAGCTGTTTTGTTTTCATGATTGTATAGGTGGACTGGGAGTTTCTTCAACTTGTCTTGCCCAGGTTCACTTTAGGAGTATGTATTCTGTTAGTGAGCTCAACTGGGATGCCTGGGGTAGTTGGATCTCTGTCCTGCATGTGCGTGTGTGTGTGTGTGCCTGCGTGTGAGTGTGTGTGTGTGTGTGTGTGAGTTACTTTGAAACATTTTATTTAAATTCTTTACAAAACGGGCAGGAATATATGCCAAGAACAAAACAAGAGTATTGACAGAGTTTTCTGGCCTGAAGACCTCTGCTCCTCCCCACTACTGACCCACCTCCTAGTGGGACCTGATCAGCTTTGGAAAGGTGACAGTGGGGCTGAGGTCAGGTGCAGGGGCGGGAGGAGTCCCCTGCACTAATGAGGAAACCACCGAGCAGACCCAGCAGCCACTGCAAGTGGCTGGGGTCATTGGGATTTCTTCCTGGTAATTATCAAAGGGAAAGTGACAAATCAATCACAGGAACCCTGAAAAACAGCAAGACAACCTGGGGATTTGGCCACCTTGGTCCTGTGCAAACAAGCAAAGTCGTTCCTTCTGGCTCTAGTGTTTATGCCATCTCTCCATTCCTCTTCAGCATCGACCCTACAACAGTTTATTTTATGTTGTTTTTAAAAATAACGTCTAATTTTGTGAATACTCCATAATACACTATTTCAATGAGGCCACACTTTCTTCATACATAGTCTTGGAACAGTGTTCTAAGGGGGCAAGCCTCTCAGTGTACAAGTGCATGGATTACCACTGCTCCTGGCCTATTGATCCAATCAAGTCCTATGCCATGCCCAAGTCAAGCACAAGTAACAGGAGGTGTGATTTATTTGGATCCATTGGTGTAACAGTCTATTCCCGTCTGCTCTCTGGCTCCAGTGATCCATGTACAAAACACACTCACCCCTTCCAAAACCCTCAGTCTTACCCAATCATGGCGTCAAGCTCCAAGGCCATGATCGCATCATCTACATCAGATTCATTTGTAGATGAAATTCTTCAGGTGGAGATTTTCTTTATCCAGAGAACTGGGAACTAAAAGGATGACTTATATTTTCTCCCTCTTCCTCCTCTACATACACACCTGACATCAATTTTGAGAGGGACATGATAATCTCAGTAACTCAATAATTGCATGGACAAAAGGCACCAAAAAGTTCCTCCTCCATAGATTTGTTGAAATCAAGCTGGCAAATGAGCCAAGGACATGAAATGTTCTCTGCTGGGTCATCCGGCTTCCTAGGCGCTTCCTTAATTCACTGCTCTCAGTTGTGCTTGGCTCTGTCTTTTAGCTATGTGGGTTTGTCTTTTATTTTTGATAAGACCTAGTACTGATTTGCAGATGAGTAGCTTTCTCAGCCTGTTTATTTTCAGAGAAAATTCCTTTTGAACTGCCTTGGTACACTTCAGCCCAAGCTAATTACAAGAAGACAAATTAAAAAGACAAAATTAGGTAGCAGAGGTTTGTCCTTTGGCTCAGGGGGCGGCAATGAGGAGGACGTGCCTTTATTCTGTACCATTTCATTAGGCAGTACTTTTGTTTCTGGAGTAGGCACTGCTTCCTCCACAAAATATGTCATTGGAAATTTACAAAAATCCCAAACAAGATAGCACAATTAACATCCCATCATATCCTTGTGTAGAGCAACACTCAGTTTCAATCTCTACCTTGGCCTGGGCCCAGGAAATATGTATGAACTGAGACTCAAAAAGAGAATGGACCAATTTCACGAAAAGGTAGTGAAATAAACTGGGTCAACTACTTTATTCACTTGCAGTTTGCTTTATACATTGAACGTGTCCTCTTACACCTTTAAATATATGTCGGGGACATCAAACATTCAAATCAGTGTTTGAAAAATATTTAGCCTTTTTTTTTTTTCCATTGTGAAGAGTGGGAATTTAAACTATTGAAATACCTACAATCTAGACTTCCTACTTTCCATATAAAAAACTCTCCGAAGGTCCCAGAATCTCCTCCACATTGTTGTAAGAGCCACTCAAAAGGAATGCTGTTTTGATTTAATTTTGCTTCTGCACAATATACTAAAAAAAGCAAAATGAAGTTTGGCCTTTGCAGACCTGTGTAAAGTCATGGCTGAGGGAAAAACGGTCTTCCATAAGTAGAGGCAAATCTTTTCCCTGAATAATCTGAGGCCTGAAATGTTAGGCTCATAGTGAATGTGATAAATACCCAAAGTATATTATAACTAATATGTTATTATCTAAATACTAAGTTATTTATAATATGGGAACTATAATATACTAATGACAATTAAATTCAATTAAATTAACTCTTAATGAGCAAAACCAATTTCAGTGATGTAAAAATCCATCTGAATCACTGGCATTATATGTGCAGGAGCTATTTCTATTACATCAAACTTTGCCAGTTTGATTGTATGTGGAAACAAAACTTCTTAATGTCTTTAATGCTATTTACTGATTTCTAATATTTCCTAATTTTGTGACTTACTTTTCACAGATTTAGCTAATTTAGATTTAGCTAATTTAGTCTCATATAATTCACTTTCAACCTATTATTTTAAAAGTTATAAGAAATTAGTGAGCTTCTTGAAGTAAATTAAGACATTTGTATCAGTATTTTTATAGAAAATCGGCTAAATCTTTACCTGTAAAATAGAGATAATGAGATTTGTATTACCCTGAGATTCTAAATTTTTTTAATGTTTATTTTTCAGAGAGAGAGAGAGAGAGAGAGAGAGAGAGAGAGAGGGAGAGAACGTGTGGGGGTGGGGCAGAGAGAGGGAGACAGAATTCGAAGCAGTCTCCAGGCTGTGAGCTTGTGAGCTGTCAGCACAGAGCCTCTGAGCTGTCAGAACAAAGTCCATTGTGGGGCTAGAACTCCCCAAAACGGTGAGATCATGACCTGAGCTGAAGTCGGATGCTTAACCGACCCAGGCACCCCTGTATTACCCTGAGATTCCATTGTAAGGTCAAAGAGATACTGAAAGGATATATGAATTCAAGGACATATGAAATCCTTTTTCAAAGGTGAAGGTTTAGAGTTGTCATTAATTAATTATTAAAAACCTAGTTTCTTATAATAAATACTCATTCTTGTATGATGCTGGAGAGTTTCTAATATTAAGGCATCGATATAACAAATTTATAATTAGTAGAAAACATGAAGATTTCTGCAGAAAAGTGGATCTCAGATTTCTCTAACACAAAAGCCCTTTGATATTTATCAGTTGAACTGTTTGCAAGTGGAGTGACCTAGAAGTCACTTGACAACATAATTTATGATTGTTCTGAAGTGCAATTTGAGAGAGTTTGATGTTGCATGAGAAGGAGAACTGGGCCAGCTAGTGCACTTAATTAACTGGTCAGCATTTAGTTCTTAACGCAGCCTGGTTGTTACTTTGTTGAGAACAACATCTAAACCCTAATTAGGACTCTGCAATTGACATTAAACTCTCCCTGCTTAGACTTTAGTGGGTTTACCTGTTGTGTGCTGTGTGTTCTGTTCCTCATCTGATCCTTGGTGTCTGTAACCAAGTTTTTTATATGTCCTGATCTCCAAAGCATCCATTATTCATTTAAGTCATTTTACTAAATAGGTCAGATGAATAAAATATTATACAGCATATTATAGGAAATATCCTTGTATACCGCACTCCGCTGAAGAAATAAAGCATTACTAATAAGGTGGAAATGCTTGCACCTCCTCCACAGTTGTATGCCCTCACTGTAGTTATCTCAAATTGATGTTTCTCATTTCTAGAAATTTCATTATGTTTTACCACTCGTACATTTATTTTTTAAAAAGAGCATGGTTTGCTTCAATTTTATATAAGCATGTTATCCATCTTCTGTAACTTGGTTTTCTCTTACTCAACAGTATGTTTTGATATTTATACTTGTCGTTCCAGATGAAAATAATGAAATAAAACAAATGAAAATACCCATTTACTGCTATGTACTATTTCATTGGCTATACTCTATTATGTGGTGGTGTTTGGAAGGAAGTTTTCATTGTTTTGGTAATACAGGCAAAGTGGTCATAAATACTTACATGTCCCCTGGTGTGGTGTGTGTGTTCAGAGCAAATGCCTGAGAAAGAGATTATTACTGGAGTATACTTGTTTAACCTACAGGATCTCGCTCAATTATTGTTTAAAATGGCTGTATCACTTTGCATACCTACTCCCATTACGTGAGTTCTGGTTTTTATCTTTTATCAATTCTTAGTATCCTCAGACTTGTCACTTTTGCCAACTTGTAGATATGTCAAGTTAACTCAGTTGGTCTTGATGAGTATCACCTGATTTTCAGTGTGGTTGAGAATTTTTAAGTTTTTGTGTAAGCCTTCTGTGTCCTTTTTTAAATTCAGTATCTGTTTGTTCATGTCATTCTTAATTTTATATTGGGTTACTCTTCTTTTTCTTAGTGATTTACAGTTCTTCATATAAACAGGATTTTATTTTATTTTTTATGGTTTAATTTTTTTAATGTTTTATTTTTTGAGAGCAAGAGAAACACTATGAGCAAGGGAGAGGCAGAGAGAGAGGGAGACACAGAATCCAAAGCAGGCTCCAGGCTCTGAGCTGTCAGCACAGAACCTGATGCGGGGCTCAAACTTGTGAACCACGAGATCATGACCTGAGCCGAAGTTGGACAGTTAACCAACTAAGCCACCCAGGCACACCTACGTAAACAGGATATTAATTAACTTTCACTTATGTTGGTGGCAAATACCTTGGCCAATATTATGGTTTGCCTTTTTATTTTTTGTAGTATTTTTCATATACATTTTTATGAAAACTCGTAAAGTAGTTAAATTTATTAATACTCTTCTTTTTCATTTTGAATCCTGTGTCTTAAGAAATTTTTTCCTACATTAAGTTTATAAAGATATGGCCCTATAGTTTCATCTGTTCTAAAAAGCTTTAAGTTTTGTATTTCTTTCTTTAGCCCACATAAAGTTTTTTCTCTACATGTCCAGTAGAGATCCAACTTCATGTTTTCCCGTTTTCCCCATGGTTGATCAACTGTCTCAGAAGCTTCTGACTGAAGAACCTACTCTTTCTCCATTTAGCTGCTATGTCAATTTTATTCCAGTAATTTTCCATATATAGGTGTGGGTCTGTTTTTAAGCTCTGTGTACTGACCCCATTGGTCTTAAAATAATTAAAAATGCCTGTTATTTACCTATTGCTCTTCAATATAAAATTTCTAGTTAGTTTGCCAAGTTTCATGGAAATAGTTAACAAAATTTTTATTGGATATCTTTCTTCTTCAATTTGGGTCAGTTAACTAAACCATTCTGATATCTTCAGCATTAGTTATCAAAATGGTGAAAAACTGTGGACCTTACTTTTTTGGCGGGCGAGGGTGGAGTGCAACATAAATTAGAATAACAGTAACATGTACAAAGTGTGTGTTTAATAAGAGTTAGCTTTTATTATAGATTGTTTTGAAGAAGATTTGACATCTTTATGATACTGAGTCCTCATACATGAAAATGCTAAATCTTTATAAAAGCCTTCTTTATTATCTTTCAATCAAGTCCATAATTTTTAAACACATCTTTTATTAGATTTTACTGTTAGGTACAATTATTTTTAGTCTTTTAGGGTTTGCATTTGATAGCTTAACAGGATTTTTATGTTAGCAAAAAAACCAATAGGATTGTAGGTTGAAATTTTGTTTCTGTCCTTATTTTGAAGGTGTTATTCTACTGTCTTACATCTGCTACCATTATAATTTATGTCCCTTTACTGCAAATCTTTCTTTTCCGCTTGCTTCCTCCCATTCATCTCTTTTCTTTGATATACTGCAGCATCAGTAATTTTTGTGGAAGTCAATTTATCAAATAGGTTTTAATATACATTTTCATAAATTCTAAAAGAAATTTCCCCATCTCTTTATATTGTCTTTGTCCAATCCTCTCTGTTATCTCCTGAAGGAACTACAGTCAATTGTTTCATGTTATCTATCTCTTTGCTTGTTTTGATGATTCTGGGTGACTTTTGGTAGAACTTCTCATTTACTAATTCACTTTCAGGTTGATCTGATATGATGCTTAATTCTTACACTAGATTTAAATTTTTAATAGTCATATTTATTATGATGGAAATTATTTTTCTTTCAAATATAACTGTTTTATAATGTCTTCTTGTTTATATTTAAAAGATCTTATATTTGCTTTCTATATAGTTAATTTTTATTAATTTTTAAAAATGTTTATTTTTGAAAGAGAGAGAGACAGAATGTGAGTAGGGGAGGGGCAGAGAGAGAGGGAGACACAGAATCTGAAATAGGCTCCTGGCTCTGGGCTGTTACCATAGAGCCCAATGCGGGGCTCTAACTCACAGACCTGGAGATCTTGATGTGAGCCGATGTCCTTGATGTGAGCTGATGTCGGACGCTTAACTGACTGAGCCACCCAGGCATCCCTATATAGTTAATTATTTTATATTGCACATATAAGATGTAATTTTACAGTTTTTTATGTCTGTTTGTTCCTGTTCCTGATTGCTTTTATTCTTGCACCTTCCTTTCTTGCTTCCTTTCTTTTCTTTTTCTTTCTTTTTCTTTCTTTCTTTCTTTCTTTCTTTCTTTCTTTCTTTTCCTTTTTTCTTTTCTTTTCTTTTCTTTTCTTTTTTCTTTTCTTTTCTTTCCTTTCTCTTTCTTTCTTTCTTTCTTTCTTTCTTTCTTTCTTTGGTTCATTTTGAGCTTATATTTGAGTGCCATAAATATGTTGGAATTCCAAGGGTCCTGGGTTGAGGCTACATTTTTTTAAGGAGAATATGTGTTTATTTGCTTCTGCTTAGATTGCAGCTCAATCTGGAATCACTTTAATTTAATTGCCAAAGATGTGTATTCCCAAATGTAAATTGAAACTGCAAAACAGTTAGGTTGTGTAGCCTGTGGTTGTGAATTCTCAGGGTGAGTTTGTTTTTCTCCTGAGAGTAAAGCCAGGTAAAAGAAGTTTCCCTGTATCATCCCTTTGCCAACCAACCATCCTTTCACTACTTTATCCCATGTTCTCACCTGAGGACTTTCCAGAGTATTTTTTTTTTTTTAATGTTTATTTATTTTGAGAGAGAGAGAGAGTGTGAGCATGAGTGAGCAGGGCAAGGGGCAGAGGGAGAGACAGAGAGAGAATCCCAAGCAGTTTCTGTGCTGTCAGTGTGGAGACCAACACCCTGGCTGGACCTCAGGACCCATGAGATCATGACCTGAGCCCAAATCAAGAGTTGGGCTCTTACCCGATTGACCCACCCAGGCACCTCTCCAAAGTTTTACATTCCACTAATGAGCCATTACAGGGAAAGTTTTAAGTAACCCTGATGGACAGTCAGGGCTCAATGTCCCACCTGCTTCTCCCTATTATTTTTATGAGTTTTCTTTCTTGTGGACTCAGCTCTGCATATATAATATTATATTAGTGGGGAAAGAAGAGGTTTCTTTGACTACTGAACTACTCACATTGCTGAAAATGAAAACCAACACAGTATGCTATAAGAATACTGAAAAAAAAAAGTTTTAATATCATAAAAGACGTTTTTAAGATCCTTGTTTGGGAATATTAAGAAACAAAACATTTGCAGCTGCCCCCAATTTTCAGTTATTTCTTATTCTAATTTAAGTAGAGTCATTAAATCCTATACTCATAGACTTGCATGTTCTAGAATGTTGAATGGAATCTCCCATAATTGAATCTAAATTGAAATGAATGGTTGAAGTCAACTGGGTCTCATCAACAAAACAACAACATTGACAAAACAACAACCAAATTAAAACTACTTCACAATTTTTAGGTACTTGCCATTTCTCAGACACTGTATTTAGTACTTAATTTTTCTTTTTAACCTTATGTTTGCTTTAATTTATTTTTTTAAGATCTCAGACAAGTACTTGTCTGATTTCCACTGGAACATCTTTGTGTCAGTGTACCCCAGCATTTTATAGCCAGGGCCACCAAGTCCTTAAAAATATTAAGTGAATTATCTAAAGCTCTAATGGATGTTATGTGGTCTGGCTCCAATTCAATAGTATTTTTACTATAATACATGTTTCCTTAATGGAAAAAGTATCTTTTTATATCTTGCATATTTCATAAGATCTCTTTAAAAATTCAGAGCATTGGGGCTAATTTTTTTGTCATTTAATAGATACTTTAACTTACTATAGAAATAAGGCAGATATTTTCCATCTAGTCTGCCTTCAAATACATGCTTATTTCTACCAGTAATGGCACAGAGGAGATTAGGAACATTTTGATGTATCAAAAAGGCCTCTACATTTGGTATTTTCTCATGAGGCCTTACATTTCTTTACCCCATATGACTTTTTGAAAGTTTTGAGTAAATATGCCTTTTAATTTTGATTAGATATTGGGGGTATGTTGTGATGAAAACTAGAACGTAGAGCAGAAGCATAACTAAAATTGAGGCTTGCTAGTTCAGGGGTGAAGTATTGCAAAGTAATCTACTCCCATTTAAATATTTATTATTATTGACCTTTACCATTTTGCACAGCTTCATGGCTAACCCAGGTGTGAAGTGGCAAAAAATAAATTGGAACTCTGCTTTGACCAATGCTGAGAAGGCAGCAGAGATTTTATTCAGATTCAAATCAGTCTGGTTATGAGTCTTCTAAAGGAAGAAAAATGCTCTCCCTGAATGTGGGCTTTTTTTTAAAGATACGGTTTATTTATTATTTATTTAATCATTTATTTATTTTAAGTTTTTATTTTAATTCCAGTTAGTTAACATGCAGTGTAATATTAGTTTCAGGCGTACAATACAGTGATTCAACACTTCCATACATCACCCCGTGCTCATCATAAGTGCCCTCCTTAATCCCTATCACCTATTTCCCCTCTCCCCCATCCACCTCCTCTCTGGTAATCAGCAGTTTGTTGCTTATAGTTAAGAGTCTATTCCTTGGGACACCTGGGTGGCTCAGTCAGTTAAACATCTGACTCTTGGTCTCAGCTCACGTCTTGATCCCCAGATTGTGGGTTCAACCCCCATGTTGGGTTTCACACTGGATGTGGAGCCTACTTTGGGAAGAAAAAGTCTGTTTCTTGATTTGCTTCCCTTTTTTTTTCCTTTCCTCAGTTGTTTTATTTCCTAAGTTCCACATGTGAGTGAAATAATATAGTACTTGTCTTTCTCTGACTGACTTACTTCACTTAGCATTAAACTCTCTATCTCCATTCATGTCATTGCAAATGGAAAGATTTCTTTCTTTTTTATGGCTGAATAATATTCCATTTGTGTGTGTGTGTGTGTGTGTGTGTGTGTGTGTATACCACCACAATATTCCATTGTGTGTGTGTGTGTGTGTGTGTGTATATATATATATATATATGTATATCACTTTTTCTTATCCATTCACCAATCAATGAAAACTCAGATTGCTTCCATATTAATAATTTAAATATGTTTCTTAAAAACTTTTCCAGAATAATGTGGACATAAACAACCAAGGACTTATATAATAATAAAAAGTAAATGCCTTAGGTTTTAGTACCTGAGCATTGCAGAAAGAAGGTATATTTAAGTGTGTCAGTGCCCCCAGGGGATATGTTATATTTATGAAAATTAAACCACCTGTGGCAGTTATTTAGAGAGATCAAATTCATAAATTTTGCTTAACTATTTTGATGTGGTTATGGTGATTATATCTGGTGATTCCTGCTCTGCCCCATTTCATTTTGTTCTGGATGTAGAAATACAGAAAATAATATATCCTGCTTATGTAACTAAATTCATATATATTTAGTTTGTTACCCTAGAATTATTTTCTTGTGACTTGTTAGTAGAAAAAATCAGAGTAAAGATATAATCTTTAAATTATAAATATCTATAAATAAAATTTATAGGTGCATTATTTAACTTATTTTGGATGCATGCCATAGGGTAGTATGCTAGTATGCAAGTACACACACACACACACACACACACACACACATGCACACACATGCACACACACATTAGAGGTCCATACATTAAGAATATATATTAGGAAATAACTTTAAATAAACAGCTGGAGAGATTATTTTCCTTAATACCTGTTTGACTTAAGATATCACTACTCTGGGGTTCATTTTCTCATCTATTATAGTGTGTTTCCCCCCTTTTCTTGTGAGACATTTTTAGTTAGTTCCAGACTATCTGGGTTTAAATTCTAGCTCTACTCCCACTAGCTCTGTGAACCTGGGAAACTTAATCTCTCTGTATGCCAGTTTGTTGGGAGGATTAAATGACTTGATTTATGTGAGCCCTAAGAAGAGTTTCTGGCACATAATGTTTTCTCTAAGTGTTAGTTTTTACTTCAAAGAACAATGGTCATGTAGAGGTTGCACTCACTTTACTTATTTCCAGGCTTTGTCTTTTCTTTTTTTTTTTAAATTATATTCCATTAAAACATGAATTCTGATTATACAATGATACAACAGTAATATACAACATAATATATCAACTTACTCTAAGGGAAATTTTATCTTATGAAAAACTCCTATATAACTTCACAAATAATTTGGCAAAGTCTTATCAAATTAGATAATGATTGCATCTGGTCCAATGCTGCTTAAAATTCTTTGAGAACATGAAATATGTTGCATAAAAGAAAGTTTTGCTCACACACACATATAGAGGTTTCTCCCTTTGTTAATATTTTTGGACACTGAAAGATTAGCATTCATAAAACTACATCCTTGACTGGTTACATCACTGCTATTATTTTACCTTGGAAGGAACTGTTTCATAGGAGTAGGCCAGCCATTTTGTGTATATATTTGTCCAGAATGTCTTGTAGTTTTCCTGACTTTTATGCTCAGACTTACTTTGCATTACTTACTAACTTACACTGTTCCATTGATACAAGATTCATTGTTATCCTTCCTGAAGTATGACATATAACATTGTTCTTAACATTAAAAAATCAGATATTCTTTGATTCTTTAAGAAATTATTTTAGAAGTTCTGGTCCTCCTATGTTGTTTGGTTGTCACAACATAATCTGGTAGGGACCTGGCAACAATCTAGTGACTCTGAAAAATGCAGGCAACCAACCGGAGCAGTTCAGACTCCAGGATAGATTTCTGTTTCTGCTTTATGTTTTTGCCATTTGCATTTCATTTAGCCACCTTAGAATTGCCAAATCTTCAATTTACCCTGTGATTTATGCACAAAATTACATGTGTTCTCCAGAACAAGGCATCTATTCATTTAGATATCTTTGAAATGATAACTTTAACTGAATTCATATGTGCCTATTTTCAGTAATCATGTGCAGCTGAAATAACATGTGGTATAAGCATAAGATATATGTAATATTAATATTTTTCCTTGCAATTAGCTGTCATGAACTCATTTCTACTTTTCCCAGCTTTGTTTTTCATAGACATTAGTTATTGCAATACTAATTTACACTGAGCTTTTGTGCTGTCTTTTCCTGAATGCCTCTTTTTCAGCTATTCGTTAGCTGTCCACTTGCTTTCATGGCTCTGAATAGTTTTTCTTTATTTTCTGGCTCTTAAAATGGAGAATTATTGTGTGACTAATCAATCTTTATTTTGCCTTATTGCACCTATGGTATGCTGGGAGTAGGGTATGAATAATTTTAGAACCATACTGCCAATGACTAAATATTGATGCCATATAACTTATACTATGTATTCTCCTATCTTTTTCATTTTCTATGGACCACACAGTGAAATGGAAAGTTGAAACAATTATTCACACAATATATGGGCCTTTTAATAGCCAGTACATTATGGGAAAGAAAGAATTATGAACTATATAAAAGAGTTTAATTATATACATTGATCAAAAGTATCAGATGATTATTCAGATTCTCACTCAATTTTCATTACATGGAAACCAGATAATGATGTATACTTTTAAATTTACTATTAATTTAAAAAATGTAACAAATACAAAACTAAGAAGAAATGATATTTCAAAGTAGATTGGTCCAAAAATGAGTTGAGTAAAATTCTTACAAAAATAATGGCTTTTCTACATAGAAAAATTTCAGAGAATCAACCCAAAAGCTCATTGAACTGATAAAAGTGTTCAATAATATCACTAGATATAAAAGTATCATTTTAAGCCAATAGCTTTCCTATCTACTAGCAGTACCTAAAATATAATTATAATGAAAAAATTTCTGAAATTTTTTAAAAAGGAGAAGTAATTAAAACACTTGTTTCCCTTTTGAGAAATAGACCTAAGCACAAAGGAAACTTGGGTGTGATAAAGGTACCATTTTAAAATTGAGGGGAGATCAATAAAATTAAGTTAAACGAGTCGGAAAGTTGAACATCCACGTGGAAACAAAATTAGATTTCTGCCTTACATAAAATCCAAATATTAATATATATAATACCAATATAATATATATATTAATATATATATAATATATATATTATATATATAATACCAATATAATATATATAATACCATTATATACTAAGTAAAAGACAAAAAGGAAAGGAAGGAAAAAAATAAGACCTTTACATATATAAGTAATTAAATCAAAATTTAGGTGGTAACCTGATAGTAAAAAATGTGCAAAATATAGGAATAGATCATTAAAAGAAGAATATATATAATTAAATGCACTTTCTCACTAATGATGGAAATCCACATTTTCTTATTTACCAGAAGATAAGTGGTACAGTAGTTAAAAGGCAAGATCGGGGTCCAGTTGCTTGGGTTTGACCCCCAAAGTAGCATCTTCTAGAGGTGTTAACCTTAGAACATTACTCACCTTGTTTTCAAGTTTTTTCATCTGTAAAATGTATAATATTAGGTCCCATGTAGATATTATAAGTTTTAAAAAAGCTATTTGAAAAAGAGTAATACCTTCTATCACAAGAGTACCAAATTTAAGTTGTCATTTTTAAAACAACAGTAAAATGCTATTATCACATGTTAGTTTAGAAAAAAAGTTAAAGGAATAAAAAATATTGGCTGCTGGTGAAGAACACCAAAAAATTAGGATTTATTTTATTTTGTTGACAGAAATGTGAATTGATACCCTGTATTTGGGTGATGATTTGATGGCATTGATAACATTTTATCCAGCATAACATTCAATCAAACAATCCCACGTTCTTTTTCTTTCTTTTTATGGAAGAATAGTTGACCCATAATATTCCATTAGTTTCAGGAGTAAAACCTAGTCATTTGATGCGTCGATATGTTATGCTATGCTCATCGCAAGTGTGGCCACCCTCTGTCACCATACAATGCTAATATAATACCATTGGCTATATTCCCTATGCTATGCCTTACATCCTCATGACTTATTCTTTCCATAGATAGAAGCCAGTATCTCTCTCCTTCACCCTTTTTGCCTACCCCTTAACCCCCTCCACTTTGGTTTGTTCTCTGTATTTGTAAGACTGACTCTGCTTTTTGTTGTTTGTTTATTCATGTTTTGTTTTTTATATTCTGCATATAAGTGAAATCACGTGGTATTTGTCTTTCTCTGTCTAACTTATCTCATTTAGTATAATACCCTCTAGATCCATGCGTGTTGTCACAAATGACAACATCCCATCTTTTTTTTAAAAAAAAAGCTTATTTATTTATTTTTGAGAGACAGATAGCAAGGGAGGGGCAGAGAAGGAGGGAGAGAGAATCCCAATCTCTCATGACCTGAGCCAAAATCAAGAGTCAGACGCTTAACCAACTGAGCCACCTAGCCATCATTTTTTTATGAGGGACTAATACTCCATTGTGTATATATATAAATGATTATGTGTGTTTGTGTGTGTGTGTGTGTGTGTGTGTGTGTATATACCACATCTTCTTTGTCCATTCATCTATCAATGGACACTTGGATTGTTTTCATATCTTGGCTATAAATAATGGAAATAAATAAAGGTTGTAAATAATGTATATAGATTATATAAATAATGTTATAATAAACATAGGGGTGCATATACCTTTTTGAATTAGTGTTTTCATTTTCTTCGGGTAAATGCCCAGTAGTGGAATAACTGGATCATTTGGTATTTCTATTTTTAGTTTTTTGAGGAACCTCCATACTGCTTTCTCCAGTGGCTGCACCAATTTACATTCCCACCAACAGTGCCCAAGGGTTCCATTTTTTTCACATCCTCCCCAGCACTTATTTCTTGTCTTTTTGTTTCTAGTCATTCTGACAGGTGTTAAGGGGATATCTTATTGTGGCTTTGATTTGCATTTCTGTAAGTCTTCTTTGGAAAAATGTCTATTCAGGTCCTCGACATATTTTTAATTGGATTATTTGGGTGTTGTTTTTTTTTTTTGGTGTGGAGCCATATAAATTCTTTTTATATTTTTGATATTAACCCTTCCTTGGATATATCATATGCAAATATCTTATCCACTTCAGTAGGTCGCCATTGTTCTGTTGATGGTTTTCTTCACTGTGCAAAAGCTCTTTATTCTGGTGTAGTCCTGAAAGTTTATTTTTGTCTTTGTTTTACTCGCCTGAGGAGGCATATCCAAAAGAATGTTGCTAAGTCTGATGTCAGAGAAATTACTGCCTGTTTTCTTTTAGGAGATTTATGGTTTTTTGTCTCACATTTAAGTCTTTAATCCATTTTGAGTTTATTTTTGTGTATTGTGTAAGAAAGTGGTCCATTTTCATTCTCTTGCATGTAGCTGACCAATTTTCCCAGCACCATTTTTTGAAGAGACTGCCTTTGTTTCTTTGTGTATTCTTGTCTCTTTCGTCATAGATTAATTGACCATACAAGTGTTGGTTTATTTCTGGGCTCTCTATTCTATTCCATTGATCTATGTGTCTATTTTTTGTGCCAGTACCATACTTTTTGATTGCTACAGCTTTGTAGTATATCTTGAAATCTGGCATTGTGTTACCTCCAGCTTTGTTATTCTTTCTCAAGATTGCTTTGGCTATTCAGAGTCTTTTATAGTTCCATATATATTTTAGTTTTATTTGTTCTAGCTACTGGAAAAATACTATTAGTAATTCCACTTTTAATAATCTGTCCTGCAAAAATATTAGCACAGGTGCACAAGAATGAACCTATAGACATTTTGCTGCAGCCTTGTTTATAGTAGCAAAAATGGTATAGATAGATTGTAAATGACAGTCTATTTATCTTAGTTAGGGAATATTGATGAAATGGTGATATGTCTAAACCCAGGAATACTAGGGAGTAGTTTCAAAGAATGAACTAGTCTCTGTCAACATGGTAATTTCTTTGTCAAATGTCAAAGTGAGTTACAGGACAATTGTTCTGTGCTCTCATTAATTAAAAACATGACAAAACAGAAACAAACAAACAAAATCAACTCTAACCAGAACTAAAAGTGTGGAAGTATCCATGCCAAATGGTTGTTAATAGAGGTTGCTTCCGGGAAAAGTAGGGAGTGAAAAGAAATGTTAGCCTTTTAATGAATATACTCATTTAAATTTGTGTAACAGTCTATTTCTATATTTTTGAGTAATAAGCATTTTCTTTATGTTATTAAGACAAATGTAAGGGCCCAAACGTAAGTAACTTATTAATCTTTTCTTGAGGAAACTCTTCACAACATTTGTTCTCTTCTTGTTCCTCTTGTTGACGTGAGTATAACAATGAAGGAAAACCTTTGGACAATGTTAGAGCAGAGCACCATGTTCTAATAAACATTAGGTCATCATTTTATCAGGACCAGTGCGTCAGGTGTGAGTGAGTCCACTGTGCTAAAGTTAAGTCCTCCAATTACTTAGCAATTTAGGAATGTAGGCTAATGGCCCAGAGCATTTCTTAGCATATTTACATAATTGCTTGTTATATGATATTCAAAACCTTTTTCTTCTTTTAATATACCTTTATGAGTTAATATATAAACGCTAAGGCATATAAGTGAATCCCTTTCACTTGCCAACAAACGGATGAGCAAGAAATTCCTGTGAAAGCTTTAGAAACACTTTGAACCATCCAAAAGCAAGAAAGTTATCAGATCTAATTTGAGAGCATCCAGACAAGTAAGGCAATAAAGTTCTGTCTTTTCCTTTTATTGCATGTCACCTAAAGGAAGGTTTTTTTTTTTTTAAGTAGAAACCTTCTAGTTATTTGAAAAGTTTTACATTTTTTTAAAAAAGATTTTTATCACAAAAGCTAAAATGGTAAGGAGAAGAAATATAAAAAGAAGATAGAGTAAAAGGGAGAAAGACTAATAAACTTGCAGTGAATGGTAGGATTTAATCTGCAAAAAGTTATCGTATCTCACACTCAATTTTATAGGAGTTAAGTTTGTGATAAGTAATAAGTAGGCACTACCTGACATTTTGTATAATTTATCTCTTTGATGTTTGGCCATACAGGCCCAAGTTTGAGCTCAATGGTACCTCTGAGGGCACTGAGACATTTGAAAGCTGCAATTTGCCAGAAGCACACAGCTGGCTGGTGTCACAGCTGGGATTAGATGCCAGGTCTCCAGACATTCAGCCTGATGCTCTTCATCCACAACATTCAAATCATACCAGGATATACAGTGCCCAGAATTTACATAGAGCAGAGAGTAGAGCTCTGTGTATTTATAAGGAGGAAATACATGTCCAAGGAAGAAGAATGGGACTATCTTTTGTGAAATAGCATCTTATATAAACAGAGGTAATTCTCTTTCGTTTATGTGTCCAGAACCCATCATTAAAATTCACATAAGAGTTATTGCCTATTACTGGCAGTTCTACTATTGCTTGCTATCCCGATGATGAATGAGGCCAGAATAAATGTTATAGATTTTTTAAAGCTGCATATAATATGGGCTACAGCAATAAACTTATGACATTTCACCTCACTCAGCAAACATCACATGAAGGTCAGGAAAAATAAATGTTTGTGAGAGGGAAAGAAAAAAATGTATTATTACAACTTCATAGTCTGCTTCTACTCCTGGGTGATGATGCTGCATCACATTTAATATTTATATGAAAAATGGGCTCAAAATATATGCAAAGGAGAAGCAATTTATCATAGTAAAGATTTGTAGCGGGGCTAAGGGAAAAATCATCAGCAAGGCGATTTATAGAACATGTCATTGTGGTATCTGTGTATTATTCTTCACATTTTCTTTGAATCATTTAGTGTTTCATTCAATAGCTATATACTGAGTGTCTTTGCTAGGAACTGTGCTGGCCTCTAAGGAACAGGAGTGGAAGGACAGAGGGGTAGGCTTTTGAAGAGATGAGGGTTTGGTAAGGGGCGCTAACTTCCAGCTCCCAGTCCGGAGATCCCTCCTGTCAACTGACAGTAAAAGAAGGTGTCCCTGTAGATAATGTGAACCTTGAAATAATCCCATTGAAAAGTAGATAGTTTCACTCCATCTCATTATGAAAACAACCTATTGTACTAACCTAAATTTTCCAAAAAGAGAGGAAGGAAAAAGGGAAGTAGTTTCATTTTTAATATCCCCCTGCATTTTTACATGGAAAGCAAATGTTACGTGTGCCATTATGGTACAAGAATTACATTTTTTGAAGGAATACATGTTGTTTATGGTAAGTTCCAAGGCTTGAACAAGCCCATTGAATTATGTAAGTAAGGCATTTGAGATTGTGAGAATACCCGAGGATATTTTCAAGTGCACAATGTATTACTGTACATATGTCCAAGACAAAGAAGTTCACTTCTTTCATTTAGCCTTCCAGAAGCATCCTGCACTATTTATTTTTTAAGGTTAGTAACTTTATCTCTTTTGGTGCAACTTCTCCATATATCAAATATATTTTGAAAGCTTTAAATAATAAAATTGCAGATACTCCAAGGATTGTCTTCTCATAGTAATGATCATGGAGTTTTTGTTTACCTATTATGAGAACTGAGAGTCTAAATTTTAAATGAATTTTAAATGAATACTACTTATTTTGCAATATGATAGTAAAGTATGAAAGTATTCTCCTGACACGACTACCCCAGGATCAACAGAAATGAGATTTCATCAGAGGAAGCTCTTTTATATCTTTGTTATTACCCAGTTGGTTCAGATCACATTTTTGTTCAACAAATATTTGATGATATGTTTGTGCAAATTCCTGAATTGAGTGTTGCAGAGAATACAAAAATCCCTATGGCTGAATTTTTTTTTGTCATTAGTACATGTATTTAATGACTTCTGTTTACCCTGGCACTTCTCTCTGTAGTATCTAATTTAAACTTTAAACCAAGCCTCTAAGGCAGGATAAATTATTATCCTCATTGAATAGACCAGTAAACCGGGTCAGGTTCAGTGATTCCTCTACCAGATGACCAAGGAAACTTGAAACTTGACTTCCAATCTAGGTATTCTTATTTTGCTCTCACACTGAACTCTGCTCTCAAGGAGGTCACAAATCCGCACACACACACCCGCCCCCATGCAAATAACATACACACACACATACTCACTCAAACATATTGTACCTCATACTGCACCTCCCATGAGGGAGGTAAAGGCAGATTGTTGATGAGGTTCATAATCAGGGAAAATCATATTCAGTTGATGGTAAACACGGCACCCTTCATGGAAGGATTGGTATTTTATTACATGACATTTTTCGAGTCCCTGCTGTGTGCCAAGTATGTGAGATAAACAGCACTCTATTCTCTGCCTTCAGTTAGCTCAGAGTTCATGGGCAGAGACAGACAATTATAACTCAGGCTAAAAGGCAGAAATGCAGATTGCTTTAGAATCACATGTAGGAGAGGCATGTACCACCCCGAGCAGGTAACACCTGACCAATGTTATGTCTGTTATTCTCTAAGCAATGGGGAGACACTGATGGATTTTATGCAGGAGGGTTATGTCTGCCATGATAAGAAAGAGACTTATTATGGGATGCCTGGGTGGCTCAGGCTAAGTTGGTTGGCTCAGGCTCAGTGGGTTAAGTGTCCCGCTTTAGCTCAGGTCTTGATCTCACCATTTGTGAGTTCAGCCCCATATCTGGCTCTGTGCTGACAGCTCAGAGCCTGAACTCTGCTTCAGATTCTGTGTCTCCCTCTCTCTTCTCCTCCCCCGCTCACATGCTGCTTCTCTCTCTCTCAAAAATAAACATTAAAAAAAGAGAGAGAGATTTATTATAAAGGGGGCTATTTGGGAAGTTACTACAGCCATCCAGTCAATATATGTTTGATGACCATATTAAGTCAATGCTAGGGGAAACTGAAGAGTACAGCTTTGAGAAGTCAAAGGGGAAGTATTGGTGACAATTTGTATGCTGAGGATTAAGGAAAAGAATTCCGTAGTGATCCTCACATTATGAAAAGATGGGTTTTATTTTAATACATGAATATTTGCCTTATGGAATTGGTGAATTTTATGCTAAAGAAAAAAGGCAAGCAAAACCCTGGTACATGATTAATCAATTGTTAAATATCAACATTGATTAGAGCGTGGAATAGAATAAGTAGGGAGGTCAAGAGACACTTTTAAAAAATGTTTTTTAATTTTTTTTTTATTTTAGGGAGGGAGAGAGAGAGAGAGAGAGAGAGCAGGAGAGGGGCAGAGAGAGAGGGAGACACAGAATCCAAAGCAGGCTTCCAGGCTCCAAGCTGTCAGCACAGAGCCTGATGCAGGGCTCAAACTCACAAACCACAAGAATCCTGATCTGAGCTGAAGTCAGACACTTAACTGGCTGAGCCACCCAGGTGCCCCAAGATTAATTAAAAATAACACTGGCAAGGAAATAAATAGGAAATAATCTTGAAAATACATGATTTAAAAAATGAATCATATGCAGTATATTTATATGTGTGTATATATATATGCTAAATTTATAGTGTGTGTTTTTATATATATATGCTAAATACTGTGTGTAATCAGTATATTTGCTGCTTTTTAAGATACAATATATTTACAATACATATTTTCTCAGCAAATAAGCAGATAAAGGGAGACAACTCTGGTGATGGTTCAGATTTGGGAAACGTACAAGAATTTGAAGTAGGCCTTATTAAAAGGGGCGAGATCACTAAGACATAGACTGTAAAGGAAGAAGAAAAACAATTGGAAGTCAGATCCTTGGAGAATGTCTTTTCTGTGATGTGTTTTAGGAAGACTAAGATGACAAGAGTATGAATTGAAGGAGAGAGAGAGGAAGTGGGGACAGTTCAGCTTGGCAGAGCCAGGGAGTAGGAAAATGAAGGTGTAGATGCAAGAAACACATATGAAGTATACAATACAAGCTTCCTGTAAGTAAGGACCTGACTTGTCACACTTAATGTCGTCTCCCCAATTCCTAGAACAGTGCTCTCAAAAATACGTGGTGAATGTGGAATGGATAATGTACAATAAAATGGAGATGGTTAGAAATGTCGTGAACAGGACAAAAGATGAGTAATGAATTAATTATTCTGAAATAATCATCAATGATTTGAAGACTTATGGTGCCATGAGGAGAAAGGAAAAAATCAACACAAACACATGATTTGTAGGATACAATTTTCAGGTCCCCCTCCCCGGTTTTTATGGATATAGTTGAATAATAGGCAATTAGACATTTTCTAGTGGGTGATACCAGAGGGTGAGGGATTGGAGCTAAACTATCAATTCCAGCTGAGGTAGACTGTATCTATCTTGTTTGCTGTGGCATTTTCTAAACCTAACCCCATGCTCAGCACATCAAATGTTTACAGTATGTATTTGTTCAGTAAATAAATAGATACAAGGAGACAACAGACATGCCAGTGAAGTTTTGGGAAGCATACATAACATGTTGAATTTGACCTTGTTAAAAGGAATGAGACCACTAAGAGATAAGATGTAAAAAGAGAAGGACAAATAATTGGAAGACTGGTCCTTGGAGAATGCCTTTTTAATTTGGGATGTAAAAAAAAAAGATAAGACAGTGAAAGGTAATTAGAGGAAGAAGAAAAGTACCAAGATGGTATGATTTTACATTAGCAGCAATGTGGACAAGGAATTGGAGGAGAACAAGCTTAATAGCAGGAAAGAGAGAGAGAGAATTTCAAGATGCAAGGTTTTTATTAATAAATTTAGAGAAGCTAGGAAAGCTTGATCTGAGAAAAAGATGACTTGATTTAGTGACTAGGAGATCATTATCAACAAATGATAAGGGAATTTCAATAGTAAAATCAGGGTCAAAGATTTTAAGGGGTTAATGTCAGAAGTTTAGTGATGAAAGGAGAAGCGATATTTTCAGTGGGCTCCATATTTTGAAGTCAGGATCGCTTTGTGATGTAACTTTTACCAGACTTTGCACAAGCTGCAAAGGGGCTGTTACCATTCCTGCTTATAAAGCAGCCTATGCCATTTCATTGAAGTGAATGGCAATTTAATATAAAAAATGTAAAACCGAAATAAAACATGCCTTGTTCTTTTTCTCCATTTCCACTAAATAACCATGCGAGGTTCTCCAGACTGTATTGAGTATGCTACATTAGCAGCACCAATGAGCAGAATGACCCAAGAGGAAAAGATGGGAGGTGAATGCACCATCAGCATTGTTATTGGCTTATATCATCTGGGCTTGTAATAAAAAGTGGAATAATCAGCAAGTTACTTGCACCCAGGAGATGATCATTTCTGCTGTTTGACCTAAAGTGTCTTTTAAAAGGACTTCCCTTTGCTGAGTTTCTCAAAGTTGATATTAAATATTTCATTAAAGTAGAGCTCAATAGGAGCATCTTTACCCACTACTCTGCCATCAGTTTTGGGTCTTAAGACATGAATACAATTCTAATATTAATCAGCATATCATTCAGAAATTTTTAATAGTGTCTCATATGGTAATTTTGTGGGCCATGGAGCTAGAGGTGAAACTGAGTTTTTCTGTTCCTTCCCCTGCTTCCAGAGATGATGTAGGAAAAGAAGGAATATATGTAGTGTGCTGTTATTGTCTAACTAATTTTAGAAAGCTATCTTTGGAATTATTTCTACCACTTGTGATATATTATTTGGATATTCTCAGCAACAGTAAATCTGTCTTTGAAAATGGATATAAGTTAGGGAAGTAGCTTTAAAGTTTGGATGGATTGCTGGGAAATAAAGTTGAGTTCACAATGGGTAATTTTATTTCTAATCAAGTGAGGAGTAATTTCAAGGCAGTGCACCTAATGTCCTTGTGTATCATGTCAGTAGGGTCATGTATCTGTGTTATATTGGGGAAAGCATCAGTAGAATGCAAAAATACTCTTGAGTACATTGGGCATGGAATGTTAGAAGTGTGGCACTGTTTTTGTTTCTTGTTTTTTGTTTTTTTAATCTTGAGATGACACACAAAATACCTTGGCTCATGTCAGCATCCTGATTGATTCCTGGTTGTAAATCTCAATCCTTATCATGCTTGGGAACAGGGGCAGGGACTGAGAGGGAAATAAGCAACGTTAACCAAATGACTGTTAATTTCATGTGTAGCAAAGGGACATTAAAAGAGAAATATCTAGAAAAAAAAGAAGATATCAACAAATAGACTATTGAATATGTACCATGAAGAAGTAAAGGATAAAGGAAGAAGGTTTGGAAGGACCGAGGATAGTCAAGAAAGAAAGGGCATTGTTACAAAACTACACTCATTGGAGAATTAGCTGAATTGCCTGAAAAAAAGAAGTGCCTTTTGAAGCAGGTGAATTGTAATTTCTTGTGAAGTCTTGTACAGCTTGTGCCTGTTGTTGGGCCGAAGCCAAGTGTTTCCAGATGGCCACTATAACCAGGAGGCCCCTTGACAACTCACTTCAGAGTCTAAAACAAATGGAAAATGAAAGGTATGGCTTCTTATTAAGATTGTCCATGCATTCAAACAGGGACATCCTTTATCAAGCATTCTGCTGATGCTGTGGCTGCTATTTCACTTACGATGAGAAGAAGAAGTCTCATTAATAAATCATATCACCCAATATTCCTGTAGTATTTAGATTACATCCCAACACTTCACAGGAAATTAAATACAATAGATCCAGAGAAAATTTTATAGCATTTTCCCCTTTTTATATGTCATATGGAATTATCAGCTTCTGAACAAACTTAAGATTTAAGATGTACATGTCAGTACACATATATCTGTGTATAAAATAAGAAATCACCACAGGATTTGGTTTTAACAATGAAAGGGTTTTTTCACATATGTGAAGAATGAACCTAGTCAAACACATTAAAGGTTGTTTTCAACTTCTGTACTCAGATGAAGACAAAATATGAACATAAATAAAGGGCATAAATCTCATCTCTATTTTATGTTAAAGTTAAAATGTAAAGAAATATATTCAGTTGTTTTCTGAGATATATTAGACCAATCCACAGAAGATTGGTAACAAAGGAGGAGATGTCAACTGATATATTATAGAGATATAGTCTAGAAATCCCAGAAACCTTATGTTAGAAAGACAGAAGTGAGTTGAAGATTAGTAAATATGTAAAGGAAAATGAGAATATTTGATAAATAAAAGTCACTCAAAGAAATAGCCTATCTTGCTTTCCTTTCCTTTTATATCATATAATAGTTGTTAAAAATTACTGTTTATTATATACTGATTGTCTGGAATTGGTTTTTAGAATCTGTATGTATTTTAGCAATACTCTTATTCATGAAGCACATCTATTTTTCTACAGATATTCTATTTCTTTAAAGGAATAAAATTAAATAAGATTGTGTTGGTCTTATCCTTTAAATGGGATTAATTAAGTTGAGAGGATGGTTGTATTGTACTCTGGGTTGTTAGATTATGTTACTGGTTGGCTTATTTCCATTCCTTGTATTGAATTGACCCTTGAGATTAAAAAAATACCAGATATGCAATCCTTTAAAGCCATGTGGTTGACCTGAATTGGTGGTTTTAAGCATTGTGGCATGAGTGGTTTCTATAGGGAATTTCAGAGGAATCAGTCTTGGACAAAGTAACCCTTCCTTCTCTTAGAGATATTTTCAAATTTGTGTTTCAAAAAATTATTCTGGCCATATTGTGGAGAACTTAATGGAAAAGAAATATTGGAGGAAGGAAGAAAGTTGGGTAGGTTTTCCGGTAATCCAAGTGAGAAAAGCAGTATGATCCATTATTTAAAAGCGTGGACTTCGACTCCAGACTGCCTAGGTTTTAGCACGGCATCTTTCACTTACTAGTTGTGTGACTTTGGGCAAGTAATTTAATCTTCCTGTGTTTCAACTTTCCTATCGAAATTCTTATTTGGGAATAATAATAGCTCCTGCCTCAAGAGTTCGAATGAGAAATAAATGAATTAATGTACCATAGATCATGCCAGGCACAAGGCAAGTAGAGTGTAAGTATGGGCTATTAGTGAACTAGGATGATTGGAATGGAGAGACAAATAAGTGGACCACATTTGAGTATATTTAGGTATTAGAATAAGTGATAATTAGTGATAGTCTGACTATGCGGGAGGGGATAGGAGAAGGCATTGCCATATGTCATTTACTAAAAAAAAATATTTCTAGAAGGTAAAGGATTGTGGAACAAGGGGGACTTTCAAATAAAATGTTACTTTTTTTTTAAGAATCATGGTCCTAAGTCAAAATATTTTGGTGATATTCTTCGTTTTGTATGGAGTAGAACATGCAGGTAAGTTAAGTCCATGAGAAAGATTAAAATTAGGAGTTCAGAACTCCATTTAATTGCTACTTGACTGAGAGACCCAAGGTGAGAGGTCTTTCTCTGGTGATATGTCTCTTTGTGTACCATGTGAGTCTTGCATCTATTTTCTCCAAAAGAACTTTCAGTCCACATTAGAACACTTCACGTGCACTCTGACCTTCTAGTGTGAAAGCGTCATTAACACAATAAATCCTTTTAAAGAATTAGATATTAGAGGCAATGAGATGTTATGAGTGTGTATAAATGTCAGGTAACTGCAATTTGCTCTTATAAGTAATGATTGTTACGTATACTTTTTTTCAATAGGGCTGTCCTAAAATAGTTGCCACTTACAAGATTTGTTAGTGAATAATGTATATATTTAGGCAAAATTACTTTTTAATGCTTTATAATTCTTTGGATTCCTCAAAGAGAGTGCTAAGTAAATGAGTGGTCATACATTGGATAGATCATTGATATAAACCCTGTATTTTTTCAATTTGATTATTTTATATTTCATATCAAAGGGCATTATGTTTTTAATGCTTATTTATTTTCGAGAGAGAGAGAGAGAGAGAGAGAGAGAGACAAAGAGAGAAAGAAAGAGAGAAAGAGAAAGAAACCCTGAGCAGGGGAGGGGCAGAGAGAGAAGGAGACACAGAATCCCAAACAGGCTCCAGGCTCCAGTCAGCAACAGAGCCCAACGTGAGGCTCAAACTCACAGACTGGGAGATCATGACCTGAGCCGAAATCAGACACCGACTGAGCCGCCCAGTGCCTCCCCCGCCTCCGAAAGGGCACTAAGTGTTAAGCAAATCTATTTGATTGTATGCCAATTTCAATGATTTATCCTTTCTATTTTTCCTAGTCTGCTCCCAGTTTTCAAGAGGAGTCTATGCTATTTTCGGATTTTATGATAAGAAGTCTGTAAATACCATCACATCATTTTGTGGAACGCTCCATGTCTCCTTCATCACTCCCAGCTTCCCAACAGATGGTACACATCCATTTGTCATTCAGATGAGACCTGACCTCAAAGGAGCGCTTCTTAGCTTGATTGAATACTATCAGTGGGACAAGTTTGCATATCTTTATGACAGTGACAGAGGTGAGTGACAATATCCCTATATCTTTATAATGGGTCAAATTCGATGCCTACCCTTGGCACTTACGTGTGATGTTATGAGGCTACACAAATGGATTAAAGTCCAAGGGTCACTTGATTTAATTTTGCTGTGTAAATGAATAACGCAATTTGAAACTCAGGAAACATATTAAGAGTTAAAAAAAAGTTGTGAACATACAATTTAAAGATATAGACTCTGTCGACCCAATGTGCAGATGCTCAGTTGTCATTTAATGCACTTTCTGGCATCAGCAGCTGATGTCACCTATGGTGACTACAATCACTGGTCAGTGAAGTGGCTGCCTTGAAAATTGGTTTAAGTGAAACGTGAATAAATATGTAAATAAGAACTTCTAAAGAAATTAGTAGCGATTAAATATTTTTACATGCAAACGTTTTATCAAGCAGGTATGATTGTTATTAATCTTACTTTAAAATGACATCCCTGAATCTCCAAGGAGTTGAAGGACTTGCTCACAATCCACTTGAGCAACTGGTACAGTTTGACACAGGTCTTCTGACACCAGACCCATGCTTTTCCATAATTCTAGGTTTATGATGAGGTATTATTGATTAGCACACCAGTTGGATAGAATCTTGGCTCACCATACTAAAGTTGTATTTTCAGGGGGAGTTATTTCCTTTGTGTTTCCCACATCTCTTGTTGCAAAGTTTGGTATTAACAGACCAGATTGACTTATATGTCGTGGAGTACCGATGTTCTTTATTAAACATTTATTTATTTATTTGTGTATAGTTGGCACACGATGTTAATATTAGTTTCAGGTGTACAACAGTGATTCAACATCTCTGTACATTATGCTATGGTCACCACAAGCATAGCTACCATTCATCATTACACAACACTATTACAGTATCACTGATACATTCTTTATACTGTGCATTTTATTCCCATGACTTATTCATCCCATACCTGACAGCCTGTATTTCCCACTCCCCTTCACCATTTTTTCCAGCTGCCCATCCTTCTCCCCTCTGACAGCTATCAGTTTGTTCTCTGTATTCTCTGTTTTCTGTATTTTGTAGTTTGTTCTCTGTATTTATAGGTCTGGTCCTGCTTTTTTATAGATTCTGATTCTGTTTGTTTATTCATTTGTTTTGTTTTTTAGATTCCACATATGAGTGAAATCATGTGGTATTTGTCTTTCTCTTTCTATCTCACTTAGCATGCTACCCTCTAGATACATCCATGTTGTAACAGATAGCAAGATCTCATCACTTTTTATGACTGTGTGATATTCCATTGTATATATAGTACATTTTATTTATCAGTTCATTAATAAAGACTTGGGTGCTTCTATATCTTGGCTATGCTAAATAATGCTGTGATAAACATAGGGGTGCATATATCTTTCCAAATTAGTGTCTTTATTTTCTTTGGAATCTCAGATGTTAACTACTCCTGGGTCCATGATTTGGCTTCAGAGGGTCTGTGTACTTACTAAAATTGTATGAACATTTTGTGCACATGTCTGCATATGCAGTTTTCTAAAAGGAGTATCCACAAACCCCAAAAGGTTAAGAACCACTATTTTAGGGGCACCTAAGTACCAAACTGTGCTTCCTTCAGCAGCTTGCTTCCTGGAATATTGAAAGGTTCAAATGAAAACCAGAAGCCTATTTTGACCAAGATAGGGCACCTTGTTAACCCGCAAGGGCAGACAAGAAGAGAGCCAGCCGTCAGTCAATTCTCCATTGATCAGTTTGTAGTCATTTGGGGCAGCAGTCCCATCTGTAGTGCTTAAGCTAGGTGTCTGATTCTCTGCCCCTCCTCCCGGTCCAGGAATGAGAACACTCAGTGGAAAAGCCTGTCAGCACTCTACAAGCTGAAAAAAGTTGCTATGTCAACAACTTTTCCCCCCTGCTTTGAGAAGGGAGAGCTTTGCTATTCCTCTGAGGAATGAAAAACTAAAACAGAACCATTTAGAGAAAATAAGGATTGCAACGTGCTGGATGATTCGGAAGCATACTTCTTATTAATGTGATAAAAGGTCTTACAAAACTGACCTTATTCATAGTCTTTTCTCTTGCTCTCTGCCAACTCCTTAAGCACTCTGTTATGTTAATAAAACAAGCCTGCCATCTGGGAGTATTCGGAATACCTCTTCCCCCCTTGCATCCTGTTGCTGTGATTTCTGCCACCTAAATATATTTTCTCTCTGGATGCTCTTTTTCATTGTCTTCATTCCAGGCCAAGCCACCACCATGTGTTCATTTTCTCTTCCTCTCCATTTCCACACTTGCTTCTCTTTGATCCATTTTCCACAAAGTAGCTGGAATATGTAAATGCTTTTCAATGCTTTTCTGACCTCATCATTCCTTTGGTTAAAATGCTTCTCATTAAAATGAAGATACAACTGAAAATTCTTAACATGGCTTTAAGGTCTGATTCCTGGCAATTTATCCTGCTCCTGCACTGAGTTAATTCCATCTAACTAACCTTCTTTCACTATCTCCAGATGCACCAAATAAAACTCTTTCACCTCAAATCTCTGCACACATCTCTAGTTCTTTCTCCTCCTTGGTGTCTTAGCTTACAGAGATAGCGTTTCCATAGAGCTGCATTTCATAGTCTTATTTTCTCAAAGAAGTCTCTTCTTTTCCTACATAGTACTTGTCACAATTTACAATTAATAGTAGTATTCATTCTTTTACTCAAAAACTGCTATTGAGCTCCTACTATGCTCCAGGGACTGTTTTAGTGACACAGACCAAGCATTATATCTTTTATTTGGCTCTGCGTATAAGCCTCAGGAAGGCGATGTCCAGGCAGTACCCATTACACTTTGTTTACAGTTCCTAATTGTACACACAGGGCTTAAGATAATACTGGAACAGAGCTGATAATCAATAAATAAAATTAATAAGTGAATGGGTCAAGCATCTATGTCTTTTTAAAAACTGGTTTGTTTGTTTGTTTGTTTATTATTTTAGAGAGAGAGAGTGTGAGTAGGAATGGGGCCGAGAGAGGGGTGGGGCAGAGGATCTGAAGTGGGCTCTGTGCTGACAGCAAAGAACCCAATGTGGGGCTCAACGTCACAAACCATGAGATCATGACCTGAGCTGAAGTTGGAGTGCTTTTCCAACTGAGCCACCCAGGCACCCCGAGCATCTGTGTATTGTAAGTTTGAGATGATTTTGAAACCCGATTCTCACTTGCTAAATTGAAGAATCATATGTTGAATTCTCTTCACTGTTTGACAAGGTTGAAGGTGGCATTTTTACTTCAGGGCCATACTTCACCGTCAATGTGACTCCCTCTAGGTGAAACTGAACTTTTGAGAAAACTCATGTAGACAACAGCTGCCATAAATAAAAAAAGAGAAACTTGAGTATTTGAATAGAGATACTGAAGAACAAAAAGCTCTGGGCAATGATCAGATGAAGATGGATGAGTTTATATACTTGTGACAAGAACCCAAAACATTTTGAGTGGCTTTATTAGTACTTATTTTGGAAATACTAAATGAAAATGAAGTGATGGGGTAATATCAAGTTATGAAATTATATAAATTGATATGAGTTTAAGTTCACCCATGGAGAGAAGAATATTAGTTATAATATTAAGTATTATATATTAAGAACAAAATGGCTATATGGATACATGTTTGAGGTGTTCTCAAATAACTGCTCCTATTATAATATGAAGAGTATTACACTGGATCTGGAACTATTGTCAGAGATAAATGTGTAAGACTCAAAATACTGGCAAAAACTTGATCTTTACAGTGTTTTACTTGGATCAATGAAATAAGGTTTTTGCTATCTGATTTTTTCTTATACTGTCTTCATTTTTATAGCTTTGCCATCATATTACATCTTAAAAAGTTCATTCACGCAGTCATCGTGTGACTGGGTTTCTTTCCTTTGGTTCTTAACCCATTTCTCATATACTTCAAGGAAATGCCTCCTTATTTAGTGTTATGTGATATGAGAATGCATCTTTGTTCCCTTTATCCATACTATTCATGCTTTAAAAATAGATTCCATGATTTCATCTTTCAATATAGCTCTATATGTTTCAATTTTAAATAATTTGGTCTGTACTTGATGTGGCACTCTCTCTACTTCCTGGATTATAAAGTGGATTTTTTTCAAAATTTTAAAGTTTTTTATTTTAATTCCAGTTAGTTAGCATACAGTGTTATATTAGTTTCAGGTGTACAGTATAGTGAATCAACACTTCCGTACAACACCAGTGCTCATCACAGCAAGCACCCTCCTTAATCCCCATCCTCTATTAACCCATCCCCCTACTCCCCTCCCCTCTGGTAACCATCACTTTGTTCTCTGTAGTTAGGAATTTGTTTCTGTCTCTCTCTCTCTCTCTCTCTCTGTTTCTTTTTCTCTTCTCTTATTTTTCCCCAAGCTTTTTTCTTTTGTTTTCTTAAACTCCACGTGTGAGTGAAATCATATGGTATTTGTCCTTCTCTGACTTGTTTCGCTTAGCATCATACTCTCTAGATCCATCCATGTCATTGCAAATGCGAAGATTTCATTCTTTGTGTATATGTACCAAATCTTCTTAATTCATTCATCAATCAATGGACATTCAGGCTGCTTCCATTCTTGGCTATTATAAATAATGCTGCTATAAATGTAGGGGTGCATGTATCCCTTTGAATTAGTGTTTTTGCATTATTTGGATAAATACACAGTAGTGCAATTGCTGGATCATAAGGTAGTTCTATGTTTAACTTCTATAGAAACCTCCATACTGTTTTTCAAAGTGGCTGCACCAGTTTATATTCTCACCAACAGTGCACGATGGTTCCTTTTTCTCCACATCCTTGCCAATATGTGTTGTTTATTGTGTTGTTGATTTTAGCCATTCTGACAGGTGTGAGGTAATATCTCATTGTAATTTTTATTTGCATTTTCCTGGTGATGAGTGATGGTGAGAATCTTTTCATGTGTCTGTTGGCCATCTGTATGTGTTCTTTGGAGAACTGTCTGTTCATATTACAAATAACTGGATTATTTGTATTTTGGTTGTTGAGTTTTATATGTTCTTTATATATTTTGGATACTAACCTTTTATCAGATATGTCATTTGCAAATATGTACTACTATTCTGTAGCTTGCTTTTTAGTTTTGTTAATTATCTCCTTTGCAGAAAGAATTAACCTCTGCAAAAGAAGTTTTTGATGTAGTGCCAACAGTTTATTTTTGCTTTTGTTTCCCTTGCCCCAGGAGACATATCTAGAAAGAAATTGCTACAGCCAATGTCAAAGAAGTTGCTGCCTATGTTCTCTTCTAGGATTTTTAGGGTTTCAGGTCTCACATTTCAGTCTTTAATCAATTTTGAATTTATTTTTGTGTATGGTGTAAAAAAGTGGTCCATTTTTATTCTTTTGCATATTGCTGTCCGGTCTTCCCAACACCATTTGTTGAAGAGACTGTCTTTTACATTGAATATTCTTTCCTGCTTTGTTGAAGATTAATTGACCATATAAGTGTGGGTCCTTTCTGGATTTTCTATTCTGTTCCATTGATATATGTGTCTGTTTTGTGCCACTATCATACTGTTTTGATGATTACAGCTTTGTAATATAACTTGACATCTGGAATTGTGATACCTACAACTTTGCATTTCTTTTTCAAGATTGCCTTGGCTATTTGGGGTTTTTTGTAGTTCCATACAGATTTTATGATTATTTGTTGTAGTTCTGTGAAAAATGGTATCAGTATTTTGATAGGATTGCATTAAATGTGTAGATTGCTTTGGGTAGTATAGACATTTTAACAATATTTCCTTTTCTAATCCATGAGCATAGAATGTCTTTCCATTTCTTATTTTTCTTTTTTTTTTTTACATTTATTTATTTTTTGAGAGACAGAGAGAGACAGAGCACAAGTGGGGGAGGGGCAGAGAAAGAATGAGACACAAAATCGGAAGCAAGCTCCAGGCTCTGAGCTGTCAGCACAGAGCCTGACTTGGGGCTCAAACTCACAAACTGTGAGATCATGACCTGAGCCGAAGTTGGATGCTTAACTGATTGAGCCACCCAATTGACCCTCTTTCCATTTCTTTGTATCATCTTTACTTTCTTTCATCAGCATTTTATAGTTATCAGAGTATAAGTTTTTCACCTCTTTGATTAGGTTTATTCCTGGATATCTTATTATTTTTGGTGCAATTGTAAATGGAATTGTTTTTTAAATTTCTCTTTCTGCTGCTTCATTATTGGTGTATAGAAATGAAATATATTTCTGTGCATTGATTTTGTAGCCTGCAACTTTACTGAATTTGTGTATGAGTTCTAGCAATCTTTTGGTGGAATCTTTCGTGTTTTCTATCTATCATGTCATCTCCAAAGAGTGAAAAATTTAATTCTTCCTTACCAATTTGTATGCATTTTATTTCTTTTTTTTTGTCTGATTGTTGTGGCTAGCACTCCAGTACTCTGTTGAATAAAAGCGGTGAGAGTGGATAGCCTTGTCTTGTTCATGACCTTAGGGGAAGAGCTCTCAGTTTTTTCCCATTAAGGATGATGTTGGCTGTGGGTTTTTCACAGATGGCCATTATTATGTTGAGGTATATTCCCTCTAAATCTACTTTGTTCAGGGTTTTTAAATCATGAATGGATGTTACACTTTGTCACGTGTGTTTTTCTCATCTATTGAAATGATCATATGGTTCTTATCCTCTCTTAATTTGTAATGTATTATACTGATTGATTTGTGAATATTGAACCACCCTTGCAATTCAGGAGTAAATCACACTTAGCTGTGGTGAATGTTTTTTTTTTTTTATGCATTGTTGAATTCAGTTTGCTAATATTTTATTGAGAATTTTTGTTTTTATGTTCATTAGTAATATTGGCCTGTAGTTCTCTTTTTTAGTAGTGTCTTTATCTGGTTTTGGTATCAGGGTAATTCTGGCTCCATAGAATGAATTTGGAAGTTTTTCTTCCCTTTCTATTTTTAAAATAGTTTGAGCCGATTAGGTATTAACTCTTCTTTAAATATTTGGTATAATTCACATGTGAGGCCATTTTGTCCTGGACTTTTGTTGTTTGGGATTTTTTTGATTTACTGACTCCATTTTTTTGCTAGTTATTGGTCTGTTCAAATTTTCTGTTTCTTCCTGTTTTAGTTTTGGTAGTTTATATATTTCTAGTAATTTATCCATTTCTTCTAGGTTGTCCAATTTTTTAGCATTCAGGTGTTTTCCAATTATAATAATCTTTACTTTTCTAAGAGTCTAGAATTAAGTAAATATATTGGTAAACTTTAATTTCTAAATATATTAATTGATGTTCTTTTGAGCAGCATAGGGCCCAAGCATGAAAATGGCTCTCTAACATTCTGCCCCAAATATGAACTGGATGAAAAAAAATTAAAATTTTCTGAGCTTCATTTATTGCACTGTTATTAACTAAGACTGCCATTTATACACTTCCTGCATCCAATCTTCCATCAAAATACTGAACAACAAGTCCAAGAGTCCACATCCCAATTATAAATGAGGGAGAACATAGACACATCCTGGCCTTTGTAGAGATCATCTTTGACTATTTCAAGTTTGCCCATGAGAGGAGTGCTGAAATGTTCATTTGGCCCCTGTGATGTTTTAGGACTGCTGGTGTCTTCTGTTTATCCAAGTCATACTGCAACAGCCTGCCACTCCTTGGTGACCCAGTACCCTTCCTAAAAGCTGCATATTATTATTTCATAGATGGTCAGTAGATAGATCTTCAATACATTTTGAACTATAGAAGAATGGGCTTAGCTATGTTAATACATTAAATGTAGTTTTATCTTTGGGGATGTTTGTATTAAATCTGAACCAATACTTTAATCAAAAAGTGTGTTTTTTTAAATTTATTGGTTCAATGTCAATAAGGTAAGATAACACATTCCTATAGACAGTAAGTAAAACCAGAACTAATGCTTTATATCTTTAGGTCTTGATTTTAATTTTGAACCATACTATTTGTTCCCTGAAGGGAAGGCACGTTGATTCCAGTTCCAAGAAGAAATCATGCATAGAATAAAATTATAAATTTCTTTTCAGATGTTCCTGAGAAAGTCAATGAGGGAAATGTATGTTAATCTAATCTGGCCTAGGCAAGCTGCCATGATTTAGTGATCATAAATATTAATTTCTGTGCCTGAGAGATGAATAAGGGCAGTGAATTTTAAATGGAACAAAGAAAATACTTTTAAGACAAAAGAAATAGTCTGAATGAAATATATCTATTTGCAGTAATCATTTTTAATTCTACCCACTAATGTGCAAACTAAAACACTTAAACTTTCCCTGTCTTTAGGCTGATGACTTTTCTATAACTCTCTCATAGTGTTATTAACACGAGCTCAAGATCAAAGTGTGAAGTACTGATAGTAATACATTGAGAGAGTTTTAAGGAGAGTGTCAGCTTACAAATAGGTTATACAACTATAACTAGTCTCATAACAATTAGGCAAAAGAAGAAGTAATGTAATTCAACCAAACATAGTCTAGCCATTCTTTATTTTAGTCAAAAGTCTGAGAACTTATAGAGCTTAGAACTTAATTTTAGACACTTGTACTATTCTTGAGGTGCTTTAGAATGTATTTTAAGCATACTTATTAAGAGGAATAGTTAATTTTGTGGGGTTTTATTTCCTATTTGTAGATAAACAACTGTATATCTCAAGTTTTCTTTGTTCTGAGTAATTCAGAAATGAGTCTCTGCTATAATTCAAATACCCTGATATGGTATAGATAATAGAATAGATAATAGAGCTTTAAATAAACCAATATTTATATAAAATTCCCACTGTCCGTACAAGTTTATATTCCGATTAAGGGATACAGTTATTTATAAAGGTACTTTTATGCTGGTTTGTGTGGAAGGGAAAAGTCATTATCTCAAGTGATAGTTTTTTCCCTAATTAGAATATGCTATCAAGACACCAAGCACATGAATTTGTATTAGGTTTGAAGAGATTAATTTCACCTGAACAGTTGTAACATGTATTTTCAGTGATTTTTAAATTTTAAATTGATCTGTTAATTTATAAGTAATCAGAATTAATGCAAAACTCTTAATTGTAGGGAAGACACAGATCAAGTTGAGAGATTGAGAGATCACTTAGTGAGTCAACAAATCTAAAAAATGGATTACTAAGCATAGACAGCAATCTCGTCAAATCATGAGTCAGACCATGTCATGGATTGTGAGTTACTTCTGGCTGTCCCTAGGAGATGATTTAATATTATTCATTGTCTTCTGATGACACTAAATTAATCAAATCTGATATTGCACCACTTGAGCTATTTAGCTTCCTGATGGATGTATGTTTCTAGGCTTCATAGGTTACAAAATATTAATTTTGAGAGTTTTAAAAGCAGAAGATCCACCCCAACTGTGAGTTAATTTTGACACATAGAATGAATAACTTGAAAATTCAACCATTTCTTTAAATACATTCTTAATAATTTAATATATCATCTCCATATTCATCTGACAAGAAATATTAGGTATAGAAATATTACTCGATGTTATTTATATTTTAAATTTCTTGCAATATATATTGAAAGATGGAAGAGAATATCAAGAACAATGCCACTTGAAATTTTAGGGTGTGGTAAATGTCATGATTAAATAAAAACAAAATGAATAGTTTATTGCTTAGAAGTGAGGAATCCCACTTGTAAGTGCTATGTGATAATTTGTGGATAGCATAGGGAACATCATCCATGTATATAACGTTTTTAAGATGTAAAAAGGAAGAGTTAGTTGCATAAAGATTGGAGTGTGGAAAAGTAGGACTGAGATAGTAGAAGAGGTTTAGAAAATTGTCTTTTTCCCTACTCAGAAAGAAGACTGGATAGATTTAATAATTGTTTTCAAGCACTCTGAAATCTGTTGAATTGATCATGAGGATCAGCTGTATGTTCTGTCTTCACTGATGATGAAAAACAGAAAGAGGGTTTGAATTATATCATGGAAAGATTTAATTTATTTGTAGTGAATGGAAATCATAGGTGACCCATGAAGTTTTTAAAAGAAGTTTTATCATTAATCAGCTTTTTTTTTTTTTTACCAAGGAATATAGTCTTTTGTTTAAATTATTCCTTCAGAAATTCTTGTGTATCTTGTTTTTTGGTACCAGACTATGCAGAGGAAATTTATTGTTGTTTTGCTAAAAATCCAAAATTCACTTTAAGTTCAATTTATGGTTCAACTTTCCAATTTGAAATAAAAATAACTTATTTTCAATTTTCATAATGAAATATATTTTTTAAATTTTTAATGTTTATTATTTTTGAAAGAAAGAGAGAGAGAGCAAAAGCGGAAGAGTGGTTAGAGAGAGACGGAGACACAGAATCCGAAGCAGGCTCAGGCTTCAAGCTGTCAGCATAGAGCCTGATGCAGGGCTCAAACTCACAAGCTGTGAGATCATGACCTGAGCTGAAGTTGTATGCCCAACCAACTGAGCCACTCAGGTGCCCCTCATAATGAAATATTTTAAATAAAAAATAGAATAATATGAAGACCCCCAAGGACTCTTTTTAAAACATTTTTTGAATGTTTATTTATTTTTGAAGGAGAGGGAGACAGAGTGTGAGCTGGGGAGGAGCAGAGAGAAAGGGAGACACAGAATCCAAAGTGGGATCCAGACTCTGAGCTGTCAGCACAGAGCCTGACATGGAGCCTGAATTCACAAACTGTTAGATCATGACCTAAGCTGAAGTCGGACACTTAACTGACTGAGCCACCAGGTGCCCTGACCCCCAAGGACTCTTAGCTTTGTTAATGACCAGTATACAAGGTATCCTGTTTTATCTATATCCTTTTGCTTTTCACAATTATTTTGAAACTGATACTACCTGACATCATGTCATTTCATCTGTACATATTTTAGTTTGTATTTTGAAAGAATACTCTTGTTTTCAACATAATCACAATATCATTTGCATATGCAGGCAAATTAACAGTAATTCATTATCATCATCTATTTTTTTCCACAGTTTATTTGAATCAAGATAAAATGTGGTCCGTATCTCCCAATTGTTTAATATATCTCTTAAGTGGCTTATAACATAATGTAGAGTTAAATCTGATGATTGCAACACTGTGATGTTTAGTGTATTACTCTGCTATCTAGTCCTTATAGATTGCTAGCTAGATCTAGAAACTTGATAAGACTCATGTTCACTTTTTTGGCAAGAACACTCCACAGATGATTTGAATATCCCTATTTAGAAACATGTAACTTCTGTTCATCTCTTTTTGTATGTTGTTAGCAGCAGTTAATGATTGTAACCTTGATTCATTAATTCACTAGGTGTTACAAAATGGTCGTAATTCTAAATCTATATACCTTCATTATTTATTAGCTGGAGTCTTTCCAAAAAGGAAAACCTGTCGTAATTAATTATTATCGTGAGTATAGTTCATAAAGGAAGGGCAAAATAATGTGTGTTTCTCTTCCTTTATTTACCAATTTCAGAATAATAACTCAGCTCCTAGTGTCCCTCAATGGCAACCAGATATATATATATAAATATCACTGATTCAATTTCTTTTCTGGTCATCAATCTGTTCAAATTTTCTATTTCTTCCCCTTTCAGTTTTGTAGTTTAGATGTTTACATATCATTAAGTATTCATGGATTTAAAATATTTTATGTATTTGAAAGTCTTTTGCAGTTGTTATCCTTATTGATACCCAAATTGCCTAATCTTTACTTAACATGATCTTTATTACATTGGCTCCTGAGTCCTTTGATGCAGTGCTGATAGTTTTGGAGGGCTTCCTTCCATTTTGTATCACAAGGTGTTCTAGGCCAATCTTATGTATACTTGGCTGGTGTTGAGTTAATGAGATTTTTCATGATGTTTTCCAGGTACTATAGTTTTAACATTTAATATTTTTTATGTGTTTTTATTTTTTTTTAATTTTTTATGTTTATTTATTATTGAGACAGAGAGAAACAGAGCATGAGTGGGGGATAACAGAGAGGGAGATACAGAATCTGATGCAGGCTCCAGGCTCTGAGCTGTCAGCACAGAGCCCAAAATGGGGCTCGAACCCACAGACTGTGAGATCACGGCCTGAGCCAAAGTTGGACACTTAACCGACTGAGCCACCCAGGCGCCCCTATGTTTTTTTATTTTTATAAAAACATCTTTTATATTTATTTATTTTTGAGAGACAGAGAGAGAGAGAGTGAATGAGAGAGCACATGAGCAGGGGAGGGGCAGAAAGAGAGAGACAGAGAGAGACAGAAGTGGGCTCTGCACTGACAGCAGTGAGCCCAATGTGGGACTGGAACTCACATTCCATGAGATCATAACCTCAGCTGAAGTCAGACGCTTAACCAACTGAACCACCCAGGTGCCCCTATAGTTTTTAACATTTAGAACGCAAATATTATTGCCATAGTAAATAGACTTAAAGTTTAGTACATGAATAAAATTTATAGAGCACATTAGGTAAATCTCACATTTTATGGATAAAAAGGAAGGAATCAGCATTCTTCTGAGAAAGATGCACGTCTTTCTGGAATCAGGAAGTTGATGTGATGAGTCTTGAATTCTTTTTGGAGCCCAGATTTTGCGTTGTTCATTAAAATATTAATAGAAATGATGAATTTAGGTTGGCCGTGAAGAGCTGAAGTGATGTGGAAGACAAGTTTATGTACTGCTTTTCCAGATTCCCCTTTAGGCAATAAATTCACAAATTGAGGTAATGTATAAACAATTAAAAATAAAAATAACGTTTTGAAAGTTACTACTAAATACGAAACTGGTCTCACAAGTTGGGAAATTAAGTAAATGTAACAAGTCTATGCTCGAAAACTAACTGCTACCATCTGGTTCATAGGTGAACATTTAAATCCCTATGGGATCAGTTCCAATAACAATAATAATGATATAACAGAGGCTGAGGAGAAGCAACTGCTGACTGGAAGACAATAAGAGGGGATATAACAAGACCTCTTGAGATTATTGGCTCGTGTGCTCACAGAGACTCATGTAGATTTTTCTCCCTGAAAGTGTTTGTGACCTCCTCAAGGAGGTTAATTTGAAACGATAGAATGTCATATGTAATAGAACAGTCTTTTCCATTCTGTAAGAGAAAGAAATGTGTGCACTGTCTTCATATTTCACTTTAACCAAAGGTATCTCAGACATTACTCTTCAGTAATATCAAAAAGAAGACAGCTGAGAGAGCTGAAAAAAGGGGAGACTGTTTTCCCCTCAAACTCTTGACTCTTTCCATCAGAATAATAGCATTTAGATAAAAGGGTTTCTGATTTGAAGTTGAAATAAGTCGATGTTGATAAAGATCGTAGCTTTTTAGAGGAGTCAACATCCCCTTGGTTGCATGAAAATATCAGCCCTAAAAGTATATTCGCCATCGATTTCACAACATAATTCTGAGTTATTCAAGTAGCTTTATCGGTCATCATTTTTCTTTGCCTTCCTAGGCTTATCAACGCTGCAGGCAGTGCTGGACTCCGCTGCTGAAAAGAAATGGCAAGTGACTGCTATCAATGTGGGAAACATTAACAATGACAAGAAAGATGAGACATACCGATCACTTTTTCAAGATCTAGAGTTAAAAAAGGAACGACGTGTCATCCTGGACTGTGAACGGGATAAAGTAAACGACATTGTAGACCAGGTTGGCTATTCTCTGTTTTCTAATGGCACCAAATATAGAATATGCATGCAATGTCAGCATTTACAGTGAGTATTTGTGTGAGGTGCTTGAACAGCAATTTTTACTTTATGGTTTATGTAGGATGCAGCAGAGATCATCAATTAAATTATCTCCAGCTTCAGTTAGCAATAGCATATGGTCTTCAATAATGCTGACACATCGTACTAATCATTAAATATATTTAATTTATGTAATTCCTGACTATATGATAAGCATTGCTTTAAACTTTGATATTTTTAGTTGGAAATTTAAAATTTAACTTGTTGAACTTTTTAGAGATAAAGAAGTAGCCACATAAGTGAAATTGACATTGCATGAATTCTTTGGCAAAACTTGGAGTACTTCAAACATTAGGGTGTAGTATGGAACATTAAGCCGATATTGTTGCCTCTGGATAGGTCTTTGTCTTCAGAAAAATGTGTATACATTTTTCCAAGAATTATTTTTTCCTCCTAGTAGGCAGATTTTATATCACTATAAAACTATTAATCTATGACATTAAAATATGTAGGAGAGTCATATTCAGACTGTGTTTGCTGTCTGAGAAGTTTACTGGACATAAGGATGTTTTATCTGTGCTTACCACACCACCTTGATTCCAGGTAAGGTTTTTTGGGATAGAACAGCCATGCATAATATCCTACTGATAAAAATAATACCCACTGTATCATAGAGAGAGGGTAAGTGACCAGGGATGTTGGTGAAGCAGCGTCATGATTTACTAAGTTAAGATTTGCTCTACTGGGTATCTGCTTCTTTTCCCAGTTTGTAGGGGTGTGTGTGTGTATGTGTGTGTGTGTGTGTGTATGTGTGTGTGTGTGTAGTAGCTGCCAGGGATATTATAGGATTGGAAGAAAACTATGCAGTTAAGTATGCATTTCTTGGCCCTTTCAGCCTTTGAGGAGACAATTAGATTCACTGATTTGTATAACACAAAGCATTTTGCAAATATAAATGTTGATAAAGCCTTAATTGATATGTAATAACACAGGCCTTAAGACATACAAAATGGATCTCACATAAAATATTAAATAACTGGATAAAACTAACTTGTTTTGAGAAAGGGCTAAATGTTATATGCCACAGAGGTGAACATTTCAGTAGAAAAATCTTGATTCCTGTCTCAGGAGATGAAGTTAGGGTTGTTTTTTAACCTGAAGTCCTCTTGTTGAAATGCGAAACTCAACAACTCATTTGAATTTCATAGGAGATTTTCATTACAACTGAATTTTAATAATAGTCATTAGTCTTTTGTTTAAAGAATTTATGTATTTGTGACTCATCATAATAAATGTTGGTGAAAGTCTTTTAGAAAATAATTATTTTCAAAACTAGAAGAAAGAAACTGCAAGAGAAATTGGGAATATATAGAATGCAATATTTTGAAATAAATATATGATGATTAAATAAATATCTATATGGACATCCATTCAAGATGTACAGAGATTTTGTACATCTTTGTTATTTGCATTTTCATAAGACAGTTTTGAATGTATTAAATGAGTGTGTACAGTGGTCGATTGCATTACTCAGCAAACATTTATTTCAGACATCCTCTGTGTCTAGAATGAGAGATGCAAAGAAGGGAGAAAGAGTGGTATCTTGGGGCGCCTGGGTGGCTCAGTAGGCTAAGCATTGACTTCGGCTCAGATCATGATCTAATAGTTTGTGGGATCAAGTCCCACATCAGGCTCTGCCCTGGCAGTGTGGAGCCTGCTTGGGATTCTCTCTCTCTCCCTCTCTCTCTCTCTGTCCCTTCTCCCCCATTCTCTCTATCTGTCTGTCTCTCTCTCTCTCTCTCTCTCATTCTCTCTCAAAATAAATAAACTTTAAAGAAAAGAAAGAGTCATAAATGTACCCCATGAACTCATTGTTTAGAGGTGAAGACAAATTTTGCTTGTCATACTAAAGTATTACAATTTATACAACAATGTGGTCTAAGAACATATAAGAGAAAACCTATCTTAACTGTGGTAGGAGGATCGGTGAAGGGTTCACACACATACTGGCAGCATTTGTCTGGCTTGGGTTCATTCATTTACTCATTCAGTACATTTCCTTGAGTGTCTAATGTTTGCCAGATAGGAAAGAAAGTAATGTTAAACAAAACAGGCAAAACCCTAATAGGTTTTTGCCTTCATTAAGGTATTCACCTTAATAAGGTGAATATTTATGATCTATTTACAGAAATTAATGTGTAATTATAATAATGGTATATATGACAAATGAGAAGAACAGGATGTTATGAAAAGAACTACAGAAAAATTTAGATTAGGAGATGATGGAATGCCTTTGGGGAAGACAGTTTACCAAGCAAAAACTGAGGCTGAAGTCCATTCAAGAAAAAGAAACACTATTTACTTATTCACTCTACCAATACTTATAAGAGAACAGAGGTGAAGAAACTTTATTTCATAATAGTTTAAAGTTAGAAAGAGAATCACTTTGTTGATTATGACTGTTTTATCATTCAATACCTTGGAGTTACTTATTTCTAGTTGTGATTAGGTGGGAAAAGAACTCATCCGTCAAAAACATTAAGAAATGAATATAAATTTGCTATTGTTAGTGCAATGCTAATGATTATTGTAAAGCAAAAATGTGAGTTAGTATGGCCAGCACTAATTCCTATGTAGAGGCAGCATTAGTAAATGTTTACATCCCCCCCTTTTTCTCAGTGAACACTTAACTCAAGTAAGGGCTACTGGTAGCACCATTTATACAATATTTTGTTTTGTTTTGTTTTGTTTTGTTTTGTTCTCAGAAGAAAGGCATGCATGAGTCAGAAAGTAGAATGAACAGTAAGGAGAATCAACAGATGTCAGTAGGAAATAGGAGGGACATAATCAACTCAATTCAAGTGATGCTAAACATATTTTTCATCCAAAAGGGCATCTTTTATTTCAATACAGAGGGTTCATTTTCTTGGAAAAGGTGATTTAGTTTACCTAAAAATAGGTTAAGAAATAATACAAGCCCTAACTCTCTTCCAAATAGCTATCACTTAACCTCAAAGGGGCATTTGGTGGAATCCTTCCTAGGATTTTGCACTTGTTCTTTAACTAAATGCATTGCTGTGGAGCACCTGACTTTGGGATAAGAGAAGGTCAGAGAAGTCAACTCCCAGGAGGTAACATTGGGCTGAGATTCCTTGTGCTTGTAGCATTAATAAGACAAATGATATGGTAGTGGTAAGAGCTTTCCAAGCAGAAGAAACAATATATAAAGCCCTGAAGTGATGGAAAGAAGCCCTTTGTGACAAAAATACTTAAAAAGAGGGGCAATGAAGCTCCAGTATAAAGAGTGGTAAAAGCCTGGAGAAGGTTGCAAGATCATCGGACTTTGCAGCATGAATTAAGGATTTGGTCTCTTAATGCTGGAAGCCACCAAAACTGTTTAATCAGGCAAATAAGCTCATGGTTTGAATGTTTGTCCGTAGCCTGGGTAGTTCATGCTTTCCATTGATGTGACAGTTTTCTTAAAAATAAAAATTACATCTGCATATCTAAGTACTAGGACTACAGCATGGCCATTTTACCAAATTCTACTCTCTTTAATTGATATAGATCAGTGAAAAGTCACATTGATTCGGTTATGTCCCAAACTGTCATGCGCATTACCAAAATGACCACTTGTCCATGATGTGTTTATCTCACCATTGATTTTGACTTAGATTTGTGGGGAAATATAGCTTCTCTGATACTTTGTTGCATCAAGCTGGAAATAATAATGTTCATTGGAACTAAATTATAAGCATTTCAAGATTCTTAAGACAGGAATATTATTTTATACATTCATAGAATAATTATTTTATATACTTATTAATATTTTTTAATTTATGTACTTCTTTAAATTTGAGTGTCAGTGTGTGAATATAAAATCTCAGATGTTGGTTTCAACTGTTTAATTGGTTAATGAAAAAATAACTTTTATAGGAATAAAATTATGACCTATTATGAATTCGCACATGTTTTTAGTCTCATATTTCTTAAGATCTTGTGATCTTATTTTCACTGTTGACAAACCTGAGGTAATTAGGTCTGTTTAGTTATTAACTTCTTGAAAGATAGCATTGATAAAGCACTAAAATGTATTGTTACCTTTTTCTGAGAGAAGTCTCTGGATGTGATAATTATATCTAGTCAAATATAACTCATCATAGAATATCACAAAACATAGTAGATAAAATTCCATTCTTTTTCTCATTTGTGTCATAGCATCAATAATTTTGCATTTATATTATTTGCATTTATTAAATAATGGTTTCTTTATCTTTGTTAGGTTATTACCATTGGAAAACATGTTAAAGGTTACCATTATATCATTGCAAATCTGGTAGGTGAATTAATTGATATATATAATTTTAATAGAGATGTTTATTAATTATAGAATAGTTGTGAATGATCAGCATTTATCAGTGGTATTTTTAAAAACATATTTTGATTATATTGATTGATTAGAAGTATGATATTTTTCTGAATTTATTATGTTTTAGATTTATTTCCTACTTTATATTTTCTGATAAATTTCCTACTATAAATTATGTAAGAAATTATAGAACAATATTTGACAAGTTGTAAATTGTCAAAGCATATATTAATGTGCTTAAAAAGCATAATTAGCTATGGAAAAGTTTTCAAAAATATACAAACCTTAATGATTCAAGTTGTCTCTTGTTTTTCATTGTCACTATTTTATACATTTTTTTCCTTTGGTTCATTCCTTTAAATTTTTAGTATATATAATATTTGAAATAAATGCACATTCATGAGAATACCTCAGTGAAAATTAAAGCTGGAAATGTCAAGAATATTAATATATTATATATTATTTGTTTCTGATTATCTACTTACTATGTAGGTAACACAATGAAACTGAATTCCTATAGCTGATGACTTTTTCATTGGGATTTCTGTTAGATTATGATTATACTGAACATCCAAGTGGTTAATTGCATTTCCCTCTCTTAAATATAATCAGAACTAACTTGAAATTATCAACTTTTTTTTTCAAAATAAGTTTTAGATCAGCAGTAAAATGAGCTTAAGCCTTTATCATTGCAAAGGTTTGTGTTCTTTGAAGAAGTATGATCTTACTTAATTGAGAATACTACCTTCCCCAGCCTCTGGAAAATAGTGAAGAAAGGAGGGGAAAAATAAGAGCTTATTCTAAATAGCATAATAGGGCACTGAAAAGTTTTCATATCTGCACAAATGTAGATTTGTTTCATGGTTTCTAGAATATCAGATTATTATGTCTGAAGACATTATTTCTAATAATGATGGGGGGAAAAAACCCACCTCACAACTGTTTTCATTAAAAGATGGCCCCAGGGATTTAAAATATTAAATCTCAAACTTATATGATATTGCTAGAAGTTGGTTGTTGAGATAAAAATTCTGTTTGCCCATGAAATGGCTAACCACAATAAAATTCATCAGAACTTACCCATTAATATACTATTACAAATCCTAAATGACTTCCCACCAGAACAGCAAGGGTTAAAATAGATGAAATTCTGTATTCACTCTCTTTAGAACCACATTCGGTGCAGGGAACAGCCTGGACAGTTAGTCCCTTGTGTGAATTGTGCCATTTGATGAACAACACAGAGCCACACTGAAAGCCGTGATCTTTAAAAATGTCCAGATGGAGAAGATTATATTGGAACATCGAGAAATAATGACAGAAGGTGGCTCATCAATCTGAGAGTTGATATCTGATGCTATGAAAAAGGAAAGAAATGTACAAATGACCAAAGTAAAAAGATTTTTAAAAAATCAAAAACAAGTTCATGCTGCTATCATGCTTCTAGGGAGAAAAGTACCTAATACTTTATCTGAATTCAAATTCTCTTCCTCCTTTTCTGAATACTTGGTACCTTCACCATATAGAACTTCTAGTGAATCAGTAAGTTCAAAAATCTGAGAAAAGCTGTGGTTTCTGAGAATTGAGAAGCCATTTGAAAATTTCACTGACATTTCCAAATTGAAGAATGCCATTACGAGTGGAAGTGCTTTCATCTTCCAAAATCTTGATTGAAAATGTCCCCTTTTCCATATCCAGTATGTGATGAGTGTTAAAGGTGGTAGTTACACAAGATAGTAAAGCCCTTAGATACCATTATTGATTAAATTCCTCAGGAATTGGTGAATGCTTGATTAGGCTCCCAAGACACAGATTGTGATTAAGTTCTTGATTAACTTCTTAATCACAGATTATGATTAAGTTCTTGATCCTCTTGATCAATTAAGAGGATGATTTGTACATAATGTGATGAAGAAGTGGTGATAAAAGGATCTAGTTCTCATTTCCTCAACCCACAGATATGCACAAAAAGTACTGCAACCCACCCATCCCTCCCCAACTGTCTGCCTTATAATGAAGCACATTCATCAGGGAGCCTCCCCCATGAACATGGAAATTCCAATACATTTTTTTTTAGTGTCTTTCTCTTAAATAGCCAAAAAGAATTAGGCATTTGAGCAAAGTCTGGGCCATGAAGGATGTAATACAAAACAGACAAACAAATAAATGAATAAAAAAATAAAAACAAGGCAGGCAGAAAACACAAGAAAAATGTTTAAAATTATAATGGTTATCTGCAGAGAAATAAGAAAATATATATTATCCAAAAAGAAGAGAAAGAGTATATTATGAAAAAAAAAACTCAGAGAATATGAAAGAGCTAATGTATGCTAACTTATTTTTTCCTAAAATAACAAGTAAAATTATGTGACTGTGAAGATAAGGTTAAGAAAAATCTTCCCAATTATGTAACAAAATGACAATGACATATGAAGTGCAGGGGAACCTGTAAAGGGACTTAGTCACTTAATCTAAAAGTTACAATGTGTTAATAATAGGCATTCTAGAAAGACAGAGTAGTGAAAACATAGGTAAGAAATTGTTAAAGAACATTCAGAAAAATTCCCAGTACTGGATGACACAAATGCGCCCATTGAGTACAGAAAACAATGAAAGAAAGGAGACTTCTTTCATATTTCAAAGAGGATGTCATCATGAAATTCCAGGGAAAGATAGATCTTAAAGATTTTGGACAGGTGGGAGGTGGAGGCAGAGGGGTACAAAGCAGGTCACTTACAAAAAATAATTAGAAATAATGTACTTTTCAGCAGGTACAATAAAAGTCAGAGAAAGAATGTCCTCAGATTATGAGAGTTTGAACTTAAAATTCTGTACCTACCCAAAATACTAATCAAGTGTCAGAACAAAATAAAGATATTTTGAGACATTCAGTGTTTCAAAAAATTTACCTCTAGTGTGTCTCAAGAAACTATTGAGGGCTCTGGAAGAAGGGGATAAAACATGAAAGAACAGTAATCAAGGCAGCCAGATTTGAAACTAGTCAGAAACATGGTGAAGGGACACTCGAGGGTAATACTGCAGAAAACATGGAAAGAGGAGCCAATTCAGATCACAGCATTTAAGAAGTTCTCCTGTAAACTGAATATTCAGAAAAAAAGAAAAACAGATTACTTGATATGTTGGAATATGTTATTTAAAAAAGGAAAGATTTACTCATATAAACATGAAAAGTTCTCATGGAGCAACTGGAAAAAACTAAAGATAGGTATATACAAAACTATGGTAGCGAAAAACTAAAACAATTATTAACGTGAGAATGAAATATTTTTCAAAAAGGAGAACACAGCCCCAGCACATTATTTGGTTTTGCTCTGAATAACAGAATTGCAAATATGTAAACCATGAATGTGAAAATGGGTGAGGAGGTAAATGTGAATGAACTGCATACTCATCTGACATCAGCAAAAACTCAATAAAAAAATGTCTAAAATAGATAAATTAAGGAAGCAAATGTGGGAGCGCCTGGGTAGCTCAGTTGGTTAAGCATCTGACTTCAGCTCAGGTCATGATCTCACGGTTTGTGGGCTTGAGCCCACGTCTGGCTCTATGCTGACAGCTCAGAGCTTGGAGCCTGCTTTGGATTCTGTGTGTCTCTCTCTTTCTGCCCCTTCCCCACTCGAACTTTGTCTCTAAATAAATAAATAAATAAATAAACTTTAAAAAAATTAAAAAAAAGAAAATATATGTCATCCAGAAGTATGGAGATAAATATATGAAAAACAAATTTATTGAAATTGATTGTTTTGAAGCAGCTTAACTGGAACAGGGTGGGACAGAGCAGAAAATTGGTGACTTTTGTTATATATATTTTTGTACTGTTTGCATTATTTTGATAAAAAGAAAAACCAAAATTATGAGTCAATAACAAAGTATCCTTCTTTACACAAATATATTAAAATATATTTTTAATATCAATAACAAAGATAAGATTCTCCTATATTTTGGATTCAGGGATATTTTCAATCTTTTGCACAACAATAAGGAATAAATGTGTAAGGTGAAAATATTTATAATTGTGATTTGTTAAAATTGTGATTTCATCTTGTGATTTCATCTTTGAGAGAATCCTCTCAAACTGAGATAAATTTATGACAGCACAAAATTTGAAATCAACGGAAATACCACATAATAGTTTTAGTAATGCCTGAATTCATTCTAATAATGCAAGAGATTGATTTTTAAAATGTAATACATTTTATAAAAATTAAGTTCCATACTTAATATGAAATTGTTTGACTCTTCTCAAATAATGACTAGGCACTTAGTACCTTCCATTCCCATTTTAAAGATGTTTTATCACCTGAGAGAATGAACAGTTTAAATAGGAATAACTTGCTCACAATTTTGTAGCTCTCAGAAAACTAGCTTTATGTTAATTAAGTATCTGTAACCATGTGGTGGTGGTTTGTTGTAGATTCAATAAATAAAACCAGTCCTTATCCATGGGAGCTTTCTCAAATGGAGAACTTTTATGTGAGTACAACCAATAAACATTCATTGATTAAGGATCTAGTGTGATTCCAAAATGATAGTAGGTACTGGTGCAGAGTACTGGCTGATAAATGCATGAAACATTTCCTATAAGCTTTTGATGTCTCCTGTGCTCTTGGACATTTGTAAAACCACAATGTATAGGTTATTTTGTAAATGTTCTCTTTGATTCCTAACAGAAAACCTGACATAAATATGTTCCCTGTCTAGGGCTTTACTGATGGAGACCTATTAAAAATTCAGTTTGGAGGCGCAAATGTCTCTGGATTTCAGATAGTGGACTATGATGATTCCCTGGTATCCAAATTTATAGAAAGATGGTCAACGCTGGAAGAAAAAGAATACCCTGGAGCGCACACGACTACAATTAAGGTAGGTATCTACTACCAGTATGTACATCTGCCTCTGTGTCTATATATTTATATTATCTGTATCTGTATCTGTATCTATATCTACCTATATCTAACTGCTACAAGTAGCCTGTTCCTTGCAATACTCTAGGAAAATAAAAATCTCAATTTGTTCTAGTATCAAAAAAACGATATAATGCTTTGTGCAATCAAACAGAATCTTTGAATTCTAAATGCAGTGCACTGTTCTGATATGAGCATTACCCAGATTCATCTTTTATTCTCCCCATGGAGACTTTACTTGTTTATTCAATCTGTTTTATTATGTGTTCACCTGCATGCATATATTTACCTCCAAATATTAAATGTTTCTGCTGTTGATAGGAAGGTTGTTGTTTTTTTTCCTTCTGTTGGTCACCTTATTGAGAGCAGAGACAACAGTGGATCAAGGAGTAAGAGGAATGAGATGATCACATTCTTTATGAAACTAGATTTTATGAAAATTAAGAGCATGAGAGCATAATGCAAAGCATTTCAAAGGCATAATGATTTTGTTTGCTTATTTGTGTATTATTAAGCAGATTGCATATCAACCAGTCAGGGACAGTGTTACTTTATTTACTCTCACAGTTATGTTTATAATACATTAGACAGAGGTTTTGTTGTTGTTTCTGCACATAATGAGAAAAAAAAGACAGATATGGATGGGTGGCTTTAAATTTGGGTCTGGCTGTGAGACTGGTCCTAGGTAAGGATTGAGGTTCTCTCCTGTGGGGTATATAAATGGATCCTGTTAATTTTAAGTTAAATTCCAGAAATTATCTCATAGAATGTTAAAGAATAACTCAGAGTTAATTTTTCTCAAAAACTTTTTCTCAAAAATTCTCAAAATAGGTGGCTCCTTGTTTAGTAACCTTGACTGATACTCTACATTTACACTGTTTGCAATAGTATTGTGGGCTTATGGGCATACCTTCATGTAGAAAGGCTGATGAGAAGGAAAATGGACACCTAGTCTTTTTGTTGATGTCAGGGTACATCTCCACCTGTGCTCAGTAAAGGTCTGACTGCTGAACCTCGTTCTGTGGAATTGCAGGCTTCCATCCATTCCAAGATGGTGTCCTTTTAGCTGTCTGATGAACGTTGCATGTGGCATTCATCCCCAAATAGAACTAACGTGCTCTTTTGGAATACTGTTAGTCATTGTGTTCCACCACTGCCGCCTACTGTGAGGAGGATGAGAGCAAAATGAGATGATTATTATGCCATGGAAGTCCTATCATTACGGAAGTTCATGGGTCATGCATCAAAATGCAAGGCAAATTTGGAGTATGAGAGATGTTTGGCAATGCATTCTGTTAACAATCCCAGCTCCAGATTTTGCTCTGTTGGAAGCTTGCTCCCTTCCTGCCATAGCGTTTCCCTCTGTAGTGCCTTTCTTTCAGCTACTTCTGCCAAGTTTCAGAGAGATCGTGATGGCCCTTCGGTGTGCAAAGAGCATACATAGGGTTATACATAGGGTTATAAGTTAAAAAAAAAATGTAGGCTCTGATTCAGTGTTGGACCCTAGTTAAAGATTAACCAACATTTACAAAGACAGCACAGCTTTGGAAACATAGACTTCCATAGGAGACATATTTTTTATGGTCTTTGAAGCTTGATAAAAATTAATCTGTGGGTACAAAATGGCTTCTGGTAGGAGTTCATCTCAACACAGACATATGCTCATTTACTAAAGCACCAGAGACTGAATTAAAAAAAAAAAAACTCATATCTTTGATAATCTGCAATCTAATGGAGGAGACTAACATGTCAGTAAGCAAATATGATAGAGGATGATGCATATAAAATATGCCACTTCCCTGCATATGACTAGGACAATATGGGGGTAAGGATGCTAAAGAGGGCTCTCTGAAGATGGGGCATCTGACCAGCGGTGTGAATGGGGTTCAAAAAGTATGGAAGGTGCTAGTACACATACTCAGAGCTACACAAAGGCATGACTGAGTCAGGAAACTGTACTTCTGTTTGCTTCTTTGTTTATTTGTTGTTCCACTGTAAGAATTTAAAATACTTGTGTGGGTGGGAGAGGGACATTTTGTGAGAGTTGTCAAGAGATAAGCCTCTTCAACTCTCAACAGATACAAAAGATAGAGAATAGAGTATAGGGCTTTCATGATTTTTTCTGCTTCCATGAGCAGAAGAAAGGAAGAAAGACTACATAGGGGGTGATATAGCATTTTCTAACATAAACAAGTAGCATATTTTCAAAATATGATCTGTTTAAGGAAGGAGAGCAAGAATATTTCCTAATGAGATTATTTCTTTTTATGTTGTCTTTGGGTCATTGACTGTACCAGATACATTGCCTGATAATTTTTTTTCCTTTTTCTTTTTTTTAATATAATTTATTGTCAAATAGGTTTCCATACAACACCCAGTTCTCATCCCAACATGTGCCCTCCTCAATGCTCATCACCCCATTGCCTGATAATTTAAATCACGTTTTATTATTACTACAATAAAAATTTACAATACAGGCCTAAAAATCTGCAAAAATGCAATTCATTACATAAACTTCTGACCATGGATAGGCTTTGGAAATAATATAAATTATCTCAAATTATAAGAGTATTAAGTAAGTAATTATTTTAACGTTTTAGTCTTCTCTAAAAGTTAATCTTCCATAGTTTCAAATTAAAATCATTCCAATTTGATGAATAAAAGTAAAATATAAATGTTTCAATATTAACATATTTCAATAACCACAAAATAAAAATTACAAATGTTAAATTTCTTCTTATATTCTGTACAAAAATTAATTCTAGAGATTTTAGATCTCTGACAGTTTAAATCTGACTCACCAATTCACTAATTTCAGGCAATACTCATTCATTTATTCATTTATCAATTCATTTATCCATTCAATACATATTTGTTGAGTTTTTACTCTGTAAGCTGGCCTTGTTCTAGGTGTCAGAGAAATGAGAAAGTTCTAGTCTTCAGGGAATTTATAGTCTTCAGACTAGAAACCAGCCTTATAGCAGGGTTGGAAATTGACTTACTGACATCTGAAAGTCAATATATTCTAAACTAAACTTTTGATTTCCCAGTGCTGCTCCCTCTTCAGCCCCTGCAGCTATTCCTTCAATAATCTTTCTACATCAGTTGATATCAACTCCATGTTTTCAGTTGTCACTTGACCAAAAACTTGGAAATGGCCTTGACTCCTCTCTTTTCCCTGCAGTCTACATCCAATACATCAGGAAATCCTATCGGCTCTGCTGTACTTCTTACCCCGTCTTCTGCAACCACCCTAAATTCAACCACCACCGTCTGTCTGTGAGGATTATTGCAATGGTCTCCTAGACTGGTTTCCCTGATTCTGCACTTGCCCTTATCTTCCATGTTTGTGGTCCTTTTAAAACATAAATTACATTATGTCAGTGTTCCGCTCTAAGCCCTCTAATGACCCTCTGTTTCACATGGGGTAAAAGCCAAAGTTATCTCTTCAAGGCCCTAAATACTCTGTCTCCCAGTCACAAGTGACTCATCTCTTGGCACTCTCCCCCTTGCTCATTCAGCCTCAACTACATTAGCTTTTTTGGCATTTCTTAAGCACAGAAGGCACTTTTCCACTTAGGGTCTTTGCTCTGGCTATTTCCTCTTCGGCACTATTCTTCCCTTAAATATCTGCATGGCTAAGCCTATGTCACTCTTTAGATCTTTGTTCAAATGCTATCTTCTCAAGGAAGGCAGTGGCAGCCTGTCTATTTAAAATTGCAATCTCAGGGCACTTGGGTGGCTCAGTCAGTTAAGCATTGGACTCTTAATTTCAGCTCAGGTCATGACCTCACAGTCATGAGATAGAGCACCATGTCAGGCTCCGTGTTGACGTGGAAACTGCTTGGGGTTATCTCTCTCTGCCCCTCCCCTGCTCATCTCCCTCTCTCTCTTTCTCAAAAATAAATAAACAAACATTTAAGAAATAAATAAGTAAAATTGCAGTCTCTCCATCCATCAGGGCATGTCCATTGCTAGCTTTCCCTGCTCTTGTTTTTGTCATTATTACCTCCTAGTATACTGGTTTTATAATTAATATGTTCATTACATTGTCCATTGTCTGTCTACTCCAAGTTGAAAATAAGTGCCACAGGGGCAGGGATTTCTTTGTTTTTTGTTCACTGATATATTCCAAGTTCCTAGAATGAGACCTGGTACATAATTGCTATTTAATAAAGGCTTAGAGGAAATCAAAGATACTGTGGTAGTTCCCATGATAAGTTGGTCTAATCCAAGGTCTGAAGTAAGGAAAAGCTTTTTTGAGGAAGCAGTAGTGAATTCAAAACTTGAAAGGATGGTAGGAATTAAGAGAGAAAGGACAGTGGCTCCCCATAGAGAAATAAGATATGTAAAGTTCCCAGGGCTCAGAAAATATAAATATTTCCAGAAGGCCGAAGTTTGAACTGAGGTGTTTTGAGGGAATTCGGAGAAATACTTCTTTAGAAATATGTGTTAGCCAGAGATGCCTGAGTGGCTCAGTCGGTTGGGTGTCCTACTTCAGCTCATGTCATATTCTCACAGTTCATGGGTTCAAGCCCTGTATTAGGCTCTGTGCTGACAGTGCAGAGTCTGCTTGGGATTCTCTCTCTCTCTCTCTCTCTCTCTCTCACTCTGTGCCCCTCCTCCACTCATGCTTTCTCTTTTTCTCAAAATAAATAAATAAAATTTAAAAAAGAGAGAGAAATATGTATGATCCAGATTTTATGTGCCTTGTTAATTTACAAAGGAATTTTTTGTCCTATTCAGAGAGCAATAGAGAACCACGAGAAGAGAATGAATATCATGTTTTGATACGGGAAGATTACTGACTACACCACTTGGGTGACAACAGGTTGTAGCATGTGCATGTGATGGCTGGTAAGCTTTTAGGAAGATATCACAAACAATCCAGGCAACAGATCATAGTTGTCTGAAATGTGGTCATAGCACAAGGATGGAGGGAAATCAATGGACTTGTTACAATTGCCAATTCTTTCAGATCTTTTTATTTGTAAAAGAAATGATTATTGTAAGACTCATGACCATTCATTTATATACATAATATATAATATAATTTCTACATTCAGTTGAAAGATATTCCTGGGTTAAAAACAAGATTCTGAGAGGCAGTCTGTATCATTGGTATCTTACTGACCCCAGATCTCATTCAGTGGTTTGCACACTGTAGACACGTAGATATTTTTTGAAATGAAGAGTAATGAAATGAAAAATATAAATAAACTCTGAAAATACCAAATCACTAAGAAAGGAAAAAAACATACTTATCATTGTTATGAAATTTGGTGACAATTTCTGCTCTAGCATTTGTTATGTCCCTTATTCAGCCCTGGCAGAAAAGTAGTGTTACTTTACTTGGAGAAATGTAGAATGACTGTAATCGTCACCTGAACCATCATAGCTTCTCAGTTTAAATGGGACAATTCAAGTGAGCATTTTACTTTCCATAAAACAAAGTTTCAGAAGAGGCAGATAATGAAGGTGATTCACCACTATCTCAAAAATAATTTACAAATACATCTATTTTCAGATAGATTTTCAGTGGCTTCAACAGCTTGCCAGATTACAGAGACCCCTTCTATGTTATCACATCGACAATTTGAACCTTAGTTCAGCTTTTGTGTCTGCAATGTTCTGCTGATGTCGAGGAATTCAACAATAATTCGTGACTGACATTTTTGTGGCACTAGACTTTCCCACCAGAATCTCATTTTACTCAGGAAACGACTTCAAGCACAGACCCAGACTTTTTTCATTGCTATCCTAAAAGAGTTATTAGGCCTGTCTGAAAATAACATAATCTCTTTCAGTTCGGTAATTAGCACCGTGCATTGTATAGTACTCTGGTGGCTTAATAGAATTAATTCTGCTTCTCGAACATGTCAGCTGACCAAAACCACTGCTGACACATTGGTGTCCCCTACTCCTAATATTAAAATATTTTACCACACAACACCCTAGATGTGTGACATGTTTAGTTCCTTATATTGTGTGGTTGATTGATTGATTGATTGATTTTTTGTCTTTTTATTTTATTTTATTTTATTTTATTTATTTTTTAATATGATTTATTGTCAAGTTAGCTAACATACAGTGTATACAGTGTGCTCTTGGTTTTAGGGGTAGATTCCCATGATTCATCGCTGCATAACAATGCCCAGTGCTCATCCCAGCAAGTGCCTTCCTCAATGCTCTTCACCTATTTTACCCTCTCCCCCATCCTCCCATCAACCCTCAGTTTGTTCTCTGTATTTAAGAGTCTCTTGTGGTTTCCCTCCTTCCCTCTCTGTAACTATTTTTTTCCATTCCCTTCCCCCACGGTCTTCTGCTAAGTTTCTCAAGATCCACATATGAGTGAAAACATATGATATCTGTCTTTTTCTGACTGGCTTATTTCACTCAGCATAATATCTTCCAGCTCCATCCATGTTGCTGCAAATGGCATAATTTCATTCTCTCTCACTGCCAGCTAGTATTCCATTGTATATATAATCTACATCTTCTTTACCCATTCATCAGTTGATGGACATTTAGGCTCTTTCCATAATTTGGCTATTGTTGAAAGTGCTGCTATAAATATTAACAGAAGGCCATGGGGGAAGGGAAGGGGAAAAATAGTTTCAAACACAGAGGGAGGCAAACCATAAGAGACTCCTAAATACAGAGAACAAACTGAGGGTTGATGGGAGAGTGGGGCAAGGGGGGAAATGGTTGATGGGCATTGAGGAGGCCACTTGTTGGGATGAGCACTGGGTGCTGTATGTAAGCCAATTTGATAATAAATTATATATTTTAAAACTTTCTTAGGGGCCACATATGAGTGGAACATTGCTGGGTCGTAAGGTAGTTCTATTTTTAATTTTTTGAGGAACTTCCACACTTTTCCAGAGTGACTGCACCAATTTGCATTCCCACCAGTAGTGCAAGAGGGTTCCTGTTTTTCTATATCCTCACCAATATCTTTTGTTTCCTGAGTTGTTAATTTTAGCCACTCTGACCAGTGTGAGGGAGTATCTCAGTGTGGTTTTGATTTGTATTTCCCTGGTGATGAGCATTTTTTCATGTGTCTGTTAGACATCTGGATGTCTTCTTTGGACAAGTATCTATTCATATCTTCTGCCCATTTCTTCACTGGATTATTTATTTTTCAGCTGTTGAGTTTGGGAAGTTCTTTATAGATTTTGGATACTAACCCTTTATCCGATATATCATTTGCAAATATCTTCTCCCATTCTGTCAATTGCCTTTTAATTTTGTTGATTTTTTTTTTGTAGTGCAAAAGCTTTTTATCTTGATGAGGACCCAATAGTTCATTTTTGTTTTTATTTCCCTGGCCTTAAGAGATGTGTTGCACAAAAATTGCTGTGGCGGAGGTCAATGAGGTTATTAGCTGTTTTCTCCTCTAGGGTTTTGATGGTTTCCTATCTCACATTTAGGTCTTTCATCCATTTTGGGTTTATTTTTGTGTGTAGTGTAAGAAAGTTGTGCAGTTTTATTTTTCTGCATGTTGCTGTCCAGTTCTCCTAGCACCATTTGCTAAAGAGACTGTCTTTTTTTCCATTGGATACTTTCCTGCTTTGTCAAAGATTAGCTGGCCAAACATGTGTGGGACCAATTCTGGGTTCTCTATTCTATTCCATTGGCTTATGTGTCTGTTTTTGTGCCAGTACCATACTGTCTTGATGATTACAGCTTTGTAATAAAGCCTAAAGTCTGGGATTGTGGTGCCTCCTGCTTTGGTTTTCTTATTCAACATTACTTTGGCTATTTGGGGTCTTTTGTGGTTCCATACAAATTTTAGGATTGTTTTTCTAGCTTTGAGAAGAATATTGGTGCCATTTTGATTGGGATTGAATCAAATGTGTGGATTGCTTTGGGTAGTATTGACATTTTAACAATATTTGTTCTTCTAGTCCATGAGCATGGAATGTTTTTCAGTTCTTTGTGCCTTCTTTAATTTCTTTCATAAGTTTTCTATAGTTTTCAGCATACAGTTCTTTTATATCTTTGGTTTGGTTTATTTCTAGGCATTTTATGTTTACTGGTGCAATTATAAGTGGGAACAATTTCTTGATTTCTCATTCTGTTGCTTCATTATTGGTATATAGAAATGCAACCAATTTCTGTATATTGATTTTATATCCTACAACTTTGCTGAATTCATGTACCAGTTCTAGCAGCTTTTTGGTGGAATCTTTTGGGTTTTCCATGTAGAGTATCATGTCATCTTAAAAAGTGAAAGTTTGATTTCTTTGCCAATTTGGATGCCTTTCATTTCATTTTGTTTTATTATTGCTGAGGCTAGGACTTCCCCAAAGCCAGCAGAAGAATTAATAAAGATTAGAGCAGAAATAAACAATATAGAATCCATAAAAACAATAGAAAAATCAATGGATCTTAAAGCTGTTTTTTTTAAATAAACAAAGTTGATAGCCCCCTAGCCAGACTTCTCAAAAAGAAAAGAAAGAGAACCCAAATAGATAAAATCACAAACAAAATAGGAGAGATCATAACCAACACCACAGAAATACAAACAATTATTAGAGAATACTATGAAAAATTATATGCTAACAAACTGGACAACCTGGAAGAAATGGACAAATTGCTAGATACTCACACACTATCAAAACTCAAATGGGAAGAAATAGAAAATCTGAACAGACCCATAACCAGCAAAGAAATTGAATCAGTTATCAGAACTCTCCCAACAAATAAGAGTTCTGGGCCAGATGGCTTTAAATGTCTGGGGAATTCCACCAGACATTTAAAGCAGAGTTAATACCTATCCTTCTCAAGCTATTCCAAAAAATAGAAATGGAAGGAAAAGTTTCCTGACTCATTCTATGAAGCTAGCATTACCTTAATTCCCAAACAGACAGAGACCTCACTAAAAAGGAGAATTATAGGCCAATACCCCTGATGAACATGGGTGCAAAAATTCTCAACAAGATACTAGCAAATTGAATTCAACAGTATATTAAAACAATTATTCACCATGATCAAGTCAGACTCATTCCTGGGCTACAGGGCTGGTTCAGAATTTGCAAATCAATCAATGTGATACATCACATTAATAGAAGAAAGGATAAAAACCATATGATCCTGTCAATAGATGCAGAAAAAGCATTTGACAAAATACAGCATCTTTCTTAATAAAAACCCTCAAGAAAGTTGGGATAGAAGAAACATACCTTAACATCATAAAAGCCATATATGAAAAGCCTACAAGTAATATCATCCTCAATGGAGAAAAACTGAGAGCTTTCTTCCTGAGATCAGGAACACAACAGGGATGTCCATTCTCTGATTTTTAAATTTTATTTATTTATTTATTGTTGAGAGAGACAGAGACAGCATGAGCATGGGAGGAGTAGAGAAAGAGAGAGAGAATCCTAAGCAGGCTCTGCACTGTCAGCACAGTGTCTGATATGGGATTGGAACTCATGAAACCATGAGATCAAACAAGAGCCAGATGCTTAACTGACTGAGCCATCCAGGCACCACTTTATAGTCTGTGGTTTAAAAACTCTGTATATGGCTAAAATAAGCCCATAAATTAAATTTTTGATATTGGTACAATTATGTATTTTTTAAAAAATGATTGAAAAATAATACATTGCACTATTTAAATGTATATCATGACATTAAAAGCATATTACTATTTAAATGTATATTACAGCATTAAAAAGGCATTACGACTATATAATAATAAGGCAGGATATCTGAGTTCATCTCATTTCCACATTCCTTCATCTGTAAAGAGAATAAATTTAGGTGATATCTCAGATTTCTCCCAAATCTCTAATGCCATGATTGTGTGAAGTGCTAATTTAGGCATTCAATAAAGCATACACTAACAGTTCTAATTCTTGCTGAATCTGTGACACCTCCAATGGTTCCTCTGTCTCTCAAAGATTGTAGTGACTTGCAAACAGTCACTTCTGAACACCGGACATAGAAATCAAATCCTAGATAACCTTGGAAAATATTTCTTTTATTTTTCCTGGATCATAAAAGATAAGGAACTTTCACTTTGTTAGACGATTCCTAGGAAGTGAGGAGACAGGGAAGAATTTAAAATAACATAAGCAAATAAGAGATTTGCCTCTTAGAAAGTATCTTCCAACCAACGGGTGAATCAAAACCAGCTTTTTTTCCATCTTGATGAACCTGATTAGTTTTATCTGAAAATTTGAGTTAAGTGAATCCAAAGTTTTAGAATGTGAAAGTATTGGTCGTTAAGCAAGACTTTCAGTCAGAGTCAGTAGCCAAACTGGATAATTTAGGTAAAAATACGTAGTTTTTTAATGTATTCCTTTCACATGAAAAGTCTTTCTTCATGGTGGACTAAAAGTTATTTTTATTATTCATGAAGAATAATAAAGCATGTTAATTTTGGTTTTTTACCAATGGAGTTGTCTTTTTCTCCCTTGGAAATGTGATACAGCTGGTGTGCTACTAAGAATGTTGATTTTTTTAAACTTTGTAATTAAGATTTAACTTTTTTTAGAGCAGTTTAAGGTCACAGCAAAATTGAGCAGAAAGAACCAAGATTTTCCATGTAACTCTGCCCCCAGACCTGCACAGCCAACTCCAATATCAACTTCATTCAACAGAGTGATTCATTTGTTAGAATTGATGACCCTACACTGACGCATCATAGTTACCCATAGCCCATAGTTTACATTATGGTTCACTCTTGGTGGTATACATTCTATCTGTTGGCACAAATGTGTAATAACATGCTTCCACTATTATAGTTTCATAGCGAATATTTTCACTGCTCTGAAAATCTTCTGTGCTCTGCCTATTTATCTCTCTTCCCACTCCTGGAAAACACTGCTCTTTCACTGTCTCCATAGTTTTGCCTTTTCCAGAATGTCATATAGTTGGATTCATATAGTATACAGCCTTTTTAGATTGGCTTTTTATACTTAGTAATATACATTCAAGTTTGTTCTATGTCTTTTCATGACTTGGCAGCTCACTCATTTTTAGCACTAATAATATTCCACTGTCTGGATATACTACAATTTATTCATCCAGTCACTTACCAAAGGACATCCTTATAGCTTCCAAATTTTGGCAATTATAAATAAAGCTACCGTGAATATCTATGCACTGGTTTTTCAGTGGACATATGGTTTCAACTGCTTTGGGTAAATACCAAGTAGTGCAACTGCTGAATCATACGGTAAGAGTATGTTTAGTTTTGTAAGAAACTGCTAAACAGTCTCCCAACGTGGCTGTACCATTTTACATTCTCACCAGCAATGAACGAGAGTGCCTGTTACTCCACTGATGTTGAGTTTCTGTGAAGATACTGTGACTTTATGCAGTAAAGTTTCAAAGGGTACATATTCAACAAGTTTTACACAGCCTTATCACAGACAGCTCTTTTCCAGAGTGCAATTAAATTTCAAATTAAGACAAGTGAGTAAACTTAAGTTTATAATGTATTTCCTAATACTGTTCTGTTCATTTTTTTATGGCTCTAGGTGATTCTTGGTCATTGCCCAGAATCTATAAACAAGCAAATAAACAAACAAATAGAAAGACTTTCTAAAGTTTTCCTTATTGGTTTACTTATTTTTCCTAGAGCTCATCGATTTTTGACCATTTGAGAACTTTGTAAAATGAAGAAATTGAGAATTATATTGTAAAATTATTTAGGGAAATTTTCAGTGTATAATAACTTCAATCAAATAAGTGATGCCATTTCAAAATGAGTATATAAAATTTTTCAGGCTATTAAACTTTAACAGCCCAAAGTATGTTACACAAAACATTATTTTTATGGAAAGTAATTGGTATCAAGGAAATTTTTTACATGGTAATTTAATGGACATTGAATGTTCTTCAGACAAAGCTAAACTGGAATTGCCACTGCAGGATTTCTCAGGGACTTTAATATGCCAATGTAAGAATAATTCTCTGAACTTATTAAATCACAGACTCTTTTGTAGATTGGAATAGTAGTTTTCAAAACATCAAAACAAGCTAGTTTTATACCAGGACAAATAGTAATAAAAGGAAAAAAGAAAGCAAACACACTGGTCAATAACTTGTATTTTTTAGCACATTTTATAAATCACCTGGCTTCCCATTTCCTGTAACTCTACTCATTTGATGTGGTGTTTGCCAAACAAGGCGACCCACTGTCCCAGTGTGCCTGGTACTGAAGAGTTTCCTGGGATTGCAGCCTTTCTGCTTAAAACAGTAATACTATAAGCAAACCAGGACAGTTAAGCACTGTCATTGTTCCAGAAGCACAGAGATCTGAATTCAAACTCCACTTAAATTATTTGCAACCCTGGGCAAAAAATAACTTGTTAACTGGGAATCTTCATCTATAAAACTGGAATAAAGACATTTGTTGCATAGAATTTTTAAAAAGGACTTGCTGGGAAACCACCCTGTTTCATGAATTCTTATTTCCTCATGAGCTTTTCCAGTACTACTATGACATAAGAGAGGCATTGCTTTCCTTATTTCATTGATAAGAAACCTTGAACACTCTTGCTTTCGTTAAATTGTCCAAGGCAACTGAGTAGTAAATGATAAAATCAGGACTTGGGCTCTGTCTTCTGATGTTATATTCAATGCTTTCTAAACTAGATACAATTCAATTTCAAATGTCAAGGAACATTTGGAAAATGGCCATTCATAGCAAGTTTTCTAACACGTTCATTATACTTAAAGTCTAGTACTTTTTCTTTAAATAATTTTTTCTTTGTTTTAGCACAGTGCAGATAACATGTTAGGAGTAGGTGGTATCATAATAATGACCCATAAAATGTTATATTATAGCTTATTTATCCTTTTTGTATGTTCATTAAATTCTAAATGTAAATAGAACTTTTTATTCTCTCTTTTTCGGCTGTCAAAAAACTGTTTTCTGGTCCCAGTGATTATAGTAATGTATTATTGAATAACGTCTGATGACTATTGGGCATAACAAACATGTTTAAAATGCATATTTCATTTTATATTTGAAAAATGAGTCTCAATAAGTGTAATTTAAAATGGAATAAAAAGTACATTTGGAAAATGGACCATAAAAACGTTTTCCCAGATTTCTTCTTTAAAGTGTGGATATGATGCAATTGTGATATGAACATTGCAAAACATAATGGCCCCCCATTGAATTATAAATTTCCAACTCAGCTGAGGGATTTCACAGAACATAAACACCAGGGCAGAGATGATGCATTTGTTTTCAAGGAAGGAGATAGTTACATTGGCATCATGTTCCCTTCAAATTAATTTGCACCTAGTTTAGTGAATGGTAGAATAAAACTGAAATATCTAACAATGCAATCGAAACTTGAATATATTTGTTTAGAAAAATAAACGAGCCACATATATGGCACATAAAGAAAAAGGAACTCTGGAGACAGTGTCTGTTTATTTTCGCTCAGTCCAGAATTGTGTTTGTATGATTGTGACTTTTAATTAAGAATAATAGGCTGGAGACTTGATTAAATTTGAACATTTGAAAAAGGTTGAAAGGATTTTTTCTTTTAGTATGCTCATGCTCTGAATCATAATTGTAACATGCTGCACAAACCTAAATGCTTTTAGTTCATTCAACCTAATCTTATTTTTTAATGTAGTTCGCCAACATTTATAGACCTCTAAAGCACTTAGCAGATGGCTTTATAGATTTCTCATAGTAATGTGACCATGCTGACTCAAAGAAGATTTTGGCTTTTAAATATCATCGTAACTTTTTCACAGATGTTGCAATACTTCTTTTTTACATATCCAATTTATTCAATTTAGGTTCTGTTTCCTATTCAGTGACCTAGACTTTATTTTAAGAATCACACTGGCAATGAACTAATTGATGTAGAAGAAAGCAAATTAATCATTTTTTTCTCTAGGAGAATAGAAACAAATATATATGTAAGCCAGATAAATCCTGATATGTTATTTTATTTCTCCAGGTCTTTGCTTAAGTAGCTATGATATAAAACAGTGCCTTTGATATAGTACAGATTTTCTTAAAAAATAGTCCATGAATATTCTAGAAAACTTGGAAAAGAAATATAATCATTTTGGATTTCCTCTCATTTTGGAAATTTTCAAATTTCCTCTCTATTATTATAATCATTCTGTTTTTCTTTCCCTCACTTGTTGAAGGGCTATTACCATTTTTTAATCACTATCATTTATCAATGAAGAATGATGTTTTAAAAAGCTTAGTTGTAATGTTTTTCACTTTTATAATTGACATTCACATTGTTATATAACCTTCATTAGTATCACTTTTTAATAGCTGCATAATACTTTCTTAAGGCAGAAAGTATAAATATTAAACTTCCTTTACTGTCAGAAATTTGGGTTGATTCTAAATCAAGTTGGACCTGTTACATACTATATTTTGCTAATTTCTCACATATACAGTTTGAAGAAATAGGTTGCAGATTTTTGGAAAAAATGGTGATGTGTTCCATTTAGATCTGTGTAGCGGAGATATTTGTGAGGAACACAAGTGCAAGCATCCAGAAGACCATCTAAATATGTAAAGGGCTCACAGATAGGCCTGCAATGACTTTGCTTAACTGGTATCTCATGAGAAGCAATAAGTAAGAAAACCTGGAGATAAATATGGATAGCTTATTACAGTTTACAGCACTCAATCACAGGGCACATGGCCTCCAAACCATTTTCTCTTTTTCTTCTTCCTACCAACTTTGCCATCAAATTTGACTCATTAATATGATCGCATGAAAGCGATTCACCTAAACGAATTCATGCAAAGATTAAATGACTGATAACCTCACACTGCCATTTTTGCATTAAAAAAAATGGAGGCTCAGGAAATTTCTGGATGCATAGAGGGGATGATTCATATGACATAAACGATTTTTCATTTGCCTTATTGTAATATCTCTCATTTAAAAAGATAAACCAGACAGACATCTATCCACCATCAGGCCAATTTATAACACTATAATAGGTAGATTGCAATTATCTATTTATATAATCTTTACACTGGACTGGAAGAAAATGTGAGTCCTGTAGACAGCCCCAGGGTCCATATCAAGATCTGTGAATCCCTTGCGTGAATTCTTTCCTTCCTTCCTAAGTCTTTACAATGTGCCTGGTCCTGCCTTGGGCTCTGAGAATTCAGTGGTGATGGATGAGTTTTCTACTTCCCTAGAGTAAATATTCCAGTGGGGATGAGAGATGAAGTTGAGAAATAAAGAAAACACAAACAAGATATTCAGATACTAATGAAAATAAAGGAGGTCATGTGAAAGGGCATGATTGGGAATGTGCTGGGAAGGAAGGGAATCATTGAGGAGGTAATGTTTGAGCACGCACATGTAATTTAAAGCCATGAACCGAGTGAGACCTCTTAGAAAAAGCAAGGATGGTTGATGTGGAATGGCAAGTTTAGAAAATTCCTCTTAACAAATTTTCTGATGAAGGAAGCCAAAAAAGAGGGTAGATATTGGAAGGAGATATAAACCTAAGAAACAGTTACTCTATCTATCTATCTGTCTATCTATCACCTATCATCATTATCATCATATGTCATTGTCTATCTTTTTATTTGTGGTCAAAGATATCACAGCATTTGAATTGTTAACAGAGAGAGAAAAAATGCTGATACAGGATATTGATTTAACGGACCCCATAAGTACACTGTTGAAGTGGCTGTCCTGATGTAGGAGCATGACTACCTCATGTATCGTCAACTCAGGAGGGAAATGGAGAGTGTGTGTGCTCTTGGCAATTTTATGGCTGAAAGATAAAAGGTTTCTGTCTTATGGCTTCTATTTTTTCAGTGACATGTAAGGCAAGATAATCAGCAGGAATTAGAGAAAGAGCAGTGTGTGGAGCTGTGGATATTAGAGAAGAGAAGGCATAAAATAATCATTTTTGAGAGTGGAGGAACTAATTTACTAAAGAAATGAGGAGCATTACTTGGAAATATTAAATGCCCATTTGGGATTTGCGGTCAAGAATTTTTAGTAGCAAATTCAGTATGATACCGCATTTTTTACCCCGCTTCACTATACTTTGGTTACTTACAGATTGAAAAATACTCAATACCAGAAGTTTCTTCTGCATTCATTAAAGCGGTTGTGTTAAAATGTGGTTTATCATTAACAGTAGCAGCATGATACATTTGATAGATGGAGGTATATATACATGCATGAAGTGATACTGATGGAGCCAAGGACAATGCTTAGTACGCTTAGTGCCTTTTTTTTTTTTTTTTTTTTTTTTTTGCGTTTGGCCCCCAACTCCTGTAATAATCCTACTGTCCTGCTGGGATCTGAAAACTATACATTTGGGACCAATGTTATAATAAACTGTTGAGGCATGAAGGGGACATAGAAATTATGAAATTTGATGTTTCTATTTGATTACCATAATCATTGAGGGGATCTTGAAAACATTCTAAAGACTATTGCAGATTTATGTGAGCATCACTAAGGTAGAATTAGAGACTTAAACTAATTAATATTCTTTCCCTATTGCGAAATTAATCTCTCATTAGTGGAGGGATATTTATTTGTTCATTTCATCATTCCCTATATCCCCAAATCAGGCCATAGAGTGTGCTCTAGTAAGAAATTGGTGAGAAAAGACACAATTATGAAAGTTCTCACCTAAATAGCTGAGATGTTAACATAACAATAGATGCTTACTGTCAAGAACACACTCTATAGTCTCTATATTCTGTACTACCTCCCTTAGATTCTTAGACTTCTAGATGCAGGAATTGTTTCAAAGTTCTTGGACTTTGAACTGGTATTGTATGGTAGCCAGTGTGCAGTGAATCTCGGAATTTTTTCCCATGCTGATGAAAAGTGTGTGATGCTTTTCAGTATACTTCTGCTCTGACCTATGATGCTGTTCAAGTGATGACTGAAGCTTTCCGCAACCTACGGAAACAGAGAATTGAAATTTCCCGAAGGGGAAATGCAGGAGATTGTCTGGCAAACCCAGCAGTTCCCTGGGGACAAGGCGTAGAGATAGAAAGGGCCCTCAAACAGGTTAGTCATTCAAAATGATTGTGAATGTGACTTAACAATGAACACTGTTTTTCTTCTACTACATTAGTCTCCTTGTTATGTTTAATATAAAGTGAATATTATTTCCTGACCACACAAAGGTAGGTTGAAGAGTGAAAAAAAAATCTTATAAATGAAGTTTTCTTGACTGGAGCCCAGTGAGAGTAATCTGCACCCCATTTGTATCTTTGGTTGAAGTAAATTGATAACTGTGCTGCTTTCCCGTTTCCTCATTAGGTTCAGGTTGAAGGTCTCTCAGGAAATATAAAGTTTGACCAGAATGGAAAAAGAATAAACTATACAATTAACATCATGGAACTCAAAACTAATGGGCCCCGGAAGGTAAATCATTAGGGATCTAAAGGCAGTTTTCTCTCTGTGAGGAGGTGAGTTAGCTACCCATCAACTCTTCTTCTGAAGAGTCCTGGAAATGTATATTCGCATTGGTAGTTTAACTACTTCCAGAAACAGATGTGTTTTAAAATACTTTTTCCTAAATCTAATCTATTCATTTCTGGTAAGTAACATTGAAATGTAATCTTTAAACAACTGTGAATAGAACTCTTTATGTATATATTTTTCTCTATCAAGGTATAAGAAGCTTAATGAGAAGAGAAAGAACTATCGCTGACAGTTTATGGTTCAGAAGACAAAACATAGCTGGTGCAAATATGCGTTAATGTTTTAGTTCAACACCTTTCTTTTAACTGTTATGGATAAAATGTCATTGCTTAGATTTTATTTCTGTTTCTATATGATCACTCCCAAACAGGTTAACCTTGGGAAAATATGAGAAGTGAACATGAAGAAACAAGCTGTTTTTAAGAATTGTTTTTGTTTCATTGTTTTTATAAGCCCTATTTCTGTTAGAGTCACATATATAAGAAACATCTCTGTTTAGAAGCCTAGTTGATGTAGATGTAATTTTGGATTCAGACATGAGTTTGAAATCATTAAATTCTTGGCTAATAGAAAGATCATTTATCCATGTGCCTATCTTTCTGTAACCTTTTACAGATTGGATACTGGAGTGAAGTAGACAAAATGGTTGTTACCCTTACTGAGCTCCCCTCTGGAAACGATACCTCTGGGCTTGAGAATAAGACTGTTGTTGTCACTACAATTTTGGTAATTAGCTACAGATGCCTATGCTTTACTTTAGTTTTTCTTATGAAAAACATCTGCCAACTAGAATTGCTGTTTGCATTTTAGGATAACTAATGCAGTGCTGCTTTTGCACCATTTTAATCATGTATAGCATATTTACTCTGTCAGAAGGACTATACAAGCATTAAATAAAGCATGCTAAATATTTCCTATCCTCTTCAATACTGAAATTTAGATTAACAAATAATTCATATACTGGTGCATCCCCAAGTGTGAACAACTCAGGAAAGCCTTGAAGAACGTTCCTTGTATTTCCTCAAGTGCTTTACCTTTCACTTCCCATGCAATTGTGGGTACATTTATCTTTACATTTGTTACATGGCTTCATAGTGGTGTCAAAATCTCTTTCTTTATAATATAAGATGAAGTTCTTAAAGATAAAGATAATCTCCCTTTTTTTTAACCCCAAATCTCAACACAGTCATTCACACATAGCCAGTGCTGAATGAATGAGACAAAATTGAACTGAATCTTGAACATTGAGGCTTTGGATAGAGGAAGGAAGTTGTAGATCCTCATGGCAAGCTATTGGTGAAATGAAATTGGGCAAATGGGGTTCGCTAATAGTATTACAGTTTTATGACAAAACAGTTGTATTTTATTTTATTAAGCAGTGATATAGTAAATTTGTATTTACTTCTAACAATATTGAGAAGAAAAATATAGATAGGTTAATATAATAAGCATTTTGAATAAAAACATTGATTGAAATTTGGAAATATCCTAATAAGTGTAAGCTAGATATTTGAGGGATATTGCCTTAATCATGGGATTGAGAGGAAATATATCTCTGAGTTCCCAAATATGTTTGGTGCCACTTTACTGAGGATAATAGTGGGCTATTTTGAATCATTTTCATACCTCCTTTTTCTTATGTTTACAGGGGGAAGCTACACTCCATCCTTGTAATATTATTCTAGGATAGTATATCTCATAGATGAAGTGAGACATGAAATGTGAGAGGGTAGCATCTGTACATCACCATGGCAATGATTGTTTTAGTCTGTGCATCACTGACCATGAACCTTGTTTTAGTCTGTGCATCACTGACCATGAACCTTATTTCCACAACAACCTTACCCTTGAAGAAGCAGTGCACAGGGTTTTGGGTGAATACTGGTTCTTGGGGATGGCATAGCCTTAACAAAAGAGCGTGGTGGATCCAGAGTTGAATAAAACAGATGTTGAGGAGCATTATTCCTGTCTAAGCTCTAGGAGTTAACAAACATGACAAGGGAACAAGCCAACAGTTTGTGTTTTTGAGTTTCTTATTTACTTTGGTATGGCTAGGTACAAGCCATATTAATAAAATATGATGATAGATATTTTATGACCTTTTTTCAAAAGCATTATGCTTAAATATTTTTGCAAATATTGTCCAACATTTATACTCTACAATTTCTCTGACTAACAGGTAATAATTAAACCAGAAGACTTGATTTGGTGAGAGTAGTTACACAGCTATTTTTATCAATGAAAGCACTATCTTTCCATATAGGAATCTCCATATGTTATGATGAAGAAAAATCATGAAATGCTTGAAGGCAATGAGCGTTATGAGGGCTACTGTGTTGACTTGGCTGCAGAAATCGCCAAACATTGTGGGTTCAAGTACAAGTTGACAATTGTTGGGGATGGCAAGTATGGGGCCAGGGATGCTGACACGAAAATTTGGAATGGGATGGTTGGAGAACTTGTATATGGGGTAAGTATAGCTCTTCTCCCAAATAAAGTCATTTACTTTGAACTTTTGTTGACAGAATGCCTCCCTTCCCTGCAAAGTACCATATCTGATGTTGTTGGTTTCCCACATTACTTAAGAATATTATTGTATTTCCTTGTGAACGTCTGAAGATTAAGGATGAAGTCAGAAGCACACATGCACACTAAATGAGACAGACATTCTATCTGTCTTGAAGCATATGGGCCATATGAATTATCCAAAGGCTGCAAAGGCATAGATGCAACGTAGAGATGTAATTATAAAAATCAAGTCAGATGAGTGTACTGAGTATTTATAAAAAAAAGAGGGAAATTTGGAGAACAGATTGTTTTTTTTTATTTGTTTGCTTATTCTTTGCTGGGACTTTACCGGGGGAATAATTATTGACATTTCCCTTATTTTCCTTTCCTTCCCTTTTGATCCAATAATGTAAGCATGATTCCTCTTTTGACCATGACTCCAGGTACGATTACTTTCATTTGTTTCCCTTACAGAAAGCTGACATTGCAATTGCTCCATTAACTATTACCCTTGTGAGAGAAGAGGTGATTGACTTCTCAAAGCCCTTTATGAGCCTCGGGATATCTATCATGATCAAGAAGCCTCAGAAGTCCAAACCAGGAGTGTTTTCATTTCTTGATCCTTTAGCCTATGAGATCTGGATGTGCATTGTTTTTGCCTACATTGGGGTCAGTGTAGTTTTATTCCTGGTCAGCAGATTTAGCCCCTACGAGTGGCACACTGAGGAGTTTGAAGATGGAAGAGAAACACAAAGTAGTGAATCAACTAATGAATTTGGGATTTTTAATAGTCTCTGGTTTTCCTTGGGTGCCTTTATGCAGCAAGGATGCGATATTTCGCCAAGGTTGGTCACTCACCTGCTTCAACTTTGTGCATTTTAGGTCTCAAGTGGATATTCATGGTGTTTATGAATTCACTATAAAGAAGTAAACAGCTGCCGACTACCTGTCCAAGCAGTTTGAGACTCTTAAGGACAGACTCTTAACCATCGGCATAAGCCTGTGAAATATTTGAGCAATGTTCTTTGAATGTTGAGCATATATTTCCTGGTGAAATTATACACACCATGGAGAGGCTATAAAATGCATAAGGTTCCTATCATTCCATGCCTTCTTGGAGGGGTACCGTGTTTTTGCTGCATATTCTCATTTTACAGTCATCTGTGTGTTGATCCACAGACCTGTATATGGGAAAATGGGCAACATTACTTATTAACAAAAAACAACAACTTGTTTATAAAACTTCATTGGCACACATCCCATCTCTTTTATTTTCCCATTATTAGCTCATGCAAATGGAATCAGAAAGGTATTATAAAATTTGTTTTCCTTTTTTTGTAAAAGTTAGGTCACTGGATTAAAGGGAATATACAGTAACATGTTTTCCAAGTATCTAGAAATACATGGCTGGGTAATAACGATGATTGATGCATTACAAAGGCTTGCGTGACATTGAACAGTAATTCACACACATAATGGAATAACTTTTGCACCTTTAGCCTCATAATGATATATTAATTCCTGCATTAGAATGCCTAAATATAACGAATATGTCACAAAATACATTTTGCCTTTGTCCAGGTTACATACATAATAAGAATGATAGTCATATCTGGCTTTTCAGAAGAATAAATTATACTTTTTCTAGTGTGATTCTTTTCACATTTAAAGCCTAAATTATTGGTCTTCAGGCACATTTTAATCTAGGTTTGCTTACTCTCCTTTGATTCTATGGGATATTTTAATGACTAGTAAACGGGGTGACTTTTCTAGTACTATTTCATTATATTGTTAGTTTTTGAGCACTTTGGAGATAAGTGATTAATTTCAAAAAACTATGTGAGAAACTCAAAAAATATGTACCTTTTTGCAGGCTTTTTTTGTATACTCCACCCAGTGAGATCAATTAAATGTATCATGTATGTAGAATTATTAGTGGCTTACTTCTCTGTTAGTAGGACACATTGTTAAAAATTATTTGGACTTTAACAATCTTAATTCCTTAAGATTCCCTGTGACTTCCTTATGGAACTGCACTGAAATAGAAATATGCCAATATATTTGCATGGCATATATGTATAATAACTTTAATATATATGATATAGAATAATATAGAAATATAAAATAATTTTATATATAATAATATAATATATAATTATGGTGACTTCTGACAAAATATATGAGTCATAGTTTTATGTCTATATTTAGTTTATCTGATTTAAGTTAAAGACATAAGAGAAGTTTTTAATAATGAGGGAGAAAATTCTAACCAAATGGGGATTTCCAAGAATATTCTGGTCCGTAAATAATCATAAAATTATTCATCTTTGGTAAGAAGGCTACTGAAGTATAATACTACTTTATTCCTGACATATAAGGCAATTATCCTAGGGTAACATAAACTATGTCTTTTGAATAAGTAAGGAGAAGCGTATGAAGTTCATTATAAACTAGAACATATTGATCTGGGTTCCCATAGGTTGATCCTTAGGTTTGTGATCCTCATGCATCATGGCCCTGAAGTTATTTGTTTTGGTGTCCACTGCTTATCAAGACCCAGAAAACATATGTACAGTCACTGAAGCACAGGCACCTTTCATAATCTGTTACCCCAGTGTCCAACATGACATACAGATAACTTCTAAATTTCAATGAGCCTGTTCCCTAAAATATGGCCTTTTTTCTGTGCTCCTGATTTCATTCATGAGTCATGACTTACTACAATTTCACAGGCAATAATTTTTATTTCCTGCTAAGATTTTATATATAATATTTTTCCTTGCTATCAACTGATTTATTTTTTGCCACAGAGTATATATGAGCAAAATTTGCCTTATTTAAAAATTTTAAGTGTACATATCTTTCATTCTATGTTATATGTGCATTTAAAAATTGAACATACTGCATGATATTGGAAAATTTAATGATTTTCTAAACAAACTAAACTACATTTTTTACAATGTAATGATGGTTACTCCGGTGTAGAAAAGAATAGAAAAGGCTTATACCTAATAATGATGATGATGATGATGATGATGATGATGATGCATGAAATGCACAGATCACTTTGAAATGCTCTTTAAATATTTTCATAGATATTTATCACCTCTTTTCAAGCAAATATTATGTGAAACTATATTATTAATATTAATAGAACATTTAAATTTTATTCTGGAGCAATTTATTAAGCTGAATTGGTCATTTGCCTAAAATTAAGTTTAGAATATACTAACTATAGTTTTCTGAAAACTAGAACCACAGAAATTATAAGAGCAAAAGTCTATATATAACTTGACTTTTATTCTCCTGCTTGCCCCTGTATCTCAAGAGGATTGAAATGAATAAAAATACCATTCTTAAAATAATTATTTAATAGAGATTTAAAAGAAATGGTAGAATACTAGTGTTTATTTGCTCCTTTAGTGCACATGCAGAGAGGTGAAGGTTGCTATTTGTTTTGTTTTATTTTGTTTTTTACAGAAACCATTTTTGTCTGTCACCTTAAAACATAAATTGAATTTGCCCCTCCACAAAAAAATTTGTTGGGAACTCAGAAATATTAATTGATTCTTTGAAAACACTTACAAGTAAATAATAAGTTGCTCAAGAATTTTCTGCTTTGAATGCTGTATAAGGTCAATACATTTTTTGAGATATCTTCTAAAACTTTAAATAAATTGGCATAGTTCATTCAGCTCATTAAAATCTGACATAAGCACTGAAATAGAGAGCAACTTATGCCTTTAACTTGTGTTTATTTCACAAGTGGAACAGAATTACTTATAAAAATGATTCCCAAATATATTACCAATTGCTATGCCGTGTATAGTGTCAAAGCAATTACTGTGAAGTCAATTTTGTTTCAAGGGATCTGAACTGCTCTCTTAAATATGGGGTACATGTCATATAATTATACCTTTCATTTTTATAGAATAAATAGTGAACATTTTGAGAGTGGCTGTGTCTACACAAGAGGTTACTTAAATTTAAAATGTGTTTAATATCCTTTTCAGAATATAAGAGAAGTTAACTTTTTCCATCCTGTCATACTTATTTAATTCTTTGCCTCTCTCAGACTGTGATAAAGGCTCTTACTTATATTCTTTGTTTTTCATTGCTCACTCACTCTCTTTCTCCTTTAGCAACAGATGGTCTTATCTTAAAAACAAATACTTTTAAATTAGCTTCCTCACTTTTTCTTGATTGCTAGAGTAGTTTATTCTACACATATTACCCAGTCATTTGATGTAGTATCTGTGTTTCATCAAAAGGTGTATTTCTTACTGTTAAATATCAGGAGGTCTGTTTTAAGCCATAAATTACCAAATGTTCGTAAGTTAGTGTTTTAGAAACGTTACATCTTTGCTGTAACAAGTTTGTTAGATATAATATTATTAACAAAAAAGTTATTATGTTGGATTAATATAACTTAAATCCCCTTATATGTAGAATCCCATGAAATTTTTCAAAATAATATGATAGATATTTATTCCTCTGCCTATATTTATCTACCTGGGGGTAAAGTAAGTTATTAGGAATCTACTAAGCTTTTAAAAAGTATTTTAAATAGGAATTTATGGTTTACGAAATATTATTTTATTATATGGCAAATTAGAAATTTGTCTCTTGGCAAACTTTTAAATGTTCTAATTTTGTTTTCCTTGAGTTTTCTGTTTTTCTTAAGCAGGAGGCACAAAGGAACAGGGTCGTAGCAGAGTCCATGCCATGAAGCATCAGATTTTTACTCATTAACAATTATGTTTTGTGTCATACCTTTGTTTGTAATGTCATTTTTTCCATTTTCTATCCTGCACTGTATCTAAAACCTATGCTTTTGCACACACAAAACCCCAATGAAATTTTAGCCCTTGTTGAGGGTTTTGGAACTTCATTGGCTTAACTAAAAGGAGGGTTTCATCAGTTTAAAACTACATCTATGCTGCACATTCTTTTATTTTTAATATTTGATTTTGTTTGTCAACACTACTGTGAATTTTATGAGGGATATTAAATCCTCTTGTTCATGTTTGCTTATGTCATGAATGGATCGTAGTATGAGAATTGGATGGATTATTTGCACATTTCTTGAAATTGCTTCATTATGAGATTTCATACCATGAGCAATTGGGGCATTGTAACCATGAAGGAATCTGAGGCATCTGAAGTTTTGGCCTCTGGGTATCTCATTAAATTTAGCTAATCTGTACTCCTTGCCTAGAATGCTCCATAATTTCCAGTTTTATTAACTAGCAGATATATTGAAAAGTATAAAGTTAAATATTCCCCTGTAAGTCAATATTTGCATAATACTGCTAACTTGTTTTTTTTAGGTCATTCATTTCACTTTACAAATCCATTTCATACTTGTTATTAGATCCCTCTCTGGGCGCATTGTTGGAGGTGTGTGGTGGTTCTTTACCCTGATCATAATCTCCTCCTACACGGCTAACTTAGCTGCCTTCCTGACTGTAGAGAGGATGGTGTCTCCCATCGAAAGTGCTGAGGATCTTTCTAAGCAAACAGAAATTGCTTATGGAACATTAGACTCTGGATCCACTAAAGAGTTTTTCAGGGTAAGAAATTCTGTTTGTTACCTCTTATTTTGCTCTTAAAATGGAACCATTTTAAACTCTGTCCCTCCCCTCACTCTACTGTGCTCTACACAACGGTGCTGTGTGATAGTAACCTCCATCTCTGTCTTAACTCTACTTCTGTTCTTGACCTTGTCTCCATACCCCTCCCTTCCCTGGCCACATCCTCAGCACCATCTTTATCTATTTCCTGGTGCCTAACTCCTTAGGAGAAAAACACAGCATTACAATAGAATTATTTTTCAATTATTAATTTTGTAATTAAGTTTATGAAGATTGATTGTCTTTTTGGAACAAAACTGAAGCAAAGTATAATAAGTTTAGATCGTTATTGTGTTTTAAACAAAAATTTGTCATCTTTGGTTTTATTTTAAATAAACATGACTGTCATATATTTTACATAGCTTACGGTTGAACATTCACTTTCCAATCAGTTACGTTGGTTTCTTCTCAGAAAACAGATTATGTTAATGTGCGAAAATTCCAATTTTTTGTCAAAGTTTCCAAGAAGAGGCTAACAAAGGTCTTTAGCTTTAAAAAAAAATGAATAGCATAATTATAATGTGTCTGTTAAGTGTAGTTTACTTTTCAAAAACGTGGCCTTATGGTATTTGTTTATAGAACAAGCCGTCTAGCCCGATGTTGGCATAATTTTCTTTCATTATACTATTTTCTCTATATAAGAACTTATTATATTAAGATATTTAAATATAGCAGATAAACTCGGGTCTTCAGCCAATATGTGTAACATAAGTTGATTTTTCATAATCCAACAGTATCTTTGAATGTATCTGAATTTTTTAGAGTGAGATCTAGGTAAATTTACTTCAGAATTAGGATTAGGACTTCATCTTCCAGTTGAAGGAGGAGAGGATATAATTTGAAGACTGCTTCATCTACATTGCCTCTGGTCCCCTTTCCAAATAACTTCAGTTGAGCCGAAATATGATAGAACAAGTGGTGGGGGCAGACCACAGTTGATAGCAGATAATAATCTGGATATGTGTAGGGAGGGCAGGACCTTAATGCTTTCTTTAAGCACTGCAACTGAAGCACAGAAATATGGTCACTCTATCAGCAGCTATGTTGACTTTAATGCAATTCTATGTGTGAATGTTATAATTTGCTACTGATGACAGTTTGCTTTCATTTATGAACATATATGTAATATGCATGTAAATATTTTTAAGTTTATTTTATTTATTTTGAGAGAGAGAGAGTGATCAGGGAAACGTCAGAGACAGAAGGAAAGAGAGAATTCTAAGCAGGTTCCACGCTGTCAGCATGGACCCCAACACGGGGCTTGATCTCAAGAACCTTAAGATCATGACCTGAGCTGTGCAAGGGTTGGATGCTTAACCAGCTGAGCCACCCAGGCACCTAGTATACAAATATTCTTAATATAATACAGTGTTCTAGCTTGATCATAACAATGTATCTATTAAAATAAATTATAATATTCCATTGGTTCTTAATTAGAAGCTTATTTTGAAGCATTTTTATTATTCATATCCCAATAAGACTTTCACTTATTTTATTTGCATAGTTTATTAGTAGTCCTCCATCTTGAAGTAAATGAAATATGTGAATGAGGCAAAGTATCTGCTCTATCATGGTTTACTTAGTGCTACTGCTTTTGATTAAAACAATCTTAATTGTTTACATATATTCTCTTACAGAGTAGTATACATATGTTGAGAGTTACTGTCTTTAGCTTGTTTGCACAACAGTAGTACTAAGTACTCTCAACTACTTTACATTCCCATTTCCAGAGCTTTGTAGTATGCCTTAACTCAGTCAGTCATGGAAACATATGTGTAATAATTAAGATGCCAGGATTCTGTGGTCAGTATACCCAGATTACCTAGTGGACAAGATGATGAGAAGGCCAGATGACTCTGGGAAAAGAATGCTGGTACTCTTGTGTTGCAGTGCATACAAGACCATGAGCATGGAGACCATGGTTCCAATGTGCAATATGTTCATGGATGTGTATATATACACACTTGCCCACATTATTTGTGCTGTGCCATTTGCCAATGTAAGATTGTGAGCTTACCTTTCCTAGAGTAATAGAGAAGTGATATTGAGTATTTGGGCAAACTAATAACTTTTATTAGCATAGCTTTCCAAAGCAGTTTATACATTATCTCTTTGTTAAAGTATAATTAACATACAGTGTTATGTTAGTTTCAGGTGTACAATAAAATGATTCAACAATTCTATGCATTACTCAGTGCTCATAACAATAAATGTGCTCTTAATCCCCTTTATCTATTTTACCCATATCTGCCCCCACCCCCACAGCCACCAGTTTGTTCTCTGTATTTAAGAGTCTGTTCTTTTTTTTCTTTGTTTGATTGTTTGTTTTGTTTCTTAAATTCCACATATGAGTGAAATCTTATGGCATTTGTTTTTCTATGATTTATTCCACTTAGATTATTCTCTCTCAGTCCATCCATGTTGTTGCAAATGGCATGATCTCATTCTTTCTTATGGCCAAGTAATATTCCATCATGTGTATATACCACATCTTCTTTACCCCATTATCTTTTTTAATCTCACAGTACTTCTGCCTAATAATCAGAATCATGATTTTTGTTTGCATCCTATGTGTTATTAAGGTAAAGCTCAGGTAATTTTGCAGACATGACCAAATTCAGGCAGCTAATAAGTGTGCTGAGAGATTCTTTCCATAATCCATTTTTACCTGGAAAGGTCTGGAGAAAGTTCTCTGAATTTTGTTGCTGCACCCATGGTCAGTTTGGGTTACATCCATGTCTACTTATGTGATATTAGAGAATTAGAATGGTAGAAATTTGGGCGGGGCTTCACTGTTCCTTTCAATGTAACTTAAAAAGTAACTAATGGTTCAAAACCAACTGTGGTTAGCTGTCAGTGCATATAGCCTTGTAGTCAGCTTCTCTTTATCTAGAAAAACAAGGGCATGGGCTCAAAATTACTGAAGAGCCACACTATTTATTCTATTAGTATTTATTCCCAGTAAAGGGAAGCTAACAAAACAGCACACTTCACCAAAGTGAATAGGAGCTTGGCATGTTAATTCTTACATTGTAATTTGTTTGTAATTTGGTGGTAATTGGAGAAATTATGCACACAAAAGGTTTGTTTCTGGAAGCTGGATTAAATAAAAAGGTGCTGCTAAATCATGAGTAATTCTGAATAATTTTGCTAACTGTATTAATGTTTGATAATTGGGTGCCAAGATGATAATAGTGAGGACAATCTTAGTTTTGCTTTGAATCCCAAAAATCTTTTCTAGGATAACTGTGGCATTCCAACTCTATCCATCATGCCTCATACCTTTTCACATAAGGTATTTATTGCAATAGTAGACAGAGCTTGAATAACGGATTCCCTTTTGAAAAAAATAATTTCTCTTTAGAGAGTCATTTAATATGTATTGAATACGTATTTATTGAACATTCTTTCCCTTAAATCCCTAAATCCTAAGGGAAATTCTTTCCCTTAAATTCCCTAATACAGTCTATTAGCTGTAGTCTGGTTGAATTTCTAAGCTTCTAGTGGAAAATGTTACAAAGGGAATTCTCCTTGCTTCTATTCCTAAAATTAATAGTCACCACACATCTTGGGTCATTCTCGCTCAATTGTGCTTTAGCTCTAGACATGCCTGGGGCTCCCGTAAAGTGGATTCACGACAGGATGAGAGCTGCCAGATTGATTATCATGATGACCAGTCTGCCAGGAAAAGGGATATGGATGGAGTAGGCTGAAGTTAGACTGAACCCACGTATTGTACTCTGTGTTCTCTGGACATCTGTTGTGCTTGCTTTCAGATCTGAGACAGCTAGTTACATGTGGAAGCAAAAGCATTTGACATTTTTTGCCATTTCCTAATATTTAAAGTTCTAACAGTTATCTTATGTTTCCCAATATGGCTTAACTTGGCTTTATTGATAGCTTTTTCCTTATTACACTGTTTATGACTAGTGATTTTATTATTTATATTATGAAAAGTTTCCTTCTGTTATAGGATTTATGCAGCTAGTTTTCTGTTTTTATCACAGCAAGAGCTTTGGATTTAGTCATTGGAGAAATTGATTTGAGGTCAGGTCATTGTCCAAATTTTGAAAATATATAACTAGCAAAAGAGTGAAAAATAAGTCGTCTTTTGTCTGAATGTTAACAAATGTTTCCTAAAAGTATATTTTTGTTGGGATGAAAGCATGTTATGTGAAATTATAATGAATATTTTATCCCCTTTATAGGGAACTATCTATTTTGTCCTAAGGTGATATCGGTTACTCAATTTAAGTCTAAAGATTAGACTGAAATAAAATAAATTTTCAGATTTCAGATAAATAATTTAATAAAAACTGTATTATAACAATATTGCTTCAGTAAAGTCAGTGAGTGTGCATTAGCTTTAGAATTCCAATTTCAGCTATACGCTTTTTAACTTAAATCAGTGATAAAGAGTAAAACAAATACGAATGAAGTATTTACTTTTGTCTGCTAGAGAGAGACAGTAAATAGAGGACAGTCTTGTAACCACCAAGAGGTATGAGGGAAAAGAGCCGGCATCTTCATTGTCCAGGGTTTTCTGCTATAAAATGCCTGTACGTTCTTGTACAGAGTAAATGATAAAGTCTGACTCATTTTGGAGCACTGATCATCTCTAATTACAGTGCCGCTGTTGCATACCTATAATAAAGAAAGAATTAGGCTTTCAATTACAAACCACTATTTTTAGACTTTCACATTTTGATCATTTCTTTTTCAATAAAAGAGGACATGTCTTGAATTAGAGGAGTCTGAGTAAAAAATGATTTTATAGGACCTATATGCATCATGTTCCTATAGAAATGTAAGCTTTGAGGATAGGAAATGCTTTTTATAATAAACCTGTCATTAACCAGTCAATCTATGAAACACAATTATTACTTGCAGATAAGAAGTACTTCCTATGCCTATCCTAAATCCCCTACACTGACATCTGTTTATTTCCTCTGATTTTCTCCCCTGGAAGCCTGAGGAACAGAGTGTATTATCTGCATAAGCATTCTACTTTAATTTTGCTGACTTTGGAAGAAAAAGATTCTAGAACTTTGTCAAAATAAAAGTATTCTCCTTCTCACTTAATGAAGCTAATTATTCCATTCTCAGAAGATAAATTTAGTCTGATAATCCATGAAACTATATTGTGGTTACCCAGCAATGTAGACTTTTTATAGAGCTTACAAATAGTATAAATGATAAATAAATAATATTAATGCAGATGTTTCTTACTTGAGTGAAAGAACTAGTTTGAAATTTTTCCTTTCATCTAATATATATATACAATTTGCTACTATATGGCATGATCATATATATATGATTTACTGTAAATAATCACAATTACCAGAGAATTATAGTAATTTATTTTTTGAAAGGTTGAAACCTTGTTTCAACTCCTTCTGTGGCATAAATACACCTATTTATATTCATGTAAAAAACTGATTGGAATATGTTTACAAATAAAAATATTTGAGCCATTATAACAGCTTCCCTACAGAAATACATTAAGTGTTAGTTCGTTAAAGTTAAGTTTTGTTCCACTTACTGCCTTTGGTTAACAATAAAACAGCATAATTTCTTTATTGATATTTCATTGAACATATTTCACTCATCTTTGGTGGTTCTTTGCACTTATTTCATTATATCCGACTAATGACTTCTCTACCATAGTTTCCAATATATCACCTATTTCTGTGTAGGTAGAAATAGGTATATATACTTCCAGATTTTTATATAAGAATATATGTATACTTCTAGCTTTCTATGTATTAATACATATACATATGCATATCTTTCAATATTTTGGAAATGAAATGGGTATAGCCATATATGTATGTGTGTGTATGTGTGTGTATATACACATACACACACATATATATAGCTACTAATTCAAACTAGAGCCTTTATAGACCTTTCATTCATGCTTAAATATTTAAATATTTTCTAAAATACTGAATACAAAGTAAAAGTTGAATGTGAATAAATTAACAATAAGTATTATATGAATATGTTATAGGTAGCTCATGGCATGGTTAGTGATGAGGGTTTTGGAGGTGTTAGTGGGGTTCATGGGGTCCAGAGCCAATGACCAAGAGAGAATTCTTGAAGATGTCTTTGGTGCAAAAAGGTGATTTTATTAAACCACAGGGACAGGACTCATGGGCAGGAAGAGCTGCCCTGGGACCACAAGGAGAGACTGGTTATATACTAAGGAGTTGAGGGAGGCAAAGTCCAGGGGAAGTTTTCAGTGGGATTTTCATATGCTAAAGAAGACTCCCAGGATAGTGGAGGCCTAGCTATTGCTAAACTAAGGTGGTTTTCACTCTAGCAAACCATTAGCATTAAGACAGCAGGGAGTTCTGGAGAGACATTTTACTCTGCCAGCCTCAAGTATTTGTCAATAGGCTGCAAGTTGTAAGGAAATTTAGTTCTATCTGCCATTTCCTTCTGCCTTTGTTTCCCACATCACTATGGAGGGGTGATGGAGACTTAGGTCCTGAGGGACTATGATCTCTATCAGTTAACCATTGTTTTTCCCTTTCCTTTGTTCTTGGACAGCCAGGAGTGCCTGAGGAATATCACTCATATCCCACCTGAGGGAATTGGGGGTGTTTGCGGCCTGTCAGCTTGCCTTATGCTCCCTCATCAGTTAGTGATATTATAAATATTTCTTTCTTAATTTCTTGGGGGAGCCTGATTAATGCTTAACAGTCTGCATAGCTGACAGCCCTGCATGTTTAAAGTTCTCTAGATGATCCAGAACCAGTTGAAATCTTTTCCTCCCTGGTTGTCAGTTTTTCTTTCTCTGGTATTTAAATTTTTCTCACCATTACACAAAACCTCTGAGAACAGTAGTGAATTCTCAAAGCCTTTCAGAATACATTTAATCTAAGCTGCTGAGAAAGCCTGTGTTCTTTCATTTCAGCTAACTGTAGCTGGTTTTACAGTGTAAGAAAGGTCAAAATGTTAGAAGGCTTTGCAAGTGTTTCCTTTAAAAATTAGTGTCTAATTTAAAGGCAGTGTAGTCCATACTTACTAAATTTGTAGGAGTATAAATAAATGTATGAGAAACCATACCGAATCATGTTTTCTGTAATCAAAGTGCTATGGAAGGGGAAGAAAAAAGAATGTGTCTACTTGCTGAATTATGATTATTATGTAGAGTGGTAGCTCTTTTCAGGGTAAATATGAATTTTTTTGGTCATCCTCTCTTTATGGCAATGCTCAGTAAATTTAGTGTGTACCCCATCTGATTACTTCATTTAGAGACCACCCTTGTGGTACAAAGGTGGAACAAGGGGTCACATTATCCACTGGATGAATAATTTGACTCTAATCAGATGACAGAGGCTTTCTATTATTGTCCATATTAAAGAGAAAATGAGCCTTTTTCACTACCATCAAATCATGAGGACAATTATTCTAGGAAAAGCTTCAGAGGATGGAGAAATGTTGAACTTCATCTTTCATCTCAAACCATTCACCAAATTCCCATTCAGATGCCTTAGAATTCGATCTCTGTTAAACCTGTAGAGGCACTTAAGATTACATAATGTTCAACTCACTTTATTTTTGTGTTTAAGTAAAAGAATCAGTGTCTAGTAAAAGAACTAGTGTGGTGTTCACATCAGTTGCCTTAGTAATTAGTGCAGTCTCAGAGTTTTGTAGAGACGAGAAATGGAATTGTGCAATCATTTGAATATATTGGAATCAAAATCTGAACTAAATGTAAATACTGTTGAAAAAATTTTGAGACTTTTGATATTTGAAGAAATACTTGATACTAATGTAATTTACAATTCATGTTTCCGGCATATAAATTTGCTCCAGATCCTATTGAGTGATTACCCAAAACAAGTTGCTAGTAAAGGTGGCTGTGTGTTTTCATGGGGAAATGAGATTTTAAAAATAAAGTGGTAATTGGAAAAATCAAGCGGTGCCAAATATTGTCACAATCCCTCCAAAAATGATATTTAAGATTTCATTTTAAGAAATACAGTAGGACCAAAAATGATATCAGCAAGGTGCTAAAATAGGAAACCCCAGACTCTCTTTTCCCCCAACCAGAGACACTGCCTCAAGAACAAGACACTGACAAGCTTTCTTTGTGAGAAATCTAGAAAACAGTTAAGGGGCTTCTGCAAACCAAGTGAGTGTAAAATGGGCCATATCAAACTCTATAGGAAATTTCATGGCATTCACCATAATCTCTTCCTTGGCACAGTGCACCACAGTTAGAGGAAATGCTTGCTGTTGGCCTCTTCCAGGGGGAGTGAAAGAGAAGACTGGACTGTGTTGCTTGATTCTAAACACTGAAAAAAGGGGCACTCGGTTGGGGACTGCTGAGAACAAAGGCAAAGGTTTGGACTAGCACCCATTCACTCACCATAGACCGTGCCCACCAGCTGAGTGTGTGAAATGTGGCAAAAAACCTCCTAGTCCCAGCTTCCCTTTGGGGAGGAAGGAAGTTGGAGTGCAGTTTCAATGCTTAGGCTTTTTTGGGGGTAGGAGGATTGCCGAAGGGCTTGGTTTTTGTCTTCCTGTCTCAGAACACTGATGGGGTGGCATATACTAGATGCCTTGGGGTTGCTGAGAACAAAAGAGAATTAGATAGCTTGTTACTGTTTCAGGGGACTTGTGGTTTAGCAAACAGAAGCCAATACAGCTTGGCAGTCACACCCTTGAAGGAGGGAAGAGAAGAGTGGAATATGCATCCAAGCATTGAACTCTTTGGCCTTTTGGTAAAGTACCCAATAGACTGGTCTTTGTCTTCCTGACTTGGAGTGCTGATGGGACCCAGCGTACTCTATGAGCCTGGGGCTACTGAGAAAAAAAGGGATCTGAGAGTCTTATGTTAGCCCTAGAGAACCAGCAATACTGTATACAAATACCAAGAGGAGCAAGAGATTATGACCTCCTGAAAAATGATACTGATAAATCCCTCTAACTGAGAATTTACATCCACAAGTCCAAAGAAGACACATCCATCGAAAAGGTTTGAGAAGTCTTCAGAATATTTAATCAGGCTGAATGGTGAAGATCTTTCCTTATACAAACCTAGTCCATAAAGACCGGAAGAGCTGGGTCTTTTTAAAAATGCATGATCCAGCACAAGTTATAAGGCACATGAAAAACACAAAGAAATATGGCCCAACCAAAGGTAAAAAACTAACCTACAGAAAGTGACACTAAAATGGAAGTATGTGAATTACCTGACAAAAAATTCCAAATAACTGTCACAAAGATGTTCAAAGAGCTCAACAAAATGATATATGAACAAATTGAGAATTTCAACAAAGAGAAAATATAAAAAAATAGATTTTGGAAATGAAAAATAAAGTGTCTGAATTGAAAAATACACTATAGGGATTCAACATCATAACTTAATCAAGCAGAAGAAAAAAATCAGCAAACTTAAGACAAGTCATTTGAAATTATACAAATAAAGAATCAAGAAAAAAGAAGGAAAAAGAGTGAAGAAAGCCTAAAAAGCTTTCAAAAAGACTAATATATACATTATGGAAGTCACAAAAGGAGAAGAGAGAGAAATGAGCAGAAAACCTATTTAAGACAGTAATGGCCCCAAACTTCCCAAATCTGGAGAAAAGAATATCTTCTTGAAACACAAGGAATTCTAAGTAGGAGGACCCAAAAAAGTGTACACCGAGAAACATAATATCAGATTGTCAAATGTCAAAGACAAGGAATTTTGAAAACAGCAAGAGAAAAGTGACTGTCACATACATGTGAGCACCCATAGCACGACTAGCAGATTTATCAGCAGAATCCTTGTAGGTCAGAGGGAATGAGACGATATATTCAAAGAGCTGAGAAAATAAAGAAAACTGCCTACCAAGAATACTATATCTGACACAATTGTCCTTCAAAAATGAAAGAGAAATAAAGACTCTCTCAGATAAACAAAAGTTGAGGGAGATCATCAACACTAAAACAGCCTTTCGAGAAATGTTAAGGGGACTCCTTTAAGTTGAAACAAAAGGATGGTAGACAGTAACACAAAACCATATGAAAATACAGAGCTCATTGGTACAAGCACATACATAAACAAATGCAGAATACAGTAATACTATAACAATGTTGCACAAGTCTCTTTTAATTCTGCTATAGAGATTAAAATATACAAATATAAAAATAACTATATAACATACATTAACTGAGATACAATATAAAAAGATTAATTTGACATCAGTAATATAAATTTTGAGTGGAGAAGTAAAAGAGTAGATGCCGGAGTCCAGCTCCAGCAGGTCCAGGGTTCTCCTGAAGGATGGACGGTGTCGGCATGAAAATGATGAGAATCGGCGAAAGGGGTAGGGAATGAGAGAGCCACGAGGTTCTTTCACATCAGCAGGCAGGCATCTCTGCTCTCCAGGCATCTCTGCACTGCAAGCAGGCATCTCTGCACTGACCTGAGAGTCAGCCTTTTTTATTGAAAAAATGTATGGGATATAAAACAAGAGTGGCAATTGCCTTAGACAATGATTCCAGATTGACAAATTCATTGGTATGTAAAAATTTCCCAGAACATAGTTTGGTAGAAGACTCATGCATAATCTTTATCAATAGTGATTGATTGTAGGTCATTCAGATGCTTATCATATGAGGAAGGAAGGCATTCAAATGCAAGGCAATGTTTTTAGCATAGTAAAAGCAAAGGTTAGTTCTTTGTGAGCAGGGTTCAATAGCCTGTTTCCTTGAGAGGAAGTAAAACAGGTTTCTCAGGAAGTGTAATATTTGCTCCCATAAACACAAAAGAAGAAATTCCTATAGTCTCCTTCATAAGGTACAATTTAGCATTAGCATAAGAAGGCAAGTCACTTGATGGCAGTTGACAATGTGTCCTGGGGGTCGGTGCTCAAGCAGAAATGTTGGAGTGATAGACAAACAGAAATGGCGGAAAGGTAGACAACAGTTGCCATCTGACAGCAGGAGCCTTGCAAAACCCACCTTACCTCACAAGGAGAATTTTCTCAGCTTTGTGAGTCCAGAAACTGGCTTCCGGCAAGTAGAGTTTTTGTATACAATTGAAGTTAATTTCTTATAAGCCTAAAATCAGTATTTATGGCTATAAGATGTTTTGTGTAACTTACATGGTAACCACAAAGAAACAACTTTTAGAAGTTACACAAAAAAAGTAAGAGAGTAATCAGTTTGTCACCACAAAAAAATTAATGAAATACAAAGAAAGATGGCAAGAGATGAAAAGATGACAAGAAAGCTACAGAAAACAATGAACAAAATGGTAGGTGTAACTTATCAGTAACTTTAAGTGTAAATGGATTAAACTCTCCAAGTAAACAACATGGAGTAGTTGAATATACATTTTTTAAAAATCCAACTATATGCTGTTCATAAGAGACTCACTTTATTTTTATTTATTTACTTTTTATATAATTTATTGTCAAGTTATCTAACACACAGTGCTTTCATTCATGTGGAAAAGACAGACTCACTTTAGATTTAATGACACACATATGCTGAAGCTGAAAGAATAAAAGTATTCCACACAAATGGCAACCAAAAAGGAGCAGGGCTGCCTATACTTATATCAGAGAAAATAGACTTTAAGTCAAAAACTATGTTATATATATTATTTGTCTCATTATAGTTTTACACATTTGAGCTCTCAAATATATGAAGCAAACACTAACAGAACGTAAGGGAAAAGTAGCATCACAGTAATAGTAGGAGATTTCAATATCCCATTTTCCATAAGGGAAAAGAGTCCAGAAAGAAGATCAATGAGGAAAGAGAATGTAATAGCACTGTAGACCAAAGGAACCTAACAGAAATATACAGAACATTAGATCCAAAAGAAATAGAATACATATTCTTCTTCTTTTTTAAATTTTTTAATGTTTATTTATTTTTGAGAGAGAGCATGAACAGGTAAAGAGCAGAAAAAGAAAGTGACACAGAATCTGAAGCAGGCTCCAGGCTCTGAGCTGTTGGCACAGAGCCTGATGCTGGGTTTGAACCCACAAGCTATGAGATCATGACCTGAGCCAAAGTTGGAAGCTTAACCAACTGAGCCACCCAAGCTCCCCAGAATACACATTCTTCTTAAGTGCATATGAAACAAACACTCACCAAGATAGATGACATGTTAGGTCACAGAACAAGTCTTAACAAATACAAGAAGACTAAAACCTTTTCTGACCACCATGGAATGAAACTAGAAATCAAAGCATAAGGAAACTGGAAAATTTACTAATATGTGGAAATTAACACACTCTTGAATAACCAGTGGATCAAAGAATAAATTGAAGAGGAAATGAAAATGTATCTTGAAACAAATGAAAGTCTATACATAATATACCAAAACTTATGGTCTGCAGCAAAAGCAGTACTAGGAAGAAAGTTTACAGTGGTAAATGCTTACATGAAGAAAGGACTCAAATAAACAACCTAACTTTATACTTCAAGGAACTAGAAAATGAAAAATTTACTAAACTCAAGTTAACAGAGAGATGGATAATAATAAAGATTAGAGCAGAAGTATATGAAATAAAGAATACAAAAAACAGAAAAAAATTAAAAACTTAGAGCAAATTTTTTTGGAAAGATCAACATTACTGACAAACCTTTAGCAAGACTAAGAAAAACAGAGAGAAGGCTTAAAATCAGAAATGAAAGACATTATAGCTAATGCCACACAAAAAGGCATATAAGAGATCACTATGGACAATTATATGCCAAAAAATTGGATAATCTAGAAGAAATGGATAAACTGCTAGAAACATACAATTTACTAAGATTGAATCATTAAGAAATAGAAAATATGAACCAATCTATAACTACAAAGGAGATTGAATCTGTAATCAAACACCTCCCAATAAGGAAAAGCCCATGAAAAGCTAGCTTCACTGGAGAATTCTACCAAACATTTAAAGAAGAAGTAATAATAATCTTTTACAAATTCTTCCAAAAAATAGAAGAAGAGAGAACATTTCCAAACTGATTTTATGAGACCAGCATTACCCTGATACCGAGCCAGGCAAGGACACTGTAAGAAAAGAGAGAGACCCAAATCCCTGAAAAATATATATGCAAAAATTCTCAGCAAAATGCCAGTAAGCCAAATTCAACAGCACATTAAAAGGATCATAGACCACCATGACCAAATGGGAGTTATCCCTGAGATGCAAGGATGTTTCAACCTAAGAAAATTAATTGATGTGATACACTGCCAGAGTCCAGCTCCAGCAGGTCCAGGGCTCCCTGAAGGATGGGCGGTGTCGGCGAGAGAGAGTGAGAGAGCCTCGAGTTTCTTTCTGATCACCAGGCAGGCATCTCTGCACTGACCTGAGAGTGAGCTTTATTTATTGAAAAAATATATGGGGTACAAAACAGAAGTGGCAATTGCCTTAGACAATGATTTCTGATGACAAATTCTTTGGTATGTAAAAATTTCCCAGAACATAGATTGGTAGAAGACTCGTGCATAATCTTTATCAACAGTGATTGATTGTAGGTGATTTAGATGCTTATCATATGGGGAAAGAAGGTATCCTCAGCATTCAAATACAAGGCAATGTTTTTAGCATAGTAAAGGCAAATGTTAGTTCTTTGTGAGCAGGGGTCAATAGCCTGTTTTGTTGAGGGAAGTAAAGCAGGTTTCTCAGGAAATGTAATATTTGCTCCCATAAACACAAAAGAAGAAATTCCTATAATAAGTTCCTTCACAAGGTACAATTAGCATATTTTTAGGATAAGGCGGCAAGTCACTCCTGATACCAGTCAACAAGGTGCCTTGGAGGTCGGTGCTCAAGCAAAAATAATTGAGTGGCAGGGTAGACATCAGTCACCATCTGAAGGCAGGAGGCCTTGCAAACCCACCTTACCTCACAAGGAGTTTTTTTTTTTTTTTTTTTTCTCGACTTAGTTCAGAAATGGCTTCCAGCAATACACCATAGTAACAGAATGAAGAATAAAAATCTCATGATCATCACAATAGATGCAGAAAATGCGCTTGCCAAATTGACCACCTTTTCATGATAAAAGTACTCCATAAGCTAGGAAGAGAAATAAATTACCTCAACATAATAAAGTCCATATATAAAACCCACAACAGGCATCATCACATTCAATGATGAAACTGAAAGCTTTTCCTCTAAATCAGGAACAAGACAAGAATGTCCAGTTATTGCCACTTTTATTTGTCATAGTATAAGAAATCGTAGCCAGACCAATTAGGCAAGAAAAAGAAATAAAAGACATCCAAATTGGTAAAGAAGTAAAATTATCTCTATTCAGAGATCAAATGATCTTATATATAGAAAACTCAAAGGATTCTACCAACCCTTCTCCCCCCAAAAAAACTGTTAGAACTAATAAATTCAGTGAAGTTGCAAGGTACAAAATCAACATACAAAAAAAAAAAACCAGTTGCATTTCTATACACTAACAATTTCTGAAAGGAGATTAAGAAAACAATCTCATTTACAATAGCATCAATAAGAATAAAATACTTAAGAATAAACTAAATCAAGGAGGCAAAATAATTGTTCACTGAAAACCCCGAAAGATTGCTGCAAGAAATTAAAGAAGACACAAATAAATGGAAGGAATTCCTTGTTCGTGGATTGAAAGATTTAACATTGTTAAAATGTCTATACTACCCCATGATTTGCAGACGCACTGCATTTTCTATGAAAATCCCAATGCCATTTTTCACAGAAATAGGAAGAAAATCCTAAAATTCATATAGAATCATTAAGAATAAGTAATAGATAAACAAATCTAGGGGACCAGAAACAAGCCTTACACTCCTGATTTCAAACATATTAGAAAGGTATGGCCCTGGCCCAAAGGTGGACTTACAGACCAATGGAATGGAATAGAGATCCAGAAGTAATCCCATGCATGTATGGTTAAGTGATCTTTGACAAGGATCCAAGACTCCATAGTGGGGAAAGTACAGTCTCTTCAGAGAAATGGTGTTGGGATAACTGGATACCCACATGCAAAGAAATGGAATAAGACTCATACTGTACACAAAAACAACTCAAAATTGATTAAAGATTTAAAAGTAATATCTGAAACTATATAGCTTTTGTAAGGAAACATAGAGGATAAGCTCTCTGACTTTGGTCTCGGCAAAGGTTTTATGGATATGATAAAACAAGTGCCAGCAACAAAATGAAATGTAGAACAGTGGACTACATCAAATTAAAAACTTTTGGGGTGCCTGTGTGGCTCAGTTGGTTGAGTGTCTGACTCTTGATTTCAGCCTAGGTAGTGATCCCAGGGTCATGGGATCAAGACCTACATGGGGCTGAGCGTGGAGTCTGCTCAAAATAGAGGGAAAGAAAGACTATGCTGTAGTCTTTGATTTCCTAAAGAGATTTATATTTATAAGCCAAAGGACCCGACATGTCTATAAGTTAATGGTATTTTCATAGGCACTCTGTGACTTTTGCCACCTTCTTTCTTTGCTACCATATTTTGTTTCACTTTCCCTGAGTTCTAAGATTTTTTGTTTGTTTGCTTATTTAAAAATCAAATTCAGTCATTTTTTTCTTTTTTAAATTAAGTTTAAATTTTAATTCCAGTATAGTTAACATGGGGTGTTATTTTAGTTTCAGGTGTACCATATAGTGATTCAACAAATCTATGCATTACTTGGTGCTCATCACAATAAGCATACTTTTGATTCCCTTCACCTATTTCACACATTCCTCCCAACACCTCCCTTCTGCTAACCATAAAGTTTGTTTTCTATAGTTAAAAGTCTGTTTCTTGGATTCTCTCTCTCCCTCCTGCCCTCCCCACCTCTTTCCATCCATCCATCCCTCTTTCTTTTTTTTCCCTTTGTTCATTTGTTTTGTTTCTTAAATCCCACATAAGGATGAAATCATATGGTATTTGTCTTTCTCTGACTGAGTTATTTTACTTAGCATTATACTCTTTAGCTTCATCTATGTCTTGCAAATGGCTGGATTTCATTTGTCTTTATGGCTGAATAATATTCCATTGTATATATATAAACCAAATCTTCTTTATCCATTCATGTATTGATGGACACATGGGCAGTTTCCGTATCTTAGCTATTGTAAATACTGCTACTGTAAACATAGGGGTACATGTATCCCTTTGAATTAGTGTTTTTGTATTTTGGGGGGTAAATACCTAGTAGTGTAATTACTGGATCATAGCGTAGTTATATTTTTCACTCTTTTGAGCAATCTCCATACAGTGTTCCTCATCTTTCAATTGCTTAAAAAAAAGCTAGGGGTGCTGGTTAAGCATCCAACTTTGGCTCAGGTCATGATCTTGCAGTTCCTGGGTACCAGCCCCATATCTGTCTCTGTGCTGACAGCTCAGAGCTTGGAACCGGCTTCAGTTTTTGTGTCTCCCTCTCTTTCCCTGCCCCTCCTCTCTCTCTCTCTCTCTCTTTCTTCCCCCCCCCTCAAAAATAAATAAACATTTTAAAAAAGCAAAATTTGGGGGGCCCCTGCGTGGCTCAGCCGGTTAAGCGTACGACTTTGGCTCAGGTCATGATCTCACGGTTTGTGGGTTCAAGCCCCATGTCGGGCTCTGTGCTGACAGCTCAGAGCCTGGAGCCTGTTTCAGAGTCTGTGTCTCCCTCTCTCTCTGCCCCTCCCCCAGTCATGCTCTCTTTCTCTCTGTATCAATAATAAATAAACATAAAAAATAAAAATAGAAGCTAAATTTGAAATTTCCTATCCCTATAGATGCCATGATGAAGTTGGATAAAGAAGCTCAATTGAAGTATTTTAGAAGGAAGCTCTCATATTGCAGATTAAAGTTCCTTCTAATTGTGATGGTGATCTCAGATGGCATCAGCATTTTCATCCTTAAACATAGAAATTAGGTTATAAATTACCTCTCAAATTCTGTTCATGTTTGAAATATCATGTCATTTGTGAAGCATTAATCATGACATAATCATTGAATATGTCTTATGAATGTTAACTTCACACTTTACTTAGCATTAAATTCCATTTTTTTTTTGGTTTTTATTGTTACAGTTTTTAGAAAGCTCTTTGCAATTAAATCTTGCTTCCTTAGTATTTTCATTCATTGGTCCTAATTCTGACATTAATAATGATTTTCTTTTTATATGATACATTAATCAAAAAAATAACGAACATCTCTTCCTTAATTTTCTCATTACCTAGCCTAAGAATTCTGAATTTCCTCCACCATTCTTTATTAAAATTTTTTAAACGCCTTGCCTTCGTCTCTATATCTTTTGAATGTAACTTTTTCAGTATTATTCTTAACATGTGGTATCTAGATATAGGATGTGACTTGATCTAACTCTAAAGGATCTTAGCCAGACTCTGAAAATTCAAATTTCAAGCCAGTTTCAACCTTGACACCTGTGTTCTTCAGACAACAGAGTGTTTATATTAAAGAAAAAGAAAAAACATGCTTTAAACCAGAGAATGTACTCTCCAGTGACTACCGACACACCATTCTATTACCCCATGCTTGTCTGTTTCACTCACTTACATTTTCTTTTTGACCTTCAAGGTATTTGAAATTATAACTGTTATCTAGACACTATAATTCCATATAAAACCTTCAAGTTTGATAGTGTTTGTGGCAACTACATCATGTTAATGGATTTCCCTAAAGTTGTTTACTGAAAACCTGGGTGATTTTAAGATGAATGGCAGTAAGCCTCGTGTCTTCCATTCTGTGAATATGCAGTTGACTGAAGCCTATGGCAGATTTTTGCATTCATCCCTTATATTTTCCCTTGGTTTTAGGTTTTTGCCCAAATCCATAAAGTTGAAATATTGATTCTGTCATCTATCATAAAAATATCTGTAACTTTGAAACATTTGTCATTTATGTCTTCATCTAAATTGACAGAAACACTGAACTCTATGTATGGAATCAGTGGTATAAAAAAGTTTCCCTTCAGCTCAGTATTTGCATGCTAATAAATTATAACCAATATTCTTTGAGTGTGATTGATATTTTAATCATAAGCCCTCCTAATTCTAATAACCTTAACTCTCCATGTAATCCACAAAGATAATATGAGATATTTTGTCAAATACGATGATGATACTCAAGATATTATCATTTAAATAGAACTTGAATAGGTGAATAGAGTAACTCCATTAAAAATAAAAGATCTGATCATGGGGGATCATTTGCTCTTCAATTCACATTATATGTACGTGGGCACAAATAGGTAATATATAAGATATAACTAGAAATATACTTGAGTAATCATATCATTTACTCTTCTTAAGGGAAAGAAACATGGAAATACCAATTACATTTTAAATTTTGAAGACATAGATTTCTATGCAGAAAATTCTCAGAAGTATTTGATTCTATTAATAATATATTCATTAAACTGACTCTGTATTTTTCACATTTGAAAGTAATTTTAAAATGCCGAAGAGAACTCTGAAAAATAACTTGCCTTTAATTTTGGATGATTAAAATGCTACAACAGATCCAATCTATTTAGCCTTTTTACTTATCAATAAATTATACACTAATATTTAACTAAATTTAATATTTCTCTAAGTTTTACAATATTGTCAGGTGACTTTCTTCTTAATAGAACAATACTTATCTAAACACTATGCTTGATTATTTTTATTGTTTAATGTAAAAAGACATGTATTGAAGAGTTGGGTATCCAGGTCTTTTTTTCCTGGCTCTTCTAAGGATAACAAACTATGTTAACTTAGAAAGTTACTTAATTTTCCTAAGTCTTGCTCCTAAAATAAAGGGTTTAGAATATAATAAATGATTTCTAAGGTCCATTCTAGTGATAATCTTTCAAAAAGTTTAAGTGGTTAATATTTTAGTTGTATTCTTTATGTATTGAAATACCATTTCAATTTTTTTAAAGCTGAAAAATTGCTAGTAACAGTTGATGTGAATAATGATTGGAGAATTGGTTTTGTTTAAAATGAAAGACTAATTTTGGGGTGACCAACTGGCACAGTTGGAAGACCATGAGACTCTTGATCTCTGGGATCATGAGCTCAAACTCCATATTGGGTGCAGAGATTGCTAAAAATAAATAAACTTAAAAAATAAAATGAGGTATTAATTGTATAGAAAAATTAACAAAAACAAACAAATCAAACCATACTTCTATAAAATATTTTATTAAGCATAATCCTTTAAGAATAGTGAATTTTTGCATTTTAATAAAAAAGAAAAACATACTCTGTGACACCATATTTAATGCTGATAATTACCCCATATAATTGGCTTTAAGGATTCAAAGGGTATTTCCCACTGACTTGATTCATAATTTCATGGAATTGAAAGTTTGAATATAAATTTTTCCTTTATTTTTAAATCCAAAAACTTAACAGTGTTAGGCATCAAATTTTAATGAATCTAAGTGAGCAAAAAAGAATGTCTAAGAAAATATATTATTGACTTTATTCAAGTGTTTTCTATGAACATTTTATATAAAGTAAACATTGTAGTTTTTGATTGTATTAAAGAAAATCAATATATGAGCAAAAACTCATTTTTTCTTTTTTTAGCTAACTGATGAGTCAGAAGTGGTACACTGATGGAATTAAACTCTGAAATCTCTATTGGTACAACATAAAACTTCTTAATTTTCCCTTTCCATTTATTTGTACTGTGGACATCTATTTCTGCAGCTGTATTTGTTATTGTTGTTGTTGTTGTTATTGCCATTAAGGAAAATAATAAGCTTCTTTTTAAACTTAAAAAAAAATCCTTAAAAGTAAATAGTCTTTTATTTTCATCCATGCAATGAGATAAACTTTTGTTAGCAAAACTGCTTTTAAAAACTCAGAAGTCTAAGGATTTTATTACACATAATGATTATATTTGAAATACTGAAACCTTTTTAGGTTTCTATGGTTTCTTTTATTTTTTCTTTCATTTTTTGTGTTGCTATTGTTATTGGCAAGTAAAGTGAAAAAAAATATCAAACTATGAAGAGCCATGTTTCAAAGGACTTTTGTGTTTTATTATATTGTTTTTATTTTTATGTTTTGTGCCATGTTCTCAACTCTTATCCTTAAAAATGGATTTGCATTTGGAATATAGATGCATGGTTTTCTTGACATATATGCTGTAGGACTCCCAGGAATGGAGATAAAATGGACTTATCTTTTAGGTAATTTTAGTTTCTTATAAGTAATCTAAATCAAATACTTTTTAAGTATGTTGGAAAGATACATTATATTCCAATTCACAATTTTCATGAATGGGATTTTCACTGGGGAAATCCCTGTTAAAACAAAACCACTTTCAGTGCTTGACAAAGGCAGAAAGTAGATATACTCTTCTATTTGCCAATATGATTCTGTTTTTATCTTCAAGCTTTTATTTCACTGGTGTCAGAAGAAGATAAGCAAAAGCTTGTCCCTTTTGCTATAAAGCTAATATCTCTGTTTGGGCCTTTGGAAACAGCTCTGTCCAATTATCAAACATATTGCTGTAAAATGTATACCCTATTAATGTTTTTAGTCTTTCCATCTTCCTGGCCTTCATTTGTGTTCAGATGTGCCATAATTTTGAAAACTCTATATTGTGGCAGAGTTCTCCTTTATCTTCGATTTCTCTTCTTCTTTTCCTTGAGCTGATAAGTTTGTAAATTTGTTTCCCAGAGCTTCCTTTTATTCTCTACTAGCCATTTTCTCCTTCATTCTTTCAAATCTGATCTCCCTTAGAACTCTGAAAATTGCCTCCCTCAAAGGATCACTTAATGCCTTTCTGGCCAAATAGAAATGTTTTGCGTGTGTTTTCACTCTTTGTAAAAAGCTGTGCTGTATTTAATACCATTGTGCAAATTCTTTTGATACTTTCTCCTCTCTTAATTCATGAAACCCCAGTGCTTTCTCACATTTTTTCTTATTTCTCTAAGCCATCCTGTTTTGTCCTTACTAAGGCCACATGCTTTCGTCCTCCTACAACTTGTTTCAGAAAAACAATTTTACGACCTTTATCTTTAAATACGATTCCCCTTTAATATACATAGTTATGACCATCTTTATCTTTAAATACAATTCACATTTAATACACATAGTTATGGCAACCATAGAAGGATGAAACTGTAAAAGTCAATGTTATTTTATCATCATTCAAAGAGATAGTGAGACGTGAAGACTTTAAATGATGCACGGTACAGAAAGTGACAAGGAGCACTCAAATTAAAATAACAAAGATTCCCTCCATTCAATCTATGAGTTGTTCATGTTGGAAATATATCTAAATAGAAGATGGACAGCAGATGTACTCTATATGTGGAGGAACTCTACTCTTAAAAATTAAAATTCCAGTGTATGCTAGTGAATTTTTAAAATTCTGATCTCAAATAAGTGACTGTACCTCAGAAAACATACAAGCATTTTTTGTAGGGATTGCAGATGTGTAAACAGTAAAGAATAACAGAATGAGACCTATGTGAAATTTGTGAGTACCAATTCTAGTGGTTTCCAGGAACAGTTTGAATTTTGGCTGCCATCTGTAACGAAGCAATGGACCATGCTATAGGTTCCACAGGAAGACCCAAGAATCAGGCAAAAGGGTAAAATCCTTGGGGTGCTTGGGTGGTTCAGTCGGTTGAGCATCTGACTTCAACTCAGGGCTTAATATCTTTCTGCTCAGGTTATGGTCTCGTGGTTTATGTGTTAGAGCCCTGCATCAGGCTCTCTGCTGACAACTCGGAGCCTGGAGCATGTTTTGGGCTCTGTGTCTCCCTCTCTTTTTGCCCCTCCCCCTTTCAAAAATAAATAAATCTTAAAAAATAAAAAAGAATCAGACAAAGGTTAAAATCCTAAAATGAAGGGCAAATTTTTTTATCCTAAATGCAAATTTTTACAGAATGTCAACCAAATGGACTAGGAAAAAAGTTATTAATTCACACATTGACAGTCTATACATTCAGGATGCTTTTAGGTCAAGTTCTTTCACTCACAGAAACAGTTACGTGATGTTGGGAGCCATTCTGAACTCACAAGCTGAGAATACTCCTTGTGAGGTTAAGGCAGGTTTGCAAGGCCTCCTGCCGTCAGATGATGATCGATATCCACCCCACTCAATTGTTTTTGCTTGAGCACCGACCCCCAAGGCACCTTGTTGATTGGTATTGGGAGTGACTTGTCCCCTTATTCTGGCCCTAATATATGCTGATTGCACCTTGTGAAGGAACTTATTGTAGGAACTTCTTTTGTGATTATGGGAGCAAACATTGCATTTCCTGAGAATCCTGTTTTTCTTATACTTCCCCTTAAGCAAACAGGCTATTGACCCCTGCTCACAAGAAATAACTTTTGCTTTTGCTATGCTAAAAACATTGTCTTGTATTTGAATGCTAAAGATACCTTTCTTCCCCATTTGATAAGCATCTAAATCACCTACATCAATCACTATTGATAAAGATTATGCATGAGTCTTCTGCAAATCTATGTTCTTGGAAATTTTTACATATCAAAGAAATTTATCATCAGAAATCATTGTCTAAGGCAAATGCCACTTCTGTGCTGTCCCCCATATACTTAACCATAAATAAAGCAGAGTCTCAGTCAGTGCAGAGATGCCTGCCTGGTGATCAGAAGGAATCTCGTGGCTCTCTCATCCCTCTCTCTCGCTGACACCGTCCATCCTTCAGGGAACCCTGGACTGGCTGGAGCTGGACTCCAGCAAAGTTCTTTTTAGTTACTATACTACCTCAGACACTGTAGTTTTTTTAGAGAAAAAAGTTTTTCATGAAGAGTATCTCTATTCATGTTTGAAGGAAAGTAAAAGCTAGAGATTACCAAAGTGGGAGGCACAGCTCTAAAAACTGTATAAATTCACTCCTGATGTAGTCACATCAGCCATTTGGAAATCTCCACTTACAACTTTTGGACATCATTTGTGTTTGGTAATCATTTAGAATTCCCATTCCAGCAACAAAAAAAATCTGAAATTGTGAGTTGGTAGTTTGATATTTTATAGAAGTCAGTGGGTAAATGAGATTTTTTTAAAGGAAATTGTTGAAAGAATTAATAGATAGACTAGTAAAGAATGCCCACAATGAGCACCTATACTTCCTACTCATTCTTGAGTAAATGCATATGTTTCAGAAGGATAGTAACCATTTCCTTTAAAAAGTCATTTTTCCCCAGTGAGAAAAGGCTTATTTAGCTGTTAGAAAAATTAATGATTGTAGTACTATATATGAGGAAGAAATAAAACTAAATTAAAATTACTGTTGGCTTCTTTCACAGAAAGGAAGCCATCTTTTCTTTAGATATAATTATATCTGGTCTGTTTAGTTAATATGGAACTTTTCCCCAACAATACTAGATACTGACCATATTTTCTATTTAAGCAAATACTAAAATTTCACATGGTTATTTTCTGTGAACGATTAGTCATATCAATATACCCATTACTAATATCAAACCATGGAAAGAAATTTGAATAGCCACATTCAAAGAGCCTTGGCTCCGAAAGAGACACAGGGTAGTCCAGAGTGCTATCCTGACCAGCCTATGGTTGGTCTCTTCCTAACAGGGCATCACTTATCTCCTCACCAAAATGTGATGGCAGATGACATCTTGAAACAATCCATTTCACTTTATCATACTTCCTGAAAGAACGGTTGTCCATGATTTAACATTAAACTTAAAAAGCATAGTCTTTTTTTGGCTCCATTGTAGTACTTAGATTTGGGGGAGGGGTGGAAAAGGGAGTTATAATGATTCCTAATAAAGGCTTAGATGGCCCCAGGAGATTAGGAACCAATGCCAGTCCTTCATTTTCCTTCTGCATTGCAGCATTCTCTTCTCTTGGGGCCAGTATTACCAACGATAAGAAAGTGTATGCTTTATTTAAAAAGGCAGTATGTTTTGACTGTGTTCTCTCTTCTACCATGCTAAAACATGCTCAAATTTAGACATTGCTTAGGAGGGTAGTTATCATCATGGCCTGGCACGCATCTTCAAAGTTCACACACCGGGGTTAAGTGAGTCAATTTGATCAGTGTTTGACCTACATTTTTCAGGTAATTGCCTAAATTTTATAGATGCTTTTGCTGTAGAATAATGTCTGTAACATACATTGCTGGAATACAGAATTTTAATAGGAGACATTATTTATATACATTACTTTAGTTGACCACATGGGACAGTATTAACTTGGAAAAAAATCCCTATTTTTTGTCTTTTTAGTCTATTTGTAAATATATTCTAAGAAATAAGTTATCAAGAGGTTGGAGTGGTTAGGAAGATTATAGTGTACTCTCCAGTGTATCAGATAACCCATTAACTTACAAATCAGGCCAAATTAAACATTGTCACCTAAACTACCTGGCAATAAAAATAACTATAATTTCTCATGCAGGCTCTTGGATGGGAAGCCTAGGCTGAGTTTCCCTTTGCCTTTGGATTGCTTTTTGATGGTTTCTGTTTTCAGTTGCTGTGGTTTTGGAGAAAAACAAGATATCTAGGCATCATGTATTTACTTCGTTAGTTCAGACTAGTAATTTTTCTGAAATTGTCAAGAAAAATTGAACACAGATCCTTTGAACTGTCTCTCAGTAAATATGTAGTCAGACTGTTCCTGTTCTTTTTTGAAGGCAGCTAGAAAGTTCAAATCAAATGTCTTGAATGAAGTTTTCAACATAACAGTATTATACTGTTTGCCAATTACCTTCCTTGTCCACCTTTGGCCAAATCTGTCCAAACAAATAGTTCTTGAACAGATATGGTTATGAAAACATTTTGTTAACTTTGTTTAGGAAGTAAACAGTAAACGAACAACTGGAAGATGAATGAACTTATCGGGAAAATGTGTGAATCTTTCAAAAATTCTGACCTATGAGAAAATTACTTCTAGCTTCTGCAGTATCAGCATAGATCCTTTATAATTTATGCATTATATAAAATTATAGATTTTTAATTAATCCACAATTATATCATAAAATCCTAGTCAATTCAAAAATATGCCATAATACATGTGAAGTCCAATCACAAAAAGTGACTGATTTAACTTATATGTCTATATGTCTATATGTCTATAATATATGTCTATATTACCGTGTCAGAATTGTATATCTGAGTATATACAAGATTGAGTAGCCCTGTCAAAACACTCTAGCTATATACATATTTTTTCCAGATTACATTTTAAAATCCTTTACTCCTTAAAGATAATATTTTGTTCATACACTGAAAAATATATTTAACTAGAAGGATTTTATGAATGAAACTGGAAATTTTTCTTCACTTCATGAATATAATTTTTTACATAATTGAACTCATTTAAATGTCCCTTAAAAAACTGAGTCTTTACAAACAAAAAAGCAGACTCTTAAATATAGAGAACAGGAGTGCCTGGGTGGCTCAGTTGGTTGAGCATCTGGCTCTTGATTTAGCTCGGGTCATGATCTCAGTGCTCATGAGTACAAGCCCCAGGTTGTCAGGCTTTGCACTGACAGTGCAGAGCCTGCTTGGGATTCTCTCTGCTCTTCCTCTGCTCACAATCTCTCTCAAAATAAATAAATAAACTTAAAAAGAGAAAAAAAATAAATAGAATAAACTGGTAGTTGCCAGAGCGGTGGGGAGGTGTTGAAATAGGTGAAAGGGATTAAGATTACATTTATTGTGATGAGCACTGAGTGATGTATAAAACCGTTGAGTCACTATATTGTACACCTGAAACTAATATAACACTGTATGCTAATTACACTGAAATTTTTTAAAAAAGCAAGTATGTTTGGAACAGCTTGAATATATAAGCCTAAAAAAAAAATAGTCTTTGAAGAGAAGTCATCTTGGGGCACCTACCTGCATGGCTCAGTTGGTTAAGCATTCGACTCTTGAACCCAACTCAGGTCATGATTTCATGGTTTGTGAAGTTGAGCCCTGTGTCGGCTTTTGCACTGATAGTGCAGAGCCTGCTTGGAATTCTTTCTCTCTTCCCCTCCCTTGCTCTTGCATGATCTCTCTCTTATTCTCAAAATAAATGAATAAACTTAAAAAAAAAGGAGAGAGAAGTCATCTTGACTTTAATTTCTATTTTTCCTTTTATATCATTGCTAATTTTTGGACTTTTAATTAAGGGCATACATATTTGTGAAGCATTTTATAAGATATTTACACATAAAAATTGATATTCAAGCTTAAAATAATTGATATTTAATGGATGATTGGATAAAATTATCATATAATTTAATTTTGTACTTTTCTTTATCAGCATATGATTTTTGTTTTAAAACATTTTTGATACTACCTACTTTTGTGGAAATTCATGTTACAAAAAGACTTTGGAGTTTAATGAGATTGTGTGATATAATCAAACTCAAATATTGTAGCATTTTTAATTTAGTAGAGACTATGACAGAAAAATGAAGGAGAAAAAACAATAGAAACATCTTCTACAGTAGGCAAAGATGCAGATAAAGCAAAAATAGTCTCCTTTCTAGCCAATTCACAGGGTGTTCAGTTAGCATACATTAATTACAAATCTTTCATGTGCAAGATGCACGAGACACTATGGTTATGAAGATAAAATTTCCCTAATTGGGGACCTTGTGGAGTTTTCACAGTCATGGATGTACTGTCACAACAGAGAGGAAGCCTGATTCCTTAGGTAATTAAGTTTTAAACATATTATCTCAAGATGGGACACTGTTTAGAAATAGAAACAGATTAAGAATGGTTTAGATAAGGGGCACCTGGGTGGCTCAGTAAGTTAAGTGTCCGACTTCAGCTCAGGTGGGTTTATGAGTTAGAGCCCTGAGTCAGGCTCTGTGCTGACAGCTCAGAGCCTGGAGCCTGCTTCCGATTCTGTCTCCCTCTCTCTCTCTGCCTCTTCCTCTCTCTCGCTCTGTCTCCCCCCATTCTTTCTCCCTCTCTCTCTCTCTCTCAAAATAAATAAACATTAAATTAAAAAATTTTTTAATGTTTATTTTTGAGAGACAGAGAGACAGAGCGTGAGCAGGGGAAGGGCAGAGAGAAGGGACACAGAATCTGAAGCAGGCTCCAGGCTCTGTCTGAGCTGTCGGCACAGAGCCCGACGCAGGGCTCGAACTCATGAACAGCGAGATGATGACCTGAGTCAAAGTCGCCCACTTAACCGACTGGGCCACCCAGGTGCCCCAACATTAAATTTTAAAAAAATTAAAAAAGAGTGGTTTAGATAAATTTAGATCAATAAAGAATAGTTTAGATGATATAGATGATTTAAAAATTACTAATAAGAAAGGAACTCATGTAGGTTTAGGGTGAAGCATTTTTGGGGAAAGACATCTGGCTCTTTTTGCGATAGAGACCACTGAGCTGTTACAGTCCATGGGCTGCCTCAATATAGCAGTCCCTCTTTGGGTGGAGATAAAGAAGAGGTCCAACCAGTGTCTGAGCTCCTCTCACTGTTACCTGAATTATAAACCTCAGTGATACAAGGCTACGCCATACTTTATTTACACTCGACTGTTGATTTTCACCAAAATTGAATACTTACATATGCATACATATATATGTATGTATATACATACATCTATCATTGTGATAGATGATAAATAGATAGATAGATAGATAGATAGATCTTCCCTCATTCCTAAGGCAGCATTCTAAACAAATTTGGATTTGCATTATATTTGCTTATAATGAATTGATTTATCCTTGCTCTAAGATAAAGATTATGTTTTCTAAATTCTTAAGAGTAAGAAACAAACACAAAGCCCCCCAAATCTCATGAATCTTAAAAGTAAATTCTCAATTTCAAGTTTCCATTTCAAACCTCCTACATTACAATAGTAAAAGGGGTTATTCAGAGTCACTCTCCCAAGAGGGATTAAAGTCAGTTGAGAAATTGTGAATAGAAAAATAAGCAGATATTCAAATCCTGTGACTTTCCAACTCTATGCTCAGCTTTGTTTATTACTCTCGTGAAGTATTAAGTAACTCTTTTGATGTCTGTCTTTGCTTTTGAGTCAATTAATTTTAAGATAAATATTCCCTCAAGTATTGTACTGGTA
>CM053567.1:65405195-65435195 GCA_028646485.1 Cryptoprocta ferox | reverse complement strand
CTTTAATGTATCCTATTCTTTAACATTTGGTGTTAATATAAAATTACTTGGCAATGCTTGACATTTGAAATAAACATTTTTCTATTGTTTTATTTGCAAGTGGTCCAATTTAATTTTGCTTAGCTACAGTTTGGTCATACAATAAATGAGTTTAAAGACATTATCAAATTGCTAGGTTCCCAGAGAAAATTGCCCCTTTTAAGAAGGCCAGGTGGTTTCCAGAGTATAAACTTGTCCCAAAACAATATCTGAATCTGTTTTTAGTATATCTTACTATATGTAAAGAAATATTTAACATAAAGCATTTAATCTGTGTAGATAAATGCTAACAGATTTAAAAAGCTAATATTAAAAACAAATATCAGAATATGTGAGGATCCATTTAAAAATGTTTGAGCTTGCAGAAGAGAAGTATTAGCTGTAAATGAAGTTAGGAATGCCTAGAAAGTAGCTTTTTAAATAGTTGCCAGTCGGTCACATTCCATAAACTAAATCTTAAGTTTTTGTTTTCAAAATTATAAGAGCTATCATAAAGCTTATATATTACAACTAATTTAAGCACTTTTGAGTCACCTGCAATGTAGTTTCTTCCCATTGCCATCAATAATCAATAAAAACAACCCTAAATATTGTATTTATTCTTATTCCTCAAGTGGAACGGCTATTTTAATATGCACAATGGGGACAAAACATCACATTTCTATAACTTTTGACTAAAGAGCTTCTATTCCTCTAGTTAAAAAATTTCAAGGAACTCTCTTTCTCTTCATCAAAGGCCATTTATTTCTCTTAAAGCTCCCCCCCAAATAAAATTAATTTAGGGTTTTAAACAATTGCTAACATCCAATAGTTATTTTTAATATCTTTTATCAAAATAATTACTTATTTCTGCAAGTAAGTCTTTGTGTAGCACTTGGTATTTTACTAAGTCCCTTGAAAACATTTTTATTGATTATGTTTCACAGAAGGGAAAGAGGATGTAGGATTGAACAACAGCCCCTTCCATAGAACATGGTGGCATGTGTCATCATGATGTTCTTCACCAAATTTAGTCATCCCTGATGACAAATTCCTAGAGAATATGATATTTTAGTGCATTTCTCCTCATCAGGAATGTTGGAGGTGCATTTTCAGTTTTACTAATACATGCTAGAATGACCAAATTGCAGACTAATTGTTTCCATATTGTAGTTAAAATGAGTTTTTAAAAATGAAAAAGATGACTCTATACAACAATGCTATTTATTGTACCTCTGGGCCTACTCTTCTAAAAATTGTAGCTTATCAATTTTTCTCTGTCAAGCTGGAACTAATGTAAATAATTGAAATAATGTAAAGTTATATTTTCATGTTTTTCTAGATACAACATGACAAGAATACATAATGTAAGAGTATTTCAACTATGGATAATGTTGATTGGATAATGCACATCTCAGTTACAAAGCAGTAATCATAGTTTAATATCCATGTAACGGTGCATCAATATATTGCTATATAAATATGTCTGTGTGCATATAAGTGAAAAGTGGTCAAACAAGAGTGATGACAGCTGTCTAAAGGCTTTTTTATTCATTTTATATAAAAACTGTTATGGAAAGACCAAAATGTTTATGAACTATTCTTATGTAAATTTACAACTGTCCTTTACTGTACTTTTTTGTTTACAGTATAGTACCTTATTTTCTGCTGTGTTAAGTGGGTGTCAAACTCCAAGGAGACATACACTTTCTACAACTTCTATTGAAGATATTGGAATTTCCAATTTTTCATGTGTACTATGTCAGAAACTGCTTTTGATTTTATTTTTAAATCTAACATCGATGGCTTTTTCGGAGTGTTGTAAAAACTTCAATCATACATAAAACATGTTCTTACAAAAGGCAAAGATCTTTATTTATTTATTTATTTATTTATTTATTATTTTTACCTAATAGTTCTTCAAACTAATAATAATGAGAAATCAAAAAATATATCTAAGTGTATTCCCAAACTTGGCTGTTTCTATTGAACAAGGACATCTTTGCTCAGTTTATACATCAACTGAGTACAAATGGAACAGAGTAGAAATAACTTTTTTTTAGCTAAAATGATCAACATTTTCAATATTCCAAATCTACAATCATTAAATGCTTTGGGCATATGCATAAATATGAGTGAATCAACTACATTTCTCATTTTATAGTAGATATACTGTCTTACATTGCACTGTCCATTGCTTTTATAGTCATATTAAAGAGTGAGAATGGTGACTTGTTTTAAATATTCCATAAGGTAACACATTTCCAGGCTTATGTGCTTCAAAAAGTGTGCTCATTTATTGTTTTATAGAGAGAACTAATGAAAAACTAAAACTCTCGCAGTTCTGATTAAGTCTTTTTACAAAGGTGATCATTTTAATATTTAGGCAGTCCCTTGTAGGTACATTATACACTTGTTAAGATATTTTAGTTCTTCAAAATTGCACTTTAAAATTCTTTTAACAACTTTGTGGTTTTTAATATACTCAATGTTTAATGGATGAGTATGCAAATTCATCTGCTTAAAAATACAATAATCTTTACTTTCCACTCTACAAATACTCTAAATATTTTCGTGGTCATGGTAGTAAATTAAGCAAATGCAGAGAAGCATTAATAATGTAATAACCCTACAGGATCATTTCAATACAACACTTTGACAGTATCATTAAAACAGAACACTTACTGAAACTAATTAGAATAGAATACAATGTGTTTCCCCCCTTTTGTCTATACCCTATCTCATCACATTCAAGAGTTATGAATCTAGTAAATTTAAACAAAGAAATCAAGAGTCACCTGTACCTTGAAATATATCTCTGGGTAAACTTGTTTGCAGCTGGGTAGAATTTTATTATCTATTGCATTTTGACACCCCTCTGATCTGTTCCATAAAATGAAGTGTAATTCAGACAAATATTCCATTTACCTCTAATTTGAATGAAATAAGTAGGTGTTTTGATTGAATTAGTTGCATAAATTCTCTGTATTATCAATTTTAGTTGGTAATGTGTGGTTTATCCGTGAACTCTGGATAGTTAATTAAGTTTCAGAAATTTTATATGAACTCAAAATAAGCTTATTAAAAGAAATAGAAGAATGAGATAAATATATGTTTAAAAGTAGAATAATTTTGTGCAGGGTGTTCTAATACTTAAAACTGGTTTATTTTTAATCATCAACATGAAGGATGGGTAAGTATAAGTGAATCATCATGATATTCTGAATGAAAATCAGAGGATGTATTAGATGCTTGTGAAAGTTGTATCAAATTTTATTAAAAGGAGGGGTTCATTCTTTTAATGTATTGCTTTGGCTAGACTATGACACTAGAAATTCGATTAGGTTCTATCAATAAATGGTACTCTCTCTATTCCTATGTTTTAAAATAACAACAGCTCGTAGTGACTGGCATTCTAAGTACATGAAGGTTCAAACGTATTTATATAAATATGATAATCAAGCTCAGAAATGAACACAAATGACCTCATATCCAGTGCAAGCAGGGAAGTGCCTGGAGTAAATCTGGATCATAAGAATTTGTGTATGCATTTTATATCATGTCTCTATTCATTTCCTTCTTGCTTTATCATTTTACATTCTCTTCCTGCCCTTAAGTACAACTGCCATTTTTCATATATTATACTTCAAATGGTATCTCATATTTTAGTTTCATTCATCTTGTCTTTTGCTTTTTCTCCATGTTTTCCCATCTATTTCTGGTCTATCTTTCATGAGAGATTTTTTTGGAGGGCACTTCTGTCAAAGACAGGTCTGACAGTTTCAGAGTCTTCTTAATAACTGTAATAAATGACTAAGAATTTGTCCAATGAAATAAAAAGTTCCTGCTAAGCTCTATTTCTGCATGACTCACATATTCTACCCAATAATTGCGAATGTGTTCTATTCCTCCATGTGCTTAAAGAGCCGCACAATTTATAGAATTTCTGTCGGAAGTGGGAGGCTCTTCGACGAAGCAGGAAGAGTGAGAACTCTATTTTTAATACGTTTGCTCATCAGAATCTCTTTTTAAAGTCACTTCACAATGAGCACAAACCAATTCTCTATTTTAATTCCACTCTCAAACACATCCAGACTATTCTTTAATTGACTTTTTTCCCACTAGGTATAAGTCAACTTTGCTATTTCAGAACTAAATTCCTTTTCAGATAAGCCTAAACTCACTGTTACTTCATTGGATATGCCTGAATTCACTGAATGAATTTGGTCATTTTTCTTTCTTTTTTTTTCCCTTTCAGGTTAATGTGCCAATTTCATTTTATTGTAAATTGGAATGTGGGGGAGTGGATTAAGCACTTGGGAGGGAGTCAAAACCAGGATTCTAGCTTTATCTCTCCTTGTTTCACGCCTCCCTTTGTCTCTATCTTCTCAACTGGAGTATATGGATACTAGGACTGTCTCATGGCAATGATGCAAGGAAATTTAATATGATTATTTAAAACATAATTCAACATTGTGTCCTCTTTAAAAAAATGTTTTGTGCATTGGAGTGCCACTTAATGCAGAAACTGTTTTTGGGACTTAGTTCCAAATTTGTTTCCTCATCTCGAAACATTAGAAAAGCAGTGTTGTGCCTTTTCAGCCATTCAGTTGCTCATTCATTCTATCTAAAAAACATGTATTGAATGTATCTTGAATAAACATAAACTGAAGGTAAGGGCTAAAGTTGAAACTTCTATTCTGATGATTAAGTATTATATTTTCTTTAAAGCATGAAGTTCTTTGATCCCACTCACTTAGAAATGCTATTGTGAGTATATGGATAACTCTGTGACATTAAAGAGTTATATATTTGTGTCCCAATCATTTTTAATTCAAGGCATTCAAATTTTAATTAACAGCACATATCTGATAACATTCATCAACAACTTCTGTAAATATGGACACATATTTTTCTCTCAAAAAATCTGAGATTGTATAAATTGTGCCTGTCTGTAAATTTATTTGGCATCTAATTAGTATCTCTATCTGTATTTTCAAAGAGTCAAATTAAATCCATTAACAAATCACACAGTTTGGTAATTTTAAATTGTTGCCATCTGCATAGCTTACCCTGTCTAGAATCTATTTATTTGGATAAGAACTTAATTCAAATATCACTCAACATATTTTGGTCAGCAGCTAAACAGTATCTTATATTCAAACTACAACAAAAATTAAAGAAAAAAATTTAAAACAAGCTGGTAATTTCTTAACTATGAGTCTTCCAATTGAGAATTTATTCATGAAAAATTTTATAAATGAAAGTCACTTTATTATATATAAAATTTTATTTAAACATTCACATTAAATCACACCTAAATTAAATGAGGATATTTTATTTCTGATGGAAAGCATTTTGAAGGAATTTGTACTTTCGTTGTGTTTCCTAAACTAAAGAAAAATATATTTTACATTTAGGAATGTATCTTTCATAGCTGTGCTATTTTAATTATCACCCATAATAGTGTCAATATTAATAGGTAAGAAAGTCCATTTGGTAAGAATCAAAACCAAAATCAATTATAGGCTAACTTAGGCATATTTTCCATTTCCTTCTTTTTTTGATTCATTATAATGTAATTTAGAGGGTTTTTATGTAAAAATCACATTTAACCCTAGAATCCTATGGTCAAGAATTTTTGTTACCAAAAAAAAATCCTGTGCTTATAATTTTAAACTATTGATATATTTGAACCATATCAAAAAAAAAAACACTTTTGTGTAAATATTTACAGATTTAAAAGGAAAAGGCCTCATAAAAATGATTTACTAGATTCTTTGAATACTTCTAAAAATGGGTATCTGTAGTATTATGAACTGCCTTCCCTCCCTCCCCAAATTAAATTTGGTTTGGCTTGTTATCTCAGCTGATGAGAGGAAGATTATACTGAAGTCTAAGTCATGAGTTACAATCATATGTAACAGCTAATTTTACATGATTCTGAAATCATAGACAACATCTCAGTCTTTCCATATTCTTCTTGCAAATATGTGCCTTAGTTCTCAGTGAGGGTTAATATGGATAAGCTGTGTGAAGCTGTCATCTTTATTTGGGATTCATTTTAAATTAAAATGCATTCTCAGATTTATAACTATATTTAGTCTGTATCTTAAAAGCCTTTCAAGTCTGTTTTATGTGCATTATCTTGTCAGCTATTTGTGTTAAAGAGATAAACATGTCTTTGTTCATTTTTATTTAATGTTGTTTATGTTTCTGTGCGTGTGTATGTTCATGTGTGTATTAAAAAAATTCTACATCCTCTGTAGCATTTATTCTGCTAATTATTTATAACATTTTTGACATACCTTCTGAGTTTTTTAACCCAAAAAATATTAAATGAATTAGAGTTAATTATTATAAATATTTAAAGGGGTTTAAAAAATTAAGCAACTAGGTAGGACATATAAGAATCAAAGTAACTAAACTCAAGCACAAAATTAGACCTTCAAATATTTTTATTTGAAATGTATTGTAGAGTATTTGATTCTTCAAAAGTGAGTTTCCAGGATTTGTACTTCATAATTAGCTGTCAAATCATCTCCACACAGGAAAGAAGTTGGAGTCACATTTTCACCATGTGTCATCTTTAGCATTTTCATCAAAACACAATACAACAACAACAACATATAGGCAATAAAATTGTGCTTCAGTATCTGGAAATGGTTTTCTGGAGGTAGGAAAAAGTATATATCCCAACTATCTGAATAAAAGTTTCCAACATCGAAGGATAATTAGTTACCAATATAATTTTCACTGTCACGTTTATCTTCAGGACACCAATTTCCCTCATGATGTACTGACTGAAGCATAGAGAGTTTAAGTCATTGCCCAACTGTGTATACCTGGGAAAGACAAGTCAGGATTATAGCCAGGGCTGATTCCCGATTCCAGCCCCATCTTCCCTCCCCCACCGCTTTTACCAGATGGGATTTTTTAGTGCTCATACACTTGTATACTGGAAGAGTTGGAGTGCTCCAACAAGAAAGAAATTTTTCCCACAATTAATGGCGTAACTTTTGAATTAGGATGCACTTTTGTGATTGACTTTGTATCCAGAAACTTTTCATACTCTGATTGGAAGAGATGGCATAAAACTGGCCAGAGGAACAGAATGACAATTAAAATACGATTTTAAATGTTATTATACATGTTGCTTAAAGTAAGCACTTACATTTATTTTTCTTGATGTCATAAACACTTATGAGGAAAACATAACCATTCAATCTAAATATTGGTAAAACAATATACATGCCCATCTTTGCTTATTGACTGTTCTAAGATCATTTTTGAAAAAGGTGTGATTATAAATACAAATAAAACTTGCCATTATTACATATTAACTTGCTTCCAGAAAATGTGAAAACATTTTGCAAGTAAAAATTTACAGTGGTTAAAATCATAGATTGAGTATATAATGTCAAATATACATCTTAATGTTTATTTTTAATATGTTTATAGTGATTTTTTTAGCTCTATTCAATTATAAAATACTAATACCTGGGTTTTTAGTGCATATAAAACTTCCGTATATAAAAATTTAGTATTACTTTATAGCAATGTATAAATTTCAAGCCATTTTCATGTTTGATTCTCAGGTTTACATTCATTATTCACACATCATTTTATGCCTATTAACATGCTGTCTTTCTCAGTCAAGGGCAAAACAGGAAAACGTTTTAAGACATAAAACTTATTTTTATGCCTGAAAATAGCCATGATTTACTATTTTCACTTTTTCTGTTTCATCTTTGTTTTCCATAGTGTACGCTATTTAATCAGCCAACTCTCATTCACAGGTATCCACATAATGACTGCCTTTCTAATTCCTCTTCCTTACTAATAAGACTCTACAAAAATACATAATTTGGCATAAGCCTAGTAACCTCTCAAGTAGCATGTGAAGATTGTCCTTTCTTGTAACACCGAATGTGGACCTTCCACACCAAAGCAAAGCTGATTAAGTACTCTGTGTGTTCAAATGCCGTACCTAGTAAACATCTCTCTGATACAACAACGATGCTATATTTTCAGTGATTTGCTTAAAGATTTATTTTTGTTTTTATAGTGAGACCTTCCTAAAGGCAGGAAATAAATGTCTTATTGCTCCCTGAGGATTTAATACTTCTTCAAAATAATAATAATAGTTTATACTTACAAAGCTCGTATTATGTGCAAGGCATCATACCACGAAGTGCCTACTATTGTCATAACCCTCATTTTACAAATAAGGAATCTGAGGCACAAAGACACAGAGAAGTCAAATAATTCGAAGTCATGTAGCTGGTAAGAGGTAGAAGCACACTTCATATCAGAGCATGATGGTTTCAGAACTAGTGCCTGTAACCCTCGCATGGGAAGATCCCTGTCACAATAAGATGCTAAGTGATTAAAAATGTATTCTAAAAATTAAAAAAAGAATTAAGAGGAAGAGAGATGAATTAAGGATTAGATTCACCAGACAGCCAGACAAATGCCCAGAGTTTAGATTTATAATGAGTACAAACATCATTGGATATATAATGACGTGGAAGAAAGGGTAGTTAGTGTAGTCCCCATGGCAAAATGGTATATGTAGTCAGAAAAACTACTATAATAAGTCAGTTAGCCTAGTGATCCCTGGCAGATACACTCCAGTAGTAATAGAGAATTGCTAAACTGCCATCCAAAGATGGTATATCACATTAGCTTTTATTCTGCTAAGTTTGGAGTCAGAGCAGAATTGCTAAGAAACTGGAGGCAAAGTTCAACATAAATCATCCCCTTTTCCAAAGAAACTTTTTTACACACATTAATTTTATATAATGTTGTTTTATTTTAAGTCGTATCTTATGACCAGTCCTGAAATATCTTCTAACTCAATAGAAATGTATTTTGTTCAGCAATCTTTTAAATAGCTTCTTTTTATTTTATTTTATTTTATTTTATTTTTAAATAAATGGTTATAATTCATGGTTAAATTGGCTAACATACAATGTGTAAAGTGTACTCTTGGGTTTGGGGGTAGATTCCCGTGGATCATTGCTTACATACAGCACCCAGTGCTCATCCCAACAAGTGCCCTCCTCAATGCCCATCACCCATTTCCCCCTCTTCCCCACCCCCCATTCACCCTCAGTTTTTTCCCTGTATTTAAGAGTCTCTTATGGTTTACCTCCCTCTCTCTCTGTAACTATTTTTTCCCTTTCCCTTCCCCCATGGTCTTCTGTTAAGTTTCTCAACATCCACATATGAGTGAAAACATATGATATCCGTCCTTCTCTGACTTATTTCACTCAGCATAATACCTTCCAGTTCCATCCACGTTGCTGCAAATGGCATGATTTGGTTCTTTCTCATTGTAATGGCTTCTTTTTTAAAAGGCCCGCATTGTTTTAATTTCTTCTTAGCTCCTTCATTGAATAAGCCCTTACTATCCACAATGTGAATATAAATATTCCTGGGAGACATTTTCCCTTCTATCTCAACTTTTCTCAAGTTATTCTGTCTCTCTAGGGAAACTCTTTTTTCATTATAGATTTAGTCATCTCTGTACTGAGTTTTCCCAAATGTGTGTGGATAACCCTGATCTCTTTTCCTCAGCTCTAGACCTATATATTCCACTATCTAGTAGACTTTTTAGTACTAAAATCACTACTGTTATTAAAGTAATGACATATCCATTGAATATCAATAGCCAATCACTATTTTAAACACTTCACATATATCTATGCTTTTAATACAAGAATAATATGCATCTTACACTATTATATCCACTGTACCTTAATGAAATAGGGTCAGAAGAGATTATATAACTTGCCCCAGCCTCCACTAGAGCTAGAAATTCCCATAGGCATTTCAGGCTGAACAGATTCAAAACAATTTATCTTTCCAATAAAAATTGCTCCTTCCTCCAATAAGTCTCTTTTTGGTTACATTTGGCCCTTATGTTACTATGGTACATGTGAACCTTCTTACAGGTAGAAAAAAACATAATTTCACCATTTTTGTAAATGTAGGAGAAGCTCTTTTCAAGTCACTATTTTCCCCCTTACAATTCATATCTATGAACATATACAAATACAAACCAAGGCATTTTGAATAACTGTAAATGCAATAGAAAAAAAAATCCCCTGACAATCTTTTATGTTTCCATTCCTGAAATTATAATCCATTTCATGTTAACAGGTATTGTTCCTTGTGTTATAATCACATCTAGAATGTCTTATATCTGAGTCCCAGAGGGCTCATGTTAACTATCTATGCATTCATTTAATTATACATTTATTTGCTCATTGCATATTTATTGAACATGTATTATGCAACAGGCTCTATATCATACATGGCACTTCCGGCAGTTATGTTTCATCTATCCTCTATGAAAAAGCCAACTGCTCAAGATGTTCTTTAAATTTCCTTACTTGTCCCCTGCATATGTCTCATCCCTCTGCTGTCTCCTTGTTATATTCCTAATTTTTCAGTGACGTGGATTAAAATTACTTGATAACTCACCCAACAAAAATGTACTGAGCATCCACTCATGTGAGAGGCATTGGTATTGTACTATGACAGTTAACAGAGTCCTTGCCCTTCAGAACTTCTGGTGTGACCGATAAGAGAGATTTTGCACAAGTAGTCAAAAGACCCACTGTGTTATGAAGAAGAATGTACCATGGGGATAAGGTGGGCCTAATCTAGTTTGAGTGGGCTCTGGCAGGCCTAGGGAAAAATGACATCTGAGCTGAGACTTACAGGACAAGTGGGAGTTCTAGCAAAGGAGAGAGTATGTTGCACGAAGAGCATTTCAGGCAGAGGAATCGGTGCAAATCTTGCAAACTGGAAAATGACAGATAAGCCTGGAATATAGCACACTGGGGCAGATAGACTAGAATGATCTCTTTCTCGCCTACCAGCATCAGCATGCTTTCTTTACCCTCCACTGCTTTGTAGCTCTGAAGTATTTCACTTAGGAGTTACCCAACAGCAAGAGCCATGCTGCCCTCTTTCTAGAGTGTGGTGCTTGCTTGAACCAGGTGACATTCATTTGCTCCTTAGAGCAATCCTGTTAGACAGCATCCATGCTTATGAGTGTGACTAATGAAGAAATTAAGAAACTTCCCCATGTTCTGAAAGCTAGGAAATGTCAGAACCAAAACTACTGTATCCAGGGTTCACCTCCAGCCCCTGATCTCTATGTGCATCCTGCTGCTCTCCTGTCCAGCCAGTGCCCATTAGTGTGGTTAGAGCTGTGACCTCACTGACCTGTCCAGGTCAAAAAATGACTTTGGCATGTCCTTCTTCAATGCCATGTTTTGTTCACCCTAGACTAGATAATTGTTCAATAGATTTGATTGAAATGAATCTCAATAAATTCATGCATGAACTCTCAATGAATTTTTCCTCTTCATTCTTACAATGATCAAATGATTCTTTGCACCTTCCCTTTTGATAGTAAAAACACCTCAGTTAAGTTTTTGGACAGGGATGATTTCTGTTATCTCTTTCAAGCTGGCTTTAGCAAAGAGAATTTCAAATGAAATATATTTCTGACAATATGAACTCCTGGAGGAGCTTCTAGAAAAATCTTGTGGTAAGAAATAGAGGCACCTGGGTGCCTCGGTTGGTTAAGCCTCCGACTTTGGCTCAGGTCATGATCTCAAGGTCCATGAGTTTGAATCCCATGTCAGGTTCTGCATTGACGGCTCAGAGCCTGAAGCCTGCTTCGGATTCTGTGTCTCCCTCTCTCTCTCCCCTGCTCTTATTCTGTCTGTCTCCCTCTCTCAAAAATAAATAAGCATTTAAAAAATTAAGGAAAGAAATATTTGAAAGCATAAGCACCTTAAAAGAGTTTGGCTGTTAGAGTATATTTCTAATCTTCCAGTCTGTTCCTCAAGCCTTCCACCAAGTACTCCAACACCACTGCCATCCTCAGTCTCTTGCCCTCTGTCTCTTTTCTCAAATAGTAATTGTCTTTGCCACTGGAACACAAGATTTAGGTCATTACAATCCATGCAAAAGACATATCCATGTTCAAAGTCAAGGATAATCTTACATGTTGAATTGAGGCAACTAAGTTTGTATTAATAATTGTTCAAAACAATGTTTACTGGCTTTTAATAACTGGGTCTATTTTTTTGGTATCAAAGATACTGTCAGCTATTATTATGTAACCTATTATCCATATTTCCAGTAACTAACTTGTACTCAGTCAATGAAAAAGAACAAAATATTTATCAGAAATTATAACCAGGAAAGAAAAGACATAGTTTAGGGGCACATGGGTAGCTCAGTCAGTTAAGCTTCTGGCTCTTGATTTCGGTTCAGGTCATGATCTCAAGGTTCGTGAGATTGAACCTTGCATCAGGCTCTGCACTGACAGCACAGAGTCTGCTTGGGATTCTCTCTCTCTCTCTCTCTCTCTCCCCTTCCCCCACTCTCTCGCTCTCTTAAAATAAATAAACTTTTTAAAAACATTTTAAAAATAAAAGAAGTGGTTTAGACTTTCTGTAAATTAAATATTTGGTTACAGGTGTAAGGAGCTGCATCGAATTCACACCTTCCCTAATTATATCTTCCATGGAAATAGCCTTTCTGATTACATTCATTTACTAAGTGCTTTTTCTGCATCAAGCAATGAGAATAGGTTGATGTCTACTAGAGGAGACAGACAAGTGAAAAGATAATTATTATATGTTTTAGGCAATTGTTCATTCACTAATATTTATTACAGTAATAGCACCTATTAGTACTAGGAACTATTCCAGGTGCTGGAAATATGGAGGTGAACAAAAATCCTGGTCAAATAGGTCTTTATTTTCATGGAGTTTACTTACTTTTAAGAAGCACTGGGAATGAACAAATGGACAAATAGATGTCTGTCAGGCTGTGATAAGTGAGATGAAGCAAAATAAAGCAAGATAAAAAGATGGAGAGTGTTACGGGGTGTTATTTTTGATAGGGAAGCCATGTCACCCCTGAAATGTGGGTAAAATCTGAGCAAACACATTAATGAAATGACAAAGTTTTGCAAAGATCTGGGTAAAGAGGCATAAGCAGAGGCATCTGTAAAAATAAAGTGAGGCTGAAATAGCCAAAGAAAATTCAGGGAACACTGAGAAAACAAGAGGCACCATAAGCTGGGAGGCAGATGTTAGAAATGGAGTCAGGTGTAATACTGGTCCAGATCTTTTAGAGTATAGGGGTCATGGTAAGGACTTCGGTGTCAATCAATTGTGATGGATATCAATGGAGACTTTGGGCCAAAGAGGTGACATGATCAAATTTATGTATTAAAACTGACTGCTAACATTGGCTTAAAATAATAACTAACTGCTAATGATGTGACAACACTGTCAAAAGCATTTTATCTTGAATTCCTTATACCATACATCAAATCTATGAAGTGTTTATATTATTTTCCTTATTTAATAAATGAGTAAACTTAGATGCAGAAATTAAATGACTCTCACATGGTCATAGGGCTGGTAATGAAGCTGGTGACTGAAACTGGTAAGTCTGACAGTAGCTCAGAGGAATTTGAACAAAAGTAGGCCGCCCCTTTAGAAGCTGTACTGAGAGTCCAGGTGAGCCATTACACGTTGCAGTAGTGTGAGATGTGAGTGAGCTAGAGAGACACTTTGAAGATAAAACCTCGAGATGTGATAATGGATTTATAGGTGAGGGCATAAGCTTAGCCCTCAGAGATGAATGGTGGTAGTGGCGCTATTTACTAAGGCTGGAAATGAGAAGGGGCAGAAGAAGTGTTTTTTTGTTTGTTTCTTTTATGTTTGTTAGCTTGTGTCATTTGAAATATCTATTTAGACCTCTTCATGAGACTGTCATATGGGGCATTTGGATATATTCATGTTGAGATATAAAATTTGAGAGTCATCAGCTAAGAGATTCATTTAAAGCCATATGTATGGATGAAATAACCCTGAGGTGGTCTAAGTGTTGAGTCTTGGACACTCCAATATTTATAAGTAGGAATTTAAGGGTGATCAGTGAAGAAGACGGAGAAGGAGCAGCCAGTGAAGACGGAATAATATCAGAAAGTCTGGTGTCCTGTAAGTAGTCATATCTATGGAGTATCAGGGAGAATAGAGCTTATGGATTTCCTATAGCAGAGGACACCTAGGATGAATCAGATAAATGGAAGCTGATCATACAGATAAAGAAGCAAAATTAATATCCCCTTAGATGCCTGTACAAACAACATGTAAAATTAATGCATATTGGATATCATGCTTTCATTATTCAGTGAGTACCAAAAACAAAGACCAAGTGTATAAAGGTACAGTATAGAAATTTACAACTAAAAGGTTCAAGAAAACTCTACTTACTGTGACGACATCACAGTTACTGAAGCAGAGGAACTTTTCAAAATCCCTAATTTCTTATGTTAATGGGATACCAGGGCAATACATTTTTAAGCCCATCAGAATTCTAGGGTGTGCCTCGTTAAATTTCTGGGTGGTATCACACTCATTCTGAGTGTTTTCCTGATGGTGTATTAGCAGAAGAGCAATAAGCAATAAAAATGAAATTCAATCATCTCAGATAGTTAAACTGAGAATCTGTGACAATCCTGGGGAAAAGAGGGCAAGTCATGATTAAGAGCATGAGCTTTGGAAGCTGACACACCAGGTTCGAATCAAATAGGTACTCTACCACCTATTACGTGTTAGTTGGAAATTCATTTCATCTATCCATTTCTAACACATCAGGAAAATGGAGATAGCAATAGTAGCTATTTTTTAGAGTGATGAAGATTACATGATAAAGTGCTTTAATGTATACAACACAGAGCTTAGCCTAAGGTGGGAGCAACCTGTTACCTTGCATTGTACCATTTGAGTTTACAATAGGAGCATTTCGTTAACTCACTAGCCTGTGAAAACATTATCATAAGGGCTTATAAATGAATACGTTACATAACTATTTTGCTATTATCATTAGGCATGAAGGTGATTTCTAAATTTATGATATTATTAATAACAGTTCTCCAAACATCATTTAATAAAATTGTTGTCTGCATCTTTAATTGACATTTCTTTTTAAGTTTGGTTTCCTTCCTTCTATTTTAGACCATTATTTATATTTTATGAAAACAAATTAGGTTTCACAATAATAACTATGGGCTTATCTCATTCACTTAGTGATTTTTCTACCCAACATTTATCACAAAGAATCATAAATCATTATAATGTTCCTTTGTGCTATAATTTTCCTTAAATTAATAGAGATAATGAAAGGGCACATCAACCTAAGCCTGGAAAGTTTTTTTGAAACAGTGTCTGAAGACATCTTTATAAAGCTGTTCTAGCCTACATAAGAATTAACTAATGCCAGAGGAAATCACCCCATTACACAGTATCATATATTCTGAATCTCTTTTCTTTGGGTAAACATATTATTTAGGGCATATATTATGAAAATATGTTTTTTTCCTTTTTCTAGTTAATGATTATTGGTGTTTTAGAACTATTGTACCAAGGGCAGATAGACTTCTTTTTTCTTGTAAAGCTAGGCAAGGAGCATCAGTTATAAAAAATGTTTTTTATTGTTATTTGTTTTTAAACATAGCTTTTTTCTTTCTTTCTCTTTCTTCCTTCCTTCTTTTCTTTCTTTTGTTCTTTCTTTCTTTCTTTCTTCCTTTCTTTCTTTCTTTTTTTCCTTCTTCCCTCCCTCCCTCCCTTCCTCCCTTCCTTCCTTCCTTCCTCTCTATTTTTTTCTTTCTTGCCAAAGATAATTTAATCAGATGTAGCTTGCCTAGGTTTCTCAGTCCTTCTTCAGGTGAGGTGCCTCTTGGAATTGCTTCAGAAGTTATACCACTGTTGACCTTCCCCCGTCTTTGTGTCTTAGAATGGGAAAACAAAGAAAGGATTGTTGTAGGCCAAACTCTATGAGCCTGATATGATTACTTTCCCCAGACTAAGGTGATCTACTAGTGACAGCATCTATATAAAACTCTTCCTTCCTATTTTTATTTTAGCCACTGAAAGGAAGCTTCACAGAGAAGCAATGAAATTACCATTAAAAGTGTAGAATTAACCTACAGTAGATATCAGATATTACTTCTATAACCTAAAATCTTCAGTAATAGGAAGAAATACTGACTTTTCAGTCAAACATGCATTTGAAAATTTTAATTCCATACTACCAATAGAAAAATGAAGTAATTCTCTTAAAAGGATGATGTATTTTCTTCTAAAAGCATTCTCTTAAAAACAAAACAAGCAAACAACTCAAAATCAGCTTAAGTCCATTTTCCAAACACTGTGTCATGAGTGAAAATCTTCTCTTGTGGGGAAACAATTCTATCTTCAAATATTAATGGTTTTACACAGCAGAGGGATTAGGCCTTGTATGAGAGTTCTAATAGCACATAGGAGGAAGTCAGAAGGTAGATTTGGGAAGCAATTAAAAAAATAATGCCAATAAGTTAACGGTCTGCTGCAAGTCCCCCACAAGTTAAAATTCTCAAGTATAGTCCATGCTTTGCAGAATCAATCGCTGTTATTTGTAGGTCTTTATTGTCTAGTCCAGTCAAAGCAGGCAGGAAATATTTAAGGATGCATTGTTACCAAGAGTGATGATGGTGTAGAAATAAACATACTGCTCTATGGATTTGAATCTTGATCTCTCCATTCCCTGGCCATGTAGGCAAGTTCTTCCTCTTCCTGAACTTCTATCATCTGTGCCGTCGCAATTTTAATGTCTGCTTGGCAATCTTATAATGAGAAATTAATGAGACATCGTATGGCATCAATACAAATGAAACTTAAAAATTGTGGTATTATTCTTGACTTCCTTTCCACCATAATCCTCCATACATAAATCCAAGAAATTAGAAAGGACGGTCAGCTCTACCTTCAAATTATGTTCAAATCTACCCGACTGATTCTCCCTCCTCAGTGTTATCACGTTAGGCCAATGACCATTATTTCTTTCCTGAAGTACTGGCTTAATCTCTCAAATAGTCACTCTGCATTCACTCTTGCTTCCTCAATCCTAGCATTATACATATGATCTCCAGACTGACCAGAGAGATCTCTTAAAACTACACATAAAAGATCATATTTGTCCCCTGCTTAAGTCTCTCCAAATAATTTTCATCTTAGAATAATTTCAAACTTCTTATAATGGCCTATAAGTTCCTGCATTTCCTTGACTTCTCCCCTCCCTTCCTCTGATTTGGTTACATTTGTCCCTTGCCTTCTCTTGAGGAGGCCAACTTGTGTGCTCACCTTGGGGCCTCTGCCCATGCTGTCCCCTTTGAAAAACTCTTGAAAATCTTTTCCCCTAGAACTCCCTTCAAGCCTACACTTGTCTTTTATGTTTTAGTCTTTCTTAACATCTAATTAGAAGAGCTACCCCTCCAGTCGCTATTAAATTACCCTGTTTTACTTCCTGTTAACATTTATCACTGACTACATATACCTTATTTATTTACTTTCTTATTTTCTGCCTCTCTATCCTTCACTGAGATGTATCAGTGAGGGGACTGATTTATCCTATTCACCATCGTGTTTCCAGCACAAAGGATGGTGTCTTTCAGATAGTAATTACTCAACAAGTAGACGATTAATAAATACATAAATTCTCTACTATGTTAGGCACAGAATAAATATTCGATTAAAGTCATTGTCATTTTTCCTTCTATGGAAAATGGGTGATGCTACCTCAGGTGTCTCAATACCATCTCTCCAGAAAATTGAAAAATAAATTTAGCCTTCAGTACTGACATTATTACTTAGCAATTATTGGTTAGTTGCTGTAATCTATGTGTTCATAAATCTATGTCATTATTACTTCACATTATAAATTGAACATCTATCAGGAATGAGAAGTGATTATCATTAATCAGTAATATATTTTAACTGGTATCTTATTAATAAGAATTACATATTCATTTGACCAAAGATGAATGTAGTCTAATGCTCTGGAGAAATCACTGGCTTGGAGTTAGGAGACAAATACTTATTAAATACCTATTTTATTATTGTTTACATATAAGAAGTTGTGTAAAATGAGGTCCTTGCCCTCCAAATAGCTCTTAATGTGATTCTGTTACTATATATAATATGGCCTCTTTATTAAAAATTCAAATTATTGATTTTAGAAAAAAATACTTTCCAATCCAAAATTCTCTAATATTTCCTTGCATGAAACAGCTTTTCTCAAGTGGGCATTTATAATAGTAGAAAATAGTATTCTGTGAATGTTTCTTGAACATTTCTCAGGTTTGGTTGTGGAGTCCATAAGAGTAAGCATACCACTGCTGATGTTACAATTAGTTTCTGTGCAACAGTATTTAAGAAATGCCAGGGTGAATGGGCTATTTATTAAGTCTTTTGATAGCATATTCTACTTGAGATAGGTCTGTCCTGTGTCTCGTCATCACTGAAGACAATTCACAACAGTGTAGCACAAGTTCTGGTCTTCCTACAAGTCAGCTAACATTGGTACATAAGAGAAAATAAAATAACAAAAAAGGGAAAAAAGGAAAAGAACTGGGAAGCTGTAATAGGCATATACCATCTTGCATATTTCCTTGGGAGAGTTTTGTGTTACTCTTGTATAGAATGTATAGATTGGAGAGAATGCTAACAGATTTTTAGATATTTTGAAAATAGAGTGATGCACTTTAGACTGTTTTTGTATTTCCTGGTTAACATATAAATGTAATTCTTGACAAAGCATTCAAAAACAAGTTTTGGAGTCAGATGTATCTGAGTTTGAGGAAGTTCCCTTCTATTGCTACTTAGCTGAGAGGTATTTTTTGTTCTTTCTTCCTGGATTGGATGCTAATTTTTGTCAATTTTTTCTTCATCTGTATATATATATATATATATATATATATATATATAGAGAGAGAGAGAGAGAGAGATACATATATATATATATATATATATATATATATTTAGATACATATTCGTCCATGAGATGAATTATATCAATTCATTTTGATGTTAAACCGTTCCTACATTACTGGAAGAAATCCTGCTTTCTCTGCTTGCTCGTGGTATATTATCATTTTTTAATGGACTTTTATTTTTATTTTAAAAAATTCTGTTATATTTATATATAATTTGATTTTTTGTCAATATTTTGTCAAAATTGTTTGCATCCATGTTCACAAGGAATATTGTTTTTGTAATTTTTAGTTTTTGAAATATCTCTTTCTTATTTTTGTATCAGAATATTGTTGACCTCAGTGATGTGGGTAATATTCTCACCTCCTCATATGTTTTTAAGGACTCACTATATAATTGATAATAATTCTTTCTGAAATGCTTGGTAGAATTCACCTGTGAAGACATCACTGCCTGGAATTTTCTTTGTGAGAAGTTTTTTAACTATAGATTTAATTTGCTTAATATATAAAGGACGGTTTAGGTTAACTATGACTTAATAACTTAGTTAAAAACTATTACTTAATAACTATTACTTAATAAGTAGATTTTGATCATTTGCCTCTTTCAAGTAATGTGTCCATTTCATCTAAGGTGTTGAACTTATTAACATAAACGTCTTCCTTTATTAAAAATTTAATAACTGTAAAATCTATAAGGTTAATATCTTTCTCCTACCTGTTGGTAGGTTAGTAGTTTATCTCCTCACTTTTATTCCCCATCAATCTGCCTGAAGGCTTATCAATATTATTGGTTTTCTCAAAAAAAAAACCTCTAGTTTTTAATTTTACTAGTATTTGATATTATTTCTTATGTTTTTTTTTTATTTCTTTGACTACTGTTCTGACCTTTATTTCTTTTCTTCTGCTAGCTATGGCTTTATTTGCTCTCCTTTTTGGTTTCTTCAATGGGAATCTAAAATCATTAATTTTAGATCTTTTCTCAGTTGTAATAGAGGTACTCTGTTGCTACAAATTTCCTTCTAAGTGCCAGTTTAACCCCATCTCACAGATTTTGGCATATTTTGTTTTGATTTTTATTCAATTAAAATACTATCTAATTCCCCTTTTAATTCTTTAAGTTTGTTTGTTTGTTGGAGGGGAATTTTTTTTTTTTTTTTTTTGGCCCTCTGGTTATTTAGAAGTGTGCTCATTTCCAAATATTTGGGAGCTTTTTTAGATTCCTTTTTTGTTACACATTTCAAATTTAATTTCTTTGTGATCTAAATTTGATATGGCTTGAATACTTTTTAAATGGATTGAAATTTGTTTTACGACTCAGATTTGGCCTATTATGGCAAATGTTCTGGGCACACTCACAAGAAATGTTTTTTCAGCAGTTAATGAATAATCTATAAATGTCAACGAGGCCAAATTGGTAGACAATATAGTTCATCTATATTTGCATTGGTTGTTCATTTAATTGTTCTGTCAGTTATTAAGAGGGAGCTGCTCAAATCTCTATCATTGTGGATTTTTCTAGTTGTTGCCTCATGCTTTTGAACTTCTGTTATTGAGTACACAAACATTTATGGTTAGTATGTTTCTTTTTAAAAAATGTTTATTTATTTTTCTTGAGAGAGAGATAGAAAGCATGAGCTCAGGAGGGGCAGGGAGAGAGAGAGAGAGAGAGAGAGAGAGAGAGAGAGAATCCCAAGGCAATTCCACGTTGTGAGCACAGAGCCCGACGTGGGGTTCAATCTCACCAACTGCGAGATCATGAACTGAGCCAAAATCAAGAGTTAGACACATAACCAACTCAGCCACCCAGGCACCCAGTTAGTATTACTTGATGAATTGACCCTTTTTGATTTTGGTAATATTTTTGCTCTGAAATCTATTGTGTCTGACATTAATATAGCCACTCTAATTTTCTTTGACTAACATAAGCATGTATGTCTTTTCCATGTTTATTTTTTATTTATTTTCCCATTATATTTTAAGTAGATTAGCTCCAATCAATGTCTAGTTGGGACTTCATTAAAAAAAATTACTGTTTATTTATTTTTGAGAGAGAGAGACATAGAGAGTACAAGCAGGGGAGGGGCAGAGAAAGAGGGAGGCAGAATCCAAAGCAGGCTCACAGAGCCTGGGGCAGGGCTTGAACCTATGAACCATAAAATCATGAACCGAGCTGAAGTCAGACATTTAAATGACTAAGCCACCTAGGTGCTCTGGGTCTTGATTTTTAATCCAATTTGATAATTTCTACCTTTTAATTGAGATAATCATACACTTAATAAATTTATTGATATGGTGGATTTAAATATACAGTCTTAATATAGAAATTATAAGATAGATTTTCCTTTTAAACTTCTAAGATACAATTCTTTGTTGTGTTACTTTAGTGGTTGTTTTAGGATTTGTAGTTCACATTTTTAGGGGTGCCTGGGTGACTCAGTTGCTTAAGTAACTCATTCTTAATTTCAGCTCTGGTCAGGATTTCATGGTTCCTGGGATCTAGCCCTGCCTCAAGGCTCTGTGTTGACAGCATGGAGCCTACTTGGGATTCTCTTTGCCCCTCCCCAATGTCTGTGCTATCTCTCTGTCTCTCTTCCTCTTAAAAATAAATAAATAAACATTTATAGTACACATTTTTAATTTCAAGTGATAATGTTCCAACCTACCCTGCAACTTACATCTGTTCCTCTACATATGTCTTTCATTCACTACTTTAAAACTTTTTCTATTTATCATTGATTTTAAGCAATTCATTATGATTTGTTTTAGTCTACCTTGCAAGTGATAATACGGTTTTCATGTATGGAATAAGAATTTTATTTATACTAGTATATATATTTTTCTTTTTTCTAGTCCTTGTGTTATTTATTGTAATGCATCTTGGTTCTATATATGTTACAAGTACTACCTGATATTGTTATTTTTGCTTTACATGATTAATACGTTTAAAGACATTTTGATGCTAAGAAAAAAAGTCATCATATTTACCCATTGGTGATCATTTCCTGTATTTTTTGCCACTTTAAATAAGTATAGATTTCTATCTTGCATTATTTTTCTTCTTTTTACAGTGCTTCTTTTAATGTTTCTTGTAGTAATCATCTGGTGATGAATTTTTTTCAGCTTTGCTATGTCTATAGCATCTTTATTTCACCTTCCTTTTAGAAATATAATTTTTATGACTTTAAATTTCTAGGTTTTATATATGTTTGATAGACTGAAGATAATGTTCCAACCTATCCTGCAACTTACATTGTTTCTGACTAGAAATCTGTCCCTTTTATCTTTGTTCCTCTACATATAATATGTCTTTCACTCACTACTTTAAAACTTTTTCTATTCATCATTGATTTTAAGCAATTCATTATGATTTGTTTTAGTATACTGTACTTCACATCTTTGTGTTTGTGTTCATTGAACTTTTTAGATCTGCCGATTTATAGTTTTCACTAAATTTTGAAAAAAAAAATTGGCCGTTAATTGTAAGCCATATATTTTCTGTCACTCTCCTTTACTTTGGAGACACAATTAACCACCTTTTAGCCACCTGAATTTTTGCTAAAGCACACTGATTTTTCTTTCAGATAATTTTCTCCCTATATGTCATTTGGATGCTGTCTTTTGCTATGTCTTCAGTTCACTGATATTTTCTTCTGCAATATCTATCTTTAAAAAGTTATTCCAGTGGCACCTGGGTGGCTCAGTCAGTTGAGCGTCGGACTTCAGCTCAGGTCATGGTCTCACACTCTGTGAGTTCAAGCCCCACGTCAGGCTCTGGGCTGACAGCTCAGAACCTGGAGCCTGCTTCAGATTCTGTGTCTCCTCTCTCTGCCCCTCCCCTGCTCATGCTCTGTTTCTCTGTCTCTCAAAAATAAACGTTAAAAAATTTAAAAAAAAAACTATTCCATGTCTCTACTTAACATGTTTAGTCTTTCTTGGGGCTTCTTCAGCATGTGCAATACAACCATAATAGGATTTTTAATGCTTTTGCTTATTAATTCTATGATGCCATTTCTGGTTTATATTTTTCCTCATTATGGATTGTATTTCATTGCTTCCTTTCATGCATGCCTGGTAATATTTTATCAAATACCTGACACTGTAAATTTTACCATATTGGATTCAGAAGTGTTTTTTTTTGTTTAGTTTTGTTTGTATTATTGTTATTGTTTCATTTTGTTTTTTGGTAAATATACTGATCTGTGTTTTGCACCACAGTTAAGTTACTTGGAATCAGTTTGATCCTTTTGGTTCTTGGTTTTAGGCTTTGTTAGGCAATCCATTCCAGAGCATCATTAGGTTTGGAGTAAATTTTCTTCCACATTACTGAAGCAAGACCTTCTTTAGAACTCTGACTCATACCACATGAATTATGAGGTATTTCACTTTGGCTACTGGGAACAGGCACTATTCTTGGGCCTATGTGATCTCTAGGTCTTTTTTCTTTTTCTAATTCTTTTGGGTATTTCTTTCTGGCTTTGGGTAGTTTGTTTACACATGTGTGCTGATTGGCACCCAAATAAACACATAAGAGAGTTCTTCTGCAGACATTTGGAGTCTTCCTTCCGTGTACTTCTCTCCTCCCCAGTACTGTCTTCTGTGAACTTTAGCCACCTTGGCCTCCCTGTGCTTTCTGTTCTATATTGTTATCTTAGACAGTCTGGACTTTGCTAGATGCCTTCATTCTGCATCATGTCCTGGAAACTTTCTATAGTCAGTAAGCTGAAGTTTTTATCTTATTCATTTCCTCTTTTTCAGGAATAACTGTCTTTCATTCCTTGATGTCAACTGTCTTATGATTTTTTATATTTTATCCAATATTTTGTTTTATCTTTTAAAGCATGAGAGTAAATCTAACCATCAAATCCTTGTTTCTCCATCTTTTCCAGAGGGAACATCAACTATAAAGCTCACTTGTATTAGGTTTTTGTGACAATTTAGTAAAATCACTGATCACCAACACTCTGACGATTCAAGAAACCTAAATAACATGATAAATACCCTCTCATTATATTCCCAGATATTAGCAACTAAGGAGACAGGACTAGAAGCAAAGTAAACTTTAAATAGTGAGAGAAACAGCATAATGAATTATGAAAAAGAAAATAAATTTTGGATACAACCAGAGTTAAGAAAACAAGATAACTAGAAACAACAAAGAGAGAATTATAAAATCAACTGAGCGAGAAGGAGACACTGGTATTCCAAGGAGGCACAGTTAGGATCTTCCCTCAGTTCACATAGAGGTGGCTGATTCACTATGGTCAGTTGGCTTCCAGTAGCATATTTAGTCCTTTCCTATTATTTATTGGCATTCTTCCACTACCTACAGATGCATGTTGGGAATCTGGCTACCACTGGACAGCTGGCTCAGATGGCTGCAGCCATAGTTAGTTAACAGGAAACTGAAGCAAGGAATTGTTAACATGGTCCCAGTCATTTTCCTTTTCCTGCTGACATGTCTATTAAATGTTATTGGGGCACACTCACCACACTTGGCACACTGATAACTGTGAATATACATAGAACAAAACATTTATTTGTGCTTCTATTATCAGTTTTGTTCTACTTTCCCAATCTACCGTCTTGTGAAATCATCTGAATTTTTATGAGAATCAGGCTGTTTTTCTCTAACAGAATACTTAAGATTGTAATCATTTGTTTATTTATTCCACAAATATTTATTAAGCATCTAATTCCCTAATATATTTTTCAAGTTTATTTATTTTGAGAGAGAGAGAGAGCGAGCGCACAAGTGTGAGTGGGGGGGGTGGAGAGAGAGAGAGAAGGAGAGAGCATCTCAAGCAGGCTCTGCACTGTCCGCACAGAGCCCAACTTAGGGCTCGATCCCAGGACAGTGAGATATTGACTTGAGCTGAAATCAAGAGTCAGCTGCTCAACCAACAGAACCACACAGGTGCCCATAATTTCCTAATATTTTAATTATGACTGACTTTTGTTAATTTCAGTCTTTGATAACTTGAAACATAATTACTGCTTCCACTCTTTTCTATGTTTGTAGAGTCTGTGTAGTTGGTTCAAAGATAAAAATTATTACTACAAAAGAGTAATATGATTGATTACATTGATTATATTTGTACCTCATGTTAAAAAACAAAAAAGATCTCCCTGTCTGAAATAAAATGTATTACTAGAAACAAGGAAACAAGGAGAATTTTTATCACTTTTAATGTAAGATGAAGACACTCCTTACCTAGATATATTTAATCCATATATATTTGCAATAGTGATTGTGATATAAATATATCTAATTTTGCAAGGAAGAGTAGTTTAGGTTTTTTAAAACTTACTTCCCATGTTCAATATTTTAACTGTTCATTGTAGTTTCCCTTGATCTACACATTTGATACAATATTATAGATTTCAATGTTTTATTGAAGCCTTAGATATAATGGATACAACATAACATAAGTCTTAGATAAGTATAAACTCTATGATGATGACTAATCTTATATTTGATCTGCATCTATTTATTCAGTTTCATCCTTTTATTTCCCATTGATTATTAACACCTCTAATTTTAGTTTCATAAAGAAATCAAAATTACATTATTTTTCTTCTTAAATATAGGCCTAGAGAATTTAATGATTTGTTTAATTTCTGGAAAAAAGTCACTGGCGTTCTGGTGAACTGACTGATAAAAGAGGGAACCTCCTCAACTTCATAAAGAAAGTTTTACAAAAACCCTATAACTAATATTATACTTAATGCTGAAAAATTGAATGCTTTTCCTCTAAGAACAAGACAAAGATGGTCACTGCCATCACTCTTTTTCAACATAGTTTTGGAAATTTCAACCAATAAAGCAAAAAAAGGAAACATAAGGTATACCTATTAGAAAAGAAGAAATTGAAGCTGTCCTTATTTGGAGATGGCATGGTTGATTGTGTAGAAAATTTCAAAGAACATACCAAAAAAAAAAACCTTCCAAAAATGTCTCATAATTTACAAATGAGCTCAGCAAAGATGCAGGATAGAGGTCAACATGCAAAATTCAATTGCATTTCCATATACAAAGAAGGAATATGTGGAAACCAAAAGTAAAAGTATAATTTATAATTAGTCAAAAATTAAATACTTAGATATAAATCTAAAATGTGTACAGAATTTATATGCTAAAACTGTACAATGTTGAAGGAAAAAAATAATGTTTTAAGGTTTATTTTTGAGAGAGAAAGAGAGCGTGGAGGAAGGACAGAAAGAGAGGGAGACACAGAATTTGAAGCAGGCTCCAGGCTCTGAGCTGTCAGCACAGAGTCCAATGCGGGCTCAAACCCTGCGAATTCTGAGATCATGACCCGAGCTGAAGTCGGATGCTTAATCAACTTAGCCACCCTGGTGCCCCAAAGGAAAAAAAAAAAATTTTAAGTTATAAATAAATGAGGAAATTATACCATGTTCATGAATTTGAAGAATCAACACAGCAAAGATGTCAGTTTTCCACAATGTGATACAGATAATATAGTTCTTATTTAAATTCCAGAAAAATTTTCTATAGAATTAACAAGATAATATTAAAATTTATATAGAAATGCAAAGGACCTAAAATAGAAAAAAAAAACAATTTTGTAAAAGAAAAGTAAAGTTAGAGAAACCAGTTACTCAATTTCATAATTTTTATAATAGTAACAGTAATCATGACTCTATGCTGTTGTTGGAAAGATAGACAAATCCATCAGTAGAATGGAACAGGTTATCCAGAAATAGAGCAATAAAAATATCTTCAATCGATTTCAATAAAGATGGAAAAAAATTAAACAGAGAAAGGATAGCTTTTCAACAAATATTACTGAGCAATTAGCTATTCATATGTCAAAAAGTTAAAAACAAAAAGAGAGAGAGAGAGAGAGAGACAGAGAGAAATAATTGTTACCTATGCTTCACAGTATATACAAAAATTAACTCAAAATGAATTGTGTAATTAAATGTAAAACTATTAGAAAAAAATAGAAAACCTTTAGGATATAAGATTAGGCAAGCTGTTTTTGTTAAGAATTCTTAAACTTCACACAAAAACATGGTTCATAAAATTAAAAAATTGGAAAATCGAACTTCATCCAAATTTAAAACTTCACCGTGCAAAGAAAATGAAAAAGCAAGCTACAAATGGTTGAAAATACATGCAAATCACAAATCTGATAAAGGACTAGTATCAAGAAGATAAAAAGAGCACTCAAATCTCAATAGTAAAAGGATAAACAGTCCATTTAGAAAATGGGCAACATATATGAAGGGACATTTAAATGAACAAGATATACAGATGGCAGATAAGAACATAAAAAAATGCAGTATCAGTGGCCATTAAGGAAATGCAAATTGAAACAATAATCAAATACTACTAACATCTATCATAATGGCCAAAATATAGTGTTAATATTAAATACTGGCAAGGATGAAAGAAAGCTTAATCACTCATATATTGCTGGTGGCTATGTAAAATAACTATGCTGGAAAATAGTTTGGCAGTGTCTTAAAAAACTAAATATGCAACTATCATATGACCCAGAAATTGTACTCTTAGGTTTTTATCCCAGAGAAATGAAGATTCATGATTACCAAAAACCTGCACATGGAATGTTTATTTCATGTAACTCTATTTGTAATAACCCAAAGCTGTAATTATACTGAGTGAAAAAAAGATGATACAGAGTTTACATATTGTATGATTCCATGCATATAGTGTTCTTATTAGTTACTGCACAGAGTTAAGGGGGAGGAGAAGGCAGGTTGGAAGTAGGCAACATAAAGCACCCTTGCAGTGATGGAAAATTTCTGCACGTTGACTGTGTCAAAGTCAATATTCTGGTAGTGGTATTCTAATCTAATTTTCAAGACATTACCGCTAAAGAGAAGTGGTTAGAGTATTATTTCTTAAGATTAGCTTTGGAATCTACAATCATCTCCAAATAAAAAATTCAGTAAAAATATGTTAAATAATTCACTTCAAATGGCTTTTTTTCCTAAAATCAAGGGGAAAAGAAAGTTAATCTAGATTACAAAATTAAGCCAATTGAAGAAGGTATATGAAAATAGATGCTTATTTTCAATTATAAAAGCAAGTCTGTGGGAACCTAGTCTCTGTCAGGCCCCAAAAGGAGAAAAATTATACCCACTATATGTTTGTAAAAGTAAAAAGAAAACCTATACAGGTCATGAAATATTGGAATAGTGGCTTGTTCTTTACAAAAGTAAATAAATAAATGGAACAAGTGGACAGCTGCCTTTGGGAATAATTTGAGATCAGTGTTTAGTTCCACTTACAGTCTTGAGCTAAGGTGACCTCCTGAGGCTCCTTTTAGTTATATGAATTTTATGCCTAATAACTTTCAGTTTTGCTATCGAAAAAAAAAAAGAATGACTGATATAATTAATCTTGGAACAATACCAAATAGCATTTCAGAGACAGAAATAATGATGATTTTTTTTGAAAAGTCTGACATGAAATACAAAAGAAGACTTAAATCCATAACCATAAATATATCATTAAAATATAAAATATATAATGGCTTTTTTTCCAGAAAATGAGATTACTACTCTTAAGATTTCCTGTAAAATATTCACTTTTACTGACACTACATTTTAAGAACTATTTTAAAAATGTTGCCTATGCTATAGAGCTTTCTACCAGTAGCTGTGGTAGAGTGAGTATAAAAATAATGAACAAAAAAACTGTCTTTGTTCTCAAAGACTTTGCTACATAGAAGTAACTCATTGCAAAGGATACAGAAGAAAAGTGTTAAAGGCTGATAAAGAGAATATGCTCTTAAAGACAAAGAAGGAGCAATGCACTTTTTTTTAATTTCTCTTACTCACTGTCTTAGTTCCTTCAGGCTGCTATACCAAAAATACTGTGGACTGGGTAGCTTATAAACATACAAATTTATTTCTCACAGTTCTGGAGGCTGGGAAGTCAAAAATCAAGGCTCTGGAGGATTCAGTGTCTGGTGAAAGCCCACTTCTTGGTTTATAGATGGCGGTCCTCTCACTGTGGCCTCATATGGCAGAAAGGGGAAAGAGCAAGAGAGCCCCTTGGGAGCTCTTGTATAAGTGCACTAACCACTTCCCAAAGGCCCCACCTCCCAACACCGTTATATTGGGGATTAGATTTAAACATATGAACTTGGGGGCATAAAACACTCAGTCTCTATATAGAACTTCCTTTCCAAGAGGACTCTCAGTAAATCATTTTCATAAGAATCTTGGTCTTTGGCTCTATTTATAAGGCACCCAACCTAAAGGAGGAACCAGAAAGGTGTAGCGCATTCTCAAAGTGGCAAGTGCTCTGGTGAAGAAAAACACAATGTGTGAAAGGACTATTAATAGATGAAGTTGGAAAAGTAGTTTACAGTTGGATTGCAATTACCTTGAAATTTATGTGAAAAATTTAGGATGTGTTTTTAAGCAAGTTTTTGGTGAAGGGGGTACTATGAAGTCACCAATAATTGAGAAAAAATATGAAAGCTATGTAAATGCTAAAATCAAGAAGAGAAAATTATGCACAAGGACAATCAATTAGGGAATCCATTTAGGTAGTGTGACTGACAATAAAGAAAAGACTCATATAGTTTATAAAGAATTTTTCTGTTATGGAAGCTTATTTTAAAGCAGATTTTAAGTTGAAGGAACCTGTGATACTAGGAGGACAGTATGGTCTTTAGTGGAAATAAGAATAAGGAACAGAAGTAAAATACTGAATCCTGATATGAACACATTCTGTTGCATGGGCAGCAAGTTCGCAGATCTATTTGTGGATGTAAATGAGGAAGCCATAAAATAAAGAGGAAAAGTTATAGAATGGATGAAGCAGGGCTCTGTGAGAAAGCTATTTTGGTAAATGCTGAAATTGGAAAAACGTCTGCAGAAAAAAAATAGAATGAAAGAAGATAGAAAGTTTAGTATACATAAGAGATGTAGAGAAAACATAAAGAGATGAAGTGGGGGGCGCCTGGGTGGCTCAGTCGGTTGAGCGACCGACTTCTGCTCAGGTCATGATCTCGCGGTTTGCGGGTTCGGGCCCCGCGTCAGGCTCTGTGCTGACAGCTTGCTCAGAGCCTGGAGCTTGCTTCGGATTCTGTGTCTCCTTCTCTCGCTGTCCCTACCCCGTT